>JAJJMC010030977.1:7319120-7490949 GCA_023531435.1 Papaver californicum | reverse complement strand
CGATATTTGATATCTTTAATATTGATTGTGTGATTCTCGCTCTTTTTTATTTGGTTGCTTCCTATCTCGATCTTCTTCCACGTGTCATGCTTCTTTTACTTACTAACATTATTAATACTCAAAACTCAAAAGTCAGAACCTCATTTAATTTCATCACAAAATAAAATATAGCTAAACCCCAAGCCAAACCTTACAATTACGGTATCTAGATTGTAAACTTTTAACTTATCCACTTGTATGATATAATTAAGTAATATTTCTAAATTTTAGAATCTTATTAAAATATTTAAATGTAAAAAATATAAAAGAAAAGAATATTAAAAAGAAAAATGTGATGATACCTCCAGAGAGGTATTCTAAATGCTCAACAATCCAATTTGTATTTTCCTTTATTAATTGGCATGTTGGTGAAAGAAGGTACATGCAGGGCCGTACTTTAATCTAACATTTTGAAATCAGCAAAACGATTCTCTAGTTTTTACTGTTTCACAGCTTATGGGAATCTCTTGCTTTATTTTTAAAAGCGACCCTCCTATGTAGTACTAGTATTCGATCGTGGGTCCTGTACCGCAAACAGAGGTGGATAGAATCGATAGATACTTGTCTTTGCGCGACTCACTTCATGTCGATAGTCCCTAGGCAACACTAACGAAGCTTCTTGTGGATAAGAAATGGGAGCCCACCACAAGAGGTCTTGCCTTGTGACTTTTGTCATGAAGATTTTGTTGGTTCTGCAACAATGGAAATACACTAATCAGGAGAAATCATTAAGGTTAAGAAATCTTTGATTTATAAACACACAATGGAGAAAGCCACCTGCTCAGCAGATTGTCCTTAACACAATAATCCTCGGGTACTCCTCAATAATAAGAGATGTTATACCTCAACAGAGGAGATGTGTCTAGGATAGAACTGCCCGTTATGACTAGTATAAGCACAATACAAGTCACCCTCTAGAACTTAACAACAATTTAGATGGAAGGGAAATAAACGAGCAAAGTGCACAAAACAAAGCAAGAAGAGGGGAAAAGAAGACAGGATAATAGCTGCTTCTGGAGTGAGTTCTAATGAAGAAATTCGTTTTCTTTTATAGGTAGAAGATGAGAGTATGGTAATCAATTCCGTGCATAAATCACGGACATTATGGTTGAAATTCAATTCCACGCATGAAGCACGTAGTTAATGGTTAAAACGGATTTAAAATGGTTAAGAATAATTCTCTCCTAAAATCTCACCGGGTCATACGCCCCCATATTTAAAACAAATTTGATTTAGTCTTAAATTCTTATTATGTTCAAAAACGTAAGTCTTGGTTGGCCCGCAGCCTTAGCTACGCCCGCACCCGCAACCATACTCATTCCTGCAGCAGTAGCCACAGTCACACCCACACCCGCAACCGCAACCACAGCCGCAGCCGCAAGTCCGCAAGTCCACAAGTCCGCAAGCCGCAAGCCACAAGCCACAAGCCACAAGCCACAAGCCGCAAAACGCAAACCGAAAAACACAAGAGCAAGGGCACGCGCACGCGCACCCGAGCCCGAGCCCGTGCATACGTGCTTCGGTGCGAAGCACTGCACGTGTGTGAAAAGCATTGTTGCACCAACTAGACCATAACCTTAGTCCTCCCCCAACCACAAAAGCTTCTAAACCCTAAGGGCCCTCCCTTAGAAGCAACTTTCTAGGTAATAAGGAGAGGAATCATCTTTAGTTTCTCCAATGTGGGACAAAAGGTTCATTCACAAAAGTGAAAATGAGCTAGTTAGCTTAGTTCCTTAGTGACCCCTTGGTCCTAAGATCCATTCATACCAAGACCAAAAAACAAGTAATAATAATAGTTCATTTTCTCCAACAATCCCCCACATGAATGAAAACCCGATGAAAATCAGAAATCAGAAAGCGGGAAATACCACTTAGGCAATATGTGTCCATAAGGTCTTGAACCTTTGCTTAGTGAGAAATTACTGGAACTACTTGATGGACAGTGAACGCGATGTCTTGAACTTTCATCATTTGGTGTAGTTCATCAATAACTTCCACGCGTGATATCTCTCTAGGTGCTGTCAAGTTCATACCGTTGTGTCCATTTTGGCCCTGGACGTATCCGGTTTCTCAGAATGCTATCGAGAATCAGCTCAATTCTCATGGTATGCGGCCCACTTCCTCATTCAGATAGGTGAGTTCTATCAAGAGTGTTTACTGCTACACCCCACTTTAATCTTAAATTGAAACTATAAAACTCATTAAGACTTAATAAAAAAGTCATCATTCACATGCAGTCACACTATCACGTCTACACCATAGGGAATGGACAGAGAATGAAATTCTCTGACAGTGTTTCCTTTAACCCACCATAAATTAGTTGTCTCATTCGAAACCTTGATCTTGGGATCTCCAGTCAGCAAGGTTGAGTATCCTTCATGGCAAGTTTGTTTAATGAGCTTAAGCCCCATCCCCCTTGATGCATTACTAACTATCTCCTTGGACAAACCTTTCGTCAAAGGGTCCAGGACCGCAGGGTATCTCTCATAATTTAAACAAAAGTTTTAAGTGTACTTCAAGTACCTTAACACTCTAATAAGTGCATCCCAATGCTCCTGTCCTGGATTACAAGTATACCTACTCAACCTACTCACAACATAAGCAATTTCTGGTCTCGTACAATTCATCAAATACATCAGATCCTATTACACGTGAATATTCAAGTTGTGAAACTTCATTACCCTTATTCTTTTTGAGTCTACAACAAGCATCATACGGAGTACAAGCAGGTTTACTATCAAACTGGTTATATCTTTTAAGCACAGATTCAACATAATGAGATTGACTAAGACTATATCCATTAGAATGCCTTCTAATCTTCATCTCTAAGATCACATCTGCGGATCCTAAGTCTTTCATGTCAAAATTCTCATTTAGCATGCTCTTTGTGGAATTAATTACATCCATGTTTGTACCAAGTATAAGCATATCATCAACATACAAGCATACAATCACACAGGCATCATTCACAAGTTTAGTATAAACACACTTGTCATGTTAATTTATTTTAAAACCACTAGAAATCATCACATGATCAAATTTTGCATGCCACTGTTTAGGTGCTTGTTTCAAACCATATAAAGATTTATTCAGTTTACAAACTTTGTTTTCACAACCTTTTACTACAAAGCCCTCAGGTTGGTCCATTTTAAATTTCTTCATCTAATTCACCATTTAGAAAAGCTGTTTTCACATCCATTTGATGTATCTCTAAGTTATGAATGGCAGCAATAGCAATTAACATCCTAATGGAAGTAATTCTCGTAGCAGGTGAATAAGTATCAAAGAAATATACACCTTCTATCTGTTTTTATAGCCTTTAGCTACTAATCTAGCTTTATATTTTTCCACAGTTCCATCTACTTTACGTTTCCTTCTGAAGATCCATTTACAACCTATGGGTTTGCACCCTAGAGGTAAATCTACAATCTCCCAAGTATCATTCTGTATAATGGAATCCATTTCACTAATGGTAGCTTCTTTCCACCATGGAGCTTCAGAAGAAGTCATGGCTTCTCTATAAGTTTGTGGATCAGTCTCAGCTAAGCATGTTATGAAGTCTGGCCCAAAAGATTTTTCAGTTCTAAGTCTTTTACCTCTTCTAGGCTCAAATTCATCTTCCTCTACATGTAATGTCTGACTAGAAGAAGGTACATCTAGGGGATCAACACATATCATGCGAGATTCAGATTTCAAAGGAAAAACATTTTCAAATAACACATCATCCCTAGATTCCATAATAGTATTCACACCAATTTCAGATATTTCAGAACTCACAATCATAAATCTAAATGCAGTAGTATGTTCAGGATACCCTATGAAGACACAGTCAACAGTTTTGGGTCCTATCTTGGTTCTCTTAGGTGGAGGAATGAAAACCTTATCCAAGCACCCCCACACTTTAAAGTATGCATAAGAAGGTTGGCTACCTTTTCATAAATCATATGGAGTTTTGTCTGATCCTTTAAAGGGTACTCTGTTCAAGACATAGCAAGCTGAGAGGACGGCCTCCCCCCACAAGTTTGCAGGTAGTCCTGAACTAATTAACATGGCATTCATCATCTCCTTAAGGGTTTGGTTTTTCCGTTCAGCCACACCATTAGATTGTGGTGAATAAGGAGGGGTTACTTCATGTATAATGCCATGTTCTATGCAAAAATATCCTATAGGAATTACATACTCACCACCACGGTCAAGACCTAACAGTTTTAATAGTAGCACTTATTTGGTTTTCAACTTCTAGTTTATACATCCTAAAGGCTTCTAAGGCATCATCCTTTCATGTAAGTAAATATATGTGACGGTACCTCATACAATCATCTATAAAAGTGACAAACCATTTCTTACCACTTCTAGTTTGAACTGATTTCATGTCAACTAGGTCTGAATGAATTAATTCTAAGGGTTTAGAATTTCTCTGAATATTTTTCCTATAAGATTTTTTAGCATATTTTGATTCTACGCATATTTCACATTTATGTTCATTTTCCAAACTAAATTTGGGTATGTAGCCTATGCTAGCCAGTTTAGTCATTGATTTATAGTTTACATGACCAAGTCTACCATGCAAAACATTCAATGACACACAAACATAATAAGAATCAAATTTATTCATTTCAACAGAGGTTACATTCAGTTTGTAGAGACCCTCAGTCTTATAACCCTTTCCTACATAGTTCTTACCCTTAGTTACAATAACTTTCCCAGATTCAAAAACAAGTTTAAAAACCTTATCATCTAAAACACCACAAGATACAAGATTTTTGCAGATGTCCGGAACATGAAGAGTTCCATTCAATGTGAGAGTTTTTCCAGAAGTGAGCCTTAGCCCAACTTTGCCTTTTCCCGCAACCTGTGCTGCGGACGAGTTACCGATGTAGATTTTCTCCCCTTCCCCTACCTTCTGATAGGAGGTGAACATATCTTTGTTTCCACAGACATATTTGGTAGCACCAGAGTCTACCCACCAGTCTCTCACATTGGTTACCAAATTGACTTCAGACACCGTGCCAGAAAACTCGTTCTTGTTGCTTTCAACCAAATTATCATTGTTTTCTTGTTATTAAGGTCCTTATGTTTTCTACAATGCATTGCCATATTGCCAGGAATTCCGTAAACATAACACGCACCTTTAATTTTACCAATGCCAGATTTAGGTTTCAGAAAAGTACCTTTCTTGTGCGGACCAGGCTTGCGGTTGATGTGGTCGCTCTTCTCAGTATTGGAAGACTTGTGTTCAATTCCATGAGCTTTGTTGGACATGTACCTTGCGGAAGATACGTTCTTGTCTTTGGAGCACACCAATTCTTCCACTTGAATCTTCTTACCCAATTCAACCATACTGACTTCACCAGTTTCATGTCTCAATCTTCGTTTGTATTCATACCATGAAGAAGGTAATTTCTCAATCACATGAGACACTTGAAATGTTTCATCTATCACCATACCTTCAGCAATAATTTCATTGATAATGCGCTGAAGTTCAAGGAATTGATCAACTACAGATTTGTCATTTGACATTTTGTATTCCAGAAACCTGGCTACCAAAAACTTCTTACTTCCAGCAGTTTCCGCTTCATATTTTGCTTCTAAAGCATCCCATAAATCAAACGCAGAAAAGTTCTCTTTTGTGTTATAGAAATCATACAATGAATCTTCTAAACAGTTTGATTTTTGGTCATATAGATTTGTCTACCCCAACTTTCTAACTCTCTTTCGTTTATTGCATCATTCAAAGTCTCATCAAAGGGTTCCAGAACTAATTCATCCAACATATGGAAACTCAGAAAGAACAACATCTTGGATTGCCATCTTTTGAAATCTTTGCATTGAATTTTTGTGGTCTGTCAACATCACTTTTAGCCATTGTTACTGAAGAAATAGATATTGTGTTAAGATTGTTGGTTCTGCAACAATGGAAATACACTAAACATGAGAAATTGTTAAGGTTAAGAATTCTCTGATTTATAAACACACAATGGACAGAGCCACCTGCTCAACAGATTGTCCTTAACACAATAGTCCTCGGGTACTCCTCAATAATGAGAGATGTTATACCCCAACAGAGGAGATGTGTCCAGGATAGAACTGCCCGTTATGACTAGTATAAGCACAATACAAGTCACCCTCTAGAACTTAACAACAATTTAGATGGAAGGGAAATAAACGAGCAAAGTGCACAAAACAAAGCAAGAAGAGGGGAAAAGAAGACAGGATAATAGCTGCTTCTGGAGTGAGTTCTAATGAAGAAATTCGTTTTCTTTTATAGGTAGAAGATGAGAGTATGGTAATCAATTCCGTGAATAAATCACGGACATTATGGTTGAAATTCAATTCCACGCATGAAGCACAGAGTTAATGGTTAAAACGGATTTAAAATGGTTAAGAATAATTCTCTCCTAAAATATCGCCGAGTCATACGCCCCCACATTTAAAACAAATTTGATTTAGTCTTAAATTCTTTTAAGAAAATATATTATGTTCAAAAAACGTAAGTCTTGGTTGGCCCGCAGCCTTAGCTACGCCCGCACCCGTAACCATACTCATTCCCGCAGCAGTAGCCACAGTCACACCCACACCCGCAACCACAGCCACTGCCGCAAGTCCACAAGTCCGCAAGCCACAAGCCGCAAGCCGCAAAACACGAGACGCAAGCGCACCCGAGCCCGAGCCCGTGCAAAGCATCGTGCGTGTGTGAAAAGCATGGTTGCACCAACTAGCAGTCTTAGTCCTCCCCCTACCGCAAAAGCTTCTAAACCCTAAGAGCCCTCCCTTAGAATCAACTTCTGGGTAATAAGGAGCGGAATCATCTTTAGTTTCTCCAATGTGAGACTAAAAGTTCATTCACAAAAGTGAAAATGAGCTAGTTAGCTTAGTTCCTTAGTGACCCCTTGATCCTAAGATCCATTCCTACCAAGACTAAAAAACAAATAATAATAATAGTTCATTTTCTCTAACAGATTCATTTTCGTAGCTCACTAGCTTGGTAAATGAAAAGCACGGGCAGCTCAAATCTAGTGATTTTGAACTGCATTCTCAAGTTTTAAGTGTCGTCCGTACTAAATAAGTTGGTTTATGTCCATCTACCAGCAGCCAGCATTACTGCAAAGAAAAGAGTTAGTAACAGTGGGTCCTACACAAGGGCATGTACAACTAATGGAGGTGTGCTATTTGGATTGACTGGATTTGGACTTGCACGTTGGTCTACTATAAGGGTTCATTTGGGACATCGAAAATGGGAATGCAGTCTATTACCTATTATTACCTATTAGATGTAGTAGTAAATTTTATGTAGTGTAGTATTTAGTGTTTGACATAAAAATTAATATTGACCCTCTGATTACACCGTGCCAAACGGTCCCCAAGTGTTTTCCTTCACGTAGTAAGGATATACTGTTCAGGGCGACACAGGAGTTTACCTACCTATGCAGACCAAGTTGGACTATCAACAGATTGGCCACATTTTAGGAGACTGATAATAGACGCATATGTTATCATAATGACTGTAGAAATTCACAGAGGGATAACATGGCAAGAGTGGTCCTGCAGAAAATATAACCCAAAATGAAAAACACATGTAAAAGGTTTTTATAGACTAATAATCTGTCACCACAGACGGCACTGCCAATGAATGTAGAGGTGGTTCCACAACAAAATTTGATTCGCTGGGACAGTTTTTGTATCATAAAATACAAAAGAATAGCTCCCAAAAATAAATTATGTAATCTTCCCGACACTCAGAACTTATATGTACTTTGATACAATTAAACTTTATGAATTATACAACGAACCTGATTACCAATAGCTTACTAGTGTTTAACCACAATATCTCTATTTGGCTTCTCTCTGGACTTCTACCTGATTCATCTCGGTTCTCTTCGCTGCTTACCGATATGACTATTTCTCGCCTCTTTGACCGGTTCCTAAATTGTTCTTCCTTCTCATTGACAAATGATACGAACGTCTCAAAGCTCGTAGACAGCGAACTCAATTGACCAGTACTACTAGAAGAAGAATCGGGTTCTTTAAGGAAGTGTCGTCTATACTGCAATACCAACTGCACAATATGTATCAAGAGGGCAAGTAAAATTGCTACTGCACAAGAAAGGTAAAGTCCCCAAAAGCTTTTAAAGTGAAGCCGATCAGATTCGAGTTCAGTGCTATCAGAAGTGCAACTACTTTTGGAAAGCCACTTATCATAGATTCTTTCGAGTTCCCCATCCTCCGAGAGTGTAAGAATTGCAGTCGAGAAATTTACAGCTAATGGAGAATCCTTTGGGAAAGCCTAAACATGAATGAAAAAGAGAAATATAAACAAACTAAGGCCGGCATTAAATCACTATGTCATCCACTCGACTGCATTGTAAGAGAGCACGAATAACAGGTATATATGCTTGGATCGATACTTACAAATCCCCACCCGCTTTTGGTAAACTCTTCCCCCACAATTCTGAATTTGCAATGGCTTGAGAGGAAGAGGTCTATGTACGGGCGTTCCTCAACCAAGGCAGCAATTCCTCCATTTTTAGGACCACGTTCGAGTGCAGTAGCAAATTCTTCCGGTGAGCCAAGAGGGACGAGTCTAGATCTAGAAATGCCGAGCTCCTTGCTCAGATAATGTTCAGTAAAGGACCCCACTTGGAAACCAATAGGCTGGTTACTTCTCATTAAACTATCAATCCCATTTATAGGTGAAGATAGATGTTGCACAGTGAGGATTGAGGTCAGACTAGCTGTGTAGCTTGAGTTTATAATAAGTACCACAAAGAGCCATATGATCACTACTACGCGTCCGAGGGTGCTAAGCGTGTTTTGTCCTGCAAATGACACCAAATACTGTGTCTGGTGAAATTATAAATTATTATGAAACCCACATATGATTAGCAATTCATTCACTTACGTGTGCAAAGAATAAAGTTGAGAAGCTAAACCTGCAAGGGAAGAGAACAAGAATGATCAAACAATCCATCGATGAACAGAGTTAATATATTTGTACATGAATTAGGAACTCACCACACAATGGTAATTACTTGATTTCTAGGAGGGCCCCTAAACTCATTATTCATTCTATGCTCTAGGATCCACACAACCACCCCTATGAAAAGAAAAACCCAGCAAAGATGCACCACATTTGCGGAGTAAATGGTCTTAGGAAAGCCCAGCCTCCCGTGTTCAACTTTCTAACTGGGGCTACTACATAGAGGCCAGACTCGATATACGGCTGAGTGAAATCAACAATCTGGGTCCGGTTAGTGACAATTGCGATGCTGCCAACTACACCATCGAATACCTATAACCAAAACCAGAGAATTAGCAGAAACATAAGCAATTACAACTCCAGGGAATTAGCAAAAGTATAAGAGATTATAACTAAGGTTTTCGGTATACTTATACAAAAAGGCTTCCAAATCTGTACTCACATCTGCGGTGATCAAACCCACTAGCTCACTGTAACTAGGATTTTTAAGACCATCTCCATAAGGAATAAATTTATATTGCACCTGATAAGGTAACAAGTACACAGCTGCGGTAAACACATCTATGCAGAGTCCCTTCACCATATCAGTTTTACTCACTTGTGTGACAAACTCCCTAAAGCTAACCCGACGGGGAACTCCTATTCTCAAGTGCTTTCCGTTGTTCACAGCAACCCATCCACGAGGCTTTATTATTATATCTCCAGACCATATGACACTATATAGTTGTTGTTTGGCACTAGAACGATTAGCAGGCCTTCCATATAGAGTCCCGGGAAGCACGACAGACAGGCCAGAATAGTTACACCAGTAACCAATCCGTCGAAATCCAGTTCCAATTACATTAATTACATCGTAAGCAGGATTGATTAGAGATTGGTCTGAATTAAATTGGACTGGACCTGTTAGACCCAGTAAGCTGGATTGCAATATACTGTTCAGCAAAAGCTTCCCCCCTGAAAATATGCTCATCGCTTCGAGATGAAGACGCTCTCCCTTACTTTTATGTAACCTTGAATCATTAGAAAATGAAATGTTTCCACCGTCAATAAAAATGTGTTAATTGCATGAGCAATTAGCCACACAGTATCATATGCATACATCCCATAAGAGTTTAATCCTAAAGATCCACCAGTCAAATTTTTCCATCGAATAAAGAACTCTCTGTTTCTTTCTGAATCATGTATGTGCTGGCGTAGTACAAGAACTCCTTGCATAGTATCCATGATAGCTGGGGGAACTGGCCAAGATGAATCTAGAACAGAAGAAAGCCAATCAGTAGCTATCCACACATAACCATTTCCCATCATTCCAAGAGATTGCGCCACTGCGAAAATCTTGAGACCCAAATCAGGATTCACATGTAAGAGAACAACCCTAGACTCTACCGCTGTTACCTTCACGAGCAAATCTAGCACCTCACTGCGACTAACTCCAATAACTGGGGAAATCCCCACTTTGTAAGAAATCCTACAACGTTTTTGTGCAAGCTGGTCTCCTAATGCAGCTATACCATTCCTCCGAAAATCATCGTCAATGTAAACTGCAATTACGTCCCTCCAACCATAGTAATCAATTATATCAGCAACTGCAGCCATCTGATGCAAATCACTCTGAGTCATCCTCACAAAGAAAGGAAATTGAATTGAAGAGAGTCGGATCTGTGGAGGCAAATGATAGTAATGGAACTTGGAGCTCGTTTGCAACTTGTGATATTGCATGGGCAATTACAGATGATTGAGGCCCGATAATGGCCACACTATCTGTCTCCATGAATTGCAACGCTGTAGTCAACATTAAAAAGCAAAAGAGAAGCTTCACAGGTTATTCAAGCATTACTATTAATAATTCATAAACTTCAAAAGTAAGAAAATTACTAATGCACCTTTAGCAATACCAATGAATCCACTGCATTTTGTATCTTGCATCTGATAGCCAATTTCGTTCCACCAAGAACAGTAGAATTAGAATTCACATCTTCAATTGCCGCTTCAATCGCGACCTTCGCAACTCTATCTATGGTAGAATTAAAACTGAAAAGAGCTCCAATATTCACAACATCTGGTCTCGAAGAAGCCTTATTATCGTCCCCACTCGACAAAAGAACGAAATTGAGTACCAGTAACAAAGCAAACCAGAGCGGTCTCATTGTGTGTCACCTCGCAAAACTCTAGTTACCTCCCTCTGTTTAGAAAATCAATCAGAAACCCACTAAATCTGTTAGTAATACAATGGAACCCTAGTCACCAATAAGGCTCGAGCCTCTAGCTACACAAGACATCCAAAAACAAAATAGGATTTTTTTTTTTGAGTTATCTTTAAAACAAGTTAACACAAGGTACTTTCAGCTCAAAATTATCAAGACCCAGATTTGCAGAATGGAAACCCATTAACAGAAACCAAATAAATACCTACTCATACACTGAAAATGAATTATCTTTTGGGAAGTTAAGGCTACCGACTTACCCGAATATGAAGAGATGAAATTGCAGAAAAGAATAACATTAAAAGGAAGTTCTTTACAGTTGCAGGAGAATCGCATTAGTAAAGACAAGAGTAAAGAGTACAGACATGAGAGTTTTACTGGTACTGAAAAGACAGAATTTACTCACTTTATTATTGTTGCCAATGCCGTCCAATATTTGGATTTCGATATGACAAGGTCTTTTCACACATCTTCTTCCCATGATAGTGATGATAATGGCTATGATTGAGAAGGGAGACGTTTCAATTTGTAGGGTTTATATGCTGTTTCAAATAAATTAATCACTAGGCAAAGATTTTTGTTAAGTAGGATTAGTACGGGACAAGAAAAGTTGTCTAGAAAAGAGATTGTCTTAGTCATTTTGAAGTAGGCCCACTGGTGCGTCTTACGTGATTATCATGCACATGTGTTGGTCAAATACTTCATTTTAAGTAGGGGTGGGTGAGCATTTGTCACCATCCCGCAGATCCGATCCAGACCATCTAACTCTTTTTACGGAAAGGTACCCAACACCGGTGCACTATGGCTAACCACCATGGAAAGTTGAATCAAGATTCAGCTTGATTGCACGTCAGATTGAATTAACTACTGTCCATTATGGTGATTCAATTTGTAAGTCTAGTGGTTAGGCGTAAATAGATGAATCGTTAGATTTTAACTCATAAAGTTAAATATGATGGTTCAGGATTGATGCGCTCAACTATTGGGTGTAAATAAATGACTTGTTAGATTTTAACTCATTAACAGGGAGGTAGTCAATTGGGATTTATAATGACTTATAGAGAATTCTCAAATCTGCTCTTATTCAATTGAGAATTCCAGAGAGTCTCCCAAACTCTCCTGTTATTGGATAGAGACGTTTGCCAAGTCTTTTAAATTCTTCCAAACTCTCTTGTTATTGTATTAAGATTTGTTAAGAGTCACTCAAACACTCTTGTTATTAGATTAAGACTTCAAAATCATGGATTTGTTATTTATTGGGATTTTGGGAGACTTTTTGGATGAAAATAGGCATGAGTGAAATCTCTCCCTTATAGGTGATATTTTGAGAGACTTGAAAATTTGGATAAATGGATATAACCCAAAGGTCCTCATTCCTCAGCCTTATCGGATGGTTAGTAGCAAAGGTCTTCTTTCTTCTTCTTCATTCCTCTGGCTAGCTTTATGGTAGTTGATGGGTTCAAATTCGATGATGAGCGGGTAGTTAAAGAACTTGTTCTTATCAGGTTCAAATTCGATGATGAGCGACTAACAAAGGAAGATATCAAGCGAGCATTAGAGGAGCAATACGGTGGGGAAGAGGAGGTGATATTCAGCAATCAAGTGCTCTGATTTATTGTTTTCCTGTTATTCCTACATCAGTGGTATTTATTATATTGCATCAAAAAAAATTTAAGTTATTGTCATATTTATAATTTTCATTGTCAAATATGATTATTTACTTGAAGTTTCATCCTAACTGGTACTTTCTTCTCTTTGCACTTTGCCTTGCAGTTGCCTCAGACAAACCGGGGTTCAACAATACACCATTCAAATTTACAAAATATTCAAATGCATATATGCTTGTGTATATACGTGAAAGTGATAAAGATAAAATTATTTGTAACGTGGATGAGAAGGACATTGCTGAACACCTAAGGGTTCGGGGTTATTTCCCAGTTATCAACACTCTTGTAAAAGGTCTCGATATCCGTCTAGGGCACAGGTACAACCAAGTAATCAATTCATTTAATTTGCTTACGTTGTGGGTGTACAACGGACCTGGGGCTAATTTTCCTAGACTGTACAATTTATTGTTGAATATATTATATTCTTTTTAATATTTGTAAAATATTCCTTTAAATTTTTGAAAAAATATTTGTAAAATATTTCTTTTTATTTCCATTTTAAAAATCACAGAGACTCTCTACAAATCACAGAGACTCTCTAGTAATCCATTAAATTTGTATCTACAAGTCCCAGAGACTCTCTACAATTCTCTTTTAAAATCACTGGAAATCTCTATACTTCCAGAGAGTCTCCGGGAGTCACTAAAAATAAAAGTCTATGAAAGTTTATATAAATCTCATTTGACTACCCCCTTGTAAATTAGATCTGATGGATCATCTAAATATAGTGAATTAGATATGAAAGTTTATGAATGTTGATACTTATGATTTGGGATTATTATGTTTTTCTAAAGTTATTAGTTGCTTAGTTGAAGTACTAGTATGTAAATTTCTTGATATTATTATACAAAAAAATTAACATGTTATTATTAAATAAAATTGATGAGTTTCATTATAATATATTTGATAGGGGAGTAAAGGTTGTGTGTATTTGAGTTAATATTAGAAACCATGGTAATGGTTTTAAGTAGAACTGTTTTTAAAATCTTTCGGTGTGATTTGTGCCTTGATATACCCTTGAAGGATTCAAAATGGGAGCTCTGTGAGACAAATTGGCTAGGTTCTTTTATCTTGTAAGGCATGATTTTTATTCAGAGATGGTTCAAGTTTTGAGCCATGATGTGAGTTCTGTTTTTGAAGTTGTATTTGTGCTTAAAGTTTGGGATCCTTCAGAAGATATCTATAGCGTAGTTTTGTCTAAAAACTATTATGAAGTCATCATTCACCAGTTATACCCTGAACAAACTAAAGTAATTCAAATGGATGGTTCAGGGATAGGATATGAGAATTTATAGGTTTCAACACATTTATCCACAAGCCTAATGGTTTTTTGTCTATGAGATTGCAAGCTTGAGCATGATTTTAATATCTAATTTGACGTTTATGATGTTGACCATCATGCTCACATGCATGTGCCATTCCATCATGGTTTGCTATGTTGTCATTGGACATATCTGACTCAGAGAAAGACTATGGTTTTTATAACACCTCCATCACAATGTTTGATGCATCTCTACTCCTACTGCAAAAGTTACATTTTCATATTATGAAGATTTTATACTTAAATATTTTCCGGTTTCTCATGCCTATTGAGTCGGCACAAGCAACCATTCAAAAACCAAATACTTACAACCCAGACAGTGGCGAATCTAGCCAAATTGTTCAATGGGGGCATATCTTGTTCTTGAAGATCATAATTAAAAATGCAGTAGTAAAAACTCTCACACACTATATAAGACTAAGTTAAAGTATATGTTTTTCCAGATAGAAAATATGCAGATAAATGAATAAAATCGATAAAACATGGATTAAAATGTATATCTCCTTAATTTTAGGTTTGTTGGATATGGATATTTTCTTAATTTCAAAATTTTGTGGGCTCCATTTGACAATTTTAGTACTAAAATAATATAAAGTACAAGAGCTTCTACATAATTTAAAAAATATTATGGGGCATGTGACCCCAAATTCCCCCTTTAGATTCGCCCCTTAACCCATACCTGCATAAGCATTACCAGACCTCAATCTGACCATAGATCACTCTACAACACTTTAGCCATTGATTTAGTTATATCTAGGCCATAAAGACATTGAATCGCTTAACAACATCCTAGCTACACAAAATGATGCACCACTAACACCGTCAGTTATAACCATTACTAGCTTTACATCACCTACCATTCATCACACTCAATATGCAACTTGGAATTATATATTTAAGTATCACAATATGCAGCAATAGAATCCTAGGAATAGTCTATTTAACCAGTGGACTACCACCTTTTTTTGACATACTTTTATAAATTTCTCTTGCATCATTTCATTTACATGATATGTGCATTATTTGCATTATTTGGATACTCTAATTCATTGATTTCTTGTTAGTTTTCATATCATTATGCTTTGATTTTACTTTTTTATGAGTTTCTTAGGAGTTTTGAAGTGTATTCAACCAAAGAAGAAGAAAGGAGTTCATTACGACACGAAATGAACAAGGAAGTTAAGTTCTGCCAATGGAGAAGGGCCAAAGACCGAATTCAACTCATTCAAATCCAGGATTTCTTAATACCATTTTAAAGAGACGAGAAGATGAAGCCAACGTAAAAATAATGAGGTCATTTGGAGTTCGTATGAGGAAGTTATGAGCAAAATAGCCGAAAGAAAATAATAAAACACTCAGCATCACAATCGGGAGTTTACAAGGGAAAATAACCTACCGATTATAAGCATTTCGGGTACAAGTAAATTTCGTTTTTTAGCTCCAACAATCGGTAGTTTACACGGAAAGCGAGCCTACCGATTATGGCACGTTTTGGGTACAAGAGAGCTATATTTTGAGCCATTACAATCGGTAGTTAAGGAGGGGGTCTTGCCTACCGATTATGACTCGACGGGAGGCACTTCTAAGACACGTTTTTGACTTCCAAATCAAGGTACCATGTTCCCATTAGGACTCTAACACCTAGATATGATGGAGACTATATAAGAAGACTTCCATAACCCTAGAAAGGGAGCTTGGACACTTTTGGAGACTTGAAAACACAAGGAGAACAAGAAGCTAGGGCTTGGAGTTGCGATTGATCATCACGATTTCTAAGGTTTGCTTTACTTGTTTTCTTGATTATATTCCATGGATTTTGAGAAATCCATGATGAGCTAAACCTTTCTTGTTGGTTAGAGATGTAGTCCTAAGTTGGAAAATATGTTTATTAATTGAAGTATTCATTCTCATATGTTCATAATCTCTTCAATATCACTTATGTTCTACCGTTTATAACGTTTTGTATGATGGATTGCTTGTTTGTTTAAGTCGCGAATTAGATGAGCATGCATTAACATCTATAACTAAACTAGGGTTTGAGATCCGGAATTGTCGAAATATCCTTGTTACAAGTAGCATAACATAATTGTTAATAACGGGATGTTACCATGCAATTATGTGTAGAAGCGTGACCTAGGTTAAATCCGAGTGTCTCTTGCGCCGGATTGCTTAGAATAACCTCAACTCACAAAGACCATTGCTTTCATTGGGTTAAACTTGAGTGGCTCTTGCGCCAAGTTATTCGTTAAAAAGGATTCAAAGAGTGGCTCTTGCGCTTTTGATGATAATATGAGTTTTGCCGGAGTAAGCCTGCGATAGGATGCTTTAGGCTTATTGATATTGAGAGTGCATGAATGTTGAGTATGATTTATTTGATAACATGTTGGAAGATGGAAGATGAACTCTCTAACCAATGTTCTTTATCTCTGATATTCGTTTTAATCTATTTGTTTTAGCATAATTTAGTTATAATCACAACCAAACCCCCTTGTTTACATAAGTAATCAGGAGTAATTAACAATCACCTGCCTCTCTGTGGGAACGAACTTGTTCTTATTACTATACTCTAATCTATATTAGTGAAGTAAGAACTTGAATTAATTTTTCTTGGCTGACAACCGACCAAATTTTGGCGCCGCTGCCGGGGAGGCATAGCGGATTGTTATTTTGTTTTTGATTTCTTATTTCTAGTTTTTAATTTAGTTTTGATAATTGTTTTTCAGGTACTAGTTCTTTCGTGAATGCTTAGAGAGGGTAGACCAAGTCCCATTGGTATATGACTTCGATCAGGCACTTTACTAAAAGAATTCGTTCGAGCAGTGAACACTCCACTTCCTCCAAGTACATCGTCAAGTGAGTTCGCAGATTCAGACGTAGAGGAAGAACAAGAAACAATGGGTGACACAAATCGTACAATCAAATACTTAGCGTCTCACCAGTTAGATGCGCAACAGTGGTGTATTCAGACGATATCTACATTTGAGATCAAGCCAGGGTTGATTCGAGAACTCCAAAGTTTCATGGGATGACTAATGAAGATCCGAATAAACATTTGATGGATTTCCATAACATAATCATGGCCATGCTACCAGCAGAGACTGATGTTGATGGTGTTATGTTACGAGCTTTTCCATTCTCCCTGATGGATACTGCTAAGGAATGGTTATACTATTACCTTCTGGTAGTGTCACAACTTGGAATGGTCTGAAGAAACTCTTTTTAGAGAGACACTTTCCTGCATCAAAGGAGACTCAGATTCGTAAAGAGATTTGTGGCATTAAGCAAATGGCAGGAGAGACATTGTATGAATGCTGGGAACATTACAAGAGATTGGTCGCTAGCTGCCCACATCATCAATTCAGTGATGTATTGATCATCCAGTACTTTTATGATGGTCTTCAAGCAAGTGACATAAATCTTCTCGACGCTGGAGGTGGTGGTGCATTAGTGAACAAAACAGTAGCTCAAGCTAGAGAGTTAATTGAGAACATGGAAACAAACTTTCAACAATTCTCAAGTCGTGGATCAGAACCACTCGTCTTAATGAGGTTACTTCTTCAACGCACTTAGAGCATAGAATGGGTAATATGGAGAAGATGATACAACAAATGGCAGCCGTGATCATACCCTCTTATGAAGAAGAAGACGAACATGTGAATGCAGTATTCCAAAATCAGCAGAGACAACGGTATAATCCTTATTCCAACACTTATAATCCAGGATGGAGAGATCATCCAAATTTCAGTTATGCGAATAAGCAAGTTGCATCTCCGAGACCGGTTTTCAATCATCCAAATGGGTTAAAACAGCAAGTACAACCTCCACAACAAGCTCAAAACTCAGAATCATCGGAGATGCTCTCCATGATGAAAAATATGACGACGTTGATGCAGAAAAATCAGCATACAACTGATAATGCAATCAGAGAATTACAAACGCAAGCGGGCACTATGAAAACTGAGATTAATCATTTGAAGGCACAGAATAGAGGGAAACTCCCTTCTCAACCTATCAATCCAAGAGAAAATGTCAACGCCGTGACATTGAGAAGTGGTACACAAACTGTGCAACCAGAGGAAGCTGAGAAAAACAAAGACCCTAAGGGGACGGTTTTGGAGAAAGAGATTACTGACTCTTCCCAAAACCGATGAGGTACCTAAAGAAAACTCTAAACCTTATGTTTCTACTTATGTTCCTCCTTTACCTTTTCCTCGCAGGTTTGCTAACTCGAAAAAGGCGGAACAAGATAAGGATATCTTAGACATTTTCAAGAAGATTCATGTGAATATTCCACTCATAGATGCGATTAAACAAGTCCCCAAATATACGAGAATTCTGAAGGACTTGTGCACCAATAAACAAAGATTAACCGTAATGAGGTAATGAGAGTGGGGGAGAATACTTTGGCTATCTTGCAAAAGAAACTCCCACTCAAATGTAAAGATCCCGGTAGTTTTGATATTCCTATTGTTATTGGTAACACGACGTTTAATAAGGCTATGCTTGATTTATGAGCATCAATAAATGTTATGCCTGTCTATATATGAATCTCTTAATTTTGGACCTTTGAAAGAAACTGGAATTGTTTTACAACCAGATGACCGTTCTAATGTATACCCTAGAGGTACTGTTGAAGAAGTGCTTGTGCGGGTTAATCAGCTAGTCTTTCCAGCAAATTTCTGTGTACTGGAGATGACAGATGGATCAACTGATTCGTCTATACCGTTGCTACTGGGACGTCCATTCATGCGAACAGCGAGAACAAAAATTGACGTCTATAGTGGGACATTAACAATGGAATTTGATGGAGAAATAATACTCTTCAACATTTATGAGGCGATGCGATATCCTAGTGACGTCCATTCTTGTTTCTCTGTTGATGTTATTGACTATTTAGCTCAACAGATGTTTAATTTGGGGAGTAATGATCCATTGAAGACTATTATCACAAGGAGTGTGGGTTTTAAAGATCTTACAGATCTAAGAACCGAGCTTAAAATAGGGGATGAATTTGAGGAAGTTATTTCTGAACTTAATTCGTTACAACAATGCCCACCAATTCATGATATTTCATTTATCTCTTTACCATGCACTAATGAAAACTTGTTGTCATCTGTCTTGCAGGCGCCTAAACTAGAACTTAAGCTTCTTCCTGATCACCTAAAATACATGTATTTGGGTGATAATGAGGAGTTGTCAGTAATAGTTTCTAAAGAACTAACTGAATTGCAGGAACAAAGACTTCTTCGGGTGTTGAAGGAGTATAAAACGGCCATATGATGGACAATTGCTGATATCAAGGGAATAAGACCTTCTACGTGTATGCATAAAATACTACTTGAGGAGGGAATAAAGCCTACAAGGGAAGCTCAACGTAGTTTGAATCCTCCAATGATGGAAGTAGTAAAGAAAGAGATACTTAAGTTATTAGATGTGAGAGTTATCTACCCCATTTCTGATAACAAGTGGGTGAGCCCGGTACAAGTTGTACCAAAGAAGTCAGACGTTACAGTGGTACAGAATAAAGACAATGAACTTGTCCCAACTCGAGTGCAAACCAGTTGGAGAGTTTGTATTGATTATCGAAAGCTTAATGCAACCACTAGAAAAGATCACTTTTCTTTACCTTTTATAGATCAGATGTTGAAAAGATTATCAGGACACTCGTATTACTGTTTTCTTGATGATTATTCAGGTTACAATCAAATTGCTATAGCACCGTAGGATCAAGAGAAGACCACTTTTACTTGTCCTTTTGGAACATTTGCATACAGGAGGATGCCTTTTGGTTTGTGTAACGCACCCGCTACCTTCAAAAGGTGTATGGTAAGTATCTTTTCAGATTACGTTGAAAACATGATCGGAGTTTTTATGGATGATTTCAGTGTGTATGGTGATTCATTTGAATTGTGCTTGGATAACCTCACATTGATTCTTAAACGATGTGTTGAAACTAATCTTGTGCTAAATTGGGAGAAGTGCCATTTTATGGTAACTCATGGCATTGTTTTAGGCCATATTATATCTTCTAAAGGCTTGGAAGTTGATAAAGCTAAGATCAATCTTATTCGTGCTCTTACCCCTCCAATTACGCTGAGGGAGATTCGTGCTTTTCTTGGTCATGCAGGATTTTATCACCGGTTTATTAAATATTTTTCCAAGGTTGCATCACCATTATGACAGTTATTACAAAAGGACGTGGTTTTTAACTTTGATGAGAAGTGTTTGGCGGCATTCAACCGTTTGAAAGAACTTTTGATAACAACCCCTATCATTAAACCACCAGATTGGAGAAAGCCATTTGAGATAATGTGTGATGCCAGTGACTATGCAATCGGTGCAGTTTTAGGCCAGCGTACTGGGAAACTACCTCATGCCATTTATTATGCTTCCAGAACGTTGAATGAGGCCCAACAAAACTACACGACCACGGAAAAGGAGTTGTTAGCAATCGTTTTTGCATTGGAGAAATTTCGTTCTTATTTACTTGGTACGAAAGTTGTTGTGTTTTCTGATCATGCAACATTTAGGTACTTACTTACAAAGAAG
Organism: Papaver californicum; assembly: GCA_023531435.1. Classification (NCBI taxonomy): domain Eukaryota; kingdom Viridiplantae; phylum Streptophyta; class Magnoliopsida; order Ranunculales; family Papaveraceae; genus Papaver; species Papaver californicum. The sequence goes on along the minus strand of JAJJMC010030977.1, from coordinate 7,470,192 downwards.
AAGGCGAAACCAAAGCTCATTCGATGGATACTGCTCCTACAAGAGTTTGATCTCAAAATTAAAGACAAGAAAGTAATTGAGAATACCGTTGCGGATCACTTGAGTCGTCTTACTGTAGACGAAGAAGCTATCCCGTTATGTGAAAGCTTTCCAGATGAACGACTCTTCTTAGTTACAGTTTCAGAACCATGGTATGCGGATATTGTGAATTATTTAGTGTCTAAACAAATCCCAAGAAATTTATCTCGTGCTGAGAGAGACAAACTTAAAAAGATAGTGAATCAATATATATGGGATGATCCATACCTGTGGAAACACTGTTCAGACCAAATTATGCGGAGGTGCGTACCCGAATCTGAATACAACTCTATCTTGTCTTTTTGCCATTCATATGCTTGTGGAGGACACTTTGGGGCAAAGAGAACTGCTTTGAAGGTACTTGAAAGTGGGTTCTATTGGCCCATTGTATTTAAAGATGCGTATGTATTTTGCACAACTTGTGATAGGTGTCAAAGAACGGGCAATCTAGGTGCTCGAAATCAAATGCCACAGAAGTTTATTCTTTTCGTTGAAATTTTTAATGTATGGGGCATTGATTTTATGGGTCCTTTTGTTAATTATTTTGGTAAATTCTACATCTTACTAGCTATTGATTATGTCTCGAAATGGGTGGAAGCTAAAGCCACCTCTAATAATGATTTTAAAGTGGTTACAGATTTTATTAAAGAACATATTTTTGTAAGGTTTGGAATTCCAAGAGCCATAATCAGCGATGGGGGATCACACTTTCAAAACAAGTTGTTCCAGAGTTTGTTGAAAAAGTATAACATATCTCACAAGATTGCTACAACATATCATCTACAAACAAATGGGAAAGCTGAAGTCTCTAATCGAGAGGTGAAGTCCATCCTAGAGAAAACAGTGAATCCATCAAGGAAGGATTGGAGTTTACGTCTCAATGATGCACTATGGGCATACCGAACAACATACAAGACTCCTATTGGGATGTCCCCATATAAAATTATGTAGGGTAAACCTTGTCATCTTCCTGTTGAAATCGAGCATAAGGTTTTTTGGGCTATTCAACAGTGCAACATGGAGATGGATGGGGCTGGTAAACAAAGGAAGCTTCAATTGAGTGAACTGGAAGAGATTCGTAATGATGCATATGAAATTTCACGAATCTACAAGGAGAAAACAAAGGCTTTTCATGATAGTAGGATTTATAGAAAACAGTTTATTATTGGACAGAAAGTTCTCTTGTTTAATTCTCGCCTTCATTTATTTCCTGGAAAATTGAAGTCTCGTTGGATAGGACCCTTTGTTGTGTCTAACTTTTTTTTCTCATGGTGCAGTGGAGATTCGTAGCTTGTTAACAGGGAAGGAGCTTAAAGTGAATGGGCATCATTTGAAGCCCTATTATGAACCATTTGAACCTGAGAGGGTTGAGATCAATTTAGTAGATGCACTCCCTCTAGAGGAGTAGCAAGGAATGCCAAGTCGGGCTGAAGACGTTAAACTAAACGCTAAATGGGAGGCAACCCATTGGTTTTTTATTTCTATCTTTCTCTTTTGATTATTTTTTTTTCATATCATGTTAGGATTTCCCATCTTGATTTTACATTGAGGACAATGCAAATTTTAAGTGTGGGGGAGTAATTAAGCATATAGAGTTTTTAGTATTTGCTTTTGTAGGTAGAATTTTAAAACTTTTGTACATATTTGCATGAAAACCTTCAACTTTTAGAGATTTTAGAGTCACTTAGTATATTTCTAGCTACGTTTACATACGGAGTTCTAACCAAAACAACTGAACTTAGAAGTATTAGAGAATTATATTCGGAGTGCTTAGTTGTTGAGAGGCTAGAGCTGAAAAAAATGGACTTAAACTGTCAGTAGAGAATACAATATTAGAAGAGTTGATCATTCAGTACCCATGACTGAGGCACCAAACCTTTAATTGTCTGTTTAGAGGGTTTCATCTGCGTAAATTCCGGGTAGAATGATGAGCTACCTAACCTCGCACCAATTTCAGCACTACTTTTTGATCTCTTGAGTGTTATTTCTATCAATCATGAGGGTGCCATCAGAATTGCTAACTCTATCTTGTAGTCTTGTTTGCAGTTGGCACCATTCTCTCGACGACAACAACAGGTCCATAGAAACATATCATCATCAACAAGCGGAACATCAAAAATTTGAAGGAAAGTTGAAGACAGTCAAGGTTTACAAGCAACCGTTCAAGAAAGAGAAAATTTCATATTCAAGTAAAGCAACTATACAATGAGCAGAATTTTATATAAATGTTGAAGACTTATGTACAAGAGCGAAATAAATCAAAAGATGTGAGTTAGTGAAGTTCATGATATCAAGGCAATACAAGTTGTGAAGAATCAAGTGGTAAAGTCTTTATCCCATGGCCGTAGTAATTTCATCATTAATTTTTCAGTCTATATTTTGAAGTAAAAATAATAATAATAATAATAATAATAAATGATTACCATTGCTTTAGTGTATATTTTCTTTTGTATTCATTCAATAAGGCCGTGTGGAAGAAGAAATCTATAAAGAAGTTTCAAACAACAAGAATTTGAGAAAAAGAGTTACAAATTGTCAATGTTCTACGAAGTTGAAGAGTTCATCATCAACAGTTGAAGACCGAAGACGTTTCTATTGGATGCTGTGAGAGTGGTGCTGATTGCCAATCGGGTGAGAAGGTAAGTAAGCATTCCCATCCTCGCATAGTGGTTGATTTCCTTTATTAGAGGTCACTAGAAAAACAAAAAGGGGTTCTTTTTCGTCCCACGTTCTATGGGATAACATCTTCATATGATTCGGAAGGTTACCTTTCTGTCCCACCATTCAACGTGTGCAGGATTTCTATCTTCATTCCTTCCTGCACATATGTGAGAACCATAAAGTGCGTCTTTTATGTTTTAAATTCATAAAATCTTGTTGGTGAGGCAGAAACATTCAGTCGCTCTCGAACCTGAATTCTTTTATATGGTGGTTTTGTCCTAACTCAAGGGTTAAGCATGAGAATAATATTCTTTATACTTCTAACTTCTTATTGTTAATGTGCAGAAACTTTATGTCTTCGTAGATCTTTGGATGCAGGTGTTATGGAATATTTGAAGTTGGAAATTAGGCTTTGTGGGTATACCTCTTGTAAACCCTCACAAGACTATAACTCGTCCACTAGGGACACCTAGGGGTTTAAAGGCTTGTTACACATGCTAAGTGTAACCGTATCCTCAACGAAATGGAGTTGTTGTAGTTTAGGTTAGTTTAGATTTATAGTTTGCTCGAGGACTAGCAAAAGGCAAGTGTGGGGGAATTTGATAGGTGCATTATTTGCATTATTTGGATACTCTAATTCATTGATTTCTTGTTAGTTTTCATATCATTATACTTTGATTTTGTTTTTTTATGAGTTTCTTAGGAGTTTTGAAGTGTATTCAACCAAAGAAGAAGAAAGGAGTTCATTACGACACGAAATGAACAAGGAAGTTAAGTTCTGCCAATGGAGAAGGGCCAAAGACCGAATTCAACTCATTCAAATCCAGGAGTTCTTAATACCATTTCAAAGAGAACGAGAAGACGAAGCCAACACAAAAATAATGAGGTCATTTGGAGTTCGTATGAGGAAGTTATGAGCAAAATAGCCGAAAGAAAATAATAAAACACTCAGCATCACAATGGGAGTTTACAAGGGAAAATAACCTACCGATTTTAAGCATTTCGGGTACAAGAAAATTTCGTTTTTTAATTCCAACAATCGGTAGTTTACACGGAAAGCGAGCCTACCGATTATGGCACGTTTTGGGTACAGGAAAGCTATATTTTGATCCCTTACAATCGGTAGTTAAGGAGGGGGTCTTGCCTACCGATTATGACTCGACGGGAGGCACTTCTAAGACACGTTTTTGACTTCCAAATCAAGGTACCATGTTCCCATTAGGACTCTAACACCTAGATATTATGGAGACTATATAAGAAGACTTCCATAACCCTAGAAAGGGATCTTGGACACTTTTGGAGACTTGAAAACACAAGGAGAACAAGAAGCTAGAGCTTGGAGTTGCGATTGATCATCACGATTTCTAGGGTTTGCTTTACTTGTTTTCTTGATTATATTCCATGGATTTTGAGAAATCCATGATGAGCTAAACCTTTCTTGTTGGTTAGAGATGTAGTCCTAAGTTGGAAAACATGTTTATTAATTGAAGTATTCATTCTCATATGTTCATAATCTCTTTAATATCGCTTATGTTCTACCGTTTATAACGCTTTGTATGATGGATTGCTTGTTTGTTTAAGTCGCGAATTAGATGAGCATGCATTGACATCTATAACTAAACTAGGGTTTTGAGATCCGGAATTGTCGAAATATCCTTGTTACAAGTAGCATAACATAGTTGTTAATAACGGGATGTTACCATGCAATTATGTGTAGAAGCGTGACCTAGGTTAAATCCGAGTGGCTCTTGCGCCGGATTGCTTAGAATAACCTCAACTCAAAAAGAGCATTGCTTTCATTGGGTTAAACTTGAGTGGCTCTTGCGCCAAGTTATTCGTTGAAAAGGATTCAAAGAGTGGCTCTTGCGCCTTTGATGATAATATGAGTTTTGCCGGAGTAAGCCTGCGATAGGATGCTTTAGGGTTATTGATATTGAGAGTGCATGGATGTTGAGTATGATTTATTTGATAACATGTTGGAAGATGGAAGATGAACTCTCTAACCAATGTTCTTTATCTCTGATATTCGTTTTAATCTATTTATTTTAGCATAATTTAGTTATAATCACAACCAAACCCCCCTGTTTACATAAGTAATCAAGAGTAATTCACAATCACCTGCCTCTCTGTGGGAACGAACTTGTTCTTATTACTATACTCTAATCTATATTAGTGAAGTAAAAACTTGAATTAATTTTGCATGGCTGACAACCGACCAGTACACCACACGTGCTGTAGGATGCCAGACCAAACCTTAGAGAATATCCCCCATATGACATGATTGCTATCTCGAGCATAATTGAGTCTACTTTGTAGACGTGAATTAATCGGTCATTCGTTGACCTAGCTAGAATGCTAGTCCTTAGCATATTGATGAGTCTAGCATGTTGACTTATTGATAGACGAAGCATAAGTTTTATGCTGAAACAAGCAGTGATGCTTGATGAATCATAGACGTAGAGAGTCTAATTAATGTTGACACTGTTAGATGTGTCGTATTATCATGATAGTTGAGGAGAAATGATATTCGAATGAGGCTTGTCATTCGAGCCTCAAGTCACGTAAGCGCTAGGTCGTGCAAGCACTAAGTTGAGTGAGTGCTAACAATTGTAAAATATTTAGTTTCATCAAAAAGACAAAATCAAGGTTATTTAAATATTGGTAACGAGACCAATTGAATTAAACCTTAATATGGCAAGTGAAACAATGATAGATGAACCAATGCCAGATTAACAAATGGAAGATGGACAAGCCAGATGAATAATGGCAGATGGACAATGCCATGTGAACAATGACAGATGGAGAATGCCAGATGAATGACTAGTGGAGAGACTAACTAGAGAAGAGGGAAGAATCCAGAGAAGGAGGACCGACCAAAACTGGTGGGACAGGTCAAGTGTAGGTCCAATTATGGATTAAGCACGAATTTGGTAGTCAGTAGGACTATGCTTCGCATTCCATATCGTCTCTCTACAGATCTGCAGAGCTATGTGTGCAGGAGAATTTAGGCTTTGGTATAAAGAACATAAGAGTTTCAATGGATAGAGGAAACCTTCAAATAAAATAAAGTTTTTGGAGAAAATATGAGAGTGGGGGACCGGTCAAGGGAGGTCGGGCGGTGCCGGTCCCATAATCTTCCAATTTTTTGTTGTTATTTTATTTCTTTCTCTTCTTTTCTCTTTAAAGCTATGCTCTTCAAGCTATGCTCTTCGCGCTATGGTTTGAAGAGCATTATTGTTATTTACACCCGTGGGTGTTAGTTTTTATGAAAATTTCATACATGACGTCCTTCAGTAAAAACGCTGTAGATTCTTCATACGATGTTCGTTTCCGATGATCATCCCCAATTCAGAACTGAAAAATCGCTTTCTACATCTTAGTTGGAAGTATTTAGGTTTTGATCTTGTTTCGGTCGTCAAACGGAGCAAATAATTACCCTCCAGATAAATTTTTGATAGTTTTCAGCTTGTAGTTCATTTAGGTTTTAGGCCATATCCCCTAGACCGTTATTCAGAATAAGGTGCCATTTTAGTATATTGTAGTAGACAAATAGGGAAATATATGTTGTTTAGAACATTTTTCCCCATCCTTTACCCATTGGAACGTTTTTCTATGATGATCATGATGATTGTTAGAAACTGGACGTTGAACAATTTTAGGGTTTCATTGTATTTCAACCAATATTAGGATATTAGTGCGACCAATATTAAAATTGTGTATTGTTTAAGCTCGACCAATTATTATTGGAACTTTAGCTTTGCATTTGGCGCGACTGTGACTTAGTGCTTACACGAAGATGTGATGTTTCGACTTAGTGCATCCGTGTGTAGCTTGTTATGCGTTATGATCAATCAACTTTATTCGATTAAAGTTTGAATATTGATGTAAGAGGAATTAAGTCGCTCTATACTAGTAGGAAATCTGTATAGGAGCATTAACATCCATTCAGGAACAAAGAGGTGTTCTGGATGCTTATTGTATAGTAAGAGATCAGCTGGGAAAGAATTATAATTAGCACCAGTGATGCTTTGAGGACAATGATGCTCTATACTATGATTATTCTCATACATACCAACAACCTTATTGTGGTTATGTAGGTGAACAATCACAAGGATGGGAGGATAGTTATGCTTCTAATCATACCTCTTCTAGTTTGGCAAATCTGATGCAGCAATATATAAATAAATTGGACCAACACATTCAAAATATGGAAGAGGGCGACCATACTCGGGAAAGTTTAAGGGGTCAAATTGATCAACTTGTTGGGAAAAGAGACGAGGAAGAAGTTTAGCCTCAAAGCCAAAGACAATATGAATTCCTATGGGCAATAATGATGTGATTATAGATAAATGGTAAATAGGGGTTCAAACACTAAGACTTGTGAAGAAATGAATTTTAGACCTAATTTTAATTTAAAGTAGCAAATATGTAAAAGATGATAATAAGATTGGGAAAAACTGGGACTCGGGATTCCACCATTTTTCATATTCTTGTGATTCATACAATAATTCTATACAATTATAACTCATATAATAAAAGTATTGACTCTGATTCTTTGCCAAAAGAAAATTTATAAAATATAAAATATAAATCATAAGCATGGTGCATCAAAAGTACTTAAGACTAAGCATACACCATCAAACAAAATCACAATTAATTAAGAAAAATCATAAATCAATTTAAATTAATGCACAAAGTCATAAAAGAATTGATCATAATTACCACAATCATGAAATATGGCTTCCTTCATTGTCCCAGTGATGGGGTTTAAATCATCATGTCCAAAACACTCTCAAAAGATAGGTACATAGCTCAAAAGTGCTTGAGAAGAAGAAAAACAACAAATAATAATAAAACATGGAAACTACAACGTTTATAAGCGTTGCAGACACTATATTCTTTTTGGCTAAAAGAATTGAAAACAACGACTGCTCTTAGGAACTATTGAATAAAGCACAACTCTTTTGTGTATTTAAGCTTTTATATATCGTGGAAACTGTTCCAAAAACTGTCACTGAAGCTCTTGATTTTGAAAGAATAGATAATGAAATCAGCGACAATTCTCCTTTTTAGCCACGGTTTCTTCTTCTTCCTCGTTCTTCCTGCAGATGCGGATTTTTTTCTCTAAATCTTGTTTCTCTCGATCCTGGATACCTAAAGGTCCTCTATTTATACAACATCACCCAATTACCAAATCTCGTCTTAAAATCTCCGAAACATCTTTTGTTTTAATGCAGAACATCTCGGGAAATATTTATTTTTCTCTCGTTCTGAATTTTTTCCTTTAAAAAAGACTCGATGATCTGGATCTCTTAGTTGCTGCTAGAATTAACCCAAATATTCTTTGACACAATCGTATAGATTTAGGAAATAGAAATCATCATGATTTTCGGGAATAATAACCTCCATGTTTTAGCGAGAATGAGATTCTGTGATGTTTTGAGTTTCCCAAACTCGTTCAAATTCCTTATTATAAGACAAGAAAATAATTCTTGTCTTAAAACTTATAAAACTTCTAAAAATATCCTTCCAAATCTATACACACTTTCGGCAGTTGAAGAGATTTAAAAATTCCCGCCAAATTCAGTTTTCAAATTTAAAGAAGGTGGGTGCCTCGAACAAAGTCTTGGGTGCCTTTATCAATTCTGAGGTGCCTTTATAATTTTCCAGGTGCCTTTAACACTTTTAGCCCATTTTTTTTCACAATTGTTTATTCTTTGAAAACACTTATAAAATAAAGCAAATATCATATTGATACGAAAATTGAACACTAATGGTCGGTTGTCAGCCAAGTAAAATTATTTTCAAGTTCTTTACTTCACAAATATGGATTTGAGTATAGTAATAAGAACAAGTTCGTTCCTCAGGGAGATATGGGTTGTCAAGTTATTTTGATTACTTATATAAATATGGGATTTTAGTTGTGATTATAACTAAATTATACTAAAGCAATTAAATTAATAAGAATATCAGAGATAAAGAGTACTGGTTAGAGGCTTCATCTTTCATCTTCCAACATGTTATAAACTGAATCATACTCAACATCCATTCTCTCTTATTTTCAATAACTCTAAAGCATCCTATCGCAGGCTTACTCCGGAAAAACTCCTATTAACATCAAAGGAGCAAGAGTCACTCTTTGAATCCTTTCCAATGAATAACTTGGCGCAAGAGCCACTCAAGTTTAACCCTTGAAAGAAATGGTCTTTGTAAGTTGAGGTTATTCTAAGCAATCCGACGCAAGAGCCACACGGATTTAACCTAGGTCACGCTTCTATACATAATTGCATGGTAATATCCCGTCATTAACAACTATGTTATGCTACTTGTAACAAGGATCTTTTGACAATTCCGGATCTCAAACCCTAGTTTAGCTATAGATATCAATGCATGCTCATCTAATTCATGACTTAAATAAACAAGAAATCAATCATACATGGCGTTATTTATGGTAGAACATAAGCGATATTAAAGAGATTGTGAACATATGGGAATGAATACTTCAATTAATAAAAATGTTTTCTAACTTAGGACTACATCTTTAACCAATAAGAAAGGTTTAGATACTCATGGATTTCTCAAAATCCATGGAAAATATATAAGAAAGCAAATAATACAAAACCCCAGAAATTGTGATGATTAATCGCAATCTCCAAGCCCTAGATCCTTGTTCTCCTCTCCAAGCCTACAAAATAGTGCTAAAGATGTCTTCTTAATGTCTTGGGAGTCTCCTTGTATATTACTCATGATATCTAGGGATTATAATCCTACCGGGAACGGATTTTCTCTTTTTAGAAGTCCAATTTTGCACCACACACTTTTAGTTACGGTTGGGAACTCTCCCACGACCTAGCCGTAACCAAAACATCAGTTTTCGGGTGATTTTTCAGGGTCACTTACGGCTAGGTCGTGCTATGCATTCCTGGCCGTAAGTGAGTCTGAGTTTTCACTTTTCTTCCTTCACCGTTTTGGTCATAACTCCTTCATCCGACGTCCGATTGACATCATTATTTTTGTGTTGGCTTCGTATCTTCGTCCTATACAAGATAGTGCCTTAAAAATATTTTAAATATCTCTATTATATTTTACGGATATCTTGGATGGCTAAACTCAACTGGAAGTGCATCTGGAATTCATGTTTCATCACTTGAACTTGTCTACGACTAGGTTGAGATGATTTCCTAGCCGTAAATCTGGTCCTGACACTACTCTTGTACACTTGGATTCTTCTAATGCTAGGTCAAAATGATTTTCTAGCCGTAACTCTGACGTAATTCTTCAGCTTCCCAGTTCTACGACTAGGTCGAGGGATTTTCCTAGCCGTAAGCACTTCTGGATCTTGGTACTTTTCTCAGCTTGTTTTACGGCTGGATCAAGAGACTTTCCTAGCCAAAAGTGCTTCTGGATTTTCACTTCCAGAAGTATCTTCTCAACTCTAACCTTTCCATTGTGCCGGAATGAACTCATTTCATCTTCTTTGGTTAATTAGTCCCCCAAATAACTAAAAAAACTCAAAAAAAAAAACAAAATCAAAGCATAATGAAGTAAAAACTAACAAGAAAGCAATGAATTTGAGTATCAAACTAATACAAATAATGCACCTATCAACTAACAATACAAATGTGAGATCAAGTAAGACACATAAATGTGTCTATCAAATACCCCCAAACTTATATTTTGCTAGTCCTCAAGCAAATATAATACAGAAAATAAAAATCCTAACTTACTGTCGCAGACATCGTGATAGGATTTTATAATACCCTATATAAATAACCCCAATCGCACGGTGTCTACAATGCAGACAACGACAAGTACAGGTCGAACTCACAGGGAGCGGGGACAATACTGCAATTAATATCTCAATTAAACTAAACAGTAATAATATTTTTGGATTTTTCAGAAATTCTAATGAACAAGAAAATAATAAAATAAGCTAGTTAAAATACACAATGTGACCAAGTAGAGAGAGCACTAGGGTTTTCGGTTTTCGCCAATTTGATATATAGAACTCATATCTAATCCCCAAAATTATTGTTTCACCACTGTAATTTTCATTGCTTCCAAGTTGACATTTCTAAAGAATTGCTTATGAATCGAAAAGTATATCCCATCTAATGTTACTAAGCATGGCATATCAAATTAAAAGCATAAACAATCAGTAGAACTATCTAACCAGTATATAGTTTCAAATAATCAAATATCTATTTGTGAGCATACACCGTCTAAGAATCTAATCCAAGCACGACATATCGCACAGAAAGCATACATGATCAAATCTACTATTTATGCAATAATTAATCAAGCTAACAATGAAGATAAATTACTAAACATTTAAACCGTTTATTTATAAATTTTCCATAATCAAAATTGGTTTCTACTCAAAAACCTAGTCACAAAATCTAGAACATGGAGTTGGGTTTCTCAAAACCTATAAAAATAATTAAGATAAAGAAAGAAGGGAAAGATTAAACCAAACGGTTTCATGTGTGTTCCAGAACCAGAGAAATCTCGCTCTCTCTTTTCAAGCTCTGTTTGTCTCTTTCTCAGCTATGTTTCCTTTCTCCACCTGACGCCAATCAATCCCATTCGCGTCTTCCCAATCACCAGCCGTTTCTCTCCCCTTTCCGTGTTCTGTCCCCTACCTATCACCCTACTAATTCTTCTCACCGTAATTCTTCTTTCCCTAGTCTCTCTCCTACCTCAACCTCCCACATCCGCACACTACCACCAACCCTGTTATCCCTCTCTCCGTCAAACCCAAGAAGAAAACCTCCAAGAAAGGTTTACTCCAAACTGACTCTACCTCTCTCCAATCTCTTTTTTCTATTTATAGTTAGTCAAAAGCTATTCCTCCTCTATTCACGTGCTTTAATCACCGACCACTTACCCTACTCTTGCCTTCCACCGAGCTACATACCACCGGACACCACTTGAAAAGAATCCGTATCTCTCCCTACTCAAAACCATCCATCGCTTTCTTTCTCTTTTTTTATACTTTTCTTTCTTCCATATTCACGTGTGTCTCATCATTACTTCTCTTTCCTAACCTCTCTCCCATGTGCGCCCTGAAATCCTCTCACTTTGTCTCCACGTACCTCTCCAACAGCCTCCCACTTTCCTATACACTTCTAGTCACGTCTCCCTTCTATTCTATGTTTTGTCAAGAATTTTGGCTCCAGTCCAACTCCACCGACCACCAATTCACTCACATGTCATGCCTCTATTAGCTAGCTCAGGCACACCAATTCTTTTGCTGCCACCAAATATAATTCCACCAGAAGAAACGGCTAATAATTATAATTTTAGCCCATATTTATTTGTAACGTCGGGGTTTTGGTGTATCGCCTATAAAAGCATAAAATAATAAAATTAATATAAAAATAAGCATTAACAAATATAGATTGAGTAGTGAAAATGTATGAATTAAGTTCTTATCAAATACCCCAAACCTATTTTTTGCTAGTCCTCGAGCAAAACTAATCTAAAAATAAAATAAAAATCCTAACTCACTTTCGCAGGAATCGCGATTACATTTAGCATATGTAATAAGCCTTTAAACCCCTAAGTGGCGTTAGCGGACCAGTTTTGTCTCGTGAGGGATTACAAGAGATATACCCACAAAACCTTTTACTCCAAATTTCAGCTACCTGTGAACAATTCAAGATAGACACTAAACAAACTATTTAGTTGGCATACTAAATTCTTCGACTATATGAATCATTACCATGTATGAATCCAATTGTTGTACACGAGTTTGCACTCATCGTACTAAAATTCATATAAGAATACAAACTCTACTCAAATAATCATTGAACATCCAAAGCTGGATAAAAATTCACATTGCTCGAAATCAATCAAATTCAAACACAAGGATAGATTAGAAGATGGATATAGAAGTGATAAATGGTGCATATGTTGACTAAGGTGAACGGTGTTTCCCAAATATTAGTATAAAGTCCGGCTCGGATGCTCCTATTTTTATTATTATTTATATACATAATATTCTTTTTTTTTTTTTTCTTTTTTTTTTCACGACTACATGATTAGATATTTTGAATCTAAGCGCATGCTTCTTTTTAGCAGATTACATGATAGTTCCCATGGATCCTGCATTCCACGCTTGCTTAGGCGATGAAGACAGGGAAAATACACACATATTGCTATCAAAGTGTCATTTTTTTTTTTTGAATCAAAATCAGAATTCTAACGCATCCGAGCTACGACCTTATGGCAATACTAGGGCCCCACCAAATCACTTAGAGAAACATAAAATTGCAAAAATAAAAATAGAAACTAATATGGTTATGATGATTCCGAGATATGCTTGTTCAATGATTATCATGTTATTTCTAACACCTGAGTGCATTCAGATATGAATAGACCATTCAGCTGGGCACACCAATTCATATAGATAAGATCTATGTTTCCATATACCTAGAATGGTTAGTGTCATCCTGAATAATTTACAAGTTTCTAAATTTTGGATTTTCTTATTGGCATCAATTTTTAGAAACTCTACCCCCAAACCTCAATTTAACATTGTCCCCAATGTTTCAAACCGTGCAACCTAGAATGGTATGCAATAAATATAAATAAGAGAAATAAATGTAAATCAAAGAGAAGGGATTGGAACGTCTCACCTGATTGACGCAAGAAAAACAGTATTCTCTGTAACACACATCAAACGATAGTAATAACAAAGAACACTGAGAATAAAAAAAACTAAAAGAAAATATAAACAAGAAAATAAAAATCTACCTACTGGATATGTACTGAAAGAATCCCCATACACTAACAACCTGGAAATTTGGGGATCAACCCAAAATACGATATATACAAATGACAATTTCACATTTATATTCTGGCAACACGGAGACACTGAAACTATCAAAAATAAGGGATTACCCCCAAACCAAGTTTTTACTACACTTGGAAGTGCGTAAAGAACATAATATGGGGATAAAATTGGGATTGGGGAATATTAATCGGTTCGTGCACAATGTCAGGAACAAGCAAGTCCTCTGGGTATTTGGATGCAAAGTGATCCAATAAAACTTGAGAAGCACACAATTCTAACCCTAAATTAGGTAATTTTTGGAAGTTTAGGGGTCTAGAAACAACCTCTAAGTCGGGTGAATGATCTTGTGAGATAGATTCATCTATGGAATTAGGAAAATTATCTACACAATCATCCACAGGGTTATTTATATGTTCTGTTTGGAACAGAAAGTCACTACAAGACTGATCATCATCAGCATATAATCTTTGGCATTCCAGAACTCTCAATCTTTGTTCCAAACTAAGCGGTCTGTGTTTATAATACTTCTCATATATCATTAGAGGTGATTCTTCACTTACCTCAGGTGAAGCAAGAACTTCATTATGCCGTGACCGATTTATATATTCCCTCAGTGTCATCTTAGATGACGTCTCCTGCAAAAGAGTCATCATCCTCGGAAAAGTACCTGAAAAGAGATACTAAAACACAAAACAAGTCAAACAGAACTAAAATCCTAAAATAAAAATAAAAACATATACAAAAATAAAAACCTAAACTATGATTAGAAAATCAAAAATATTAATTACAATATTCCACAACCGCTCCCCGGCAGCGGCGCCAAAAATTAATAGGATTTTAGATTACCCTATATAAAATAACCGCAATCGCACAGTGTCTACAATGCAGACAACGGCAAGTACGGGTCGAACCCACAGGGAGCGGGGACAATACTACAATTAATATCTCAATTAAACTAATCAGTAATAATATTTTTGGATTTTTTAGAAATTCTAATGAACAAGAAAATAATAAAATAAGCTAGTTAAAATATACAATGTGACCAAGTAGAGAGAGCACTAGGGTTTTCGGTTTTCGCCAATTTGATATATATATATAACTCATATCTAATCCCCAAAATTATTGTTTCACCACTCTAATTTTCTTCGCTTCCAAGTTGACATTTCTAAAAAATTGCTTATCAATCGAAAAGTATATCCCATCTAATGTTACTAAGCATGGCATATCTCACAAAACCTTTTATTCCAAACTCTATCTACTTGTGAACAATTCAGTGTAGACACTAAACATGCTATTTAGTTGGCTACAAAATTCTTTGGCTATGGAGGAATTACCCTATTTTAAATCCAGTTGTTGTACACGAGTTTTTACTCAAGCGTACTAAAATTCATATATAAGAAAACAAAGCACTACTCAGAAAGTCGTACAATGGACCATGATACTCGGAATCTAACAAACCACAATCACATGAATAGATCAAGAAGATGGATATTGAGATAGAAATGTGCGCATGTTGACTAAGGTGAACGGTGTTTCCCATAATATTTGTATGAACATCGTGCCAAGATGAACCCTAATGGATTAAGATACGCACCCACTGGTCTGAATCCTAATTCTAATATCAATTCAGCTGGTATATACAAGGGTCCCATCAGTCGATTTATTGAATATATATAATTATTTTTATTTTTCGACAACATAATTGGATCTTTTGAATCTAAGCGCATGCTCCTTGTCGGCAGATTATATGATAGTTCCCATGGATCTTGCTTTCCACGCTTGCTTAGGAGACGGAGACAGGGAGAACACACACATATTGCTATCCAAGTGTCAATTTTTTTATATATATTTTTTTAGTCAAATTCAATTAAAATAATGGGGCTTGATCTCAATCGCTTTATTTTATCCTAACGACGACAACAAGGCGATACTAGTTCCCCACCAAATCACTTAGAGAAACACAAAAAGTTACAAAAATAAAAACAGAACATGATATGGTGACGACCTCGAGATGTGGTGACAACTATCATGTTATTTCTAACACCTGAGCTTTGTTCTTTTATGAATAGACCATTTAGATGGGCACACCAACTCCTATAGACAAGAATTTTGTTTCCATCTATCTAAAATGGTTAGTGTCATCCTGAATTGTTCACAAGTTTCTAAATTTTGGATTTTTTGGTACAACTAAAGTTTTAAAAAATATATAATTTTTCCCCTTACCCCCAAACTTAAACTGAACATAGTGTTCGATGTTCTAAAGATAAATGAATGAAAGCATGAACAAAGTAAAAGAGATAAGGAAAGATATTACCAGCACCGTGTATCAAAAGTATATGAGTTTCTTCCCATAGAGTGTTGAGTTTAAAGTCTTTAGCCAGACCAAGAAAGGATTAGTCACAACTTACGAATCATATAACAATAATCGAAATAATTACGGATCCTTAAAGTCAATCGAATTTGACTCACAAAGTTGACCACAATGAAGTATATGAAAGTGGCGGCCAATCTTAATAAAATGTATTGATTCAAATTTCCTAAAATAATTAGGCTTAGCTCCAATATTCAATATCTGATACATTTGAAATTCATATGTTCCCACATTTGGTAATTAAAATTTTGGTGGGACAACAAAGTCAATTATGGCATTATGGCATGGGTAAACCATATCAACCAGAGGATGGGTTTCTAACAACTGAACTTCTTTTTCGACATGATTAGGTTCAGGAAAACGTGTATGAAGATAATCTTGTAAAATGTTAGAGGCACAAATTTCAAGTCCCAGGTGAGGGATGTTTCCAAGAGTCAAAGTTAAAGCAAGGGGAGAATGATAATCACCCCCAAACTTAGAATTTTCAATGTCCTTGGATAGACTAGTCGTAATTTCCCTAATTTTTAGATCGTCAGATTCCTAAAAATGGTTAATTGCTTATTCTAGGTTATAATCAGGTGGTGCATCCTCACTCATATTTAAAATCTCTATGAGTCTATTATCTTCGTCAGGGACTATGGTCTTTGAATCGTTGGACTCTAAAACACTAGTCTTAGGATAAACTTGTTCCTCTAAATCATCATCGTCTTCATAATAACTAGGAAATATTTCACCTTCTATAACAATGGTATCTCTATTTAAATCCTTTTCCTATTGAATATGTAAGTAATCATTGACATTATTAGGATTGGAACTTGAAACATCATTATTATCATGAAGCTCAAATGGTGTAAAAATTTCCTGGTCATTATGACTACGGATTTCAAACTCTTCATCAAATACTCTCTTCATCATAATAATAATATGAAGGTGGTTGAACCTTATCTAAATTAGTAGTGGTTTCAATTCTAACCTCGCCCTATAAATTAGGTAAATATTCATTATTATTCTCAAGGGTAATATTGGAAACATTGTATTGACAATTAAGATTATTTTGAGCAATTCTCATCACTGCAATTTTTTCCTTTGTCTATAATGCATACATATTCGTCTCTAACTCAAACCTATTTGTCATCCCAGTTAACTTCTTGAGTGATTCTTCTAGATTCATACTAGGTTCATAAGGAGTACTAGATCACAACTGCTTGGGTGATTCTTCTAGAGAAGTATTTGGGTCATCATAAGGATTACTAGACCATATCTGCTTCATGGAATTTCGAAAGAAATAGTTCTAGCTTGCATCTTCTTAAGGGCCTCCTTTAAAGACAAAGAACTCGAATTTTGCTCGTTTTCTCGTTCATATAACTGGTGCACGTATGAATAGTAATTGGGATCGCCATGGTATGAATCATAACCTCCAAAGGGTTGGTAGTGGTCACAAGTACTATCCACACTATGGTCATAGTACGGGTAATGTCCATTTTGAAATTCAGTCGGATATTCATTGTATTGGCTATCGTAATACCAGTTCGACATTTTTTTTTATTAGTAGTACAGGTGCAAATGCAGGATCGACTAAAATAGGTAAGCCCAGGTTACCTTAAAAAATATACCTACAGTAAAAGACTGGTCAAAGGTACGAGGCTAAGGCTTGTGAAATTTTGGCGGGTAACTCCCATAAGGCCAATGGAACGAGTTCAGCGTATTTTTCCACGAGTTTTCCTAAAATCGGTATCCTGACGATGCAATTAGTGTGTGCACGTTTTTTTATGTACAAAATAAAATAAAGATCTAACTAAATATGTACAAAAGAAATCCTAACTTCCTCATTTACTTATTTACAAAATGAAAATCTAAAAAAAAAATTAATGAAATAAAATTTTTGGGTGATATTACTTACCTTCTTTGGTAGGCAATTTCCACAATAATTGCAAAAAATCACTTGTGCAACAAAGACAAGAAAAATACTCAAGTAAAATCTAAAAGAGAAAATAAATAAAAATAAAATAAATCCTAATTAACCTAATTAAAAACTAAACCTAAAAAAAATATAAAACCCTAACCTAAAAACAAGTACGTGTCGGAGGCGCCAAAAATTGATGTGATTATAGACAAGTGGTAAATAGGGGTTCAAACACTAAGACTTGTGAAGAATGGATTTTAGACCTAATTTTAATTTAAACTAACAAATATATAAAAAATGATAACAAGATTGGGAGAAACTGGGATTCTGGATTCCTCCATTTTTCATATTCATATGGTTCATACAATAATTCTAGACAATTATAACTGATAATATACAAGTATTGACTTTGATTCTTTGCCAAAAGTAGATTTTTAAAATATTAAATGTAAATCATAAGCATGGCGTATCAAAAGTACTTAAGACTAAGCATACACTATCAAACAAAATCACAATTAATTAAGAAAAATCATAAATCAATTTAAATTAATGCAAAAAGTCATAAAAGAATTGATTATAATCACCACAATCATGAAATATGCTTCCTACATTGTCCCAGTGATGGGGTTTAGCTTATCATGTCCAAAACACTCTCAAAAGATAGGTACATAGCTCAAAAGTGCTTGAGAAGAAGAAAAACAACAAAAAATAATAAAACAGGGAAACTGCAACGTTTATAAGCGTTGCAGACATTGTTCTCTCTGGCTAAAAGAATTGAAATCAACGACTACTCTTAGGCGCTATTGAATAAAACACAACTCTTTTGTGTATTTAAGCTTTTATATGTCGCTGAAACTGTTCTAAAAACTGTCACTGAAGTTCTTGATTTTGAAATAATAGATAATGAAATCAGCGACAATTCTCCTTTTTAGCCACGGTTTCTTCTTCTTCCTCGTTCTTCCTGCAGATGCGGATTTTTTTTCTAAATCTTGTTTCTCTCGATCCTGGCCTCTGCCAGCCTCCATTTTGTGTACCTAAAGGTCCTCTATTTATACAGCATCACCCAATTACCAAATCTCGTCTTAAAATCTTCGAAACATCTTTTGTTTTAATGAAGAACATCTCGGGAAATATTTATTTTTCTCTCGATCTGATTTTTTTCCTTTAAAAAAGACTCGATGATCTGGATCTCTTAGTTGCTGCTAGAATTAACCCAAATATTCTTTGACACAATTATATAGATTTAAGAAATATAAATCATCATGATTCTCGGGAACAATAACCTCCATGTTTTAGCGAGAAAGAGATTCTATGATGTTTTGAATTTCCCAAACTCGTTCAAATTCCTTATTATAAGACAAGCAAATAATGCTTGTCTTAAAACTTTTAAAACTTCAAAAAATATCCTTCTAAAATTGTACACAATTTCGGCAGTTTAAGAGATTTAAAAAAATTCCCGCCAAATTCAATTTTCAAATTTAAAGAAGATGGGTGCCTCGAACCAAGTCTTGGGTGCCTTTATCAAATTTTGAGGTGCCTTTAACACTTTTAGCCCATTTTTCGACAATTGTTTATTCTTCGAAATCACCTACAAAATAAAGAAAATATCATTATCGATACAAAAAATTGAACACTAACAATACAAATGTGGGATCAAATAAGACACATAAATGTGTCTATCAAATAACGAATATTTGATTTATGATGATGATTTCGAAGATGAGCAACCTTTCGAAATTCCTTTTAAAAATGATGAAGTTATTCCAACTCCGGATAATTCGCCTATTCAAAAGGAGAAGATTAGGTATAACCTATCCATTGTTATAAATGGTGTGACGTATTCAAACGAAGATCTTAGGATCTGGACCAAAGAAAATTTTCATGAACATGACCCTGATTCTGACAACGAGAGTGTTGAAGAGACAGTGATCGAGAATGAGACCAAATTGATTGATTTCGTGGAATACCAATTGAGCTTGCCAATGACTATAATGATGATGAAATTTTGGTTGAAGCAGAAACTGATGAAGAATGACTCTTGATGAGTTTGATAGAGGACCACGATATACATGAGGTAAATAATTCATTGGAGTTCTTTAAGAATGATGGGGATCCCGTAATACAAGAGATCGTTAAAGGCTTGTCTAATCCTTTGCATAATTCTATACCTTTTGATCTTTCTCCCGAAATCGAAATAGTTCCGAAAAGAGTTGTTAAGAATATGTGCTACTAAACTTCTTAAGAATTATTTTGCTTCTAACTATCCACCAATAGATGTGTTTGTGTCTAGCATTGTGAAGGTTCACCGATAGGAACCCGTAAAAGTTTTCGTATTCTATGATCTTTATACAATTCCAAGAGTAGAAAAGACTAAGTGTGGGGGTAACTTCTATATATTAACAATTTTCGTATTTATATATGATGCTAATATTTGTGTGAAGCCGTTATTAGAACTACAGATTGTTATGTGGATGGATCCCCATATTTTCATATTGTTGGTGTACGGACGATAACCAGAAGGTCAGACTGAGGACATTAAACTTAGCGCTGAAGGGAGGCAACCCACTGGTTTTGTATTTCTATCTTTTTTATTTTATTTATTAGTTTTTGTAGAGTGCATATCGTATTTGCATTCCATGTTTAATTTCATAGAGTTTTAAATCTATAATGGAAAAAAAAAATTGATGAAAAAAATTTCGTTAGAAAAATTCTGACTGTGACACCATTCGATAAAACGTCTCTAGAGACTTCATTCGGAGTCCGATTTGAGTGGTTGACTCAAAATTTTGAAGGGGAAAGACTCATATTTCTTTTGCAAAAAGAAAATTGAATTTTGAGTTTGTTCGGTTGGAGCAATTGGAATGGTAAGTTGAGTTCCAGATTCTTTTTCAGACTGCATATCAGTCAGTTCAGAGGCCATAAATATCATACCGTTTATCAAAACACTGTGCCCTTTTGACATGTTATAGAAAAGACGTAGGCAACTTTCGATTCCTTACCAATATGTACAATTTTCAGGGTTAATATGTTGTTATGGCATAATTTAGAAATTTCGGTTTTGAACATTTAGGACATTGAAGTTTAAGTGTGGGGGAGTATTTAGCGTATAAACTTTTTAGTTTTTAGGTTTTTCGTTGGATTTTGAGGAGGTTAAATATCCTAATTGAATATAGATTAAAATAAGGTGTTAGTATTTGAGGAGGTTAAGTTTTAGGCTATTTAATCGTTGATAGCCCATAAATATCCAACATATTTATTTGGTATCCAGCATTTTAAAGTTTAAGGGTTGGTACCTAGACCAACGATTGACTGTTAAAGTTGACTTTGATCTAACAGTTTTTAGATCTTTGATTTTATAAATTATTATTCATTTATCCATATTTTCCCTGCCCCTAATGCAGTTTCATCTTGCAGGGTGGTGTAGTCGATAATGGAGATGAGTGTCTAAAGTCAGCTGCTGGTGGAAAACTCATCTCAACCCGATTAGAACTCCATATGATTACCATATTCTTTTTATCTGCAAACCAATTAGTTAGTCTAAAACCTAATTTAACAAGAACCCATTCTTTATATACAACAATTAAAAATAAAAACCCTAGAATCAATGAAAATACTTTATTAACACAATCAATTTAAACCTCGAAATGAAGCAATGTCTTTCTAGTGCTTCCACCATTGTTGATGCTAGAGATTCACCATTAAAGCTACCACCAACAATAGTAGCTAAATTCCATAAGGTACATGTTTGATTTATGATGAAATTTGGGGGAAGTTGAGGAAAATTAGTTTGGTTTCATTGGCAACTTCTTAATTCGATGAAGGACAATAATGGTGTTGTTTTCGCGAGAAAGGAAAAAGAATACGGAAGTGAGTTTAATAATAGTGGTAGTGGTAGTGGTGGTGGCGGAAGTGGGTTTTGACCAAGGAGGATTGCAAGTAATTTTGATGGTGGTGGGAATGGATTTCCATTTATTGCAAATGGATTAGGGTATGCATCCACAAACTTGGTTGTACTTTCCTCTTGCTGATGATAAAAAATCAAATGATCTGTATTCTTTTCGTTTTGATTTGACTGTGGATGGATTAGTTAGGTTAAACTATTGTATCATGAATTTTGACGTTCTACTGTTAATAAATAGAAAAAGAGGAGGCAGAAGATAAGGATTAGGGATGTAATTGTAAAATTGTTTTTTTTTAATTAAAACTATTGAAATTCAAGAACTGATAATCAAAGTATGACTTTAACAGTCAACCGTTAGCTTAGGTATTAACCTTTAATTTTTTTAAATATTGAACACCAAACTAATGTATTGGACATTTATCGAGTACTAATGGTTAAATAACTCTTAAGTTTTTAACTTGGATATGGGTTAAAAGGTGAAAATATTTAATAGTTATTAAGTTTTCTAGTTGGATAGAAATCAAGAGGAAGTAACAAAAGCATACATAAAGGGGAGATTAAATATAACTTTCTACGCAAGTTCTCTATACATAAGAGGGCAAATTTTGGTTTACTCCTTTAAAGGGGGACTAAAATATCTTCTCTTTTCTTCTTCTCATTCTTTCTTTGTATATTTTTCATGGGTTTTAGTAAATCCATGCTTAGCTGATTTTCTTTTGCTTAGGGATTAATTTGAATTCCTAAACATGGTGATTCAATTTATGAAACAAATTTTATTCTTTTATTCTCTCTTTAATTGTTTATATTCTACGACTAATATCGCCATGTATGATTGTTTCATGATTGTTTTCTTGATTGTTTAAGTTGCAAATTATATAACCATAACTAGTGAGAATACATGTGCGATGCACATTTTGTGTTGGCCTTTTTTAACAACATAAAATTTTAAAAACAGTGGAATTTTTTGTTTAAAAATAAAAATTTAATATTATTATTTATACTCATTGCATTGATAATTGAAAGAATATTTGAAATATATAAATTTTACAAAAATCAGATTTATATTTTAAAAGATATAAACGTTTGAAGCTTTTTTTAATTTAGTTTTAAAACAATGACATTTTTGTAAATATGTATAGATATGCTTAGTATATAATTTTACCCTTGAATACATATATAGTGAAATTAATGATGTTTGAGGTTATTTTTGTAATATCAGGGTTAGATCACCCAAAAATAAGTATTTCCTTTGTATTAGTAAGATAATATATCTATAACTAGACTAGGGTTTGATATCCGGAATTGTCGAAAAACTCTTGTTCCAAGTAGCATAACATAGTTTCTAATGAAGGGATGTTGCCATGCGACTATGTGTAGAAATGTAACCTATGTTAAATCTGAGTGGCTCTTGCACCAGATTGCTTAGAATAACCTAACTTACAGATACCATTGTTTTCATTAGTTTAAACTTGAGTGGTTCTTGCGCCAAGTTAGTGGAAAGAATTCAGAGAGTGACTCTTGCGCCTTTGATGATTATTGAAGTTTACGGAGTAAGTCTGCGATAGGATGCTCTAGCGCTATTGGTATAGAGAGAGATAAAAAGATAAATTTGACTTGTTGATTAATCATATGTTTAATGATGGATAATGTCCTTAACCATCGTTTTAATTTTTATAGTTTAGTTTAATAACTCTATAACCCCTTTTGGTTGCATAAAAGTCAAATACAAATAACAATTACACAACTCCTTGTGAGAATGATCCTTACTAGTTACTACCGTTATATTACTTTTTAGTATGAGTGAAAAATATATTAAGTAATTTGTTACACCTGGCACGCACCAATAGCATCACTCTGAGTGATGACATGGTGATGCAAGCTCGGTACATCGATCTGAGGATAATAACATCACTTAGATGGTGATACAAGCCCGTGGCTTGATGATGCGTGCTTATAGTATATCAGTGATACAAGTTATAGCCATCGTTAAGATGATGATGCAAACTCGTGGCATCACTCTGTTGGGTGATGCAAACTAATAGCATTAGTCAACCTTACATATGAATAATGCCAAGTACTGGTTAGAATACCTAATCATTGAATATTTATTGCTATGGGATCAAATTGAGATACACATAGGTCATGGCATCAGTTTGGGATATTAATTTCATGTGGCATCGAATAATGCAAGTCATGCATCAATATAAGGATGATGCAAGCGGTGATGCATGCAATACGAGTTAGCAAAGCAAGGAGCAGTGTCAAGGCATGGAAGTGGTTGGAAAGGGCGCAAGATTAGATGACGTGGGAATAGAAGAATTAGACAGCAAGGGCGCAAGCTTGGTTGGCGCGAGAATACATGCTAACACGTAGCAAGATTGGCTGGTGAGGAAAGACATGCTTGCACAGGCACAATTGCTGGCGCGGGAAAGCCAAGGGAAAATGCAGGCGCAGGGAAACATGGGCTATCAAGGGCGCAATACAGGCCAGCGTGTGAAGGAAATGAAGTTCGGTTGATGCCATCCATGGTCGTTAACACTGGTGCTGACCTGGATGTTGCCATCCAAAGTTTTTGGCCGTGTGAATGTTATACTTCGGTGGTGTCGTGGCCATCACTCTTTGATACCACGACTCGTGCATCCATAGATGCGAATAAATTTGATGAATGATTGCGCAACATTGCTTATGTGAAGTTACATTCATGTGTGAATCAAGCTTTTACAGATATTATGAGTACGGTGATAAATTTGTATTGTTCAAGTGAGAACTTGAACTTTCATATATCTATAGAACGAGTTCAAAGAATTTAATCGTAGAATTACTGCGACTTGGGAAAGGTTTAATATTTCTTTATACTAATGGATAACTATATATGAGCACATTATATATTCGAGAATGACCAGAAGCTTATTCTGAATATATATTATATAGAGAGAATTAGGTTTTTAAAAGTGGGGAGTTTTTCTTTTTGGGTTTTCTCGGACAACAGTAAGGAGGATAAGAATATTGGGTATTACCGTGAATGCCTTGAGTACAACATAAAAGTAAAGGAACAAGACGCCATTGCCAACAACAGTGAAAACTTTACTTCTTTATTATTTTTATTTATTTTTATGGGTTTGGAGAAATCCATAAATATATCTTCATAATCTGTGCCTAGGGTTCTAGGTGAAAACCAAAAATTATTTATGTAGACTCATATTTTTTAATAATATTTTCTTTAATAATTCAAATATTTATAAATTTATCTTTATTATTTTTTGATTAATTATTGCATAAATAATGGAATTAATCATATATATGCAATCGATTCGATATGTCATGTTTCGATTAGGTTCTTTGACTGTGTATGCTTATAAATTGATATGTAATTCTGTAGGACTATACATTAGTCTGATAGATCTATTTTTTATTTATGTTTTTAATTAAATTAATATGGCATGCTTAATAATTTTGATGGGATATGATTTTCAATTGATAAATAATATATGTTAGAGATTAAATGAGTTTTGTATATATTATTGTATATTGTTAGAATAATTTATTATTGTATTTTAAACCGAATTTATGAAAACTTTCAAAAATATCATCTTTATTAGTTTATTAAGAATCGTTAATTACGGTATTTTCACCACTTCATGTGGATTCGAGATGTACTTGTCGTTATCTACCCCTTAGACTATATACACTTGTAGGATATACCTGCGCTCCTGCAAATGACATTTTACAATATATATCTTTAAATAACTCATCATGTGCTACTCAACTCGTCTATTATGGGGGTATCAACAAATCCAAATCGGTCATATAACCTAAAATTTGTTATATTACTCACTATTTTCTACAATAAATCAAAATCTTTCACTTGACTCAAATTCGCTTAATAACTATGATTTTTTATTTATTTTGGAAGAATTCTACCTTGAGACCCAAAATTTCTCGGTGACTCAAATATCCATATTATAACTTCAAATATTTTAGTTGCCCAAAATTCGTTCCTCGATAATGTCCACACTTAGCCAATATGGTCATACAATAATGCGGGTTTTATAACATGCTCTGGCTATCTGACAACAACTTCCCAAGAGATTACCCATTTTTGGAATACTTCTTCTCCGAGCACGCTTAACTAAAGAGTTATTTTCCAATGTTAAAACCAATTGTGCTAAAATGACCTTTATAAAAGTTTAGAGTTATCATTACTTATATTTTATTAAGCCAAATACTGTTGAATGAGGGTATTGCAATCCCACCACCATAAAATGTAGTTATCCTCGATTATGGAATATAGATGCCAGATCTCTAGTGTTCCTCGCTTCTTACAATAAAGGTATCTAGCTCTATCCGTCCAGTGTGTACCCCCTCACTCTCGACAAATGACCCTCTAATACAGTTTTTATTGACCCGACCTCCATCGATTTTGTCCCCGCTTAGCCATTACGGTAATCCAACATTATGAGATTTTCAACGGGCGTCGTTGTGATTATCCAACAACATCTTCCAAGAGGTGTTAGAGAAAATGATCGGTTTACCCAGAGGCGTTGGTATGTCAAGTCTGTTGTCATATTTTAGTTTTCAAAACTATTTCTTGATTTGTAGTCTACTAAAATCAACTTTGGACTAGATTAGATTAGGTAGTAGATTTTTAGGATCCATTGAAGTTACCCTTGAAGACTAAAGATTAAAGATCACACGAAGACATTGTTTGAAGAACTTCATCAAAGGTTAATATTGAAGGTTGATTTTCCATCTGGACTATTTTTCCTTCTATCTATCTATCAAAGCAAAGTTAAAGACTTTGAAAATAAATGATTTACAAAGAAACAACTAGCAGTCATTGGCTAAGTCTAGTGGAATTTCGATCTCAAGCTCTTGCTTGTCACAATTTAAAACTACGAACTAGTGATAAAAGTTATAAGTATTGAGAAGAATTTGAGTTCGTGAACCTAATCCAAAAGATTTTCTCCTGGATGTTTTCTTCTTAGTAGGTTCAGGAACATGTTCTTTGAGTTCGCGAACCCAAGATGATTCCAATTTTCCTGGAACTTTGGTTTACTAGGTTCGCAAACCTAAGAGGAATAAAATTCTCATGTATACTTGTTTTAACTAGGTTCGCGAACTTAAGAGAAAAATTTTTCTCCTGGATATTCTTTTCACTAGGTTTGCAAACCTAACTCTTTGAGTTCGCTAACCTAAGATGAAACCGTCCCAAATTAAATTGGAGTTTTGGTTTACTTTTCCTTCTTAGTTTCAAGGAAAATATTTCACACATTTATGGTTGCTATTCTTGATTTTCACATGCGATAAATGTTATTAGTTCTTTTTATGTTTCGATCAAACTTGTGAACCAATTTTTTGGATCTTAATTTAGGCAGTTGCAACTTCGTATGCACACGCCTAACTTAGCAGTTTGAAGTTATCTCTGGAAGTAATTTACTTATGGTAATTACTTGACGTTTAATTCTTTCAATACTTTAAACTATGGAAAGAACCTCAATGTAAGTCAAGTTTTAACTAAAGACTCTTTGTATTCGAGGAAAAAACTTAAACTTAGAGGCATTGGGAATTACTTAGGTTGCAAAAAATATTCATTGCTTACATGTAAATCTACCTAGCCTTCACCGATTACTATAAATTGGAGACATCATGCAACACAAAATCTCAATTCCTACACTCTGTATATTTTATTGTAAAGGTTGTCCTCCAACATCGAAGGTTCTTCGAGAATAAAAAAGAAGATTTAAAGACTTCACTTGGGGAGTCGTGAAGCACAGATGGAACTATCATCTTGATAGTTTCAGAACTTATATCTTGATTTGACCTATTGTATAACTCTTGTTTTTTTTATATTGATCAAATACAATTTGATATAACTTCAATCTCGATTGCGAATGACACTTATCTATTAAAATACAGATTTGAAGAACCCACATAATTCATCTACGACTAGTCCTAAGATTGATAATCTTGTGAGATAAATTGATGAAGTATCTCTATTAGTTTTGAATAGTAGAAACCATAATCTTTGATTTTCATTCGTCTAAGTCTGAAAAAATATTTTTGTCACCTTGATTTTACATCTAAAAGGAAATCAATAAGCACCAAGTTTGAGGCAAGGTAGCGTTGGTCTTCACGAAGGATTGTGGAGAAACTACTAGGCATGTAAAAGACCTCAACAAGGGGAATCAAGAGTGTAAGCACTTGCAAGGGCTAAGATACATAAGTGCACAACTACAACATGATAGTTTGGAGGGTTTTATTTTGTATCAACTACATTCCAGTCAGAAATATGATAGTAGGCTAGTGCTTGTAGTGGATTAATACATTGTGTGTTCAAACCGGACAAGGTCCTGAGGTTTTTCTGTAATCTCGGTTTCCCTTGTTAATAAAAGTTTTGGCGTCTTGCTTTATTTATTTTCCGATTATATTGATTGTTTCATTATAATTGAAGTACAAACAAGTTGTACGTTAGACATCCTTGTGATTCAAGAATCTTGAATAAAAATTATCCAAGAATATTTCTTGTATGTTTTTACCTTTGAATAGAAGATCACACAAGGAATTGTCTATTGGGTCAAGACGAAAAAGTTGATGATGTACTTGATACCCTCCTTTTTTAAAGAGGTCACCGCCTTGGATTGGTCCAGCCATAGCATGCGTAGCTACAAAGCTTTTCCAACTCTGATGCCAATTGTGTCGAAAAGGTCTCGGTGAAATTTAGGTACTTATACTTCATTCACCCAACCACTGTCAAATCATGGGTGTTACAATAACCCAAAATTTATAAACCAAAACGAAATTGCGACTAAAATGTAATTGTGATTTAAACTTGTTTTATGAACTAAAATATGCATGTGCCTGGAAATTTGGCATGTGATCCGAAACCTACCATCTTGACCCAAACTATGCCCAATGACCGAGATTGGTTAAGTGATGCAGAATCTTCTCCGTAGCCGATAATATGCCGCATGGCCTATAATCGTATGCTATTTAATCCAAATTTACGTCACGAGTCCTTCAAATGAGCATTTCCACGCAAAACCTTCCTGATGATTTAAAATTGATACGGTACACATTTATATACTTTTGCATCTTAAATTGATATTTCCTTATAATAAAAATCAATATTTTTAGAATGACCAATCGAAATTGAGGGTGGTAAAACAATTATTGGATGTACACAAGGGGATATTGAGGTGGTCAATGAAATAATCAACATTATATTATTAGTTTTTGATGCAAAACAACAACAATATTATCCTATTATTAATAATTTTTTATTCAAAATGTCCGTATAATTTAAAATGCTTATAAATATTAATCCTAGTTTTTTTCCATCCTATTTTTCCTTAATTTCTTTCCTCTTTAATCTAGATTCATTTGGTTTGAAATATGAGATTCCAAATCTACTGAGCAAAACTATTAGTATGTTGTTTTGTTTTCAATAAAGATATTACGTTTTCGGAATATTAAATTTAGATTTTTGTTTTTCTTGTTTGCTTTCACTAAATATTATCAATGGCTACTTCATGCCATATGTTATTTTACTACGCTTTTACAACGATTTATCAATGTTCTTGGGGCTTTCTAATGGAACTTGATGATATAATCAATGTCTGGATTTGTAACAACAAATTTTTTTCCTTCAAATATCATCACAACAATCTCATAGATCCAGGATAGATGAATAGAGAAGATATGTTATCATGGACTAAATCTTATTCTTTTATTCGTGTAGAAGGATATTTGGGATCATTCGGTAATACTTTATGGGTACCAAACAGATTTTGATGCAACTTCTTCTCTGATAGACGAGACAAAAATTCAAATGAATAAAAAAATCTTAATATTATTGATGTAATAATTGAGAGGGATATAATCATCGGTCAACAAGCCAGTTTGTGGAATGATCAAGATATTCCTTGGAACATAATATTTTTTACTTGTAGGATCAAGATACTTTTTAGTCTCTTCCATATTATTTAGTTTTATGTAATTCCTAAAAATACAAATCACATTGCATATTTGTTATGTCAATCTGCAAGGTATAATGATGAAACATAAGGATTTATCTATCTACCACCTCTCATATATAATTATCCAAACCTTAATTTGAATGAAGTAGTCTAATAAATAAAATTTAGGGGCATTTTGAAGCCCTTACTTCCTTCAAACAAATTCATTTTTCGCTTAAAAACTAAAATAAAATATCAATATTTTTTTGTATATTGTGTGTTTAAAAATTGAAAATATCAATCTTTGGAAGATTAATAAAGTATGATTCACGGTATCCTGCCATAAACTAAATAATATCAATAACATTATCTATATTATATTTAAGTGCTATATATATTTATAACTAATATATAAAATAGTTAAAACCGAAATATTTGTTATCTCTATATTTTTAATAATCTCGTGTTACAATGATGTTTTTTTTTTTACTTTTTTGATATAAAGAGCAAACAAAAGATATAACAGAAAGGAAAACACAAACAAATAACAACCATTATGATTGATATAATGTGTTATTTATATTAAAAATCGTAGGAATAATTTTTTGGAAATCTCTACTTAAAAATAGATAATTTAGTGGTTTTTAAATGGGTGTTTTATAAAATGGTCACGCTATCTTAATTGGTTTTACAAAATGATTATATCTTTAATTAGTGTTCACAAAATAATATTTTATAAAAAACGGTCCTAAATACCCTTCTTTTTTTTGCAACATGGTATGTATTTAGACCCTAGATCTAAAATGGTGAACCCTCCAAGGTCCGCAGTGGGTCCTGGTCTGAATGCCACGGACTAGTACATTTACAACATGTAAACGACGTAAAGATTTGATGTAATAATGGTGTATATCTAGCTTTTCAGAGGTAATTTGAAAAGAAAAAAGTATAATAAAACTTTAAGGGATAATTAAATAATTTGGCAGTTTGAGTTAACTCTAAATGGTAATCTCGATATGACATAACCCTGAAACTAACAGAAGTATAACCATTTTGATAATTGTTTGTAACAATATGATCATTTTATGAACCAGAGTATAAAACTGTGACCATTTTTAATAATACTTTTTTCTTAATATTTTTTCCAAAAACTAATTCCGTTTGCTTGGAAGATGGCATTTTTTTTTTTTGTTACTTTCGTTTCGATACTAATGACATACCTTATGAAGTCTGATATAGGGGCTCCAATATCAATAGAGGGGCTCCGATAATAAGACGAAATAGGGACATTATGAAGTAAAATTCAAAAACCCCTTATCCATAATATTTTCACAATGCCTAAACCACCCCTGATTAGTTAATCTTAATTACACTAACTAATTAAAAAATTAAGCTAATCATGATTAATTAAACATAATCTTTTAATTAATCAAATGATTTGAAAAAAAATTCTTTTGAATTTGTGTTTGGTGAGAAGAAAAACTAGATGAAATTTAAGAACATTTTTTTTTTAAACCCTAGATTTTGATTCAATAAACCATAGTAGCATTGAGTATACCTCTAACTTATACTCTTGATCTTTTTATGGCTCAAATTTGATGAAATCACGATTTGAAAGATTGATTTTTTGTTGTTCATAGAAACTTACGGTTGGGTTTCATGTCGAACCCAACCGTAACACCGAAGAACACCATTTTTGCCCAGATTTACGATTGGGTTTTCAACCAAACTCAACCGCAACTAATTTGTTCTTCATACTACGGTTGGGTTATTAAACAAACCCAATCGTAACTTCAAATGTAGGAGATGAAGATTCAATTAAGATTTACGGTTAGGTTTTCAACCAAACCCAACCGTAACTAATCTTTAAACCCCAATCGTAAAATTAGATAAATATATTTTAAGATTTTTTAATTTCTATCATGTAGAGAATTGAAAAACGAAGCTAACCCAAAAAAAATAAGGTCAATCGGACATCGTATGAAGGAGTTATTATCAAAACGGTGAAATCTATTTGTATCCAGGAATAGTTACGGTTGGGTTCGCCAATAAACCCAACCGTAAATTTGGGCTCAATGAAGCCCAAAAATCTCAAATTTACGGTTGGGTTTATTGGCGAACCCAACCGTAAATATTCCTGGATACATTTCATCGTTTTGATCATAACTTCTTCATACGATGTCCGATTGACCTCATTTTTTTTTGGGTTAGCTCCGTCTTTCAATTCTATACAAGATAGAAATGAAAAATCTTAAAATCTATTTATCTAATTTTACGATTGAGGTTTAAAGATTAGTTACGGTTGGGTTTGGTTGAAAACCTAACCGTAAATCTTAATTGAATCTTCATCTCCTACATTTGAAGTTACGGTTGGGTTTGTTTAATAACCCAACCGTAATATGAAGAATAAATTAGTTACGGTTGGGTTTCCATTCGAACCCAACCGTAACATGAAGAACAAACCAGTTACAATTGGGTTTTTCATTCGAACCCAACCGTAAATTCCCTCTGTAACCCAAAATCCTCATTAGCTTGTTTAGTTTTATCCGGTCATCATTACTACTTTCTACACATTTATTAGTATTCTTCATCATGAAATTGGGAGTTTAATCGGCGATAAAATTTTGATTCGATAGAGAAACTTGATTAAAATGGAGAAGGAGAAGATATGGAGGAGATGGAAAGATTTTAATTAAAGGACAAATTTGTCTTTTTTTATTGGGTAAAAGGTAAAATGGACATTTAACTTTACCCCTAGGACATCCCTTAACGGAAAATTGGGTCACCTCGCCTCGTAAAGGAGCCCCTCTATTGATATTGGAGCCCCTATATCAGGCTTCTACCTTATACCCCTACACAAATTTTGTTTAAAATACAACCGAATTTACCAACATGCATTTGCATTTAGAACTTATTCTATCTAATTTGACTCCAGTTAGAGAGTATAGAATAAAGACTATCGGTACATTTTTCCCAACTTGATATATACACAACTCAAGCTAATACATACATTGTGTGTGTGTATAGGTTATACACATATGCTGATGCAGTCTGTTGACGACTCTTTCGTTAAGCCCGTTAATTTATGCTTCTATGTTTTTTTTAGAAGGTTTAGTCGGTTTGTTTGACAATTGCTAATTTTCTCTACAAATTGAAAAACATTTTTTACCCCTTTTTTTGTTTCTTTGAAGCATGAAAAACACAAATCATTTTTTACCATCTATACAGATGTAACTCGCGACAGTAGATGCAGTAAAAGCAGAAAGGAAAATGCTGAATATTAGCCACTAACAAACTACCACATTAGCCACAATTACCCATCAAGTGCCTATATTTATCGTTACCAACCGCAACAATCATACAAAGTTTCTCAGAGAGGAAAAGTATTTATGACCAAGATAACATTACACAATCCAACGGTGAGGAACAGGACACAGCCATAGATTTGACGAATGACTGAGAATTTAAGCCAACTAAAATAATCAGCCCATAGGGAATAGACACCTGTATCATCTACTAGCATCATAAAAAAGACAGCTTTGTCGAAAGGCGACCGGATAAACCGGTAAAACCAGTTTAGTTCCGTGACAGTCTAATTAAATAACTTTTGTTTGTGATAATTAATTTGTTTCTTCAAAGTATTGATCTTTGTTTCTTTCTCATTATTGGTTCTATCTCTCTTTTTACAAGGTTGCTTTCAAATTTCGATACCAGATAAAAAGGCAAGTATGTATCAATCAAACACAGTATCTCTGTTCAATTCTGGTTTTTTTTTTTATCATCACGCATAATTATAATGATCTTTATTTTTATTCTTCTGGGTGTTTTATGAATCAATTTCATAGGAGCCACTAATTGATTTTGTAGGAATTTGGTAACATGGGTTTTGATCTTTGGGTTCTCCTGAACTTGAAAGCGTTGAAATTTTGTGAATTTTAATGAATTTTATGGATTGAATTTTGTCGGTTTAAATTCTGTTTGATTGAATTTTGGATGTTTATACTAAGTCGAAGGTTTTACAGTGTTTTTTTTCAGGCAGATCAGGCTTTCAAGTATTTTGGTTTATAACTGAATTAAATTATCAAAGGTTGATCGTTGAGTTATTAGTGGAGATCATATTGGAAGAACTAATTTTTGTGTGATATAAATAAAAATAAATAAAAAAAAGGAAGTAAATTTTTTGGGTTGGAAGAACATGTTAGCTGGGACTGATTTTTCACCACCGTTTCCTATATTAGAAACTAGTGGGTTTATTAAAGAACATGGAGGATCATCTACAATTGAAGACGAAAGTGCAGACGTTTTAGGAGAAGCATTAAAACAAATCAAGATTGGTAAACCGCCGCGACATCTCTCTGGTTTACGGCATTGTATGAGCTCCGCTGTGTTGGTTGCTTCTGAATTGGTGAGTTAAACTTAACATATTCAGTTTCACTTTGTTATAATGTTATGTGAACTAGTAGTAAAAGAGAGAATTTTGATTGGAAATTTACTTGTTTGTACCTGTTTTGGCCAGGAATTGGATAGCCAGAGAAATAGTATAAAGCCTTGTGCAAATGGAGATGATTCTTCTTCTTTTGTACCTGTATTTAGATCAGGAAGCTGTTCTGAGAAAGGACCAGTAAAACGACATATGGAAGATGAACATATTTGTATAGACAATCTTCTTGAACATGATGCAGCTTTGGACTTTCTTTCTCCAGGAGCTTTCTATGGGGTGGGTACTCACTTCTTTAATACCTACACTTCACAAACACATTATCTAACTGTTTTTTAGAGTTCTATATTCTTGCACCCATCAATTAGAGTCTGAAAGCATCTTGCTTCCTTGTTATTTTAGGATGATGAAATGATTTGTTATCTATATTGGTTCAGGTATTTGATGGTCATGGCGGATTGGATGCTGCAACTTTTGTTCGAGAAAACATTCTAAAGTTTATAGTTGAGGATGCTCACTTCCCGAACTGTGTGGAGAACGCTATTATGAATGCTTTTGTTAATGTTGATCATGCATTCTCTGATAATCATTCTCTTGACAGTTCTTCTGGCACTACTGCTTTGACTGCTCTAATTTCTGGAAGGTGAGGGTAGGATAATGTTACCCAATTTCGTTGTTGACTTGATTTATTCGCCAAATCTTACCTTAAGAACATCCTTACCTGATGCAGGAAGATGTTAATTGCCAATGCTGGGGATTGCCGAGCTGTGTTGGGGAAACGGGGTAAAGCAGTCGAACTATCAAAAGACCACAAACCCGATTGTAACTCCGAACTATTAAGAATCGTGAAACTCGGTGGTTTTGTCTGTGATGGCTATCTTAATGGACAACTATCAGTTGCAAGAGCCCTTGGAGATTGGCACATGAAGGGTCCAAAAGGAATTGCATGTCCTTTAAGCGCAGAGCCGGAGTTGCGGGAAATAATACTAACAGAAGAAGATGAATTCTTGATAATGGGATGTGATGGGTTGTGGGATGTGATATCCAGCCAGTGCGCTGTATCAATTGTAAGGAGAGAACTAATGCTTCACAATGACCCAGAGAAATGTGCAATTGAGCTAGTCAATGAAGCTCTCAAGTGGAAGGCATGGGATAATTTAACGGCTATTGTGGTATGTTTTTCTCCCAATCCTCCTCCTAGGTTAGAGATCCCCAGATTTAGAGTCCGGAGGAGCATATCTGCCGAAGGATTGAATTTTCTCAAAAATGTGTTAGACAGTAATGCGTGATAGTTGACAACGAGATCAATAAAGACCATGGGAAGAGAGCCTGTATATAAGATATTGGAGTCAGTTGTGGTGGGGTTTATGAAAGAGTGATTGTTATCTTTGTGGATGGCTGACATTCAGCAATGATTGGGTTAATAAAAAATTGTGCACACATCTTACATTGATGAATATTTTGTATGAATAAAAATGCTAAAATTCTTGCTCCAAATTATATTCAAATTCAAGTTAACCAGCAAACCAAAACAATGGGTCAAGGCAAGTCCTAAACAAACAAGAAAACTTGTAACTGTATCTAAGGTCTATACTGAATGCTCCCCGACATTCAAGTTCACCAACTGATAAATAGAGTTGGAAAAAATGCAAAGAAGGCGTCAGTGGAACTTAGGAATAGTCACACCCAAACTTCAGACAGTGACAAACTGGTAGAACTCTGTATTTCGCCTCAAAATATTCACCGCCCAAGATATGAGTCTGAATCCCTATCATAATTCTTTGTCCGAGTCATCATCTTCAACATCTATTTGTGGAGAAGCCCTGTATTTTTGTAGTGATGATTAACAAAATATTAACTATTTTGAACTATCACACAAAAAAGTAACCATGTGGAAGCATTCAAATCTGAACACTAATTCCAGGTTCTCGGTTCCAGATTACCTTGTCTTGTTGCAGTGTTTGCTAAGATCTTGACAGAGAACCTTGCTTACATCTCCTGATCTAATAGATCCTTTCTTTATCAACTCAGTTAGCTGCACAAGACAATGGAGAATTCAATCACTAATCAAATGTTACAACACCATGAAATCACTTCATCGTGCTGCCTGGCTAGATACTTAGTAGTATACAGGAGGAATATTCAGTTAATTTAAGTTGACTCCATCGTTCTGTCTTAGCTAATATTCAGTTAATTAAAGTAGGAAGGAATAATGGAAACTTCAGCTAAATACTTATAGTATTCAGGAGGACATAGTGTTAACTTTTTGATTTAAATCAAATTCATATTTGTATTAAATAAAAAAAAAAAACTTCGGCGTGCAAAGAAAACATAAAATCATAAAGGATTTCATAAAAATTGACTACTCACCTCGTCTTCTGTTTCTTCTAGTAATCTGGGCAACACAAACTACACAATATCAGTAACCAAATAAAATGCAAATATTAAAATCATATGCAGAGCTTAATTTAAGTTCTCACCTTCCACAATAAGAAGAGATGTGTTTCGAATGTACTCGTGCTTCTTGTTTATCTATCATCACACAAAAATAAAATCACTTAGTAAGCATTCCCACTGAAGCCCAACAAGAGTGGAGGACAGAATGCATGGAGTACAAGTAGTCACTGGTAAAATTAGAGTTTTAAAGCTTTCATACCGATTGAAAGGGTGTTCCAGTCTACTACTTTGATCCATTCTCTAGTGGAACCTATCTGCATAAACAAAATTTTGAGGCATCAGCTGCTTGGAAAATTAATGAATCTTCCGTAGTCCAAACAACTATGACACCTATTCAGCAAGGAAAAATCATGGATAGTAAGACCAAATCCAATCACAAAAATCTAATTTGGTGATAAAAACAGTAATTACCTTCTCAAGAGTGTACTCTTGCATCTTTTCACAGAGTCCATCTAAGAGTTCAATAACTCTCAGTTCACTCACTCTGTTTAAAATAAACGGTTATTATTTAATCAACAACACTCATTGAGCAAGAGATAAGTTCAGCATCAGAACAACCAATGATACGAACAAGAACACTGAACCTCTTTATTGTCATTGGAATTACAAATAATGAAAACGAATCCTTACATAACTAAACATGTTAATATCTCAGAAAACTGATATTATCTCATAAGTCAAAGAATGCTGGTAATAAATATGTGAAAATGGTACATAAAAGACAAGTATTTCTCAGAATTATGGTAGTTATAGTCTTAAACTAGGGATTGACTTTCGAGCGTCATGAGGAGTTTGTTAATCACTCTTAAACTGAATTGGCGCTCAAATTTATACTGTTTTACCAGCAAAATGAGAAACTTTTTTATACCTGTAGTCAATTACCTTTCCCCTACGTTGACCCGTAGAATCCAAACGGTGTCTCATATCCAAATGATTTCTTGGTTTTTCCTAAAACAAATATACAAGATAACAGACACAAGGTGTTCAAAGAGGTTTAAAAGGATGGAAGCAAGTGAAGGCATTAAAGAAAATAGCGATACACAGAAACAAACTTAGCACACCCAAAGTATGTATCAAATTCTGATATTTAATCAATATACGAAATCCAACACGAGAGACCACACGCATTTAAGGGATGAGATACTAAACTCACGGTAGCATGGAGCTAGTAGGCCTCACGCCTTACGGACATGATCTAAGGTTTCGGTCCAAAAAATTTGTACCTCGTAGCCTTATATATCTAACTTTGTAGATTGTGAGACTCCCTGACCTTACTACCCCGCGTGTTTAGAATCACATCCCTTGAATGTCAATGGTGCTATTGGTCAGTTTTAAGCGTTCCAAAGAGACTTTCAAAAGATGAGATACTAAACCAGCGAGATAATAAAGTTAGTGATCACCACACCATACAGACAGGACCTATAAGTCTCTACTCTACTTCTCAGTCCAAAAGCTTGTCCCTGCACAGTATAGTGTGAAGCCCACTGACCCTATCACACTGCGTATTTGGGATTACACCCCTTGAATGTCTCTTAATTTCGCCAATAAGTCAAAATAACATTGCTCAAACAGTGGAAGATTGTGTTTTGATTTTCTGTGAAGTTATTTTTACAAGGTTGTGTATACTACTGTGTGTAAACAACTTGCAGATCAATGTACCAAATGCTACTAGTTCGTAAAGTTGAAGGAGGTTTAGGGCTGTAAGGATTACCACGTTCAAGAAATAGTCCAAGATTTTCAGCCTACTAGCTTCTTGTTCTAAAAGCTTGTTGCAAGTTCTATCTTAAAATTACAATTTTTTAGCCTTTTACACCAATTTTTTCACTAGATACCAAGCACAACATAAATTTATTTAAGATGCGATGCCCCAGTACATACATCGATGGTAGACCAATAACATGATCTGAGTAAAGAGACCAAGACACATTCAAAGGATAAGATTTTAAACACGCGAGATAGTAGGAAAAGTGAGCCCTACACCCAACGGACATGATCCATCAATCTCGACTGATCATGGTTGAGTGTGGGACCCATTAGCCCTATTACCCCACATGTTTAAGATCTCGAATGTCTTTCAGTCTTGTTAATCATTTCCCGTGATCAGTCAAAATAGCACTGCTTTTAATATTGAAATTCAGTGCTTGGTGATGGTGATAAAACTTGCATAATCATTGACAATCAATGTAACAACTGATTCTAGTTTGTGAAGTTCATTCTACAATGCAGACAGTAAGAACAAAAGGAGGTAAAAGGGCTGTGGAAATTTCTAGTTTTCAAAAATGATTCAAATTATCTCAGCATTTTAACTTCTTATGTTCAATTGCTTATTGGATACTAAGCACAACCTAAAATTTTCAAATTCTAACTAACCCGAATTAAATTTCATATTAAAAAAAAAAAAAAAAAAGTAATAGCTCAGGGAACCAAAATTACAAGGAAGGAAATAGAAATTGATTCGTCTTACATTGGAGAGTCCAAGTTCTAGCTCTTCCTGAAATAACAACAAAATAAAGATTTTAGATCCAAAATTGCGTGGTATAGTTCCTTGATTAAATCCTCCTACATAAAATCAAGAGATCTAAATAAAAATGAGGTGAGATCATTCGTACTTACAGCAACAGCATTACAAGCTCCACATTTATCACCAACACAAGAGATTGAAACAAAAGTGGAAAAGATAGTTATAACCCACACAGCCAAACACGCTATTCTCTTCTCCATTTTTGATTACGATTTCTCCTGGTTTCTGAACACCGATTCCAACGTCGATTTATTATATTTGAGCGGCACAGTATTGAGGTTTTCTGGAGTGTCCCCATAACCCTTGTTATATCTGGGAGATTCGTCAAAAGAGATAATCTAAACCGTCCATTTCATTTTCTTACAATAAAGCTTTTCTTCGTTTCGCTACGTGGAAGAGATTCATTGGGTTTCATTGATCCATGATGGAATTTATGACGTGGTTTTGGCTGATTAGACCAAGAAAAGAGCTCACATGGACAGAGGGTCAGAGATGGAAGAAAAAGATCGACTTAATCAGGAACAAAGGCAAACCAAAATATGAGGAATAGCATTACCAAATGGTCCAAATCCATAATGGATTTGCAGTATTGAAAAATTAACTTAAGCAGATGTTATGAACTACACTTGCCAATCAAACATACTCGCAGTTCTTGTGTTAGAGGGAATCTCCAAAATATCATTTCAGAGGACCTCCTGAAAATCAATGATACACTGTTCTAGAACAAAATTTGAGTAGATAGATACTATTTCTATAGAGCAAAATTGAAATGATATGGGTTTCAGGAGGACATGACTCTTTGTTTCTTTGCAGACTTATTGTTGTTATCGTCCTCAGTGGTGGAAATTAAACCATTCTCGGCGTTCACAGATTCCAGTTTCCTTTTGTTATATTGGTCTTCATCAAATTTAAAAGTCCAACCAGCAAATTCACCCTCTGCGAAAAGAGAAGTTGGAATGGTGTTGTAGAATGCAAGTGGGACCTGCTTTATCCTCCTTGCAGTCTGCACACTCAGCCAAGATCACAAAAGAAATTATTTATAGTAAGATTGCATCAACAGCCTCAGTAAACATTACAATGATATGGGATTAACTGCTGAAGTACTGGTACCGTAATTGTGGTAACAAGTTGTCAACACGCCGATAATAGCATTGAGGAAAATACAAACTCTATGGAAATTACCACATGATCTTACCTCTGATCTAAATATTGTGGCATATGAACCAGAGCTGAAATCACTCACACCCATTTCTTGAGTTTTGGATCTAACTGTTAAGTCATTTTCAAGGTCCAAAACGAATCTGCAACACAAAAGGACGTGTGAGAATATAATTATCATAATGACCGAGATAATACATACAAATGGGTTAAGGAGGAAGAAACATGGTTACCTTGAAACAGTAGGGCAGTAATGGTGGCGAAGGGTGTCAATCTCCCACAAAGAACTTCCTGTTATAAAGCACTTGCGTTAGTGTATAAAGCTTTGGGAGA
The DNA here is from genome assembly GCA_023531435.1 of Papaver californicum. NCBI lineage: Eukaryota > Viridiplantae > Streptophyta > Magnoliopsida > Ranunculales > Papaveraceae > Papaver > Papaver californicum. Next base: position 7,429,621 of record JAJJMC010030977.1, on the reverse strand, counting down.
CAGTTATTTTGCAGATTTCCTACCACATATAAGAACTCTTTTCAAGTGTCATTTTTACAAGTATAAATAGATAATTACTCAATGCATTGGATTTGGCAGGATCACTCTCTTCAATATTGAAGAGATCGACGCCTGATTTTTTACTGGATGTATCCTGATCGTTTCCAGACTTATGACTCTTCTTGCCAGATTCATTTTCATCTATTGCGACATCTCCATCAAATTCATCATCAGCTTGCTACGCATACATAAAAACACAGAACAACTTTAATATCCAAAAATTTCTATCATGGAAAGCGTATGACTGTAAAATTCTCGACCGCAGAATTTCAACCAGGACAAGTAAATCAGAGACTCAATAGAGAGCAACACGATCATGAATTTCAAGCTAAGCACACAACTAAAAGATAAATGTATAGAGCCAAGAAGCTCGTTGGAAAGGTTTAGCGGGAAATGAAAGAAATTTGTGCAGATAGGTTCTTTTGAATATGAAACTAATGTCCCACAATAAACACCAAAACCTAGATATTTAAGATTGTCATCCATGATGAGTGTGAACAAATGTTTTGCAATAACAATTTACGCATCAAACAAACACTAGCTTTCCACAACAACGAATATTGGGAGTCAGGAAGGTATTGGTAAGGAAAATGGAAAAAGAGAATTGCTGGTTTACCTGGTGGACCAAACAGTTGATTGACGGATGTCTCCGCAGGATGTTGTGCATTAGAGCAATAATGATCAACGCTCCAGAGGGAGGTACAACAAGCACCAGTCTACTCAACTTCTTAGCAAATGCAGAGGCCAAATATGCTGAGACCATATTAGACTTTAAGCAAGAGTCCAGAAGCTGCATTGCGAAAGGTACAAGTTAGTGCCAAAAAAATAATCTATAAAGTCATAAATGAATAAAAAGGAAAACAAGTACACAACAATAGACCAAGCATTCTAAAATAAAATAACACAAGCATCAAAAATTACCTCAAAAAATTTCGCCCGATGTTTTGCCATGAAGACAGAAGGAACCAACAATGTATAGAGCTTTGGGTAGAAGTCAGGATACTCTAACCCATGTTTTGTCATAAGAATGTGGAGGCTACTAAGAGCCATTACACTGACAACACCACCAATGGCATACGATCTTGTTAAGAAGTCACTGCATGCATACGATGAATTAGGTTTCACTTAGAATCACAATCCGATATTCAAGAATCTGTATAAACGAAGGTCACAGATTTACCATAACATTACGGGATTTGAAAGAAACGGAACCACTTTATCATGGAGAGCAATGAGAACCTGAGGGTTGTAATAGAGCAGGGCAGACAGCAGTCAAAATAAGAGTTTTATTTCAAAAATTATACAACAAGACGTTAATCTAAGAGTACAAACAGACTACAGATTACGGGAGTTGCTAAGGTTACCTCCTTGTACACATCGAGCGGGAGTTTTAACCTAAGAAATGATAACCACGCATTGTTGAACTTCAGCTTCATCTTTTTAACAATACGAGACGATGACAAGACCTGCACAAGCTCGAAATTTGGAAGCCCGATTGAAGTGCATACTGATAGGATGGTAAGTAAAAAACAAAAAAAAATCCTGATTGCTATATAATAAGAATTGCAGAAATTATGTTTTCAGTTATATACATGTAAAAACCAACTATTAGTTTCATTTCATGAATTTGATGAAATACTCAGATTCTTAACAGTTGGTAGCAAGGATTGTTCTCATTCCCCAAGTTAAGTATCTACCTTATGCTTGTTACAAGACATATGTCATCTTGAATAATAGAAAACACTGATATCAACAATAGAAGGTCAACTTCAGTTGGAATTCTAGCATCACAAACTGGTAAAAACCCCAGAAAAAGTTGAAACAAGAAATGTACTTACACCATTCTTTTGTTTCTTCGATTTGGCAGGATTTTCCTCATCCTCCTTGGATAGAAATCCTAATATAACACATTGCCAGACAACCTCAGGAGTTAGGGCACTTACTTCATTCAAAAGTATATAGCAAATTCCAATTCCCAATAATCTATACAAATTTTCCTTTTTGCACTGTTTCATTGAATCACTTCGAGAAAATAATTGTTTTATTTTTTAGAAATAACAAAACTTTATTCACCTAACTCGCTCCATGTCTTGTAGTCAGATTTTTCCTCCAACATCTTTAGAGGAATGCGTGATAATATAGAATAGATATTGCGAGAAGCAAACTCGGCATTGCTGCAAAGCAGAATAACATAGTTAAGCCACTTATTTGGAAAACAAAAATTTAAAGCGCAGAGTACAAAAATATATAATAAAACAAAAGTTTATAGCAAAGTACAAAAATATATAAAGAGATGAATACAGTGTTTGTGAGAGACAGAGAAATCACAGAGTAATCCAGATGAAACTAACCTTGATTTAGATACACCCTCACTTCCATCATCTATGATCACATAGCCATTGTACAAAAAGCAGAAAGTTAACGAAATCAGAATGCAAGAAAAATAGAGAGCAAAAAATGGGGCGCATATCAGCTTTTGGATTCTGTCTATGATTAATGAAAGAGGAGAAGATAAAAAAGGCTAGTAATTTGACAAAATAAGGTCTATAGAGCATGTACCTGAAGCATCTTTCCCCAAATCCTCAGACAGCTTTTTCAAACTAATATATATATAATAACTGCAACATTAAAAGAAAAACTAATGAATGGGTCTAATAACAATCTGTGTTATGTTTTTATATACTTTAAGCAATATCAGAAGCAAAGTGGTTAATGAATTTCGCTTTAGTAATCAATAGAAGAAAAAAAATACCAAGAAGCAATAATTCCAAGTGTTTTAGACTTTTAGTGCTGAAAAAATGCATAGGTCATCAATTATAAATTCACAGTCATTCGTCATAAAAAGCACCAGATGCACAAACATAGTAAGTAAATGTATCGTACCAGACATCCATATACTTGAAAAAATCTTCTGAGTTAGGCGGCCTGTTGAGTAAGAAATCAGTGGGGGCAGTTGAATGAACCTACAAGAACAACCAAATAAAACAAACACAAATAGTTCAATTAAACATACTACTGGATTTGAGAAACTCAAACTCAAAGCAACAAAAATGATATGGAAGACTATAAGCAAAACAACACAGTATTATATGGAACTTACCACAGACTTGAGAAACCTGTTGTATATAGAAGAATCAAATCGCCCACCTTTCCCCAGCTTCACAAAATCCATTATAGCATCCAATGCAACATCCTAAAAACCAGAACAACAAAAGTAAGAACCAAGAAAACAAGAACAAAAAAAAAAAAAACTACTTACTTTTAGGTCATCAGTAGAATCTTCAGAAACAGCAACAGCAATAACAGAATTAACATACTCATCATACCACAATCGAAGCATATTTTTGTATTCTAATTCAGGGCCTACAACTGATGATTTTCTTGTATTCAATGTAGATTTAGATGAAGAAGAAGGAGGAAGATCAGAAAGCACGGGAATAAAGAAAGATTGTAAAGATATAATAGATTCAAAAACATATTCAGAATCAGAAGATGGAGATACGAATGTAAGAAGTATAGGAATGTTGTTAATGTAAGCTCTTGAGGTTAAAAGTTGTTGCCCTAGTTTTTGCACTTTTTCAATACTGTATTGTTTTGATTTCTTTTGCTTCGAAGCCATGATTGAGAATCTTATTTGTGAGGGAGAAAGTGGTAGAGATTCAATGGTCTGTGGGTATTATAATCTCTTCGACTGCTACGCAGAGAGATAGAGAAGAAAAAGAGAGGGTGAGGGGTTTGGACTTTGGAGTCTTCAGATTGTGAGGGTTTTAAAAAAATACCCCTTCACTATTGTTGATTAATCGTCAAGTTAGCTGTAGGGGACATCAGCACAGTGGTCTAGTGGTAGAATAGTACCCGGTTACGGTAGAGACCCGGGTTCGACACCCGGTTGGTGCAAACATCATAACATTTTTTACAGCTGAAACCTTAATCACCATCTTGCTCCACGAATCCAAATTTGTGAACCACCGGTGCATGTTCTGGCTCATTATATTGGACCAAAATAGCTCAGGTTGGTTTTCTCGTTCATTTCTTTTTTATATTTCCAATAAAATCTCTTTCTTTCTATTTTTTTTTCCTCAAGACTTCCATTAACCCTAGAACAACAGGCAGATAAAAATCATCAAATGGGTTTGTGAGGGTGCCTTCATGGTCATGATAAAGATGATTAGGAGATGTATAATCCATGATAATCAGAGATGTATAATCCATGTGATTGAAAAGAAAAATAGACAATCTTTTAATTAATACTTTAGATTACCCTCTCTGTTCTCATTGAAGCTTATGAATAAGATATTAATTTCATTAGATCTATACTTTAGATTTTCCAAATTAACATCAATTTGGTCTCTAGTTATTTCTGCTATGAGTTGAAATTTCAAATTAGAAAAATCAGAACGATGTACAAATTTATAGTTACATAAAACTACTTCAATAGGGATTTAGTCTTTTTTTGTCAACTCTTACTTGATCAATTACATTAACTTACTGTATGTTATGGTTATGTGTAAACCAATTAAGAATGAATTTCATCATAGTGATTAATTTTAACTTTAAGCTTAATCTTTGAAGGTTAATGAAATTCCATTGTGTCTCCTCTGAACAGGAGTTAGCTCTGTAACATACACTTAACCTTAACAGCATACTTATAAAAGAAACCATACATGGATTCAGGATTCATAAGAGGTTGATTGATTCCCCTTTCATCCTCTTTTTTGTTTTCTGGAAGTGACAAGAGAGAAAATAAGAAGAGGTTTTAATGGAGACGCAAATTTTTATCTTTCCTGTTTTCACCGTAATTTTAGGATAAAAAAATAAAAATAAAAATAAAAATAAAACTAAAAATGTAAAAACCAACCGAGTTATTTTGGTCCAATAAAATGAGCCGAACGTGCAGCCCGGTTTAGTGAGGTGCACAATTTGGACACTTGCTCATCTATATGAACAAATAATTTACATATTTTTTTAGTTTTTTTTTATATATAAATATCTTTTTCATTAAAATCAAAGTTAAGTTACAGATATATTGAGTACATGTGAGATCAAGAACAATGTTAAAACATTACTGCAAGAGGAAAATGACTGCCACAAATGTTTTTGGGTGCTTTAAACTTCTCATTGCTGGACTGCCACAAATGTTTTTGGGCTTTTAAACTTATCATTGTGCCACTACATAAGTATAAATCTAATTGATACGGGGATAACCCGAGACCCTGCGTAAGTAAGTCTCTAGTTCACACCGAATCATTATGAGCAAAAAACAATGTACGAACAAATGGTCCGTAGATTCATCATTATTGTTGCATAACTCACGGAACCCAGAAGTAATCACATCTCTTCTATTCAAATTATCATGAGTTGAGACCATGTTTAAGTAGCAAAGTCACAGATGGAAACTAATATTTGTGGGAAGTTTGTGAAGCCAAATAATCTTACTCGGGAAAGAATCTTCGTCCTCAAACAAGAGACTATTCCTCATCAACCAAATATAACACGACTTGACAGTAAAAAGCAATGGTCCCCAGTACGGGTAACATAGTTCACTCGTTTCATATTCAATGACCTTTATATATTTGAAATTCCAATAAATGTTTAGGTATAAGAAACAAAAATACAAGATATGGGTATTTTTTGAGAAAAACACCATAAATATTTAGGTGTTACAAAGAACAAATTTTTTTTCATGCGACAATAGTCTAAATGTCTAATAATAGGATATGTTGTTGAAATCTCCTATTTCCCCAAAAATGCAACATATGCTGTCTTTACCGTCAATCTTTCTGCTCAACTCTTTCATCTAATAAACCAATGTTGCTCTCTTTGTTTTCAAAAAAAAAAAAACCAACTGATACTCTCATATATTCCACATTTTAGCTTTGGCAGCATTTAGCTTCCACAATTCTTATACCTCAGCTGATGCTAGCTTGTTAGAATATATAGACTAAGATAAATATTGAGATGGTCAAGCTCAAGATACCAAGGTCTAGACGAAGATATTAAGGTTAATTTTATCAATTCTTCTAAAGACCCTTTTAGAATTAAACTCAAACCCATTTCCAATAGAAACTTATTTTGGTATAAAATATGTTCTGACTGTGGAGTTTGTTAGTCCTTTTTTTGTTCGTAGATTGTTTGTTAACCATTTTTTTTTCCTTTCACAGGTGCACAGGTATTACTCCTTTTTTATCCATTTTCCTGTTGGAATTAATCATGAATTGGACTTCCTTTAATGCCAATCGATTAGATAAGGAGCGTTTTTTTTTTCCGAATCCATGCTGTTATATAAAAAAGTGGAACAACTTGCCATTAAATCCGACGTAGAAGGTCCAAAACAGGTTATGGATGTTTTGATCAATAATTGAAGATCCAATTATTTTATTGGTATCGCCTAACTGATGTTTTAATGGAATTGTAGTGGGCTCTGTTTAACTGGAGGTCAAAGTTCTTCATTTGTGTTGGTGTTAGAAGTTACCGATACATTCCTCATACGAGGGTTGTATATAGTATGGTTTGGACCGATTTTTGATTAAACCAGAACCAAAACCGACAATTTCGATTTTCATAATTTCAAAACCGATGTTGCTTTAATAAAAATCGATTCGGTTTAAAATCGAACCGAGTCGGTTTGTTTAGAACCACCCGGTTATGGTAAACCGAGGAACTTGCTATAAATATTTCAAAACATGATTTCTCTGAGATACTTTATCAAGCACATTCATCATATCCTCTATTGAAAAGAAAAAACTTACATCAAAATCCATTTACAAGATAAAATAGAACATACATTATCTACCCATACAAATTCTAGTACACAATTTTGGATTCCCGAAGAATCTCCTGTAAACATGCTAATGAACATAAACACCTTTTTTTCCATGTTCTAAAATTATTAATCACCATATCCAAATACCGACCAATTTCTCAATTCACATCATATAGACAAAATCATAAACCTACTCATTAAATAGTTATATAAAAACAAATATTTCGATTTACCAGCATTAAGAGCACGAATAATCCTAACGGACAGATTTTTGATCTTCATCCTTAACAATCATATGATTCATATAAACATAATCATACTAATCAATAAATCAAAAATCAATCCTAATTAAATAGTAGGAACACAAAATCATCGTCATTTCTTTCGATCCCATGAACAAATCTATCCCCAAATAAATCAAAAAGTCATTTTTATCAAAAACCCTTTCCCCCTTTTTTGCAAGCTTAATCAATCAATCTCCCCTTTTATAAAAACCCATTAACCTAAAGTATCAAACAAAATCCTATCAATTCGTGAAAATAACAAACAAAACCATATAAAAAACCCTACACTGATTTAGCATCATCATTTGGAGTACTTGGATGCTCAGATGGGGTTTGTTGTTTGCATGGCAACCACCTTGAGATTTTTGTTATAGAGAAAAAGAAGAAGAAAGATATTTAGGAAGCAAAGATGGAGGATATTTAGTAGAGCTGGGTTTGGTAGTTGAAAAGATGAACTATGTTCATCTGTTTAATGTGTCGGTTGTTGAGGGAATAAGGACATTGGGGAGAAGATAGCTAAGGTAAGTGACTTAAGGTTATATAATTCTAGAATCAGTGGCTATAATTAACTTAAATCAACGTATCCTGTTAATCGGTTTAAAATCGAGAGATTCGGTTCGGTTTTAGTAGTGAACCAGAACCAAACGGAGATAAGCCAGTTTTTAAAATCCCAAACCGTTGATTACCTTTATATGGATGGTTCGGTTCGTTTTGGACATAATCGGTTCGGTCCGGTTCGGTTTCATAGTTTTGGTTCAGTTTTGTGCAGCCCCACCTAGTACAGGAAGTATGAGTTGCAGGTTCTCTTTGTTCCAACATTGTTAACCAAAAAGTCATTGAAATTCTACAAGAAAAGCAGATCCAGTTCTTTCTTCTTCTTTTTTCCATCCATGTAATTAGCTTTTCTTGGGGTTAGGCTTTTTAATGTCTCCCGATTTAGGTATTTTTTTGTTATCAATAAAAATTTTGTTTACATAATCCTTCAATGTTACGCTTATAAGATAAAATAGTTTAACAATTTCTATTATGCACACAATACGGAAAAAGACAAAAAATTCAGGGCAACTTAACATTGCATTATAATCTAATTTGCATTACAGTATTTCATAAATCAAAGTAAAAAAGAGATTTAATACTAGTATTTTCATCACTTAATCTACAAATTACTCAGAGATCAGGTATTCTTTGTTGTTGCTCAAACCAAATTCATCGAAAATGGTTGCATTTACATTTATCTCTTCATGTGAAACTAACTCATCATTCTCATTTCTTCTTCACAAAAACATAACTAAATATTACCAGAAGTACACCATTGGAATTCCTTGACTTGCTATCGTTTAGTTTACTTACCCTTATATTTTAGTCTCTCCTAAAGTTTTTGAAACCAAAAGCTTTCAGCGAAACAAATATATTAATGTGATAAGCTTCTTGATGAGATATCAAAGAAGCTATATAGTCATTTCCATCCTTATTAAGTTTTTCAAGTGTCGTAGTTTTCAGATCATAACAAGAGACAAATGTGTGTAATCTTGCTAAAATAAAACCTTGCCTTCCTTGAAAAAAGCGAGTGGAATGAGAGCTTCTATTTTAGCTTACAAAGTAAACTCGTTGTTCCAATTACAAGTTCCATTTTCTTGCAACTTCATGTGATTGTTCTTTTTTAATAACCATATGTCAGTTGTTGTTGAATTATGATGAACAAGACATGACCACTCTCCAAGCACAGAAAGTATCTTCTGATCATTATATGGATTGTCTTCTATATGATGTTGGATATTTTTAAAATTGAAAAGATGCATCCATTCCCATAAGCCACCATTAATGGCTCTTGGAGGTGTCGGTTGGAGATGGAGAGGCATTTAAAATGGACATGAATCTCCCTATAAGTAGTGAAGATGTTCTCCCATACGAATACTTCGAAAATCTATTTATTTTCTCTTTACTAAAAGCATCATCAGAAAATTTTATTCGTGTGTTCTTGGTTGGATCAAGGGGTACAAACCTCAAATCCAATTACGTTGTTACATGGCTTCATTGTATCCTGAAGACATTATTTCACATACCCGTTGTAATCGCTAAGTTAATTGGGAGGGTCGAAATATTTGTCTAAAATAAATCTTTTAGAGCCTTGAAGCCGTAAGTACAACATCATTGTGTGTATTCCATCCTCTATTTAGTACTATTTTCCAACATATGAGGTGGTGAAGCTATATAGTATAAATCATCATCGGCTAAGCTAAAGCCAATAATCATTGATGCCTGATTCAACCAATGTATCTCACTGTTTTAAAGAACACCCTTTGAATAACTACCAACCAGTAAATGGACTTTTTTTCCCTCTATCCATTTAAACTCTCATCACCAAGAATATACACCTGAAGGCGCCACGCGTCATTACCTTTGTAATAAAATCTAAAAACTTTATACTTATCAGTTGAAGGACTGTAACCAAATCCACTCAACATCTCATATGCTTTCTCTTCACTTGTGTACCTCGGAAGATAAACATATTCTCTGATGACAGGGTTGCATATGCGAATAGGATCATTCGTTTGATGGAGATACACAATTGAACAAATTAAACCATTGCATAAACCAATGGTGGCAACTTCCAAATCAAAATTTTGTGTAATTAGAGGTATGTTGACCGTTTTAGTTTTAAATTCAGAAGTCTTCTTCGTAGCATCCTCATTGTGTTCAACATATTTAAATCTACGGTCATGAGATACACCGGTAATTGCTTTAAAAAAAGGAACCCCGACTCATGAACAGTCTCACATGAGTCGAATTGTTTGCACATCCTCTACCTCCGCATAAGAATCATATGTTCACAAATATTAATCTTCTACCTCTGCACGACCTACAAGATAATATTTACTCAAATCCTCCTATATAAGAATCATATTTCGCAACTATCTGAGCTTCGAATTGTAGTCCCCTACTCAGCATCACTACTAATACAAACTTGGATCGAATTTTACATTATTAAATTCTTCATCGGACAAATCCATCCCCATTTCTAATGTTTAAAATTCTTTACTTAACTACTAGTTTCTTAGAGAAACAAAAATACATACGAACTCAAAAATCAAATCTTATAATAGGATAACTGGATATGAATCCTACTATACTCAAAAATGAAAACAAAGTCACCTTCATCGTTTATATTGAGAAACGAAAAATAAAAAATAAAAACACAAACAACTTATTTGACTGATAAATTCTTGTTTTAAAATTCTTGTTTATCCTGAAGTTGAACGGGTGAAAAACGAGAAGAAAAGTCTTTTTTCTTTCTCAAAAGGTAGATAAATTGGAAATAGTTAAAAACAAAATACGTCATAGAAAAACCAAAAAATGAAAAAATTTCTCCACATCGTCGGTGGGTTTGACCATGGAATATATAATGGGTTAAACAGAATCATTGATATACAAACTATATATAGTTGTTTTTGAGAGCTTACCATTCGCCACCATGAATACAATAAAGCCATGACTACAAAGGGAGGAACAAATCTATATGTTACCTTATTATTGGTCTACAAATGAGGAAGTGATATATTTATCGTAGGATAAAAAGGATTGACGGTATAAAGAAGGGGAGTTATATTTCACGACCATATTTGGGTCGAGGTCCGAGCATAATAAATTCAATTTAGATTTCATTTATCATCTTCTTCTTTTATTTTATTTTATTTTTATAATAGATTAATAATTAAAGATAAAGCCTTATTAGGTAAGTTAAAAAAAAATTAATATATTTTCTATATAATTTTTCTTATTTATATTCTTGTTTTTCGTGATAATAATTTATTCTCATACTTGTTTTTAATGTTTATAAATATTCTCCAAGCAAGATAAATTGAAGAAAAGTATTAGTCTTTTGACAATTTTTATTGCTTTAAATATTTAATTTTTCGAGACGTCAAATTAAATCATAAATTGTCTTAACATAATTAAAAAAATGTTATAGAGAAGGTTCTAACAATCTAATATGCGTAATAATAATGGAATCCTTGGATTTCTTCACTTGTTCATTTTATTTTTTAATTAGTTTTAATTTATTATTTTCTTATTTTATTACTTTTTTACTTATTATTTGATTGTAAATTAAAGATAACAATACTTTAGTCTCAGTAACACGATCCATACTTGTATACTGTCCAATCGGCAGTCGTGCACTTAAATACACAATTAAAATATCATATCACAGACCAAAGACCTCCGGGCATTTTCAAAGTCAAACTAAAATTCTACCGAAGTAAAAACTAATTAAGATTTAATTGACCCACAAACTACCGATTCAAATGAGAATTGTTCCCTCTCTTATTACACTCATGGATCATGGTTGTGATAGAATATGGGCATCCAACTCAAAACCAATTGGCAATGAGTGGAGTGATCCCTTTATATTATATTGTGTGTATAGGCTAGGGATTTGGTCTATGTGGGACTATTATCCTTAACATCCCCCTCCACGTGTAGGACATGAGTTTGAGGCTCTACAAGGTGGACCCTTTGTACAGGGTAGTTTCTATCACGGTAGGGCGGAGTTTGGAGCCTCTACATCATGTACGGGTAGCTCCCTCCATGGTAGGGCACGAGTTTAGGGCCTCTACATCATGGACAAATGTATGGGTAGCCGTTGGGATTACTCTCATACGGGTCTAGCTCTGATACCATGATAGAATGTGGCATCTAACTCAAAACCAATTAGAAATGAGTGGAGTGGCCCCTTCATATTATATTGTGTGTATAAGTTAGGGGTTTGCTCTATATGGGGCTATTATCCTCAACAAGTTGAAGGTATCCGACAAACAAACGACTGGCTTCCATGAGATGCACTCCTTCTATTTACTCTCATGGATCAATATTGAAGGTATTCAATAAATAGACTACTGACTTCGACAAGAATCTCTCTTTCCCTCATTCGTTGGAAGAAGTGATAATATCCAAAGGGATTAGTTACTTTTGAAAGTTCGGAAAGAAATAAGATCATCAATTATATTTATTATCTCACTCTAATAATAATGTAAATGTTCCTTTTCACCAGTTGCACATGAAATAACTAATTAGTCCTTCTACGTTTTTTTCTTCTTCGTTTTCTCATTTTTTTGTAGATTTCAATAAGTTGAGGGGTAAATAAATACACACGGTGTTTTCGGGCCCAAATCGATTAAAAAATTAAATTTGGTACACCCGCTTCATAGTACTCATACAACTTTAACGATCTGTTACTTTGATTGGAACTAAATGTATCATTGTATCTAATGTATAAGATCCTTCCCCGTGAAATCGGACACCAACTATTGAAGATTTGATGAAAATTTGGATACCAACAATAAGATATTTGGGATACAACTTCATAAGGGATAGTATCATAAAATTTAAGCAACAAACATACTACAACGAAGACATATTAAAAGTAAAGCTATCTAAGATATTACCTGATCTTGGTTCTCCCTTTGATTTCCTAGATAGAGAACACTTTGAAGATGTACCACATCAGAAAATAAAACTACATGTTGGGTCGAGGATAGTGGTGATCAGAGACATATTTGAGCTCATGTTTTACATAGAGGAACCAATAGCCTCAAGAGGTACAATACTTTCGGTTGTGGAATTAACCGACAACTATATCAAAGCAAAGAAATTACATGGATGTGGTGAAATAGTTTACATACAAAGAGAAACATTCTACACATATTGCGAATCATTGCATTTCGTACTTCACATGAATCAGTTTCCTATCAAAGTCGACGAACAATGAGAACAACAACGGAGACTAATAAAAGCCCGTAAGAGAAGAGCACATAGTATAATGGTAATAATGAGAACCAATTTTACGTGAGGTGGATCACCGGACGTAGGCCAAAACTAAGACAATAACATAAGGTACCGACGTTTGCATAGAACAATTTATGTACGCTTTACAATCTCAGATAGAAGACAATTTCCTATTATTGTTATGATTAGCTATTTAAGTTTTTCAGATACTTATTATTAATGATTTAATTTTATATTTTATATTTTATGCATCATATGAAATAAATTTAGGGCTGAACGAGTTGTTTGGGTTTACCCTATTATATGTGTAATATAGTTATGATTGTGTAGTATCAGATCATTGTCGTAACTACAATTATGATATGTTTATTCCATGTGATTGTATAGTATCAAATCACTATCATAACTAATGAACATGATATTGCACATGTACATGACACTGATGTACTCACCTTCTATATTACCGCCAATTCAAAAAAAAGAATTCAACGGTGGTTGCAACCTTTGAGCAGATTTTGAATGTTGAGGTTGATTACCAGTTAACCATATGATGTGGATTGTAGATGGTGGTAAGAATGGGTTTCAAACTCTCGAACTTGTGAAGATTGATTTTAGATTTAATAAACTAATTTTAAACTAGAAAATATACACAAAAGATGAAAATTATATTCACAAATACTGAGGTTATGGATTTCACAATTAACCACTTTTAGTTGGTTCCAAAAAAAATAATTGTAAACAATTCTAGCTCAAATAAGTGACTCTAATTTAAGCCAAAGGTAGATATTTAGAATATGAATTGTAAATCACAAGCATGGCTTATCAAAAGCTCTAGGTCCCAGCATAAACCATCAAATAAAATCACAACCAATTAAGAAAAATCATAATTTCAATTAAAAATAAATGCAAAAATCATAAAAGAATTATTAAAAGTTACCAAGTAATCATGGGAAAATGGCTTCCTCCTTGCCTCAGTGATGGGGTTTAGCTCATCTTGATCAAAACACCCTCAAAAGATTGGTACATAGCTCAAAAAGTGCTTGAAAGATGGAAAGAAGCTAAAAATAATGTAACATGAAATCTGCAATGTTTGATGTTACAGATTGACTGTTGCAATAGAGCTTGAAGATAAATGTTGCAAAGTGAAGATAAACGTTGCAAACAGATGAAGAAACCGTGGCTGAGAGGTTGAAGAAACCGTTGTCGTAGCCTCTGTTCTTCGTGTTCTTCAACAGCAACAGAGAAGAATGTTTTTTGGATCTTTTTCTCGTACTTCTGGCCTCTGCCATCCTCCCCCCCCCCCCCCCCCCCCAAGTCGATCCTCGACTCCTCTATTTATAATACAACAACTACCAACTCCAAATATCGTGAAAATCTTCTCTCTTTAATCATCCAATCTCGCCAGTAAAGAGAAAAAATTCTCGATCTGATTTTGTTCACGATCCTGTTAGCGATCTGATTCTGATTCTTGACTTTGTGATTTTCTTCCTTAATTAGCGATCAATCTGTTAATTTATTCGCTTAATACGAATATTCTTTCTATTCTTGTAATAACAGTTGGAAAGAATCCATAAAATCGTTAGAAATAATTATCCAGGATTGTCCAGCGTGAGAAAAGATTTTCCCGCCAAAACTTGTCGTTTGAATTATAAGAGGTGAGTGCCCTCATCCAAGGTCTGTGCCTTTAGCACTTTTTAATGGGGTGCCTTTATCAATTTCTCTTGGGTGCTTTTAACACTTTTTAGGGGTATTTTAACACTTTCAAGCCATCTTTTCCACAATTGCCAATTCTCCAAAAATACCTACAAAAGAACAATATTAGTACAAACATTTAGAATTAACGTTATAAATATGAGATCAAATCAGACACAAAAATGTGTCCATCAAATACCCCTAAACTTATATTTTGCTAGTCCTCGAGCAAATCTAATTTAAAAAATAAATCCTAATTCACTTTTACAGGCATCGCGGTTGCACTTAGTGTGTGCAACAGGCTTTTAAACCCCTAGGTGTCCCTAATGGACGAGTTTTAGTCTCGTGAGAGTTTACAAGAGGTATACCCACAAAACCTTTACTCCAAACCATAGCTACCTGTGAAAGATTGAGGGTAAACACTAAACAAGCTATTTAGTTGGCATACTAAATTCTTCGCCTATAAGAATCATTACCGTATATGAGTCCAATTGATGTACACGAGTTTGCACTCAGCATACTAAAATTCATATATAAGAAAACAAATCTCTACTTAGATAGTCGTTCAACCACGATACTCATAATCTATCAAAGTTCAATCACGTGAAAAAATTTAAAAGATGGATATAGACAAAATGAAGTTTGCGCGTATTGACTACGGTAAACGGTGTTTCCCATATATGTCTGAAGGTCAGTGCAAGGATGAATCCTAATAGATTTAGATATGCTCCCACTAGTCTTACTCCTTATACTAATATCGACTCAGCTGGTATATACAAGGGTCCCAGCAGTCGATTTATTGAAAACAATTATTTATTATTTTTAAATGTACTGACAACATGATTGGATCAAATGAATCCAAGCACATGCTCCTTATCAGCATCTTACATGATAGTTCTCATGGATCCTGCGTTCCACGCTTGCTTAGGCGACGGCGACAGGGAGAACACACACATATTGCTATCAAAGTGTCAATACTCGATTTTTTTTATTTTTTTTTTAATAATGGTCTAAATAATACAATAATGGGGCTTGATCACAAACATTCTACTTCATCCTGGCGGTGATAACAATTCGATATTGGTGCCCCACCAAATCACTTAAAGAAACACAAAAATTGTAAAAATAAAAACAGAAGGTGATATGGTCGAGATAGACTCCGAGATATGGTGACAGCTATCATGTTATTTCTAACACCTGAACTAGGTATCCTTTTATGAATAGACCATTTAGTTGGGCACACCAATTCCTATAGAGAAATAGCTAAGTTTCCATCTACCTAGAATGGTTAGTGTCATCCTGAATTGTTCACAGGTTTCTAGACTTTGGAGTTTCAAATTTCAACTTAAAAGTTTTTCCCTTACCCCCAAACTTAAATCTAACAATTTTCTCAATGTTCTAAAGATGAATGATTAAATATATGAACAAGGAGAAACTGTTACCAATCGCAGGAAAGGAGTTAAAGAAAGATATTACCGTGTCGCATGAGCATGGGTTACCTCCCAAGAAGTGCTAAGTTTAAAGTCTTCAGCCAGACTAAGAAAGAATTAGTCACCTCATAAAATCATATAGAAATAGTCGGAACAACTGTGGGTCATCTGAATAAAATAATGCTATCTAAAATAGAAGGAAACTGCAGTAGGCCCAGAAAGTGAACAAACCGAGCACACCCTTATCTAGTTTTCTGTTTAAGATAACTACATCTAGTTGTGGTTCAGGTTCAGGCTCTATAAAAGGGTTTAGATAAAATATTTTCATAGGCAGGATTTCCTCATTGGCAGGTTCCGGAGAGTCAGGTTGTAGAGTCTGGAAGAACTCAACTAAAAACTTAGAAGCACATAATAATAACCTGAATAATTATGGATCCTCAAAGTTAATCAGATTCGACTCACACAGTTGACTACTATGAAAATTGTGGTCATTCTTAAGCAAATATTTCGATTTTAATCTCCTAAAGTAATTAGGCTTAGTCTCAAAACTTAATAACTTGCATATTTAAAATTCAAACGTTCCCATATATGGAAGAAAATATTTAGGTGGGAAACCAAAGTCAATCTTGGTATATTTCCTAGGTAAACCACATCGACCAGAGGATGGGTTTATAACAACTGAACTTATTTTAGGACATAAATAGGCTTAGAGAATCTAGTTTGAAGATGATCTTGAAAAATGCAGAGGTGCAAATGTCAAGCCCCAAGTTAGGGACCTTTCTAAGAGTCAAAGGTAAAGCACATGGAGAATGATAGTCAAACCCAAACTTAGAGTTTTCAATGTCTTTAGGTAGACCAGTCACAATTTTTCTAATTTCTAGATCGTCAGTTCATGAAAATGATCAATTGCTTCTTCTAGGTTATAATCAGGTGGTGCATCCTCACTCATATTTAAAATCTCTACAGGTCTATCTTTGTTACCTAAGACTATTGTTTCTAAATCGCTGGACTCTAAAATAGTATTCTCAGGATAAACCCGTTCCTCTAAACTATTATCGGCTTCAAAACAAGAAAATTCTACATCGTCTAAAACAGTGGTATCTCTAGTCAAATCCTCTTCCTTTTGAATAGGTGAATGATCATTAAAATTATTTGGATTTGAACCAGAAATAACACTATCATCACGAAGCACAATTGGAGTGACAATTTCCTGATCACTTTGCATGTATATTTCAATTTCTTCGTCAATATTATCCTTATCATCATAATAATATGAAGATGTTTGAACCTCGTCTAAATGAGTAGTGTTACCAATTCTATCCTTGTCCTCTTGACTAGGTGAATAATTATCAATGGTAGCACTATATTGGCAATTAAGATCATTTTGAGAAATATTATTCTTTGCAAGACTTTCATTCACACTTAATCCAAACCTTTTTGTATTCTCAGTCAACTCCTTGAGGGAATTCTCTAGAAAAACAAATGGATCATAAGGAGTAATAAATTGCTCATCCTTTAAGGCATCCCTCCAAGACAAAGAACTCGAATTTTGCTCATTTCCATGTTCATAAGGCAGGTGTATGTGCAAATAGTAACTGGGATCACCTTGATATGAGTAATAACCTCCCAAAGGTTGGTGGCGGTCCCGAATACTATCCACACCATGTTGATAGTACAAATAATGTCTATTTTGAAATTCAGTCGAATATTCATTGTATTGGTCCTCATAATACCAGTTCGATATTTTCTGACAAAAACTTCCTAATATATTAACAAAAAATCTAAGAAAATAAATCCTAACAGGAAGGGGGTTCTAAACATACACAAACAAGTCCGACTCAAACAAATCAAACCTACTGAATCTACCAAACAAAAAGCATGATGGCCCCACTTAGATTGTTTTTAGACCAGCTTCTATTCATCCAAAAGGAAACTAGTTACAATTTTAGTAAATATCTTAGAATGATCCGAATTAGATTAAGTCGAATAGAAATAGGATAAGCTCTAAGGAGCTTTGATAACCCTGTCTCTTTGGCAACATTTCCTTGGGTTACAAGGCGGCTCGAATCTACTTAAAATAATCTTCCTGAACTTTGAGTTGGGCTAACAGAGTAACCAATACAGTCCTTTTGAATGACTTTCAAATAAGCTCGTTACCCTATATGTCTCTTTTTAATCAAATTTTAGGCTTAGGTTCGCGTAGGTAACATGTTCCTAAGTCGGGCACAAAGAATACGGTGATGAAATGTGAACCCTTATCATATATGGCCAGTTTCTGCCCTTTACTAGAAAAGTAAATTTCGTATTCAAGTCCTCAACACATATGCATTACGAAGGAATACAAAAAACCCATTGACAGGGGATTCGTGGGTGGTTAGAGTCTTACCTCCCATTCCAGACGGGCGATGAACCGTTGAAGTCGACTCAGGCCACCGACTCCTATGTCAGTGTACGAACCCGAGGGGCAGAGACAATATCGTAATTTTTGTCCTTCCATGTGCAGCTTATATTTAATTACCCTTCCGTAGGGTTTAAAAAATAATAATAATGTCCAAAAGTCCAAAGTCCAACAATAAGAAAAACAGAAAAATACCTAAAATAATTAGAAAAATAATAAGAATTTCCTAATACAATTTTCTAAGAAGACAAATAAAAACCCTAAAAAAATAACTAATTTTTTTTTTTTAAAAAAATCTTGTCTTCTTTTTCCGTTCTTTTAGATTTATCTTTTACTCCAAGTCTTTAATCAATCAATATAATCTTTGGCTCCAATTTATTTTTGATCCAAAACCTGTAATCAAGAAAAATGCCCAAAAACGTAAAATAGAAAAAATAAAAATAAAAATCTAACTAAAGTAATTAACCCTAAAAAAACTAAAAAAAATCTAAAAACAAGTCCGCGTCGGGGACGCCAAAAATTGATGTGGATTGTAGATGGTGGTAAGAATGGGTTTCAAACTCTCGAACTTGTGAAGATTGATTTTAGATTTAATAAACTAATTTTATACTATAAAATATACACAAAAGATGAAAATAATATTCACAAATACTAAGGTTATGGATTTCACCATTAACCACTTTTAATTGGTTCAAAAAGCAATAATTATAAACAATTCTAGCTCAAATAAGTGACTCTAATTTTTGCCCAAGGTAGATTTTTAAAATATCAATTGTAAATCACAAGCATGGCTTATCAAAAGCTCTAGGTCCCAGCATAAACCATCAAATAAAATCACAATCAATTAAGAAAAATCATAATTTCTATTAAAAATAAATGCAAAAGTCATAAAAAATTATTAAAAGTTACCAAGTAATCATGGGAAAATGGCTTCCTCCTTGCCTCAATGATGGGGTTTAGCTCATCTTGCTTAAAACACCCTCAAAATATTGGTACATAGCTCAAAAAGTGCTTGAAAGATGAAAAGAAGCTAAAAATAATGTAACATGAAATCTGCAACGTTTTATGGACGTTACAGATTAACTGTTGCAATAGAGCTTGAAGATATATGTTGCAAACTGAAGATAAAACGTTGCAAACAGTTGAAGAAACCGTTTTCGTAGCCTCTGTTCTTCATGTTCTTCAGCAGCAACATAGAAGAATATTTTTTGGTTTTTTTTCTTGTGCTTCTGGCCTCTGCCATCCCCCCAGTCGATCCTCGACTCCTCTATTTATAATACAACAACTACCAACTCCAAATCTCGTGAAAATCTTCTCTCTTTAATCATCCAATCTAGCCAGTAAAGAGAAAATATTCTCGATCTGATTTTTCTCACGATCCTCATATTATTTTGATTATGTTTCCTCTTCAAACACGAGAACACTAGTTGTTTCCTCGGTAACAATAATTCACAGGATATACTTGGGAATGTTTCTTTTCTTCTTTGACGACAAACGATCGAAAATATATTTCTCTTCTTGACTTTGTGATTTTCTTCTTTAACTAGCGATCAATCTGTTGATTTATTGTCTTATTACGAATATTCTTTCTATTCTTGTAATAACAGTTGGAAAGGATCCATAAAATCGTTAAAAAGAATTATCCAGGATTGTCCAGCGTGAGAAAATATTTTCCCGCAAAAATTTATCGTTTGAATTGTAAGAGGTGGGTGCCCTCATCCAAGGTCCGTGTGCCTTTAGCACTTTTTATTGGGTACCTTTAACACTTTTCGGGGGTACTTTTAACACTTTCAAGCCATCTTTTCCACAAATGCCAATTCTCCAAAAATACCTACAAAAAACAATATTAGTACAAAAATTAAGAATTAACAGTATAAATATGAGATCAAATCAGACATAAAAATGTGTTCATCACCATATGCCTTTAGTATGATGAAAAAGAAACTACAAGCTTCACAACAAAAAAGATGAACTACTTGCTCCATAAATCAGAAGCGCAGGGCAGTATGAAATTACTCCCAGTTGTTAAGACTAAACCAACTTTATGAATTTTCCTTTGGAAACAACTTGGCTTATAGCTATGATGCTTTGTCAAAATAGAAATGAAATATTGACAAAAAAAAGAATTAAATGAAGGTTTGAAAATTGATGAAAAAATATGGTCCAGTTAATAGGCAAACCACGAAAAACCTCAAATCAAACAAAATTACACATGTGGTTACCCTTAATTTCCTATAATGCACTCGTGTACTAAGTATAAGAGGTTGATATCGTGACATTTTTCCATAAAAGAGATATCTAAAAGACTTACACATGAGGAGAATGAAAGTACTAAGTTCTGAAAATAATCCTTACCTTAAAAGGCAAGTGGGGGTAAACTTCCTTACATGTGTACCAATACACAAAGGCTCTTGGTGGTCTTATTGCCGCATACCATGGTGGGGTCTTCGACTGGGGTTAAGTCGTAACAAGGTATCTGTAGGGAAACTTCTGGCATGATCGAATCAGAGAGGGAAATCGTATACAAAAATATAAAGACATTGGCACGTTAGACTATGTCCTTTTATTTAGCGATTTCAAGTTATGTACATACCAAATAATAAATTCAAATCTATGGAGGATTATACCTTTATTTTTCTCTACAAGCAAAGAACAAGATTTCCTAATCTCTAGCTTACAGGTATATAAGGTAAAAACAAGATTTATTAATCTCTAGCTTACAAGTATATAAGGTAATAACAGTTTCCTAGGAATAAGAATTTACAAGAGTAAAGGTCACTCGTGAACAGAATCTTAAAGGGAAATATGTTTGAGTAAGGAAATACAGTTTTAAAGGGAATCGTATAAATAAAAATAAAAATTACCTTATATAGAAAACTTTTCTGATATAAAAAAAAAACCTAGCAAGACATAATAATAATTATATTTTCACAAAAGAATCAACCAAACAAGCAAAGCCATTGTTTGTTTTTTACTGGAATAGATCCACACAAGATTACTGAGGATGCATGCAATAATGCAGAACCGAAGATACATCTTTACAATCCAAGAAAACTAAACAATTTTTGTTTTCCAGCAATAGTTTTACGAAAACAAATAATAAGCTATATTAACTATGAAATTGTTAGTTTTCTAAGTGAGCAACTCCGAGAATATAATGCTAGAGCTATTAATTATGTGTTCAGGCACATTTACAAAGGTGGAGAACGAGCGGTCTTGGATATCGTGTCACATCCAAAAGAGAAAATATAATTTGCAGAGGATACTGTAGAACAAAAAAGACCATATGTAACTCAGGAACTTGGTGAAAGCTATCCTAAATTTTTTTAATTTACGGATATGCCAGACAAAATTCTTGAAGTCAGAGTAGGAATGACTGTGGTATTACTTCGAAACATCAACATCGGTAATGGGCTCTTCAAGGGGGTTACACTTAGGGTTACACATCTGCATGAAAATATACTTGAGGCAATGATATTGTTGGAGAAGGATGAATGTCTGACAATGTTCCTTCCAAGAGTACTATTTTCAGAGACACACCCAACATTGCCCCTTATTTTTCATCGAAGAAAATTCCCATTAAAGATTGTCTATTGAGTATGAATATAATCCGCTGATTGTTGTTCTACCAAGATTATTATTATTTTTTCCTAGGTTATTTTTTACATTCTAGATTAGAATTCTCATACGCTTATTTAGTGGTAGGTATTTTTATTGATAAAAAAAGTGCTAGGTATATTTATAGTTTGATGTTAAAACAAGATATTTGATTCCCAATTTTAACAGCTTGGTTGGTTTTAAAATGTTGTATGCGTAATTTCTATGATTCAGGCTACATTAATTCCGGTCCTGCATTAAACAAATAACCTTAGACAATCCATCTATTATTTTTAGCATCCAAATATGGTATGGACATATAATATAGATATTAATTTAACTTAATTTTATCATATATCAAAGTAACCAGCGACAGTTATAAGATAACCAACATGCCCTTGGTAGCCTGGCACATTAATATGAATTGTCAGATAACTAACATGCACTGGATTGTAGTGGGGTAGGATATATAACTTTTTTTTAAGCATGAATTTATTAATCTACTAAGAGAGTGTTACACAAAGGTATATAATACCCACATGATTTATCCAATACAATTTGAATGGTAAGCCATGAACCAGCAACAACATGATACAACTGTGTATGGGGGCTTATATATGATTTGCGAGTCAACACAACAACAAGGTTTTATCCTATATAAACCCAAAGAAAAACATAGTTTACGTGTTAAGATTAACTTCTCTTCTAGGATGAAACATTAAATAATCTTAAGGTTTTATCGTCTAACTACAAATTAGTTTACCCAATTAGGGAAGCAGTAAGTATCAAACTAAAGCTCCTCACTCCTAGAGTAGTTCATGATTTTTTACTATGTTGAGTCATGCATATATGTAGTGAACACTGAGAGTGAGAAACATATAAATTTTTAACTTTAAAACATACTTACCTCTGAGTAAAATAAGCGATATGAGCAACACGTGTAAAAGACATCATTTGGTAGTTAAGCTTAGATAGATATGGGTGTTATACAAACTGAGAGCGTATGCATGCATTGATAGCATTAATAAAAGTTAGTATACTAAAAATGATATAAGGGTTAGTGCTACTGACATTGAAAAGACTATCCATCGATATACTATTTATGATGTAAGAGTTAGTTCATTGATCAGTCTTAAATCAGTACAAAATGTAGCCTAATAGGTATTGCTTCTCTAGGAAGACTATAACTCATAAACATGACAACAAGACAACATGTATAAATAATTTTTTAGGTAAATATTCAAGCCATAGGAACAATTTAACACTTACCTAAACAAAAGAGATATAAAAACATGAACCAAGTTCATTTTTTCACATACAACCCATTAAAATAGTGTGGAAAAAAAAAAAAAAAAAAAAGAGACAAAGATTCGTACAAAAAAAAAAGAAATGGAGGAATTGAATCAGAAACTTGAGAAACTATACAAAGAGCTACAAGTTTTTCCAACGATTCAAGCTACATATTATCAAGAAACCTTTAAATGTGAAAGGAGGAATCAACTTTATTGTTTTTACTACATCTATTGTAGTTCATGTGAGGCTATGCATCATACTTTCAAAGACCAGGATGAAGATATGTTTCATGCTTACGATCAAGAGGAAAAGATGGAATCATTACAAGTGATTAAAGAAAAGGTACATGAGAACAAAGGAAATCCACAAGATGCACCACAAGAAAATGAAGTAAACAAGATACCATTACAAAAAGAAAAGATGCATCACTAGCAAGATGAACAAGTATTGTTTTACTAGAAGTTTAACAACAAACTTAGTAGATTAGTTAGTGTTTGTGATGGAGGGAGATTTATGGAATCACTTTTCTTTCTAGAGACCACTTTTCTTTCTTTTCTTTATTATCAGCTGCATCAGTTGGTATCAGAGAAAAGTCAATTTTAGGGTTGATAAGATGCCACCAAGAGTAGCAATCGGTTACGATCGAGGTCGAGGAGGAGGTCCAGAAGGTTTCATTCCATGGAGATCAAGAGAAGAATTCATTGAAGACGTTTAAGATTTGTTGGGTCGGTATAACCTTCGGCAGGAAGAAGAAGATGATAACGCCAACCCTTTTGATAGAGGGCATCGCGAAGGTAGAATAAATCAACGAGAGGATTATGATCTCTGAAAGGCAAGAATAAAAGTAGAGATCCCAGAATTTCATGGTGGTTTGGAACCGGAAGAGTTTCTCTCCTGGGTGAATACAGTTGAGAAAGTATTGGAAATTAAAGAAGTACCAGATAACAAACGAGTTTCGTTGGTAGCGACTATGTTTTATAGGAGGGCTAATTCGTGGTGGCAACAACACAAGTTGCTACGCAGTCGTAAGGGAAAACATAAGTTAATATCATGAGAGAAGTTGAAGAAACACACGAGAACAAAGTTTTTACCAGATAACTACATTGGATTGATGTACCAGCAGCTGCAAAACCTACGCAAGGGAGTACGTTCTATAGATGATTACACCAAGGAGTTTTACCGGCTACTTTTTCTTAACGACTTGTCAGAATCAGATAAGCAAAAAGTCACTCGTTATATAGGTGATCTCCCTCAACAATATCAGGATACACTCAACATGTTTGATTGCTGCTCTATTTCGGATGCACATCATAGAGCAAGGCATATAGAGAAGCAAGTAGGGCGTAAAAGCTCAAATTGGGGTATCAATGTGGCAGCATCTCCAGCAAGTCACCTTAGTACTTCAACACCTAGTACTGCTAGTAAACTTAATTCTTTGTCTACACCAAATAAAACCCCAATTAATACTTTTGGAGGTCGGTGTAATAAGTGTGGAGAATCCGGGCACAAAGCCAGTGACTGTTACAAAGCAAAACGAGCGAACAAGGTATTTTCCACTGAAAACGACCGTGAAGAAGATGGTTGGGTAACTGATTATGAAGAGGATCATGAAGATGATTCTGAACCTCTCGATGAAGTAGTTGCTGGAGATAAATGCGTAAACTTTGTAGTAAGAAGAAGTTATCTCACTCCACGTAAAGATGAGGGCGACAACTGGTTGCGTAACAATATATTTCAGTCGACATGTAATATCAAAGGAAAAGTTTATCGTCTAGTTATTGATCCTGGAAGTTGCGAGAATATTGTTGATGGAGAGGTCGTGAAACGATTCAAGCTGGAAACCAGAGCACATCCACATCCATACAAGCTTTCTTAGCTTAAGAAAGGGAATGAGGTAAAAGTAAACAAACTTTGCTTGATTTCTTTTTCAATTGGTAACAAATATAAAGATAAATATGGTGTGACGTTACTAGTATGGATGCTTTTCACTTGTTGTTGGGTCGTCCATGGGAGTTTGACAGGTAGTCATGACGGGTATAAGAATACCTACAGTTTTTTATGAAACGACGTACGTATAATACTTGTACCCAGTAAAGAGATTGCACCTACATCATCTACTGGAGAAGCTATCAATCTCTTGGCCTTTAAGAAATTTGAAGATGCAGGTGAATTGTATATGTTGATTGGCAAAGAAGACCAACATGATGAAAGTAGTATCCCCATTGCAGCTCAACCTTTAATTAAGGAATTTATGGATGTTTTTCCTAACGAGTTTTCGGACGAGCTACCACCTCTCCGATATATACAACATCGTACTGATCTTGTTCCTAGATCAAGCTTCCCAAATAAAGCACATTACAAAATGAGTCCTAAGGAACATGAAAAACTTCATCGTCAAGTGGAAGATTTGCTGCAAAAAGGATTGATCCGACAAAGTCTAAGTCCTTGTACAGTACCAGCCTTGTTGATTCCAAAGAAAGATAGAACGTGGAGAATGTGTATTGACAGTCGAGCCATCAACAAAACCACAGTCAAATACCGTTTTCCAATTCCTATATTGGATGACTTGTTAGATCAGTTGTGTGGAGCGAAGGTGTTTAGCAAACTCGACTTGAAGAGTAGGTACCATCATATCAGAATTTGTGACGATGATGAGTGGAAGAATGCTTTCAAAACTCGAGAAGGATAATATAAGTGGCTGGTTATGCCATTCGGGTTAACCAATGCGCCAAGTACATTCATGTATATCATGAATCAAGTACTCAGACCCTTTATCGGTGCTTTTGTGGTTGTTTATTTCGATGATATTCTTCTTTATAGTGCTAACATGGACTTGCATGTTCAACATCTTCGAGAAGTGCTCTCAGTTCTATGCATGGAGAAATTATTTACAACCATCAAATAGTGTTCATTCATGACTGGTCGAGTTTTATTTCTCGGTTATATCGTCACCAAGGATGCAATCAAGGTAGATTAGTCCAAGGTTGAAGTTGTGAGAAATTGGACTACACCTACTATATTACACGAGGTAAGGAGTTTCCATGGTTTCGCTTCTTTTTACTGGCGCTTTATTCCCTACTTCAGCACCATTATGACACCCGTTACTAAATGCATAAAAGGAGGAAAGTTTTCATGGTCTGAGGAAGCTGACGAAGCCTTTGAAGTTGTTAAGACAAAGTTGCTAACTGCACCACTATTAGTGTTACCTGATTTCAGCAAGTCGTTTGAACTACAATGTGATGCATCGAAGGTGGAAATTGGAGCTTTTTTGAGTCAGGAATGACGACCTGTAGCGTATTTCATTGAGAAGTTGAATGGTGCTAAGCTCAACTATAGTACTTATGATGTGAAGTTTTATGTTATAGTTCAGGCCTTGAAGCATTGGCGTCACTATCTAATTTGTAACGAGTTCATTATGTTTTCAGATCATGATTCTTTGAAGCACATCAACAGTCAAGAGAAGATTTCTTCTAGACATGGTAAGTGGGCTAGTTATTTGCAAGATTTCACTTTTGTACTGAAGCACAAAGCTGGGTCGCGGAATCAAGTTGTTGATGCCTTAAGCGGAAGGAATATGATACTCAACACCATGCGAACTGAGGTACTAGATTTTGATTCATATTCTGACCATATTCTAACTGATCCAAACTTTACGGAGATTGTGGATGATATCATTTCAGGCAAACGAAGTGATTACCTTATGCATACAGGATTTTTCTTCAAAGGTAACCAATTTTGTATTCCTGATTCTAGTTTCCGATTGAAGATTATTAAGGAATCACATGACGAGGGGAACATGGGAAGAGATAATACTTTCCAACTTGTTTCGAAGTCATATTATTGGCCAACAATGAGGTGTGAAGTTGCTAAATTCGTGGATAAATGTCGAATATGTCAAGTTTCAAAAGGAAAAACAACTAATGCAGGGTTGTACATTCCATTGAAAGTTTCGAGTCATCCCTGGACAGATTTGAGCATGGATTTCGTATTGGGTTTACCTCGAACTCAGAGGGGACATGATTCAGTATTTGTAGTTGTTGACCATTTTTCAAAAATGTCATATTTTATTGCTTGCAAGAAGACTACTAATGCACTGAAGGTAGCTGAATTGTTCTTCCATGAAGTGTATCGTCTACATGGATTGCCATGTTCAATTGTTAATGATCGAGACACAAGATTCTTTAGTTATTTCTGGAAAACTTTGTGGAAATTAGCTAATACAAGGCTTAACTTCAGTAGTGCGTATCATCCTCAAAGTGATGGCCAAACAGAAATTGTGAATCGTTCGCTAGGTGATATACTATGGTGTATGGTTGGAGACATCCGAAGAGTTGGGATCAAAAACTTTGTCAAGCTGAATTTGCATTTAAACGTTCAGTAAACCGCAGTATGGGTATGAGTCCGTTCGAGGTTGTTTATGACTACAATCCACGAGCACCAATAGATTTAACACATGTTCCTGATATGAAGATAATTGAAGTTCATGCTGAAGAACGTATCAACAGTTGCAACAGGTTCACAAGATGGCTGAAAAACAGTTGCTTCGAGCTAATGAGAGGTATAAGGAGGCGTCAGATAAGAAACGCAAAGTTGTGGATTTTGAATTAGGAGATTTCGTGTGGGAAGTATTGAGAATGGATCGTTTTCCAGTTGGCGAGTATAACAAACTGAAGGCGCGCAAGATTGGGCCCTTGGAAATTATCGCGAAAACTAATCCTAATGCCTACAAGTTAAAGCTTCCAAGTCACAACCGGACTTCTGATGTATAATAGTGATAATTCTGATGATGACGAGAAAAATTCGAGGGCGAATTTCTCTCAACCCCAGGAGAATGATGCAGATGAGCAGGCTATAGCCTATTTGGAGTCTAAAGACCCGAGTGTCGTAATTTAGCTCAAGAGAGGTTCATTTTGATTGGAAACGGGCCAACGATTAAGACATGTGACTTTGTCGCATGGTCTTCAGATTTTAGTCAAATTCCATTGTTTAGGGATTCAAACAGGCGTATTTGTTTTGTTAATAACTTTTTCGTTAGGAGTCCGTTTGGGTCGTCGTTTGCGGAAAAAGTTTTGTTTTACGAGTACTTTCATTATTTTAGGTCGACCAAAATTTTCCAAAAATAGAAAATTAGGGTTTGAGTCGGTTTAGGTTTTTTTTTCATCCTTTTTGACTAGCAAGTTAAGGTTTTTCCCCAAGTTTATAAAAGAGTCCTCCATATATTGTTTTAAGCAGTTGAATTTGATTAATAAGAATTATTTTCTTAAACTTGTTCAAGTTTAATTGATTATTATTTAAAGTCGGGAAACCGAAGTCTAAATAATTATCGTTGTTCATAATCGATATTCCTAGGAATATTTGAAGTCTGAACAAAATCTCTCTTTTATTTCTTTTCTTTATTATCAGTTGCATCAGTTGGTATAAGAGAAAAGTCGATTCTAGGGTTGATAAGATGCCACCAAGAGTAGCAATCGGTTAGGGTCGGTTAGGGTTGATAAGATGCTAAGAGTAGCAATCGGTTAGGGTTGATAAGAGTAGCAATCAGTTAGGGTTGATAAGACGCCACCAAGAGTAGCAATCAGTTGGTATAAGGATGATTGGTTTAAACATACAAGTTTGAGTAACATGAAATCAAAGTATGGGATGAATCTTGCATCAGTAATCTCTGTGGTTTGGATATTGTGTATTTTAAATTTTCTATTCTTAGAGTTAATAATAGCCCCTTATTTTATTATTCTTGAATATAATGGCATTTACTCAATGAATTTGGGATTATTCTTTTGACACTTTTCAAAATTGAAGAGTTTATTGAAATTAAATTATGTGGCAGTATGAAACCATCTAAATCTAAAAATTGGTGAAAGGATTATGATTGGTTGTTTAGCTTTGTTGTATACTTTGGTTTGATTCATGAGACCAGCTTTAAGCATCATTACATTTTAATTGGTGATTTATGTTTGTTACATAGTTTGATTTGACCCTTGAATATCATGATTACAACTTTTGTAACATCTTAACTATCATCCAAAGTTTTGCATATTATTATTTTTTGGTAATATTAATCTTTCAGAAACAATATTGATTACATCACACCATTAGTTTTGTTTGTAAAATTTAAGCTCTGTGGCTATCTATAGTTAGGTGATATGAAATCAAAGGATACACTGAGTCTTGAATTAACAATGACTTTGAGTGGGTACAAGCTTCGTTTAGACAGTTGGATGAGGAAAGTAAGCAGACACCAGAGAATACAAATTGTCATGAGAAACTGGATGATAGGATGTAGCAGCGGGTGTTAACTGTTGGTGAGTCATCTGGTGAGAGGAAGAGGAACAATAGTGTGGATGACGAAGAAGATGATATTTGATAAGG
This sequence comes from Papaver californicum, assembly GCA_023531435.1. NCBI lineage: Eukaryota > Viridiplantae > Streptophyta > Magnoliopsida > Ranunculales > Papaveraceae > Papaver > Papaver californicum. The sequence goes on along the minus strand of JAJJMC010030977.1, from coordinate 7,399,951 downwards.
TTCTTAGGGTTATTAACTATGAAACTGATTTGCATTGGTTAATTTTGCAGTGGTTATTAACTATAAAACTGATTTATATTATGCATTCTAATTTTGAAACACTTTTGTTATTGACCGAGAGTTTTCGATTTGTAGGTTATGCATTGGGTTTTTATATTTTTATGAACAATTTAGCTATTCGATTCCTCTCGGTTTACCCTTTTGGAAATCCCATATAGATTATGGCCTGGACAAGGTCAATTCTTTTTTGAATCTCTATATGCGTAATTCCTTCTACACCCGAAGATATTATTATATTTTTTTGTACATAATTATTGATACAATCCCGTATTTTTTGATCTTCCAACAATGGCCTAAAGCATGTTCTGTGTATGTCGGGAACATTCTAAGCCCCGGCCTTAGGCAAATTTTAAATGGCTTAGTTTTTCTAAAATTAAAGCAAATTGCTTTAATAGTTTTAGTAATTTGAATATATTTGTAAATCTATTTTTTTCACAGTATGAATGTGCGCAAATGGATAACATGCCTATTGTTATATGCTTTTGAATAATGTGGTTAATGTTAATACAGTATGCATTCTTGCATATCACAGTTTTATCACTATGTGATATAAGGTTTTCAATGCTAATTTATATTAGTGTATGGAGTCATGACCCTTGGTTTTGGTGGCTTCTCTACTTAACTATGAACATATTTTTTATTTGGATTAGGAAAATATTAAACAGTCCTCATGCTTTAAAGATGTTCAACCACCTATATTATATTTTTAGGTCTTTGATTACCTAACCTTTTTATTCCGTTCTTAGTTTAAATAGTTCCTTAATCAATTCAACCACCTCATTAATATTTTATCTAACAGGAGACAGTTGTCTCCATTGAACATTCAGCACAATAGGTCATCGGTCAAGAAGAATGATTGGAAAACAACCAATCTCAGTACATCTGCTTACATTTACGATGTTAAATAGAGTATGTAGGGGTGCTGGAATAAATACATAAATATATTATGTGACAGGTTAATGAGTTAATAAAAGATGAGTATGAAGAATTGTGTAATTATTAGATTACTTAAAAACAGGCTACCACTAAGAGGTTGATAATTAGTAAACTACAGTTAGAATCCAAAGATATCAAATAGTATAATTTTGAAAATTACTCTATGTGGCATATGAAGAATTGCTTGATCTTACATTTGATTCAAATAAATGGAAAACTATGTATTTGTTGTTGAAGAAATGCGGTAGCAAGAAAATCATCCAAATGAAGGTTGATAGCGAGATCAACTATGGACTCCGAAGATTTGGACGCAAAGTCGGTGATGAAATAGAATTAATCTGAAATTTTCTTCATTATATACTCGTTTGGACAGAATATATGCATTTCAAAATAAATATTGTTTTAATCAAACAGTTATTTGGGAAGAACATGTAGTTTGGGAGATTAAGGTACATACCGACAAATACATCGATGATATAGCACCATAAAGCAAGTGCTCTCAAATGCCCGCATAAAAAATAAATAGTGTTTATGAATTATATCAAGTCGAAAAAGGATGAAATTTTTAGAGAGCATGAAATGCATCAACCTACTGAAAGAGTAAGTTGCAGCGGCAACCTAACCTAGCGAATGGAGATCCGAAGGTCTAGATTCAAAAGGGAGGACTAAGTTGTGAATTACGCGTCAGAAAACACTAAAGGAATTTTTTTTCTTTCCCATTCCTAGGATGAGTGTCAGTGTTTCCTGACACGGATGAGGATAAAACTTTCTTTCAATGACTCATATAGATTAGTTTGACTAACTAAAGTATGGCATGATACTTTCAACAGGAGATCACCTATATGAGTGAGAAGTGGGGCCGCTTTTATGAGAACTATAAGGCTATGTTACTCTAAAGCACTCATAGATTTCCAGTATCGTTCAGGGTCGAAAGAACATAACCGAGATCCAGATATGTAAATAAATAAGTTGTGTGATATCTATTGCACCAGATTGCATCATAGGGGTTGAATAGTTCAAGATATCACATTCATTAATCAAGAACTAATCCCAGTATGTATTCATTAAGGAAGATTCAAGGCCAACAACCATCTTTCCTGATGTAGTGACGTTCTGCGCACAAACTCTACGTATGCAATAAAGCTTTTCTATGTGACAATTGCATTCATTTGAGGGATTCTAGGAAATCGAGCTTGTGATGGCCACCCAAGCCCATGTCCAATTGAATGAAAATTGTGTAAGTTGAAACATAAGGGTAAAGAACTATTCCAGACATTCACATGGTTTCAAACCGTCGTTTTCCAATAGTCACATTGTTTCAGAACCGTTCTTGTTCCTAACAGTCGTATAGTTTGAAACTGTGATTGTTTGCTATTAGTTACATTGTTTCAAAACAATGACTGACTGTTTGCAGTAGTCATAATATTGTTTCAACATCTATAAATAATAATCCTCTTGAGAAGGATGGACATACACATAAACAAGAAAAAATAATATTAAGAAGGATAGAAGGAGAAAACCATAGAAAATAATAGAAAACAGAATAGAAAATCCTTTTGCATTTTATTACTTACTTTGAGAGTATGTAAAACAAAGTTGTGCTACATAAATTCATTTTTTATGTTCATCGAAATGTTGTTGAAGAATATCAAAGTTATTGTTGAATGTTGGAGACATATGTCATTACATATATCAGCATCTAGGGCAGGGCATTAAATGTCTTAAATAAAGAGATTACTCGACTCAATAGAATTATATAATATTTTTATCCTTCTATTCTTCTTCTTTTCTTGTTTTGGTTTTGATAACCAAGTATTACGGGAGTTGTAATACATATACAAAGACCAAAGTTATAAAATTGCAACGAATTGGCAGAAATAATACATAAGTTGTATTATTGTCGAAATTGGTAACGAAGATTTTCCAACACTGATAAAGATTAATTCGATCTTACCATAAGAGCTATAAATCTCAAGTAGCTAGACAACGAAAATCGAACTCCATACCTCTTGGTACAACCAACTGCCTAACCAGTTCATTTGTCGAACCCTTCGACGATAAACAACATGCTAGACATAACAAAGTAAACTAGACTTTAGATTACAACATGAACATTACAGTCTCAATAAGTAATTTTAATATGTAACTTTGATAGAACCATTTTTTCCTCACAAAGCAAGCACTGCATGTTGCTATTCGAGAGAATAATATACTTGATTTTGCATGCGTATGCCTGCCTTGCTATTTTAAGATATTTGAATCTTGTTTTATTTAGCATGGTCTCTACAACATGATTAACAAAAAATGCACCGTCAGACAAACTAGAGGAAAAATGAATGAGCATGTCATCCGTGGTTAAGCACGCTAAACTCATGTGTAGATAGATATTATAATCTTTACCATTTTATGACATAAAATAAACATGGTATCCCAAGTATATTAATGTCCCTTAACGTGCAGCAATATCAATTTTTAAAGCCACAAGTATCATGAGATCCATAAGTGAAAAAGAAAAAGAGAAGTCCAAAGAGAAACCTTATCCATGAATAGCAATAAGTGGAATAAATGCAATGGTTCCAGATCAACCCACTCAAATAGATCTTAACAAAACAACAAGATAAAGACTTAGCTTTGGAAAAAGTTTCCAAATGTTTGAGCCATGCTCTTGGGTTCATTTACAAACCACCAAGATTGATATGAGGGCTTTATATTCGTAACAGAAATCCCTATCACAGTATCATTGTTGTATGTCAAAAGATTACTCTTACTTATCAAAGATTACATGAACTATAAAAGCACATCTTAACATTATAACATCTCAAGTAATGTTGAGAATTTTGTTGATGCGTTCATTAACCCATTATCTCCCTCTCCTTCAGAAATATTGAGGTCCAATAACCTAGTGACGTCTTTTAGGTAGGACAGGATGGTCGACCGCCTTAGGCCCAAAAAATCAAGGGGACAAAAAATATCTCTTCACAATATATATAAACGTAGTCTTCTCTTAATCTATCTTTGAATAATTGTAAAAATTTGAACTATTAGCATGGGAAAGTATTACTACTAATGTTTTTATTTTTTGAGTTTTTGTTACTACTACCAGTATTGGTCTTAGGTTTCTCATATTACTAGCAATAAACATCTTGTATGTGTGACATAAGTAACATCTTACACAATATAAGTCTCCTAAAAAAATTTGTTTCTCATATGTGATTCATGTGTTACTTTTATATTTAAGAATATAAAATATATATGATTCATGTGATATTTTTTACACTTCGGAATGTAAAATACTACGTATATATTGTAATTGTATTTAAGTAATATTTTGCTTTTCTAGTTTTTTCTTGTTGAATTTCTTACTTAGAATCATGATTCAGTTTTTATCATTATAAACATAATAAAAGTTACATAGTTTTTAATTAGTTGTTAATTTTCCTCCTTGTATGATTTATATGTGTATCGATATAATAAAAAGTAAAAAAAAAACAATTCATCATTCTTTTTCGCCCCAGGTCTTGTATATGTTAAGGAAGGCCATGCAATAACCATGCTTGCACCCACCATAAATCCAAATAATGTTATTGCGATTAATACCCAATCAAATACCTCCTTAGATCCCAAAACAATTTTTGGTGATTTTATGCCGGTACAGTTTGTGGTCAGAGGAAACCACATAACCCATCGCTTCCTTCGAAGGCACTTGAGTCGAAAGTTTGAAACTGACTATCTGATGGAATTTTCTCTACTAGTTTGTTAATGGAGAGATGCATGACTGCAAGGGAGGATAAGACTGCTAATTGGATGGGGATCTCTCCTATCACTTGTTTTGCGAGAGGTCCAGCGACTCGAGATGTGTAAGATTCCCGATATTCAAAGGGATTGGGCCGGTGAGAGCATTTCTTGATAAATTGAGAGTATATAATAACGTGAGATTCCTAATGCTTTCGGGTATTTCCTCTTCGAAGTGATTATATGAAAAGTCAATTATCGTAAAATTGTAGCGCAGCATTTGATCATTCAACATCTTTTATAGTAGAATAAGAAGAATGATTCTTTTGTAAACCTACAGAAAACGCACTTCGGTGCGCCCCCCGTTCAAGTTGAATTATCCAGGATCTTGATCGTTATCTTCATAGTTTTCATTTTTCCTCTTATAAAACCAATCTTCCGCGTATCTCGGTGAACCATGACTGTAACTAGAAGTAAATGTGAATAGAAAATCACCGAGATACTCTCTACTTATCATCATGTCGTTCCAACTTGAAAAACCTTATTTGAGTAGAACTCACGAAAAGTCGTTAAAGGAGACGTCAATTATTTGTAAATTTGGGAAGTTGCACTAACTTGCTTTACTTCCCCAGCGACCACAATAGTGGCATACTGCCTAACCGGTCGGGAAAGGTACTCGTTAATTGATTGTTTCCAACGTCTAGAACCTTTAGTGTTTTTCATTTTGAAAGTGATCTTGGTAGATTCCCTTCTAACTTGTTTCCGTTGAGGTCGAGCTTATCTAGTTTACAACATTTTAGGAATGTATCAGGTATATTTCCTTCTAAGTTGTTTCTTCTTAGATTTAGGAATTTGAGGTTTCGAATTACCCCCGACTCGAGTATTCCGGAAAGAAGACAAAGAGGTATTTTTCCACTAAAGTTGTTGTATAAGAGATCAAGACATTCCATTCGATTAACTCCATAATAATTTCCTTCACATTTGGATGCAGGAATTTCTCCACAAATTTGATTGTTCGAAATTGAGAAGAATAAGACGTTAAAATAAATATTTGAGATCATTGATGTGAAGTTGTTGAGCGGGTAATCCAACAAGTAGGCAGATGGTATTGAAATTGAATTCTTCCCCTGAAGCAGGTTAGAGTGAAAGTCGATATTAAAATAATTAAAAAGTAAAGGTCTGTCTGAATCCTTCAAGAAGTTGTTAGAAACATATAGGCCAAGTAACCCACGAGGACCCTTGTTGTCGATCTTCCAAATCCAATTTGGTATTTTTCCCATAGATTTGATTACTCGAAAGGTTTAGTTGAAACATTTGAGATTGGTTTTCCAAAAATGTAGAAATTTCTCTCAGGTTACAGGAACTCAATTTTAATCTTCCCATTTGGAGAAATAATTCAAAATTAGCATTAGTTGTTTTAATGGACAATCTAATATTTGAGAGGTCGAGATTATAGATATTTCTCCACTTATGAAAAGGCACATCTGGAATATTTGAGTTACTGAAATTGTTCGATCCAAGTCTGAGAAACTTTAGCTTGGAAAATTCAAAAATTGACACTGGAACACGACATTACAATTGATTGTTCCTCAAACCAAGGTTCCATAACTAAGATGAAGATCCAATAGAAAAATCACCAACTTGACCTGTGAAATATTTATAAGAAAGGTCTAAATATTGAAGTTGGTTAAGTTTTGATCCTTTGAAAAACTCACTAAGTTGGCCTGTGAAAAGATCAATATTGAAGTTGGTTAAGATTTGAAACCGAAGCGGGAACTGATCCATTAAAAAAACATAAATTTATATCTAACTTGGATAAAAATCTAAGACTGCCGATAGAATATGGTAATTCGCCTGACAAACTTGTGCTTAGAAGCACCAACTCTTGAAGATACCCATTCAAAAGAAATTCTAGTAAAGAACCTAAGGGGCAGAAAAATTACGACGAATACCACACATCATATAAAGATCAGCAAACACTACCTATTAGAAAATCAAAAGGATCCAATGACGGGTATATGATGAATCACATGACCACATGGGCGAACCCATGGATATGGCACTAACCATGATGAAACAAGTGCATATGAGGTATTTGATGTTGAGAACGCAATATCTGATGTGCCAACTCGAAATATGGCAATCCTCCGATAAATGTCTTCTCCGTAAAACACATTAAGATAGCAGTTAGAAGAAAAGTAATAGATCGATGATGACTATACCTGGATCACATTCTTCTGAATAACTGACTGTCCTTAAGCTAAATAAGCCAAAACCGATAATAATCTGGGAACCACAAAGGCACAAGTAACAAGTGTATGTAAATCAGTAAAATGATCAAATAAAAAGATAAAACTATGTCAAGCACATATAAAAAAATATATTATTGAAAAAAATAAAACTCTAAGAATATATCTTACCTAAAGCGAGATGGAGACACAAGTGGAGATGGAGAAACGGGAGTTGAAGGAGAAGAAAGAAGTCTATAATTTTTTGATGAAAAATAGGAGCGTGACCAATTGGAATAAGAGGCATTGTAAAGATAAAACAAAAATAGATGTGAAAAGGCGTTATATTTTGCTCGCAACTTTTACAATGTAATAACAAGTGGCTAATGAATTTATAACTTTGCTCATATTCTTAGGTTTCAATATTCTTTTGGCACCTTCACAAACGGAAAGTGTAATAACCTAAAATATAGAAACTAAGAATATGTCATACCCAAAGCGAGAAGCGGCCAAAAAAAATATCTCTTCACTATATATATAAACACAATTTTATCTTAGTGTATGTTTCAATAATTGTGAAAATTTGAACTGTTAACATGAGAAAGTATTACTAATAATATTTTTATTTTTTAGGTTTTTGTTACTACTACCAGTATTGGTCTTTGGTTTTTGTATTACTAACAATAAACATTTTGTATGGGTAACATAAGTAACATCTTACACAATATAAGTCTCCAAAAATTTCTTGTTTCTCATATGTGATTCATGTGTTACTTTTATATATAAAATATATGTGATTCATGTGATACTTTTTTAAAATATAAAATACTAATATATATATTGTAATTGTATTTGAATAATTATTTGTTTTTCTAGGTTTTATTTGTTGAATTTTTTACTTGGAATAATGATTTAGTTTTTATTGTTATATCTCTCTCTTAAGGGCCATAATCCATTGCTCCGACTGAGGTACCAATATCTTAAGCTAATCGATCGAGCAAGATTTATAGCAACAATAATGTATTTGCATCAACTGCAAAACTAGTTTTTAAGGTTTTCATGTACGGGGGATTAGCTTTAAGGATATCATACCTTTAAAGTTAGTTAAGGTACATATGAGTTTAGAAGTGGAATGTTATTTCCTACCCCCCATAGGTGTTACTATTACGACTTCAACAATTATCCAAAGACATTCTCAAAACACTCCCAAAACGGATAAATTTTTTTGGGTAAAAAGCAGTCACCCATTATCAATGTGATCGATGGCATTCGTGTAAAAAGATGTCTTCTACATTCGCTACCTCATAATTACAATCTTTATAGACTACTCCTCCATTGGGTACTTAGGTGTTTAGTTTAAATCTTCTAGAAATATCATTGCATATCTACAAACAACTATACAAATAACACTCACTAAATTTTTCTGAAAAAGTACACTTGCACACTATTGGGAAAAAGGGACGGTATGCTGAAATATACCATACCCAAAAATTTGTTCCAAAACATGTCCCAGATTTTCAAGTAGTCTAGATTATAATGTGAGGATGAAAATTCGAAAAATATTTACTAAGAGCGTATTTTGATACCAAAAGTAAAATTATTGTTGTTTTTCTAGAAGCAGAAGTCAAAAAGTCATTTTGGAGCTGTGTCTGCCACACTAACTTGCTTTTGTTACTTTCCGAGGGGCATCCAAACATTTTATAAAGGAACTGCACCATAAAAAGCTCATGAAATATTCTTAAGCCAAAGAATCCCGCACAAATCGCCACAAAATCCTCAATTTGCATTATATTAGGAAAGATATAATATATATATATATATATATATATTATGAAATCAATAATATGCCTTAATATGGTAATAAGCGGTACTACTTGTATAAAAAAGTGAAGATATCACCTTTTCTGGGACGGATGTTGTACTATATAAAATCATGTCAAGCCAAACCCTAAATTTCTAAAAAATAAAATAAATTGAGCTAAGACTAAGATGAGTAATTCTTTTTGGCAATGTCGATCCATAAATTGTTCGTAAGTTTGCTGTAAACCTTTTTATTTTATTTTTCTTGATCGATAAAGAATTTGATGGTAACGGTGATATCATAAAATCTTATAATTTCATAGTTTTTTCATTTTTATATATTTGATAGATCAGTTTATAAAAAAAAAAAAAAATTATGTTCTTTTTTTTTTTATGTTATGCGCAACAAATACAAAAGGTTTTTGGCCAGAATTGGTTGGGAAGACAGGTAAACAAGCCAATGCGATCATAGAAAAGAAGCACCTGGAGTGAAGGCATTTATCATTTCAAATGACCCACCATGCACTTTCGATTTTAAAGAAGCACCTGGAGTGAAGGCATTTATCATTTCAAATGACCCACCATGCACTTTCGATTTTTGTTGTAATCGTGTTTAGGTTTACGTTAATAATGATTCACGCGAGACTATAGTTGTGACTCCTAAAATTGGTTAAGCTAATAATTCATCTATTATTATTATGATAAATAAAAGTTTTATGACATACATCTTGAATTATTTTTCTTCCATAGTGATTCTCCCAAACATATTTTAGTTTTTCTAATCCAATAAAATATAAAGAATGTGGATATTATTTTTTGGATTAATTGGTTTTTAGTATTTGAATTTTGTCTAAAAATAAAATTTGATCTAACTTTTAATCAACTTAGAGTTTGGTAACTGGATTTTATGATGACTAAATTAAATTTAATTTTAATTAACACACAAATAATTTGATATTAAATATCTAAAAGGTTGATCTAATACGCGTGGACGGCCACAAATGTTTCATCCTATATTAACCTAAAATCCATTCTTCCTCTTTCATTTTTTTCTATCCCACCGAAACTGCTACCACCCTCTTCTTCTTCCCTTCTCTAGCACCAATACAACCAGCCACCAATATTTCTTCAATACCATCTCTAATCTATCTCTATTTCTTCAATACCATCTCTAATCTCTAATGTTGTTTTGGTTTTTCTATTCAAGACTGCTATGAACTAGTTTCTAATTAAAAAAAAACTCCGATAAAACAAACTTCAACACAGAACATAAAATCAAATTACTGAGAACAAAAATTGCTCACAAACAATCGAAACCCATTTCTAGAAATTGAAAATTTAACCCCATAAATTCAGTTGGAACTTGAAATTAAAGAGAGCTTACTCTTCTGGGTTCATGTTTAATGTTTGAAGGTGTAAAAAAATAGAAAAATTATAAGATAAAATTGGAAGTTGTTGCTTCGATTGTGAGGCTGAAAGCTTTAAAAACTCTAGCTTTGTTCACTGGTCTGTTACTGAATGAATGGTAAGGAAATGAGAATTTGACAAAACATTGAGATGAAATAGAAGAGTGAGGCCATGGCAGTGAAGTGGAGAAAGGATAGGGTTCCGATGTTTATGTGGTCGAGACGAGAAAAGTAATGAAAAGGGTTTTGGTGAATTGTTGTTCGATAAGAAACATATAGGTAGAGAAGAAGATGTGGTCGTTGGTGGCTCTGGAGATGATGGGTTTTGTTAGTGGCAGAGAACAATAAATCAGAGAAGATAAGAACAAGGGTTAGAACTTAGAAGATGACGATGTTGAGAAGAAGAAGGAATTGATGAGATGGGTTGAATAGATGTATGAATGATTGTGAAAGGTGTGTGCTCTCTCTAATTGTTGTTCTCTTCAATTGATTGAATCCTATTGAATTAGGGTTACAGAGAAAGTAAGAAGGTAGTTGCGAAGTTGGTTGCATTGGCAAGGGAAAGAGACAGATACAGTGACGGTGGTGGCGGCGGTGATGGGTTTGAAGATGGATGAGAATCGTTATGTAAATGTTAGAAAAGCGAAGGGCGTGATTGTAAACTCCTCTAATAATTTATTTTTATTTATTTTTATTATTATTTTTTATATTTTTCTAATAGAAGTCAATATTTAACTGAGTCAACATATGTCAACATTAAAAATAAGTACAAAACTCTAGGTAGGTCAAAAGTTAGACCAAATTTTAATTTTGGACAAAACCTAAGGGCATCTATAATCATGCGATCAGACTAAACCACCAAAGACTAAAAAATTTAGTCTTTAGTCCAGCCCAAGAACAACCGTGTATAGTCGGCCGCTGTTCTAGCGATGCGCCTGGTGTTGGGCGGTGTTCCAGCAATTTGCTTGAAAACACGGACGAAATCTTAGGATAACGCTTGCTCGAGGTGGAATCCTAGCGTCACGCTCGATGTGGGGCGGGATCCTAACGTAACGCATGGTATTAAATGATATCCTAGGACCACGCTTGAGAGACGGACGTTATCCCAGAATCACGCCTGATGGGGCAAAGTGCTAGCAGCACGCCTGAAGAATGTGCACATGTGCGGACTTTGTGTGTGAGTAGAATGGGACGGGCGGTGTCCTAGCGCACCCCCTGGGATTCCAGGCGAGCTGCTAGGAGCCCGCCCCATTCTAGATTCCTTCTTCATTTTTAATAACACTAAACTTTATAAAATTTATAATGAGAATTTAATTTATACTGAGAATTTTAGGGTTTAATTGAATAGAATTTTAGGTTTTAATTGAATAGAATAAATTGTTGAATTTAAGTTAAAATTCATATTAACTTTTTGTTGGTATTGTGGATAATTATTTAATTTTTGGGTTTAATTGAATATAAGAAATTGTTTAATTTAAGTAAAAATTGAAAAAATATTTAGTTAATTTTAGTTGGGTTGTGGATAATTATTTGATTAATTGAATAATATTATTGTTTATGAGATTTGGGTACTCTATTAAGTGAACAACATATGCAGTTGCAAAGTTATTTTATTTATTACCTAGTTATAATAGTATGACATTATCTTAGTTCATACTTATTCCAACAGTTGCTTATATATTTATTGAAACTTTACCTTCTTACATGTTTGACATAAGTAGTATTTGTTTCCAATGGATTTAGTTTTTTTAGAAGTGAGCCGCTTCATCTTACCATCACAACATGGATCTGTGCGTGGTAAGAGGTTGGTTCTGCAGTTATAAGCCATGTGATCAGCTTCCCCACATGAGTAGCAGTAAAATTGCTTCTCTTGTAACCACTTTTCATCATCTGGTAAAGTTGGTGGAATGGGTGGTGAAATACCTTGGTGTGAAGCTACATAAGCATCTAACCAGATGAAAACTCCACAGTAGTTGCATTTCACATAAGGTTGAAATCCAGTATTTCATTTTCTTGCTTTTCTAAGAAACAGATACCCCTTGCAGTTGGTTAGTGTGCATTTTCTACCTTCCCAAGGACAATCTCTTGCAACATGACCAGCAGAAATACAAAGAAAACACTTGGTAATTGGTAATAAGCTTGAACCCTCCATTATGTATGTTTTGTTTGAAATTTTTTCAAGAATTGTGTTGTTGAAGCAGAAGATGAGACTTTGCAGGTGATGGTGGTGGAATAGGGTATGACAACGTTCATTTTATAACTGGAGTGCCAACGATCATTTTTTTTTGAACAAAGTAAAATTAGACCGTTGTATCTCAATTAATCTTAAAAAATAAAAAAAATTAAAATAAATAATAAATTATGATACATTAAAAGATAATAATATATCAGTTAAAAATAAACTGACAATAACTAAATTAATTCATAAAGTTGAAACTTAATATGACAATGCTAATAAGACTGCCCTTCACAAAGGTTTAAGGTATTCCAAGAATCCTTTATGGTTGGTTTAATCTTTTCTTTAAAATTTCTGCCTTCTTAAGTTCGACCCACTGTCTTGATACATCATCCATCCCGGAGAGATCCATCGTCATTATACGAAACTCCTCTTCTGCTTCTTTCCTAGCTAGTTTTGCTGCAAACTCGGCTTCTCTCTGCGCCATCTTCATTTGTGTTTGTTCTGTATATTTGGCGTTAAAGTTTTGTTGCTCTCTATAAATATTTTCCATCATTTCCTGTTGGGCGCTAAATTTTGCTTTCCCTTTTTTCTTCTGTCGTTTCGCCTCTTTTTTTCCCATTTGACGGATATATGTGTTAGAGATATCTCCTATGTCTTCATAGCCACTGGAAGCGTCTAGGATTAAGTCATGTGTTTCCCGGTTGTCCTCACCGCTTTCGTAATCTGACTCAGTTTGTGATGAATCAAAAACAACTGTCGATCGTCTGGAATATTTTATATTATCTAACATAACTGTGTAGCACTCTTCATGCTTAAAACTTTTCCCACCATTAGCTTCCTTGAAAAGCCTCTTTACTTCTGCAATCTATTTTTTGAATTTAATTTAGTGGAGGATATACAATTCAAGACATTAATGGAAATCGTCAAAATTAAATGAGTAGTTACCTTATTTTCGGGGCCCCATCCAGTATGATGTTCACGTTCCACTTCCACCTCCTTTGCAGAGAAAAGTGCCACATCTTTACTTATAATTTGAAATCGTTTCTGAAGGGAGGTCCAAGTGCGTTGTGGCATCGAAGGTATGACTTCTTTCATCTGATATAATATACGAGACCATAATCTTTCTTCTGATTGATCTGTACCAATACTACAATCTTGAGATATTGACAAATGAATTGTACACATCTCCAAATGTAGTAAAATTTGGACCTCGTGGTCTTGATGGCGGCATAATTCTAATCGATTCGGAAACTTATTAAATGAAAAAGAACGTAATTATTTTTTAATACTAACTAGATAGCAATGAGTGAGTCTAGTAATATGAAATTGGATTAGTATTCCATATATAGTGTAAAAATATAGCCGTTGGAACGGCAACGGTTAAATCAACGGTACACTCAGCGGTAAACATATTGCAACGGCATTCTATGATCTCGCGTAGCTCTAGAGTAACGCCTGGACACACCAAATCACAAGTGGCACTCTAGGATCCCGCCTGGTGTTGGGCGTATTGCTAGAGCACCGTTTCGTTGGGGCGTATCTCTAGTGCCCCGCCTGGTGGTGGGCGTGATCCTAGTACTCCGTTTCATAGACGAACCCCCAGAATAACGCTTGCTCAGGCGAACTACTAGCCTACCGCCCGTGTTTCTGAGCGTTGTCCCAGAATAACGCTTGGCTCTGGGCGAATTATTACGACGCCGCTTAGCATCAAGCGGTACACTACGAGCCCGCTTGATTATAACCTTTTTAGTCGGGAAAAATGACTACTTCTAGTCAGCTACAGTCGATTTCTCTGACTATCCACTATATCTTTTCGTCCCACTGCGCTACGATTTTTCGGACTAAAGATCAAAAGTGATCTTTAGTCAGCCTTTTGATCGTCCCATTGTGAACTCTCTAAGTACCAAAAACTAATTAAACCTTATTTTTTTCGACCTAGAAGTTAGTTGGGATCACAGTTTGTGTAGTAAATTATTTTTGCTTATAACTTTTATGCTTAGCTTTTGCTTCGGCTACTATTATCCAAACACCCTCTTATTGTATTAAGTATTTACTAATTACCATCAATCATTAGATTAATTTATATTTGAGAATTTTAATCAATTTAAATGAAAGAAAAGGGAAAACTACTGGTATCCTATTACAAATGGGTTATACGCTATAAACGCCTCTTAAAGATTTAGTTTTTAGCCCATCCTACTGTTTTATCCCACCTAGACTTTGAGTCATGTTTCGATCGCTGATCGAGAAAATTACATGCTCATAACTTGTTCTCTACAAATGATTACCTATGTATTTTAGAATGTTTTTCGTGGTTTGGCACCTACACCTTGTTGGCTTGTTTGTCTGAATCTGACTCAGATCATATATCTGATTCAGAGCTATTTAAGTCAGGTATCATTTTGTACCTGAATCGTTTGGCATAAATCTGACCGGATCCTTTCCATTTATATATATATATATATATATATATAATTTAATAATTTAATAATTTTGAGTCAGATGTAATGAATAAGATTCAGACGAGTTAGTTGAGTCATAACAAAAAAAACAACATGTATATGAATCAGTAAAAAAAATAAAATAATAAATAAATATATAAGCATAAACAATCAACATTATGCATAGTTTCAATCACATAAAGAAAAAAACTATGCAACAGAAATAGATGCCAAGGCCTATGTATTATAGTTAATACCCATAATCATATACAAATTCAGAAACACCAACCATCGCTGAAAGAACTTGAGATATAATGAAAAAACTACCACCTAAGATAGTTATAATAAGAATTACAACAACAAGGTTTTTTAACAGCTCCAATACTGGTTGAAACATGGTGTAAATAACACCAGTACTTACTGTTATAATATACAAACTATATCTTTTCATATTATCCCAGAACTCTTCCATTAAATGTCCTTATGGACCCAAAGCCTTTTGATCATCCATTCCAATAACTAGTATAGCAACCCCCAGTGTTACTGCTACCAATATAGCAACACTTGATAACCCAATTTCATTATTTTTGGTGGTGGATTTTGAAGGTACTTTGGTAAGTTCTAGATTTTGAAGCTTCTTGTTTAATGTTGTTGCCTTTCTTGTTGTAAGAAGATTTGGTATTTGTGGTGGGGATGAATTTGAAAGAGGTGATGATTTGGTTCTAAATGGTAGTAGATGAAGAAATTTAGTATCAGTAGTAGGAGTTGGAGTTTTAAGATTAGTCTGTATGGGTAATGAGAATTCAGGTCTGAATATAAAGACTTTCATTATTCTCTTTGAGCAACTTCTTACTACATAGTTTTTTTCTTACTCACACTGACTCTATTGTAGCACTAGGAGAAGCATGTGGTATAATTTTCTCTTAGCTCTTGAGCTTAAAACCTCAGACCCATTTCCAATAGAAAATCACCTTCTAAAAACCTTTTTAACATTAAACTTTAATATCTTCATCTTGACCTTGAATATATATATCACGATAAATATCGAGGTGGTCAAGCTCAATAGATCAAGGTCAAGATGAAGATATTAAGGTTAGTTTTATCTAATCTTCTAAAGGCCCTTTTAGCATTGAACCTCAAAAGTTTATATCAAGATAAGTTTCTATTAGAAATGGGTTTGAGGTTTAATGCTATTAGAAAAGCATCATATAATTAAGGTGTTACAAAGAACAATTTTTTTCTTTCATGTGATAATAGTATAAATGTCTAATGATATGATATGTTGTTGAAATCTCCTATTGACCCAAAAATGCAATATACGCTGTCTTTACCGTCAACTTTCTGTTGTCAACTATTTCCTTTAATAAACCAATATTGCTCTCTTTGTTTAAAAACAACAACAACTAATACTCTCATATGTTCCATATTTTAGATTTGGAAGCAGCTAGCTTCCACAATTCTTATACCACAGTGATGCTGGCTTTTTATAATGTATATACCAAGATAAGTATCGAGGTGGTCAAGATCAAGAGATCTCATATGTATCTAAAAGATGATATATGCACAGTGATGAAAACTTTTATTTTATAGGGTCCAAAATATCCTCTTAATCGTTTCCTTTCTTATAGTCAAATGTCTATAGTCAAGGAGCCCACTAATTATCGCCAAGCCATAAAAGTTCCAGTATGGAAAGATGTGATGTTCAAGGAGATACATGATAAAAAAAAAACAATACATGGACAAACCAATCCTTACCTAAAGGGAAAACAATGATTGATTATCAGTGGGTATGCAAAAAATAAAATATAATCCAGACGGCTCAATCGAAAGATATAAAGCCTGATTAGTCGACAAAGGTTATACACAAGTGGAAGTTATTGATTTTTACGAAACTTTTGCACCTGTTACGAAGTTAGTAACCGCAAGAGTTTTACTTTCTTTGGATGCAATTCGTGGGTGGTACTTACATCAATTTGATGTAAATAATGCTTTTCTTCAAGGAGATTTAGAAGAAGAGGTATACATGCAACTGCCACCAGGATTTGAAAGTTCGGATGACACGCAAGTATGTCGCTTAAATAAATCCATATATGGTTTAAAACAGGCATCCTGACATGGTTTGTTACATTTTCATCTGTACTAATTGGTGAAGGTTTTCATCAATCTAAATCAGATTATTCACTCTTTACCTATAATCGTGGATCTACATATATATATGTTTTAGTATATGTATATGATATTATCATTACAGGTAATGATGAAACCTCTATATCAAAATTCAAAGTGTATCTATAAAAGCGTTTTCGCTCAGAAATCTGGGACGCCTACAATATTTTCTAAGGATTGAAGTTTCCCATTTATATCATGGTATATTTCTTTGTCAAAGAATCCTTGATCTTTTGAAAGATATCGGGCTAACCACATCCAAAGTGGTTTCTTTACCCCTTGAGCAAAATCTTCGCCTCAAACCTACAAATGGTGAACCTTTATCTAATCCTACACCATATCGTAGACTTACTGGTCGACTTTTGTATCTAACAGTTACGCGACCAGACATCACCTATGTAGTGAATATTTTAAGTCAATTTATGCAAAATCCTAGAAATGTTCATCATGATGCAGCTTTACGTGTTTTGCGTTATCTCAAGGGAGCTATTGGACATGGAATTCTTTTCTCTACTAGAAGTTCTCTTCATTTACGGGGTTATACAGATTTATACTGGGTTGGTTTCCCAACCACTCGGCACCCAACAACAGGTTATTTCACCAGATAGTCCAATTTAATGGAAATCTAAGAAACAACCAATTGTTTCTCGATCTTTTGCCGAAGCCGAATATAGGGCAATGGCCAGTTTAACTACAGAATTATAGTGGTTAAAATATCTTTTCTTGGACCTTCATATTCCGATTTTAGAATCCTTCACGCTTTATTGTGATAGTCAAGCACCAATTCATATTGTTGAAAATCATGTCTTCCACAAACGAACCAAGCATATCGAAATTGATTTTCATTTCATTCGTGAGAAGATTCAGAGTAATCTCATTACTCCACGTTATATCAAATCAGCCGATCAAATTGCTGATATTTTCACCAAACCTCGAGTTATATACTCGCCTTACTAGCAAGTTGGGTGTACTCGATATTTCTCCTCCACCTCCAACTTGAGGGGGGGGGGGGGTACTAAATGTTGCTATTCATGTGTATATGGGCCCATATATAACACCAAGACTTGCACACAAAATATTTGAAGATATTGAAGATATTACATATTAAGATTGGAAGATATGAAGATATGCATACCAAGATTAGAAAAGTAATTGAAGATATTGTAATATAATTCATACTTAGAAAATCTTGGATATTTTAGGTAAGTTCGTGTATATATTTTTATTCTCTTTTATATTATTTTATTCTCTTTTATTCTTTCCATCTAGCGTACAAAGTTGGATCCTTAGGTTCTTCAATTTTCCTATTCACAAAACTCATATTGTCTTTGGTGGAAAGAGCCACGGTGATTCCACATGCCCAAATTCCATAATTATCACCATTCAAGAGATGAGTGAACAAAACAATACTTGGATTATCCGAATGGTAAATCGCATAAGGATCATTAGATGCCACTTTTGATGTGGGTTTGATTGGGGTTTCCGGAAAAAAATAAATCAAATTCATCTGATTTTTTGGTTGGAGAAAAAGGAAGAGTCATGATTTTAATTGATCAAACAAAAAGTGGAGAAACTTACTTGGATTGTGAATCTTTTAATTTATCAATCTAATGCTCCCAGAAATTTTGAGTTGAAACATGCAATTCCTACTCTAAAAATTGATGGCATGTCTGTATCGATGTTTTTCACAAAGATGAAGGCATTATGGGATGAATTGGACGCAACTTTCGTAGGAAATACTCCATGTATTTGTGCAGCAAGAAAAGAAATTGTTGAACAACACAACAAAGAGAAAGTAATGGAATTTTTACAAAGTCTTGATGACCGATTTGCAAACGTTAAAAGTATTATCTTGTTGATGAATCCTCTTCCATTAATCAATAAGGTTTCGTCAGAAAGAAAAACAATTACATATCTTTACATCATCCAACGTTCAAGTTGAAAGTGCAGCACTTCATAATCAAAGAAGTGAATCAAAATATTAAAAAGGTCCAGTGAACAAGAAACGTAGACCTTTTTATCACCATTGTAACATGATTGGTCATTCTGAGAAAAATGTTATAAGTGACCATTATAATATGATTGTCTTAATTTTATTATTACTCGATGGTCCCTCGATACTCATAATTTATTATATTAGTTTGTCAATCATATATTGAGGATATAGATATGCTCACAATCGATGATCTCACTTCCCAAGTGATATATTGAGGATATAGATACGCTCACAAGTGCTTACTGCCATGAAGGTTAGTTTGTCAATCATTTGTTCCAGCCGCAGTGCGGATACATAGATCCATCATTCGTTTATATTGATGCTCTTTTTGAAGCATGTTTTGGTAGGGTGCGCCAGGCCCTTGCAGTAGTTTCAAGGCAAGGGCGACAGCTAATTTAATACCGTGTGAGCCGATGTTCGAACAGATAATACACTTGATCTTAGCCAAAAGACCGAGAAAGATATGAGTTGAAAGTCAAGTTCTCGCCAATTTTATACCTTCTCCTCCGCCCCAGCTCAAGTAACTTCAACGATATGGGACTAAAATGTGAAGAGAAAAGAAGCATAGTTCATACACTTCACAGACCACAGTTCAGTGCTTGTACTTGGTAGGTTTAAAGCTGACACAAGTATTCTTGGACTGTATTGAAAAGGACCATAGACTAGAGAAGATCCTTATGAGGGAGTAGAACTCTTGGCTATAAACTTGCACTGGTATAAAATTCCATCCTCAAATGACGCTTAAAATACCAAATCAGTTGCTCTAGTTTTGCTATGAATGGTTTATTTCAGTTATTTATCGAACAAATATAAATGGATAAGAATTTGTATTCATACAGATATTAAATTTATAACTAAGAAATTTTGAAGAAAATGTACAGAGAGTTCATCGAAACTTGATAGAGTTGCAGCATTTTGATTGTTGGAATTAGAGACGTTCGCCAAATCGTGACTCGAAATGCCTGTCCAAGGGGTTCTTGTGGTTCTCCAATTTGTGTTTTGTATGGAATTGTTTGATCAGTTACGCCATCCAGAAGATAACTCCAAGTCAGTATCTTCTTCCCACCAAGTAGAACTCTACAAGAAACAGAATAGGTGTCCGAGGTAAATGGATTTTGGATCTGATTAATAATAGAAAATGTCCATGGAACAATAAGGATATACTAGAGGAGAGGAAATTAAACCTTATATCCTCTTCGAAGAAATTCAAGAGAGCTTCCTTGTTCTTCTTGTAGTCCTAGAACCCTCATCAGTTCTTCCTTGGTCTAAAGAAGCATGCAAAAGAGTTTAGCATGCAACTTTGTTTGTAACAGCACACATTCAGTAAACCACAAAATTGAAAATCTTATCATGGTACGCTGATAGGTTTATTTTAAGTTAGACAGGTATGTACTTCGCCCAATGTGAAACGTGTTGCACTTTCAGCTACACAGACATATGAACCATCAGCTTGTTTGAGCATCACCTGCCAAGGGCCTGCACTAACAGCATCACCACTTAGAGAAGGGTTTAAAACTTATTGGTAGAAACTAGAAAATGAGACAGGGATGTGAATCCTCTGTAAACCGAACACCAAACTGAGAAGACTGAAAAAGGAGTCATTTGAAAAATTTGAGCTCTAACAAAGCAGAAGATCTTACCAGGGTATTGCCGGAATAGCGCTCCAGCGTAGTTTAGGATGTAAGGTGCCACCGCAATTGTCTTCAGGATAAAGATCAAACTGGATTACTCAAACACGGATAGAAAAAGGGATTGAAAAAGTAATAATACCTTTGAGTAATCTCTCAACCGAATGTAGAACACAGGGACGAACTGGCAGAGAAATCGAAAATGCAAATCTTTCGTGGGAAACCCAAAAAGGCCCAAGTCAGCCCTGTGAAAGTTAATATGACGTTACAACGTAAGTGATTTTCTCAGCCAATAGAAAGGAGTAAACTAATCATACCGTAATGTGTCAAGTTCAAGGTTGAAAAGAAGAACAGGGGTTGAGGCAGCAAAATTTTCCTATATCCATAGAGTCATTGTTAAAGTGAGAAAGAGGAAGCATTGGAGATCAAAGATGATAACTGTCCAACTTAATGATGAGTAGGCCGTTGCATATCTGTAAGCCGCGAATATAAATTAGAGGTCCTTTACAGACAGCATACCACGTATATCTCTATAGACCCAAGTTCACGAGTGCTACAATTAATGAAGACATATAGTGATGGTGGTTCTTTGGATTCCCACCGGCCTGCAAAGAAACGAGATGCAATACAAATTTCAAGTTCGGTTCAAATATTCGATCAACTTAAAACAGCATAAATTCACCATGCTTTTGAAAAATGCTATCTGTAATCTTGTATCACTTAGAATCCATGGCAGGAACCAACCTTCGTTATCTTCTTCAAAATCAAAGTCCAAGGTGCTTCTTATAGATTTGAAGAAACTAGAGACAGGATGACCTTGGATGTCATCCAGGGAACCAACTGTTATATTCTCAATCTGATAGAAGTAGGAAAAACTGTGAACTTTCGTTTCAAACAACTGATGGCATATAAGTTTTCCACTTCCCATAGTAAAGTCACATCACTCAAACCAAACACAGCTTGATTGCACGCGAATCACAAAAAATGACCTATCAAGAAATCACATTGAATACTCAATTACCAATACCATCCTAACCATTTCTTTGGTGAAAGTTTTCAAGTTCTATGGCACTTCATATTATTGCATATAGCAGTGTAGCTATATTATCTATATAGAACTACCAGACTTAAATCTCTTGATTAACTTTGACCTATCAATTGCATAATTCATACCGAGTCAAGAGCTGTCTTGAAGATCTTGGAACCCCTTCGCTTTTCTGGCGCATCCGGAAACACCTGATTGCTAATTATTTCTTAAAAATACAGTTGAATGATGAATATAATCCAATCATGAGAAAGGAAGGGGCGGAAATGCATGATCTTACAATGCAAGATCGTATTCCTTTCCTTTGTTGAAGCTTTCTGACAACAGCTAGGACAAGTTGAACATTGGCTTCGATGTACTCGTCTGAAGACCCCTTCGTGTACATATGAATTTGAGAAGATCAATAACCAGAAATAAATTTCTAATAAACAAAAAGCTTAAGACCAGAAGATGAAACCGATAAATAAAAGACCAGAAGATTAATACCTTGTAATCAGAAATACTGCTCGGCAAGGGCCTGTAGTTGAAACAAAAATAACAGAAAATAGAGAAATGATATAGCATTCAGTAAAAGTACTTAAAATTCCCAGAAACAAGATGGGGCAAAAACAAACACTAAACTAAGCTCAAAGTGTATCAAAAAGTAGTTTTCAAACTGAACAATTTTAGAGAGGGAGGGGGCTGATTGAACTAACGGGAATTCGATTTCGAGACGAGTTTTGCCATCTTCAAGTGCATAGATAAGTGAATTTGCAGCATCGTTAACAAGAACTTCATATGATTGAGGTTTATAGACTGAGACACCGACTTTTGGATTGACATTTCGAGCTTCTTTATTGCTGGTACTACTGCAACTAATAATTCTGGAAGAGTTAGCTCGAAACTAAGATGAAGGGGACAGTGGAGAAGCAACAGAGGGTAAAAAAGAAGATGAGTGAAGAGTAGAAAGCTAGGAACGAGATTGTTTAGAAACTAGAGTGAGAGAATACAGAGAACATGAAGAAGAGAAGGCCATGGCCATCTCTCTGTTTGAGGAAGAAAAGTAGAGAGAAAAACAAGAGTAACAGCAATGGAAAAAGAACTTGAAGACTACAGTTATCACCACTAGACCATATATTATGGTCCTAGTTTATTCATGCACCAAACATATGATTTATTATTCTAGTCCTAGTTTTTTAGGTTGGGTATCTATAGGATAACCTAATGGTAGGTAAAAATATTTATATATCCTTTTATTAATAAAAGTAGAAAATTTAAACTCATTCGTTTCATTTTTAACTACTGATTGTGAAAAAAAAATTATCTTCTTCTTTTCTTCGTTTTATCTACTGATTATGTAAAAAAAATTCCTCGTAAAATTTTCAAAACCATTTCATTGTATCGTCGTTAATCGCCGTATCAAATCATCGTTGATATTTCAATCTAAAGATTGCTCGACAGAAACAAACAAGCAGTCAATCTGATAATAGTAATTGGTCAAATTTTGCCGAGAGAATAAGAAACAGAGAGATTGTTGAAGAACATAGTGAAAAAGATGAAGAACACGAAGATGATGATCTAGATACGGAGACTGATTCTGACAATCAGCCTCTCCAGAATTATCTAATGGCTCCAATAAGGTAAGGGTTTACCATTTTTTGTGTTCAATTTGCTTTAATTGAATGAAATCGTCAATAGAATTTTTAGGATTTTCGTTGAATTGTCATAATCGGAGGTTTAGTGATGTGTATTATCTATCGATTATGGTCGTGTTCTTCATTCCTTAAGCACATCGACTATAATCGGTAGTTAGATTTAGTCATTAACTATCGATTGTCTTTTTGTACCAAAATTTAAGCTTAATCGGTAGTTAATTTTTTTATCTAACTACCGATTATATTAGATGGTTTCATGTAGAGGAATATAGTTTTGAATCAATCGGTAGTTTCGTATAGGTTTAAACTCCCGATTATGAAAGTTCGTGATTCCTCAAGCACATCAACTATAATCGGTAGTTAAAATTAGTCATTATCTACCGATTGTCTTTCTGTACCAAAATTAGGATTAATCGGTTGTTAATTTTTTATCTAACTACCGATTATATTACATGGTTTCAATCGGTAGATATGTAGTAGATGTTAACTTCCGATTATATTAGATGGTTTCAATCGGTAGATAGGTTTTGTATTTGACTTCCGATTGTTTTGTAATCGTTTGTTATTGTGTTTATTTGACTACCGATTATATGTGTGTCCATAGCTTAGAGTTTTCTGTTCCAATTTTTATGCGTAATCGGTAGATAATCTAGGTCCCGAGCTACCGATTATGAACAATCTGTTGTTAGTTTGTTTATTTGACTATCGATTATATGTGTGTTCATAGCTTAGAGTTTTATGACCCAAAATTATTGCATAATTAGGAGATAATCTAGGACCCGATGTACCGATTATGAACAATCGATTAGTTTGTTTATTTGAATACCAATTATGAACAATCGGTTGATTTTTTTATACTTTTTCTACCGATTATGTAGTGATTAAATGGTGTCTTATGAGCTAATTGTTCTTTATTTGTTTATTTTAGGGAAATGCGATCTAAGCAATCCCAAGATACAATTGTTTCGGGGCCTCGTCGTGAAGGGGTTAAAAAAGTAAAAGATAATGCAAGAAGAGAAAAGAGTGCTAGTGGATCTCTATCACTGAAGGAACTCAACCAAGTTTACAACCAAGTTTTCCAAGAGTTAGAAACCAAGAAGAAGGAGAACCAAGTGCTCCCAAGTTAGAAACCAAGAAGAAGGAGAACCAAGTGCTACACAAGGAGAAGGACAAGGTACAAAGAAGGTAATTAAGAAGAAAGGAGGACACCAAGTCCCCGCCTCTTTGAAGATGAAGGGTATTGAAGAAGGACAAATCCCTGGGTTACCAAGAGATAGAGGAGATCTGTTATTTGGATACAAAGACTCTTGGGCCAAAGAAATTTATTCAACTGAGGTAATAATTATAAAAAACCATTCTTAAGCTATTGTCTTTTTTTTCGTAGAAGTGTTAACCGCTATTCTATTATTTTATAATTCGTCGTGTATATTAGGATCATTCTCATGCGGTTCGTCTACTCAAACCTACAGCCGCACCAAGAAAAATGAAAGATTGGCCGTTAGATGGTGAGTGTGAAAGGTTCAAGCAAATTATTTATCACTCGGGGTTATCTACTGCTGCCGAGAATTCAATGTTAGAGCATGACCGGGTGTCGATATCAGCCTTCCTGGAGAGAATGTATCCTGAGACTGATACCTTCTACATGATGTTTGGAGAGATGACGATCACCCTAGATGATGTGGTGCATATTCTTAGTATCGCTGACCATGGTACAACCGTCAAGTTTGATTATGTAAAGCAGTTAAGATGGGAAACAACTTTATTTTTACACTCAGAAGTGTCTTGGTTGGGATCGAGCGACATCCGACATTGAGTTTAACCGGTGCTTTCGTTAGCAAACTAGACAGTTCAGCATGGTCCACTTGATGAATATGTTCAAAGGCACCAAGGATAGAGAATAAATGAATCCAGAGTTTATCAACGACGAAGTGAATGCTGCAGCCACTGCATATCTCCTCTGTGTTTGGGATGTGTTATTTTCCCCAATTGTAGTGGCAACCAGGTCGACACCAACCTTCTACAACTATTTCATCCTCTCAATAAAATTTGTGATTACTCGTAGGGCACCACATGCCATGCGTTCTTGATGGAAGAGTTAAGAAAGGCATCGAGGGAATCAACTAGCCAAATTGCCGGCAATATGAGCGTACTACAAGTATTTTGATAACTCTGTTGATGCTTTGATTGTTATTTTTTTTTCTCTTTTAAGAATCAATTTTCTCACACTTGGTTTGATATGTACAATAGACATGGATCTATGACCATTTCCAGTTCCTCGATTTGGCCAAAGAGAATCCGATATGGGATAAAAGAACACCCAGAGAAAGAAAATACATTCGACAACAACCGTTCAAGGTCTAAGGAGAAGCAGTTGATTTCTTTGAGGAAGAAATTATACTTGATGAAGTCCAAAGATGTATGCTTTGATCCATACAAGGAAGAACGAGCTAGTGGACATATAGCGGGAGGGTATGAGTTGTCGTTTTATTATGGACCCTTGTGGCATCCCACAGGATATGTTATGTACAATGTCTCTAGGGTGATGCGTTAACTCGATTATGTACAAGAAGA
Source organism: Papaver californicum (assembly GCA_023531435.1). Taxonomy (NCBI): domain Eukaryota; kingdom Viridiplantae; phylum Streptophyta; class Magnoliopsida; order Ranunculales; family Papaveraceae; genus Papaver; species Papaver californicum. The sequence continues at coordinate 7,374,129 of JAJJMC010030977.1, read as the reverse complement.
ACCTTGGAGTCACATGCGTGGCAAGTTCAAATTAGACGTGGAGAATTTTGTATGTGGTAAGGACTCTATCACAGTAGTTTACTCTGGTAACCCATTCGTTGAAGATTGGAATAACATGATGCAATATTTGATCAACGATGGGAGACCTGTCACCCGAGGTGATAAAGTAGATCCAGGCTATATGGAATGGTACCAGGAACATTCTCATCCTCATGTGATCAGTGAAGATAAAGGAAAGACCACCAAGGTTTCCGATTATACTTTTATCATCAAAGACAAACCTTCTGGTTATAAAAGGATGGTACGTAATGTTATTTCCTTTGATTTTAATATTACGGCTCAATATTTTAGATAATAATCGTTTGATTATTATTGCACAAAAACAGGAAAATAGGTTTGCGTTTTTCTCCAAGAAGATTGTTGGGTGTATAAAGGCGGAAGTGCCTTTATCAATTGAGAAGATGAAAGAGCATAAAGACCTAATGATAACATTGATAATGAAGCTTATGCAAGTAAGTTTGGGGAGAAAGCTTTGAATAATCCTAAGAGGCAAGCAGCAAAGCCCAGTAAAAGATTTCGTGGTTCATCGAGTGCTGATGGTGAAGCCAATGTCCCTGATGCTGAAAGATATGTCCATGGTGCTCGTCGTCCTCGTACTAAAACCAAAAATCTAGAAATTAGATTGTGGTTGTCTTGTTAGAGAACATCATTTTCAATTGATTTGCAAGAAACTTGTTTAATATTCTAACATTATGTTTACTTTATGGATGATGAATGGATTACTTTATGGATGATGAATGGATTACTTTATGGATGATGAATGGATTTTAGGTTCTTTTTGTGAATTATCGATTTATTTGCAAGAAACTCATTTTTAATAAGTAACTTTGTTGAAATTTTACATTACAATCGGTAGATAAGCGGTTTGCAGAACCTACTGATTAAGCTTGTTGATCCACAATCGGATGATAATTATCTACCGATTACACCTACTGATCTAAAATCGGTTGATAACTATCTACTGATTAAACATGCTGATGGAACTGCTTGGTTTCTGGACACATTTTACATTATAATCGGTAGTAAATAAAGTTTCATATACTACCGATTATGGAGTATGCAAATGTTGGAAATTTGATAATTTTTTCAAATTTGAATTTGGGGCAACATCTATAATCGGTTAGACTAACGAATATAGAGTATGAATATTTTCGAAGTTTGATAATTTTTTCAATTTTGAATTTGGGGCAACATATACAATAGGTAGTAAAAAAATATTCTTAGACTACCGATTATGGAGTATGAATATTTTTCAAATTTGATAATTTTTTCAAATTTGAATTTGGAGCAACATCTATAATAGGTAGTAAAAAAAAATTCTTAGACTACCGATTATGGAGTATGAATATTTTCAAAATTTGGTTATTTTTTTAATTTTGAATTTAGGGCAACATATACAATCGGTAGTAAGAAATAATTCTTAGACTACCGATTATGGAGTATGAATATTTTCGAAATTTGATAACTTTTTCAATTTTGAATTTGGGGCAACATATACAATCGGTAGTAAAAATATATTCTTAGACTACCGATTATACCTGTTGAGTACAATCGGGTATTAATTATGTACCGATTAAGATGATGGAACTGATTGGTTTCTGGACACATTTTACATTACAATCGGTAGTAAATACATTTTCTTAGACTGCCGATAATGGATTATCAAAAAAAAAAAACGAATTTGGGGCAACATCTGTAATCGTTAGTAAATAAAGTTTCATTGACTACCGATTGTATAAATCGGAAGGTAATGGTGATCTCGATACTTCCAATTGTTTATATTCGTATGAACTTAGTGTACATATTTTTTGTACACTCTTGTTACACCAGCCTCAACAGTTTTTTTTTTTTTTTGAAAAAAAAAGTCGTTGAGACTCTAATCTATATAAGGAGGGTGACCTCTTCTCATTTTATTCACCTCCAATACATTTTAACTCTCCAACATCGAAGTAATCATCTTCAAGATTAATGGCTCAACCGTTCACGGTAGAAGAAGATTTATCGCTATGTAGGCGCTATGTGCAATTCTATCCGAGGCGAGGAGAAGAACGTAGGCAAAATGGTGTAATGAGTATGAGTTATTTTCGGATCTTCGTGGTTGTGACGACCATTAGAAACTCTAAACATTTTCCATACTTTACCTTCATTACCGTCGGGCTTATTGAATCCAATTTTCTTTGAATTACCCGGTATTTCCTCTCCGTCTTCTTTACGTATTTACGATCCTTTCCCACATGACTCTTTCGCTCACCACCTCTCTCACAAATCATTTCAAATTGATCAATCCTCACGCAATTGTTCTAAACTACAACGCACATCTTCTCTTTTTCCTTGTTGATAAGCCATTCCTTTGCCTCCGCCTTACTTCCAAATGTCTTAATGCGCATATAACAAAACAAATATCATAAGCCTAACCTTGTAACATGCATTCTTAGAACAAGAAAATAGTGGGTAGGTAGCATACCAAATCATTTGCATAGTGTAGGGAAATATCAGGACCCTCGTATGAAACATGATTAACCGATTCAACAATCTACATAAAATAACAGTGAGTTAGACAGTACCAATCGGTAGATAATTATGTTCTCGTACTACCGATTAACGACAATCGGTAGTTAATTATGTTCTCGTACTACCGATTATAGCAAGACAAGTTCTGTACACAAAAACAAGTATAATCGGAGGATTAATTTGTTCTGTAGATAAATTTGATCTTTAAACTACCGATTACAAAGTGCAAAATTTTTAAGTTTAATTCAATTCTGGCTACAATCACAATCGGTAGATATGTGATTTTACAAACTACCGATTCAAAATCGATAGATAAAATTTTTCACCCACTACCGATTGTGAAAGATGAAGAGTTAGAAATTTTGTAAGTTTGGAGAAATTCACTTTTGGGGCGACAACTATAATCATAAGATAATAATTATTCCTAAACTACCGATTATGAAATCAAAATTGAACAAAATTCAATTTGGAAAATTTGTTTAATCGGTAGTAATTATTCTTCATGAGACTACCGATTATACCATAATTTTGGCACAGGCGTGTATAATCGGTAGATATGGTACTCCATTATCTACCGATTCTTGGACGTCCATGGCATTAAATGCATGCAAATTTTTTTTTTTGTTAACGAGCACATACAAACGCATGAAAAGTGGGTTTTTGAGCTTCTTAACACAATACCTGATTTTTCGATGCATTATTATCTTCATTTTGATGTGATTCATCGTTTTCTCTCACTGAATCATCGTCTAGGTTTTCTTCCACACCAAAATTTCGATCATCCAACAAATATCCAAATCGTCATCTCCAAACGTTATTGAACCTTCAATAATATGTTCTTCTGATGTTTCTCACCTTCTTCCTCATATTCATCCATATTTGTTATTGATTTTAGGCAAAACCTAGTTTTCCCAAACTTCTTCTTCTTCTTCTCTAACACTCTCTCTATTTCTTTTCTAAAACTAAAACTCGAATAATTTTCTAACACTAACTATAACCAAAATTAATAAACTAATTAATCAATATTAACACTAATTAAACAACAACAGATTAGCCATTAAAGAAAATATATGGATAAGGAATGTGCTGATATTACTTCTTAGTGTCCTTATTTTGTTTTATTAGTCGCCTCAAATTTTTTTTGGGTCATCTTCAAAAACGCGAGGAAGTTTTGCTGTTTCAGCTTTAAAATTATTCTGAGGACACTAACAAAATTTTCCACCTCAAAAATCGGCCTTCCGTGTTCAACATATACTGTAGAACATATTTAGTACGGCTGTAATTACAAGAAACAAATGAAATTTCAGTAAAACAACCACAAAGAAGACAATTCGTATTTTTTGCTATTGTTGATAAAAACTAGCGTAAGGTATTGAACAATGTACATTGATTCATACTCAAGAGAAAAGGATCACAAAATGGGTCTTCACTCTTCACTAGTGAAAGGACAGAATAGGTGGGGTATACAAGGATGGTACAAGCAAGTTGTTGGAATGGGGTTCAAGGGTTTCTTCTGCAAATAGTGATCCACCAAATCCTTAGTAAACACATTCCAAGCCTACTGTTGACGCCATTGAGAAACCAAATTTTGTAAACAGTTGAATCTAGATGAACAAGTTTTTATCACAGCTTATTACTCACTAGTGCTGTTTGGTGGAGAGGTCAATTACTCATTTAACAGTCTTATTAATATTATTTGGATATTTAATGTGCTTAATTCTTATTGTTTTTTATTTGCTCCAGCAACATTTTTATTTGCATATATAGATGCCAAAATAATAGGTGGAACCCAGAATTGGGTTAGAATAAATTGTCCAGGGGATCTCAAAAAAAGAAGAAGAAGCACTTTTAGTAGTTTTAATATAATCACGTGACTTCTGCCTAAGAAGATGAAGTTCTCTGATCGTCTTTCTTTTATCTCCAAATCAAGTAGCTTTTTCCAAAATCAGACCTAATCTATAACATTAATGGTTTCGATTCATAGCTTCTTCCACAATCATTTCTCAGCAGTAACAGTTCTCTTCTCTCTTTCTCTTTTTTTTTTTCAATTAACTGAAATCAGTTTAGAGGAGAGATCTAACAAGTGGTGCACGTAAGAGTACCCACATGTGTGGATAGTGACACGTGGTATTAGTACGTGTTGAGATGATATACGGTCCAGATCTGAGAAATTGTAAAAGGGTATTTGGATATTTTTTCACACGTACAACCTCACACGATGACCATTTTGACCACTTAACTGATTTGGATGAAACGGAATATGACATTTTTCCAATTTTTCCTTAAAAAAGCTGATTCAATCCTTTCCACACTAACAAAGCACCCTAAAATTAAGGATTTGAGATACATCTCAATCTGTTTTATCTAAGAGAAATAGTTTATTTTGATTTTTCATACATATTTCAAATTCAAAATTTAATGATTTTGGATAAAAATTATAGTATTTAAATTTAATTTTTTAATCTGAATACATTGTACAATATTTTAATTTGGTTCCACGATGGTGTATAAAATTTTTCCTTACGACATTCTTACTAATGATTTTTAAGAATACAGTGTAGCCAAATCACCTGCACTGCAACAAAAACAAAATAACCCATGAATGTAGGTTATCCAAGTGCCCAGTTGGTTAGGGAGAGGCCACAATATACAACGTCAGCTATAAATGCCATTGTGAGACTTCAGTGTTTCAAAACAAGTATGGCACATAACACATGATACTATTATAGTCATTGTACCATAACATGGAAAGAGTATAGACGTCGAACATACCAAGATGCCTTCTTGAACATAAGTGAAGGAATCGTTGAAACTGCTGATAGTTTTAAAAGGTACCTGAAATCAGAAAATGAGCCAGCCATTAACATCTGAAATCCAAGTCATGCTTGAAACTTTGAACAAACCATAGAAATACAATCCAAGCCTACAACTAACACATGAGATGTCGATGTAGCAAAAAACACACAAGCAATATCGAGGATATGATTAAAAGAGGAGAGGATAATGTCATACAGTGTTCCTTAGAGTGGTGCATCTCGTGAAGAACTTCAAGACCCTCCAAACAATATGCAATACTTGGTTTGATCCCAATTTGGGTCTGCTTTAGATTTTTCGACGGTTTCACTGATCCTCCTTTCACCAACTCTTTACTATCTCGGACAATCTTGTTCAATGACACGACAATTGAAAGAAATTCTCCCCTGAATTCTCCAGCCAAAAATTTGTACACTTCTTAACTCGTTTGGGTACAGATAGAACTAACATAACACAATTCTATATGGAAACTAGTTTAACATAACCTATTCAACAGCCACTAGTCACTACCAAATAGAAAGGAACTCACATTGTTTCATCCATGGAGCGAAGAATGGTTTCTAAACTGATTCTTTGCTTCCCATAGAGTGTTTCCTTGAGACCATTGATAGACCTTAATGAACCATAGTAATATTTGCTATCCTCGAGCACCTGACAAATGAAATGTAGAGAAGTAACATTGAAATTAACCAATGTAGTAGTCTATGTAAAATAAATCCAATATAAAGGTATAATCTAGTAATACCTGCAATCTCTCTATGATTGCGGACGCATTTCTGAACTGTATAAGTAAACGAGATTGAAGTTGGTCCCATTTATCCATTTCCTCTTTAACCTTTTTGTACATTTGTAGGTATTTCATAACCATTGCTTCCATGGCCTTCTATCTCCAATTAGGGTTTTATGAAACAGGATTCAAGTGTTAACAAGGGTTTAGAGAAACCAATTTTCAAAAATTAGATAAGTAACAACCAATAAATTTGGTAGAGTTATTTCAACAAACACTTAAGAAGCAGCAAATAGTGGTGCTAAACATACTTGCAAAGAAACGAGATTTTCAGGATTTATTATAGGAGTATCTAGAGTTTCGGTAGAGAGAGTGTCAAGAATGTTGAGGCTCAAGAAGAAGAACGGAAGAAGAAGACGAATGGAACGAAAACTGAGCAATAAGCAATTTCTCGGGATTTTTTGTAACCTTCTAGGATTCTTTTGAGACGGATTAACACCTTTGAACGGTCACGCTTAGAACATCTCCAATGCCAGCTACTGTCAAAAATAATCCCGTCATGGCTATTTGGGTAATGTCAACGGATAACGAGCTTCCATCCCCCAGCCGAGCTAATTTCTTTTCACTGGGTGTTGAAATGAGGTAGTGCAGTGATATAAGTAGTAGTCTGACAGAGAGGAGGAAGTGTGCCATCATCAGTTTTTTTACCAAAAGACATGTTCAACCCAATTCAGACACAGGTTTCTACTAAAAGAAAAAGAAGTTCATACTTCATACACAAAAAAATCAAAGTAAAACACTCGAGCTAAACCATAAAATTCAAGTTCAAGTTTCAACATCATAAACAGTAAGGAAAAATAATACTCCCTCCGTTTTAGGAAAAGAGTTACTTTCTCTTCAATTTTTGTTCTAACAAAAAAGTTACTTTCATTTTCAATATAACAAACTTTCAAAATTACCCTTGTTATTTTAAAAAATGTTATTATTCTCATTATAAAGATATATATAGTATTAAACTTTTTGTTAGGGCATATTTGGAAATAAATTACAAAATTTATTCTCTCTCATCTTGCCTTAACAATTGTGCAAATAGGAAAAGTAACTCTTTTCCTGAAACAGAGGGAGTATATAATAGAAAGAATATTCACTTTGGTGCCTACCAGCAGTAATTACGAAAAGAAAAGAAAAAATGAGAAGAAAACTTCCAACCTGACGAGCCAAGAAAAAAGAATCACGTGCACAAAAAAACAAGAAGGTTGTATAAGTACATCACAAACAACACTACAACAGCCCACTCCTCTCATTGCTGATTATATAGCACACAAAAATACCAAACCATTGAATCCAAGTGAAGAGAGAAAGTAGCCATTCGGGAGAGGCCTATAGACGGAGATAAGAGACTGCTACATGTTTCCTATCCTGAATGTTACAAGACTAGAAAGCGTTCCAGTTATCAGAAGTTCTCCTTGGGGTCTCTGATGATGTCCTGAATGGCCCACTTGAACTGAATGGATCTGAATCGTCGAAAGATGGGAACGCTCTGCTATGGTCAGAATCTCTGGTGCTACGCATGGAGTCAAACCTTGCAAGGCTACTATCACCTGGGGGATAAGATGCACGGTCGTTGAACGAACCAAAACTTGAGAATGCATCATATTGGCGATCTCCAGCTTCACTGTACCTGGACGGTGAGTTACCAGAGTTGAAAAATGGGGTGCCAGGAACAGAATCAGCGAAAGCAAATGGGCTTTTCTTAGCGTCAAACAAGCTGGATGCCTGTGGAGATCCAGTTCTTATTGGTTCTAGACCAAAGTCATTGGAACCAAAGAAAGCGTCTTTACTTCTATCATAATCGGAATCCTGGAGCACAATAAAAAGGAAGAAAATAAGCAGAAGACAGAAACCATAAGCCACCAATTCCGAGACAAAACAATTGTAGAAAGCAATCTTCGTCTAGAGTCAACACACCTTTGAAGCGTTAAAGCCCCATACAGAGTCCACGTCATCATTATTGTCAAAGGTACCCCAAGTAGGTTCATCGAAACTTTTATCCCCGGATATTATAGATTCAGCACCACCATGATCACTGCAATCACAAATCCGTAAATTATCTAGGAAAAAAAAAAGCAATTGTGCATAAAATCCGAAACTTGCAAAATATTCGAATAAAAGATTAACCCAAGTTTCTAAGATCACTCCAGATGCTCAATTTCATTCTCGTACCTTTGAGTTTCCTTGGCACGAGGTGAAGAATCAAAGCTCTTCCCAAAATCACTTTCTCGGAATTCTTGAGATGGGCTCTCTAGTGTACTCCTACCTGTCGGACTTCCAGGCGGGCTTCTAGCTGATCCATCATCACTACGAGCATCGGATGGAGACTCGGCATCATGAAAATGCTCCCCCGTATTATTTGGCTTCTCTGATTTGCTATCAGCATTTGAGGATGAATCAGCGGTTAAACCCTCATCTGCTGAAGCTTTTTCCTCCTTCCAAACTGGCTTGGTCTTCTCTTTTGGAGGGGCTATGATGTTTTGCACGTCAAGAGTCAAGTCCTTGACAAATGTAAATCCTGAAAGAAGATAGCATCCCCATTAATACGCAAATTTTTGCACCTTCGTGTAAGCATTCATCGTGGAAAGCTCATTGTTTATATCACAATGATATTCATAATCAAGATACCTTCATCCTCAAACTTGTCCCAGTCTTCATCCCAATCAGCTGCTCCCTCTTGAATTCCAGGTTGCCAGCCTTGTAAAAAATAGAACGATCAATATGGCAATACTTAGATATGTGCAGATAGTAAACAACTTTGCAACAGCAAAAATATGGAATGAAATCGGCTATAAACAATAAGAGAAGTTACCAAAGGGAAGCTCCATGAGTACAGTTGGCTTGATACGTAACCCATACTTCTTGCAACGATCATTCAAGGCTTTCACTAATTCTTCGAGATCTGATTGTATCCGATCTGCGCGAACCTAGATAAACAACCAAGGAACTTGACTTAGACAAGCTCATATCTGGCTTGCTTCAACCGACTTGCCATATTAAAGCTTAAAATTCAAGGTACCTGAAGAATGCCATCAGTACTGCCACCTTGTTCGATTTTAACAAGTGCATTATACAACTCCATCTTTCTCTCCTGCGAAATAACTCATTTTTGTTGGAAAATTGAAGTGTGAAATACCACTTCACGTAAAAACTCAACGACACAAGAGGTATTCTTAAAACAGCTCTAGGCCATCCACACACTAAGGATGTCAATGTACCTGAATATCACGAAATGTAGCCTCTTCAATAGTTAATTTCGAAGCTATATCTCCAACTTGCTTGTATTTCTCTTCATATTTCTTACCCAAAGACTCCACCTGAAAGCCAAATTCCCCATTGAATCATAAAAAGTAAGTCGAAACTAAGGTAGAGAAAATAAACAAGAAAAACAAAATTTCACTTCACATGTCAAAACAAGGTACCTCTTTTTTATCAGCCAAAGCCCTCTCTGTAATCTCATTAAGCCTATTGTCGCATCTGCTCTTATATAGAACCTGATAGCGAGAAGAGACGAAGTAGCAACCAGGGTAAATCAGCAAGATGAAGTCCAGACTCAGGCCCTTGGTATATATTTCAAAAGAATAAACAAGGTAAATAGGGAAGAAAGTAAAAGAAGTAACAGGGAGAAGAGACACTACTCACAAGTTCCTGCATCTTAGTACGGTAGAATTCGATCTTCTCTCTAGAATCTAAAATCTCCTTCTCCAATTCTGTGACCTTTATAATACAAAGCGGGTCATGTAAGAAAAATCGCAATTCTTGAGAGATGCCAAGCCAGTAAGGTATTTTCCGTAACAAGAGAACAGCAAACTATACACATAATTCAGTCACAGAGGAGAAGCGACACAAACATCAAAGTAAGGACTGATGGGTTTAGCACTATTATAGTATTTAATAGCCCAATATTAACGCTGGTAATATATAGACCATTAGATGAGAGGATAGTACACTTAAATCACCTAGATGGCATACACACATAAGCAACTAGATTGCAAGGCTTCAATAACAATACAGTGATGTAAAGGGACAGAAGCGGAAAAAAGTAATAACCTTTTTATCTGCCTCTGTTGCCTCGTCAAATTTTGAGTTTAGTGAATTTTGCTCCTCGTTACTGAGTTGGTTCACCAGGTGTTTCTCTAATACTGGTACTCTTGATTTTTGCAGATTGGGCTGTTGTAGTCCTCTATCTATCTGAGGATGGGTAGGAGGGAGTTGCATTTGTTGGGACCTTGAACCAACTGTAGGCATCATTTGCCGTGCACCAGGCATACCTTGCTGCTGCGGTTGTTGCAATCCTAAGGAGGAGAAAACAGAAAGAGAAAAGGATGAAATCCAAAAACATGCAGTGAACAATAACCCAAAAATAGTGGCATTTTTGAAGCAGTACCAGGACCGGGTCCCCAAGCTGCATTTCCATATGCAGCAGTGGGTTGACCTGCAGTGGGCATAGGATTCTCATCAAACATGATATTGCTTGGAAGCACAGCTGGAAGGGGACGCCCTTCCCTGAATCGTTCCATCAGATACAGAGCGATACAGAACTCTCTCAATGAAAGCATGCTATCATTATCCTGGTCAGATAAGTCCCACACCTGTTTTAAGACCGCTGGTGGACAACAACACAAATCTTTTAATGAGTATAATGTGGTTAGATGAACCAACAACAAACTACAACCATAGTATAAGGAAAACATATCACAGAAAACATGGACTTCGCAATCAAAACATTCTCAAGCATTTTCACTGGGGCTATTTCTCTTAATTATTCTGTTCAGTGAAGCAATGGTGGTGGTATGCAATCAACGACACTGGATTCATTTTGCTCATTGTGTAGAAAGACATGGCATTAGGTATAATTCCGTGTGTGTCAAAGTTTAAGGTTTGCAATCTAAAGCTAGAAAAGCAACCCTTCTTTTGCCTGGTATCTTCAAATGAAAAGTTGAATCGTGTTTTATGTGATGAGAATAACACAATATCGAATTTAAATCTGCATCCTCAAAGCCAGACATACCTCTTTCCAATCTCCAACTCAAAAACAAGTTTTTTGCTTGGTCACCAGTGATTTTCCCATCTCTGTCTGTATCTACCTCCACAAACACTTTAGTATACTTCTGAATGTCGGACTGAGTCATTCTTGGCCACTGTGCCTGGGACTGGTTAGAAGCAGAATTGCCGGCTCCTGCTGAAATACCAGTTGACATAAACGTGGAAGTATTCTGGGTTGGTGATATTTGTTGGTTCGGTTTAGTTAATGACTGAGTACGCTGTAGTTGACCACTTGACGGTTGCATACTGAATGTGCTCTGTAAAGAATCAAGTGAGCCATGCTTTGGTAAAGATTGAGGCGCAGAAGATACTGGGACAATGGCGGATGAGACTGGTAAACTGCTAGCAGAGAACCCGGATGAAGATGAACCTTGTTTTGGTTGCGATGAGATGGCTGAAAACACATCTCCACCAAAAATTGAATCAGAAGCAAACCCATTTCCAGAAGGAACCAATGCTTTAGAATCCTTGGCTGCTGGCTGAAAGGACGACTGAACTTGGTTTGACGGTCTCGGTGTAACCAACTGTGCCATCCCAGAGTTTGCTTGTGGTCTAGGTGGTACTGTAGAGTTCAATCCTGATGATGGTCCCATCCCAAATCCACTCTGACTTGTAGGAGGAGTAACCCCTCTGCTGGGAATTTGTGAGGTTGCCCCCGATGGTGGCATTTGTCCACCCGACATTCCGCTGAGCCAGTCGGTTGAGACACTTGAGGTTGGAGGTCGTGGGGCTGCCATAGTACCTCTTACAGGAAAACCTTGGCCAGGGATACTCTGTGCTGGAAGTGAACCTGCACTAGCAGGAATTGGCGGCCTCGTAAACTGATTTGGTTGGGAAGGAAATTGCTGCTGGCTCACACCTGCATTTGGGACTGACTGTGGCCCTCTGTAGCTAAGATTTTGAGATGTAGCAGTGGCAGCTCCACCCATCTGAGGGGAAAGATTTGCCCCACCCATCTGGGAGATAAGATTTGCTCCACCCATCTGGAGGGAAGGGTTTGCTCCATTCATCTGGAAGCCAGGCCTTGCTCCACCCATCTGAGGGGCCGAGGTTGCTCCACCCATCTGAGGGGATGGGGCTGCTCCACCTGTCTGAGGGGCAGCTAACGCAGCAAGATTTATCTGTGGTGCAGGGATTCTAGCAGCTGCGGGACCAAACAATGCAGCCTGGACAATATCCTGAGTTAACTCTCTCTTACTTTGTGCCACAGTTACAAGTTTAAGAGCGTTGTAAAATTCTGGCCGTCCGAGGAAGCCACTTCTGTTTCGATCAGCAAACATCCATATCTGCATAGAGGATACACAATGTAAGAGCAGGACATTAATGTTTCCGAGGATTTAAATTCATTTGCCTCACCTTCGCCACTTTTTGCTTCTGCCATTATATAAGCACTTCTAAATTTTAATAAGATGGCTACTACTTTACGTTTTTTGTATTTGTTAATGTTCACACAATAATGAAGAAGCATCAGCAAGAGGTGCACCCAAATGCCACTAACAAGTGTACCGTGCACATAAATAATGTTTGGACAATAATTATTAATAGACAGCTGTATGTGCAAGTGCATCCAAGTAGACAGTGCGGCGAAGTGTATACTATCTATCAAACATTGACAACAGAATGGTCACTCAAAAGTTCCTACTGAACTAAGAAATGTATCCATCAAGTTCTTACGGGTGCTGAAGACAAATCTACTCAAAGCAAACCTATAATCAATAGGAAATAGAGTTCGTGTTTCAAAATCCCATTTGAACTTAACTTCTAAATTCAAATTTCATAGTTATTCTCCCATGAAACTAAATTGTAGTCATTGAATAAATGAAGGATTTGGTAATAAACAACTACAAGATGAAAAAGTGTACTTACCAATACGATCTAATACAAGAAAACCTTAGCCAAATAGATCAAAATTGGGTGTACCTGAGCTAGAACAGGTTTCTGCAAACCAGAAGCTTGAAAGAAAGTAACAGCTTCCTGTCCACTAATTCTTCCATCCCGATCTAAATCTGCTCTTCTAAAGTACTCATCAAAGAGATCTACGTTTTGCCCCGCCATTTCTCACTGTTACAATAATTCAATCGAAACATCAGATTTTGAAGAAGAAAAACAAAACAAAAAAACAGTTATCGAGAAATCAAAATCATTAAAAAATTGATCTTAATTACCCTGAATTCACCCTATAATTTATCAATCTGGGGAGGAAAGGAAAAAGAGAAAAAAAGGTTTACACAAGATCTCAGTCGTCCAAGAACGACTGAGGAAATTGAAATTTTGGGTTTGATTATAAGAGATCGAATAAGTGTTATGTTCAATTGATCGAAATAAAGAGAGAGAATCGACAGTTAGTTGGTGAAAGAATTTACATATTTTGGCAGCACAGATTTTGAATGAATCTGCTCTGGCATGTTGTCTCGCTCGATCGAGGAGAAAAACTAGGAAAGCAAGATGATGATGGCTAATTACTTTGTTATAAAGTAACATAGACATATTTTGCCCTTCTGTTCTTAAAATACTCCCTCATTTTTAAAAAATGGTAGCGAAGGTTATATATTTAGGTATGTCAAACAAATAGGTTTATCTCTATTAATAAATGATTAAATATTTTAAGATTAGTATATTAAGCATAAAAAATAATTTTCTTTCAAAGATAAATAAATAAAATATATAAAAATTTAGTTTAAATGATTGGTTTTATTATTTTTTATGTTAAATCAAACAAGTCTATCATTTATAAACAGAGAGAGCAATAATTAATAATTATCTCGCTAGACAGGGGCTTACTGAAATTTATTAAGATCTGATAATTTTGTTCCCAGCTAGAAGAGGAGATATGGTGTCTAAAAATGGTGAATCTATTAGATTACCGTCAGTATTAAAACCTAATCTATGTTCACAAAGATAATAAATAAAAAAAATCTAATCAATTTTTTAAGAAAAAAAAACTTGATTTATTTTCATTTCACTCAAACCAATCTATATACCAACCAATTTTTTCTTCTCCTCTCATCCGCTCATTTTTTATTTTAAACTATAACATCGTCGATCAACGATTCAGAACTAATTAATCTGTCAATTTTTATATATAACGACGATGGTAAACGAGTTAAGCAAACCACATCGAAACCTAGTGAAATTGATCTAGAAACTGCGAAAGCGTTTCGATTTAAATAGTCAAATCCAATTTTAGAAATTGAAGAAGAAGAAGAAACTGAATCCGAATAAGAATAAACTCTTGCCGCAATACAAATATAACAAATGGTAAGAATTAGTTACTTTCTATCAACTCATTCCTCTTAATTAGGTTTTTGATTCATGCATACACTCAAAAATTAAAAAATATCAAAAGTAGGTTTTTTGTGTTTAACCAGAATCGGTCGATGTGAATGTCTACACAACCAATTCTGGTTAAAGGAAATGCACATTTTTTATGGTAATTTTTTTCTACAATTGGTCGATGTGAATATCTACATCGATCGATTATAAAGTTGTGGTTTATAAAATGTCAAAAGCTCAATCGTCCAAGATAAATGTTCATATCGACCGATTGTACCTTTGACCAAATGCATAAATTTTTTGGATGTTTTTTAGGATAAAATTGGTTGATAGGAGCATCTATATCGACCGGTTGTAGAAAGTCAATTGTTGCAATCGGTAGGTGTAGATGCATCGTGATAGCCGATTGTACACTTAGAATTCCTAAAGTTACTTGAATTTGATTGTTGTTTATTGTATATTTGAATATGCTCTAAGGAAAAGGGAAACCAAAAAGATATCGAATAAGAAACATGATCTTGCTTCTCCTCATATTTTTGAACCTCGTCGAAAAGGCGGTCAAAATTTTGGGGCTAAACATCGTAGGGGCAGAGTAGGTGAATGTGGATCGGTCTATGTCAATAAACGAACTGAAGTAGAGCATACAAGAAAAAAAAACTGATAACGAACAAAACGATGAAGAAAATGATGAAGAACAAAGCAAAGAAGAATGAAAAGGTGAAGGTAAAGCCGAATAAGAAGAAAATTAAGAAGAACAACAAGGAGGTGAAAAACAATGAGAGTTGAAACTGAAGCTGCAAATGGAGCAAGGAGGAAGAAAACAAGTTACTTGTCAGCCCTTGAGATGATGTTACATTGCGGCGTTTATGATCCTCCTTTTGGGTTATCCGGTGATGGAGGACAGTTGTTATGGGGGTACAAACAAACTTGGGATGCTATCTCCTATGCAACCATAGTAAGTATCTCAACCTTATTATCCTTCTAGTGTAATGTTTTGATTATTGTCTACCAATATATTTTTTATTCTATTTTACGCTTTTCTCTTAGTTTTTTTCTCCAGGTTTATAGGTTTTCGTGGTGGAAACAACTCGTTGGTGGAATTTGTCATCCGTTAAAAACGGGAAGTAAATTCTGAAAACATGTTGTACATATCACTTTTATTTTATTTTTTAGATTTTTAGTTAGATTTTTTTTTGTAGTCGTCATGTTTACTTATGGAAATAACATGTACGTTCACAAGATCAGGCACATTATGGTGGTAATCAATTTAGTTTAGATTCTTAATCTTCCAGTAACTGCTCACCAACTATGGGATATAACCAGAACCAATCCTTTGGTTTTGATCAATATCCTACGTAATCTTTTGGTTATTTTCATACATACCAACAACCTGACGATGGGTACTGATGTGATTTTTAATTATTACCGCAAAAGCACGGATGTCGATGAGATAGTATGCAAGTACGGTTCGTTCCACGGGGATTTCAGAATCACGATTTCTAATTTTTAGTCAATTATTGTGCTAATAACAAAAGAATGATTTCTAATGAAAAAATTAAATAAAAAGATAAAATAACTATACAAATTAATCACCAGGAAGATAAAGCCTAGGGTTTTGGATTCCACTACTTTTGATGTTTGCATAATTAATTATTTAATTTCTTAAATCTACTCTCGAAATACTCAAGATAATTTTTGAACCCAATCTCATGTTTTGGAAAATATAACTTTTAAAACTATTTATACGACTTTCATCGTTGCACAAGAGTATAATCTCCTTCGCTTATAAAAGATCAACAGTTTAAAAAACATTCAGAACAATTAAAATAAAACATTTTAAAAGATAAATTATTAGTCATGAATAGCACAAAAGAGAGTAATTTTGTCTAAGAAATTTAATACTAATAGTAATCATCAAAAATAGCTTTTTCCGCCACCCAAGGTAAGAAGATTAATTGCTCATAGAGATGAGAATAAAAAAAAATTGTGCAAACAAATTAAATTTATCGAATAAGAATAGCTCACAATTTTTCTTTATTTTTGTAGATTTAACAAACTCCAAGTGTAGTACAAAGAAGAACTGACCAGTGGCGTCACTGAAGCATAAAAAACTATTAAATGAATTAATGAATCAATGACGCCTTATGTGAGCTTTAATCTCTCAATTGTCGCAGACACTATTCACCGAACCGTTACAAATAGTGTTTAAATTAAAAAAAAGCAACGGAAATAAATGACGGTTTCTGTTAACCTTTTTCATCTTCTTCTTCCTATTCACAACCTGGTTTTCTCTGAAAAAAGTAAACTGAATTTTTATTTCTTCTTTTTCTGGCAGTGCCAGCCTCTCCCCAATGCTTCCCTTCGTCCTCTATTTGTATCATGATAATAATAACTCCCGTATCCTCTCTCAAATCTTCTTTTTAACGCATACAAAAATATCTTTGATTTGATAATCAATTCTCGGTTATTTTGTTTCCCTTGGTCGTGATTTCTCTCGATCTCTGCCTTATTTCCTCTTGCTGGATAACAAAAGATATTGTATATATGGAACATGGTCGTGTTAGATTAGGAAACAAAATATTTATTCCTCCATGTATTTTAAATCCGAGAATATCTTTTCTATTTTAAACGCAACAACTATTTTCACGGGTTGTTTCGAGTCTCTCCAAACTTATCCAAGCTTCTAATAATCAAGCAAGAATATTTTCTTGTCTTAATTCCCAAAATCTTCTCTAAATCTCCTAGACAATCGACCAAAAATTCGCATAGTTGAGAAGATTGAGTTCCCGCCAAGAATTTTGTTTGGAATGACCATGGGTGCGCTTAGCAAATCTCGTAGGGTGCCCTTATCCAACAAGAGGGTGTCTTTAACACTTTTTGAGGGTGTTTTTTAACACATTTTAGCCCATTTTCCATGAATGTTTATTCTTCTAAAAATACCTACAAACGCAATAATTACACAGTAT
This sequence comes from Papaver californicum, assembly GCA_023531435.1. NCBI lineage: Eukaryota > Viridiplantae > Streptophyta > Magnoliopsida > Ranunculales > Papaveraceae > Papaver > Papaver californicum. The sequence continues at coordinate 7,356,681 of JAJJMC010030977.1, read as the reverse complement.
AAGTATGCAAATGAGTTCTAACATTATACAAATTGAGATCAAATAAGACACGAAAATGTGTCTATCAAAGACCCCTAAACTTATTATTTGCTAGTCCTCGAGCAAATCTAATCTAGAAAATAAAAATTCTAACTCACTTTCGCAGGCATCGCGATTGCACTTAGCGTGTGCAACAAGCCTTTAAACCCCTAGGAGTCCCTAGTGGACAAGTTTTTGTCTCGTGAGGGTTTATAAGAGGTGTACCCACAAAACCTTTTACTCCAAACTCTAGTTACTTGTGAACGATTGAGGGTAGACACTAAACATGCTATTTAGTTGGCTACTAAATTCTTCAATTATGAGAATCATTATCCTATATGAGTCTAATTGTTGTACACGAGTTTTCACTCAAGCGTACTAAAATTCATATACAAGAAAACAAAGTTCTACTCAGAAAGTCGTACAATGGACCACGATACTCGGAATATAACAAACCACAATCACATGAATATATTAAGAAGATGATTATGGAGATAGAAGTGTGCGCATGTTGACTAAGGTGAACGGTGTTTCCCAGAATATTTGTATGATCGTCAGTTGACTTTATTATTATTAGTAAAAAAAATCCCTGCAACATGAATAAATCTTTTGAATCTAAGCGCATGCTCCTTGTCAGATTACATGATAACTCTTATGGATCCTGCGTTCCACGCTTGTTTAGGCGACGGAGACAGGGAAAACACACACATATTTTTATCCAAGTGTCATTATTTTCTATACTTTTTCAAGTTCAATTAAAATAATGGGGTTTAATCTCAATCATTCTACTTCATCCTAGCGATGACAACATGGAGATACTAGTACCCTGCCAAATCACTTACAGAAACACATAAAGTTGCAAAAATAAAAACATAATGTGATATGGTGACGACTCCGATATATGGTGACGACTATCATGTTATTCATAACACCTGAGCTTTGTCCTTTTATGAATAGACCATTTAATTGGGTCTCTCAAATCCTACATCTAAGAATTTTGTTTCCATCTACTTAGAATGGTCAGTGTCATCCTGAATTGTTCACAAGTTTCTAAATTTTGGAGTTTTTGGTACAACTAATTTTTTTAAAATTTTCCCCCTTACCCCCAAACTTAAATTGAACATAGTCCTCGATGTTCAAAAGATAAATAAAAGAGATGAAGAAAAATATTACCAGCATTGTGTACCAAAAGCATATGGGTTACCTCCCGTAGAGCGCTAAGTTTAAAGTCTTCAGCCATACCAAGAAAGGATTAGTCATAATTTACGAATCATATAATAATAATCTGAATAATTGCGGATCCTTGAAGTTAATTGAATTTGACTAACTCAGTTGACCACAATGGAATATATGAAATTGGTGGTCTTTCTTATGAAAATGTGTCGATTTAAACTTTCTAAAATAATCAGATTTAGTTTCAAGAATTAAAAATTAACACATTTGAAGTTGAAACATTCCCAATTTGGTAAATAAAAAATTGGCGGGACAACAAAATCAATCATGGTGTCATGGACCGGGTAAAACACATCAACCAGAAGATGGGTTTCTGACGACTGAACTTCTTTTTGGACAAAATTAGGCTCAGGAAACAGTTCTTGAAGATAGTCTTTTAAAATGGTAGAGGCACATATGTCAAGTCCCGAGTGAGGGACTTTTATAAGAGTCAAAGGTAAACCACAGGGAGAATGGTAATCACCCCCAAACTTAGAATTTTTAGTTTCCTTGGATAGACTAGCCACAATTTTTCTAATTTCTAGATCGTCAGATTCCTAAAAATGGTCAGGGCTAATTGATGTTTGAAACTCAGGTTTTTACCAGGTTTAGTATTTGGTCTAACATTTGCCCAACGTTAGGGCTTGGTACCTGGAATGATGGTTGACCTGAGTTGACTAGGTTAAGTCTAATTTTAATTAATTTTACGATACAAATATTTATGAATTTACTATTATACCCTTCACTTGGACTAAATTACCCTTATTGTCACACACACTTGTCACACGCTTCAAATTCATTACCCTTAATCAAATTCATTAACAAAAGCTAATCGATTTCTATTGATTTTCATTCATCTTTTTTTTTTCTCTTCTCTTTTTTTTCTCCTTCCTTCTTCCCTGTTCTTCTTCTTTCTGTAAATCGAGTGATGAAAGTGAGGATTTAGAGTACGAAAATAGAAGGGAGTGATTAAGAGAGTGTTAATGATGATGATGTTGGTGTTAATTAAACAAGAAAAGAGATAAAAATAGTGAATTACAAAAGAAGAGAAGTTAGAGTTTTTGTAAACGAGATTTGATGATGAAAGAGAATAATTAAGGATGAATTAAAGAACATGAGATGAAGAGGAAGATTGTATGCTGATTTGAAGGATTAATTTCAGTAAAGATCGTGATTTGAATTGAATTAGAAAATTAGGGTTTTCGTGAGAAAATTTATAGAAACTTCCGAAGTTGAAATTGATGTTTGAAAGATGCGTTTGATTGATTTAAGAGTTTGAATGGATATTTTGATGTTGAATTAAAGAGAAGAATATTTGAGAATTTAATTAGGGTTTTGTGTTCTTCCCCAATTCTAAAAAGGAAATTAAGGTTTCGGGATTGATTTAAATTCTGATGAAATTGAGAAGTAAATCAATTTACTAGTGAATGAAGAATGAAACGGTTATAATTTGATTTGAGATATAGAGATGCTTTGATGGAAGAATCAAGATTAGGGTTCTGTGAGTGATGTTTGATTTGAAGTTGAGCAAATAAGGATAGATTTGGGTATGATTCAAATGGAGATTTATATATAAAACTTTCAGAGATTCATGAACTCAATTCGATCTGTAATCTCCGCGCGTATTGTAATCTTAATTTTGTGTTTGCTTGGTTATTATAATCTGATGACCTAATTTTTGGTCAATTTCGGATTTTTTATTTATTAATTAGGTCTTGTTAGAAATTTTGTTTGATAATTTTGTTTCTAATAATGGTGTGGAGATGTTCTTGAGTTGTAGAGATAAGATGGTGTTATTAAGTGGTGGTTGATAAAGGGTTTAAAGGTTGAGTTGCTGTAATTGAAGACTATGATGCTGTTATGGTGGTGGATTTGAATGGTGGTGGTAGTGGTTAAAGATAGATCGGTGAAGAGAAGATGAAGATAGATCTATAGCCGTAGGTTTAATGGTTGCATCATAACCGTTAGATGCTAAGCCCACATCAGGGATATATTTGTAATCTTATATAATTTAATTTATAAAATTAATTAAAATCTAGTTAATAACAGTCAATAGTAGTTAACCGTCAGCCCAGGTACCAAGCCCTAACATTGGACAAATGTTAGACCAAATACTAAACCTGGTCAACACCTGAGTACCAAACATCAATTAGCCTAAATGGTCAATTGTTTTTTCTAAGCTATAGTCAGGTGGTGCATCCTCACTCATATTTAAATTCTCTGCGAGTCTATCATCTTCGTCAGGGACTATGGTTTTTGACTAGTTAGATTCTAAAACACTAGTCTCGGGATAAACTCGTTCCTCTAAGCCATCATCGTCTTCATAATAACAAGAAAATATTTTACTATTTATAACAATGGTATTTCTAGTTAAATACTTTTCCTCTTGAATAGGAAAAATAACATCAACATTATTGGGATTGGAACTAGAAACATCATTATTATCGTGAAGCTCAATTGTTGTGAAAATTTCCTCATCATTATGACTACGAATTTCAATTTCCTCATCATCATAATAATATGAAGATGATTGAACCTTATTTAAATAAGTAGTGTATTCTATTCTAACATCGTCCTCTAAATTAGGTAAATACTCATCATTATTATCAAGGGTAAAATTGGAAATACTATTTTAGCAATTAAGTTCATTTTGAGAAATATTAGCAGCTAACCGTTCTTCTTCTTCAATTTCATCTAAATGTGTCTTAAGTTCACTAAGAACGGTATGTAAAGTTATAAGTTCTTTATTCTGTTATAATGAATCTTCATAAAATTCCTTCATTAACATCTCACTCTTACGTGTCGACTCAGTTATCTGTTTGAGTGATTCTTCTAGAGTCATAATAGGTTCATAGGGAGTACTAGATCGCAACCGCTCGAGGGTTCTTCTAGAAGAGAATTACTCATTGTTGCAATTCGTTTCTTCATTTCTAACTCAAACCTATTTGTATTCTCAGTCAACTGCTTGAGGGTCTCTTCTAGAGAAATAGAAGGATCATCAATAGTACCAGGGCTCAACTTTTTGATTAAATCCTTTAAAGATGAAGAACTCGAATTTTGCTCGTTTCCCGTTCATATGACTGGTGAGCATACGAATAGTAATTGGGATCGCCACTGTATGAACGATAACCTCCAGAGGATTGGTAGTGATCCCAAGTACTATCCACACTATGGTCATAGTACGGGTAATATCCGGTTTGAAATTGTGCCGGGTATTCATTGTGTTGACTATCGTAATACCAATTCAACATTTTTATTTTATTTTAAAGTGCACGTGCAAATGCAGGTTTGACTAAATAGGTAAGCTCATGTTACCTTAGAAACATATACCTATAGTCAAAGAATGGTCAAGGGTACGAGGCTAAGGCTTGTGAAATTTCAGCTGGTAACTCCCATCAGGCCCAAGGCACGGGTTCAATTTACTTTTCCACGGGTTATCCTAAAATCGGTAGTATGACGAATGCAAAATGTTGTGTGTGCACGTGTTTATAAAATAAAAGCTAAAAAAAAATATACATAATATAAAATGAAAAATTAATGAAAAATCTAAAAAGAAAATAAAAAATTGAGGTATACTACTTACTTTTTTTGGTAGGCAATTTCCGCAATTAATGTAAAAGATCGCCTGCACATTAAAGCTAAGAAAAATACCCACATAAAATCTAAAAAGGAAAAAAAACAAAAACAAAATAAATCCTAATTAACCTAATTAAAAATTAAGCCTAAAATAATAATCTAAAACCCTAATCTAAAAACAAGTCTGTGTCGGCGGCGCCAAAAACTTGATGTGATTTTTAATTACTTCCCCAAGAGCACGACTGTCGATGAGACAGTATGTAAGTACAGTTCGTTCCACAAGTATTTCAGAATCGCGATTTCTAATTTTTAGTCAATTATTTTGCTAATAACAAAAGAATGATTTTTAATGAATAAATTAAATAAAAAGATAAAATAACTATACAAATTGATCACCAGGAAGAGAATGCCTAGGGTTTTGGATTCCACTACTTTTGATGTTTGCCAATTAACAATTTAATTTCTTAAATCTACTCTCAAAATACTCAAAACAATTTTGAACCTAATCTCATGTTTTGGAAAATATAACGTTTAAAACTATTTATAGGACTTTCGTCGTTTCACAAGAGTATAACCTCCTTCGCTTATGAACAGTAGCAAATATAAATTAAGCAGAAAATATGTATAAATTATGCCTATATCACCTGACTCCTGTATAACACTAGATTTTGGACTTGATCATTTGTGCGTAAATGAAAAGAATGGAGAAATGTCGACATTATATAACCACTAATGGGAGCAAAACAATTTCAATAAAGAATGATATCTTCTACCTATGGAATGTCCAGGCTCTTCTTATCTTAGCACTCAAAGAAAGATAATTTGGAGGATATAAAATTAATGACTCAAATGAACAGAATGATAATAAAAGTAAACTTTCCATGTAAAAGATAATTTAATTAATTTTACATGGGAAAGGTAGGAAGGATATAAAGAGGAAGCATGAGATGTCGAAGAGGGGACGGAAAACAAAGGGAGAAAGCTATAGATGTGAGGGTTGGCGGTTGTGTCTGAAAGTTAGAGCCAGGAAAGAGGGATAAGATGGTTTTAAGGGACGATCAGTATTAGTTGAGGTTTATTTTTCTTTTCTTCCCTTTTATATCTTCTCTACTTTGTAATTTGTAATGGTTTTCTAGTTTTATCATCTAAGGTATAGGAGGAGCTATTTTTGTTGTGTAATTTTAATATTTATTCTTCCACATAATTACTCTCTATTTGTGTCATTCAATGACTATTAATTTCTCTTCTAAAATGCTTTTAAATTGTTTTGAATGGTTTTAAAACTGTTGATCTTTTATAAGCGAAGGAAATTAGATTTTTTCATAACGACTTAGGTTGTAATAGTAATTTTAAAACGTTATACCTTCCGAGACATGAAAGTGGTTCGAAACTGGCTTGAGTATTTTAAGAGTAATTACTTGAGATGGTAAATTGTTAATTTTACAAACATCAAAAGTATTGGAATCCAAAACCCTGGACCCTCTCTTCCTGATTAATTAATTATTTTGTATAGTTATTTTTATTTAATTAAATTCGTAAAAATCATTAAAAAACATTCTCTTTGTTTAGCATATAAATTTTTTTTATTAACTAGAGATAATACTATGAATCCCTGTGGGAACGAACCATATTTGTCGTTTTTATTTTGTGGACGTCGTGCGATTGCGACCATAAGTTTTTGGCCTATCAAATATGAACGTTTGTAGGGAAAAAGGAAAAAATTGTATTATAAATCAACATGGAGGTTATCTCTTAATCAACAACAAACTGCACTCAACATGTTTGAGAAAATGCCTGAATGACTATTTCTTCACGACTCCTAGTTTAGCTACTAGTTCTTGTACCAAGTCATGTTGTCAGTTATCCAAGGATCATTTGATTGTTTGCCAAAAGGTTAGGTCAGTCTTGGATCGATATTGGATAGAGTTTATGTAAGATTAGGATATGGAGTTTGGGTTATAGTTTTGGCTACAAAATTTGGCTAGAGTTTGGATAAAGATTGAAGAAGATTGCATCTTGATAAAGTTGGTTTTAAAAAGTGGTATGAGTTTGGTTGGATTATAGAATAATATTTGGAAAGAGTTTGTAGCAAGAAGATAAAGGAAGAAGATAATTGTTGCAATTGCAGTTGTTGGTTGAGTAGGAAATGAATGAAGAAGATAGTTGTTTTCCTTGAGGGGTAAATTCATAAAATTAAATAACATTTTAAACCATGTGTGGGCAATATAAAGTCTTATCCGCACTAATATCATAAACTCTGCAACATTAAATCGGCAGTATTACCGAAAACTTGCAGTATGACTATATAATCTGTGATATAATACCATTAAGTAAAGAGCAAGATAAAGATATGCTTGCGCAGTCGACATATTATGTCTACTCAATGTTATCTGTCATAAATTATAAAGAAAATTCATTCATCAAAAAAAGAATATATTTATAGACCCATAAATTCACATATTACGTGAGTATCTTTAATGAGTTTTTAGGTTACATTTGAAAATTAACGGCAAAGCTAGCCAAACTAGCCAATCATTTCTCAGGTTAGATTATCTTTACTGACTTTTTAAGACAGTAGCTGAGACACCTCCCATAAAAAAATCAACATCAAATCTGGCAAATCCTTTCTCAGCCGTTCTTTGCAAAGACAAGTGATGCACATGGGTTTACCAAATATAGATCTTTGCTAACACGACATGTCTGGAATGCCCTGTCGGTGTTTCTATAAGCATAATACCTTTGGTACATGGATTGAGAATTGAAAGCACCATTTAGTGAACCAACACCCTGAGATTGTGCATCAGATCTCTTATAGATTACAGGCATATGAGACAAAAACGTAAAACCACCACCAACGGTAAATGTTGTGCCATTTTTTTTCAAAATCACTAGCTTGATATTTCCATCCTCCCTGTAAACAATAAAAAAATTCAGTTACAAAAATAAGATACCAAATGAAAGTAACAAATTAAATATTTCACCATAACTCTTAACTGATTCTGACTACAAAAATACTATGCAAATTGTACATTTTAGATTTCCCAATAAAATACAAGCATACAATCCAAGAAAGAAATATGGTATGTTAATTTGCACCGACTCAATCCACATCTTTTTTTTCTTTTCACCTTGGATATATGAATTTTTCTTCCATTTGTTTCGCTTATAAACCATTGGTGTCTTCAACTTTGTTCGTAAATTGCAATTTCTTCACTTGTTGTTGATGATGATAAGTTTTTATTGGCGACTTCTTTGGGAGTAATGCTTCCTGCAATTCAGACTACAAGAATGAGGTGAATTCGTAATTCCGGTATCACCCTCATGATTGACAAAATTAACACTAAAGAGATCAAAACCCGCTGAAGGGGTGCGAGGTTGAGTATTTGTATTAAACTCAGTAATTGTGCATATTTATCCTTCATAAAATTTATTCGTCTACTTTTTTTCTATAATGTGTGAAAAGGGATCGGTGTTTCGAGTTATGGTCTATGAGTTATGACTTCTACAAATAACCATGTGCAGTCTTAAAAATTCCTGGAATTCCTATGAAATCAACTTTCCTTGGATATCGCTCTAACCAAATAGACTTCAAATTTAGATTTTTCAAAATTACATTGGAAAAGGTGAGTCTTTTTCTTTGTAAATTGGGGTCAATCACTCTATTCAGACTCCGGACGAAGTCTGCAGAGCCGTTTTACTAAAACATGTTACAAACACTAAAACAAATTCTTTCGTCAGAATTTTTCTTCTTTATAGATTTTACGATTTTGTGAAACTTAAGATGGGGAATTCCTACTATGATATCTAAACTAATAAAAGCAAAATAGAACCAATGGGTTACCTCATATTCAACGCCTAGTTTAACGTTTTTAGCCCGACTTGTAAGATAGACTCCCCATACATCAATAACCTGAAAATTTGGGGATTCACCCATGGAACAATATGCAATGCAAATAATAGTTTCATAAAAGTGTTAGCACAAAATAATAATAGTAAAGCTATCGCTTGATAGAAAATCCCCACACTTCGTCCGTTTTGTACTTGGAAGTGTATAGAGAGCATAAAACAAGAGAACTTCTATGGATTCATCTTGGTTAACCTGCATAGTGTGGTGGATAGGGTTGTACATGGCCGGTTTCGATTCGGTTTCCATCCAAACCAAAACCAAAACCGTTAATGTCGGTTTCTAAAAATCTTACCATAACCGAAACAATAACCATCGGTTCGGTTTCTAGCCGGTTTCGGTTTATTCCAGTGGGTTTCAGTTAACCGACTATTATATCAGTTTTCTGAAACTGACAGTTCAAATCTTAAAAAAAAAACACAAAAAAACAGATCATGGATTCATAGTTTCATAAACATTCATAAACTTCAATCTCCATAGTTTCATAAACATTCATAAACAGATCACAGATGCATCCACATTGTCTCCAATCTCCATAGCAGATCACAGATGCATCCACATTGTCTCTAATCTGGCAATCTCTATAACAGATCACAGATGCATCCACAGTTCTCTGTTTCTCTCTGTCATTTTCAGTTCCTAAGACTGCAACAAGCAATACATGAAAATGGTAGCAGTGAAAATGGTAGCAATACATGAAAATGGTCAGTGAAAATGTCAAGTTCTCTGTTTGTCTCTGTCATTTTCATTTCCTAAGACTGCAACAAGAAATACATGAAATACATGAAAATGGTAGCAGTGAAAATGGTAGCAATACATGAAAATGGTCAGTGAAAATGTCAAGTTCTTTGTTTCTCTCTGTCATTTTCAGTTCCTAAGACTGCAACAAGCAATACATGAAATACATGAAAATGGTAGCAATACATGAAAATGGTCAGTGAAGATGTCAAGTTCTCTGTTTCTCTCTGTCATTTTTCAGTTCCTAAGACTACAACAAGCAATATATGAAAATGGTAGCAGTGAAAAGAAAGAAAGAAAAAAGAGTGAAGATGTTTGGAGGATATGTTATTGGTGAAATGAATTACCTTGGTACTCATTAATCCTCATCCTCCTCTATTATATATATAAACTTGGGATCTGACAAAAAGATTCAGGCAGTTGCACAAATACTCAACTGCAGAAATACTCAATTGTATTTGGGACTTCCCAGTGGAGCTACTAGCAGGAACTTGAGCATTTGGGAACATATTATTGGGAAGTTCATAAATATATAGCTACTTGGAAAAAGAGATTACTTAATAAAGCTGGTAGAGTGGTCCTCATTAAGAGCACTTTATCAATTTTACCTTTGTACTACATGTCTATTTTCTGTATTCCAACTGCACTAAAGAAAACTCTAAATAAAATCATGAGGGATTTTTTTATGTGATAAATCCCCAAAAAAGAAAACTTTTTGCTTTGTCTATTGGAAAAAGATTTGCATATCGAAAAAGAAAGGGGTTTTTGCAATAATAAGTCAACAACCCTATTCAGCAAAATCCCTAATTGCAGCAAACCTTATTCAGTAAATCCCTAATTGATGCAAACCCTATTCATATTTCAAACCAATTTCATGATAGACCGATAATACAAAAAATTCCCAAATTTCAGATGAACCCTAATTTTTAAATTCTAAGTAATAATTGAGAAACAAGTACTTACTGGTGTTGATTGAGAATCTAAATCTTCCATGATTGAATCAAAGTGAAAGGACAACACAGATGGCTGCAAAATCATCAGAGAGGTTGATGCAGGAAGAAGTTCGCTCTGAACATGAAGAAGCAGAGACTGCAGATATCGCATACCTTTTAAATTTTTAATGGAGAAATTTGGATCGATTTGTCTTCTACTGATGCAGGAGCACTGGAGCAGCCATGGACAAGAAGAAAAAGAAGGTGGGAGGTGGCTGATGTCGAAGTGAAAAATAAGAAGAAATGTGAATTAGGTTTAGGTGATGGTTATATATTGGGTGATTGGAAGGTGTAGATTTAATCTATCAAGTATACTAAAATCTATATCAACGGTCTCTAATTTCCGGTTTACCATTGGTAGTTCGGTTCGGTTTTCGGTCAAACCAAAACTGAAACCGTTACTATCGGTTTTTAAGTTTTTTTTACCAAAACCCTTCCACTACTAAACGGTTTGGTTCGGTTTCATCCTAATCGGTTCGGTTCGGGTCGGTTTCAGCGGAAAATCGTTACCATGTACATCCCTAGTGGTGGATACTTAGAAGAAAAATAATACGTAAAAAATTTGGACATATTTTCTTAAAAGTTGGGTTAACAACTCTTTGGGAAACTACTTAAATTAAGGATGGAGGATCATTAAAAATCAAATTATGCAAAGGATTAGCCAAAACTTCCACTATCTCGTTTATTACATGATCCTCACTATCTTTAAAGAACTCCGGTGAATTGTTTACCTTATGTGTATCGTGGTCCATTATCTCAATTACGATTCTTTCCTCCTATCCGATCGACGTCATATTTCTCGTCAGAATATTTTTTGTCCTGGTAACTTTCACCATTATCAATACGTCGTCTGATTTCCATACGTATGGTCCTCATAATTTCATGGATGGTTTCTTCTAATGCTATATCGTCTTCTAATTATCTTTATTTTTTGGAGAGTTTTCTTAAGTTTACTCGTCTTTCACCACTTACAATAGGATACCTATAGCACGATTCTTTACGTTGAATGAGTTAACAATGATTTATACAAATATGAGTTTGGTCAGGTGGTGCAACTTTCTCCCTTTTAAGTGCAAGCTGGTATAATCTACGTTGAACATCCTTCATTTGATCAAAAAGATGCATCTAAATAGATTGGAACTAGTTAGAAGTATGACTGTCCCACCTTCTTTGTAGTTGTTGATTATGTACCTGATAGACACGTTTTCATGTGTTATTTGATCTCAATTTGTATACTGTTAGAACTCATTTATATACTTATGTTGTGTATTTATTGCGTTTGTAGGTATTTTTGGAAGAATAAATTCATGGAAAATTGGGCTAAAATGTGTTAAAAACACCCTTAAAAAGTGTTAAAGTCACCCTCATGTTGGATAAGGGCACCTCACAAGATTTTCTAGAGGCACCCATGGCCATTTCAAACAAAATTCTTGGCGGGAACTCAATCTTCTCAACTATGCGAGTTTTTGGTTGATTGTCTAGGAGATTTGGAGAAGATTTTGGGAATTAAGACAAGAAAATATTCTTGCCTGATTATTAGAAGCTTGGATAAGTTTGGAGAGACTCGAAATAACCCGTGAAAATAGTTGTTGCGTTTAAAATAAAAAAGATATTCTCGGATTTAAAATACATGGAGGAAGAAATATTTTGATTCCTAATCTAACACGACCATGTTCCATATATATACAATATCTTTTGTTATCCAGCAAGAGGAAATAAGGCAGAGATCGAGAAAAATCACGACCAAGGGAAACAAAATAACCGAGAATTGATTATCAAATCAAAGAGACTTTTATATAAGAGAAGATTTGAGACAAGATACAGGAGTTATTATTGTCATGGTATAAATAGAGGATGAAGGGTAGCATTGGGGAAAGGCTGGCACTGCCAGAAAAGAAGAAAAAAAATCAGTTTACTTTTTTCAAAGAAAACCAAGTCGTGAAGAGGAAGAAGATGAAGAACATAAGGCTAACAGAAACTGTCATTTATTTCCATTGTTTTTCTTTAAATTTCAACACCATTTGTAACGGTTTGGTGAATAGTGTCTGTGACAGTTGAGAGATGAAAGCTCACAGAAAGCGTCATTGATTCATTAATTCTTTCAATAGTTTGTTACACTTCAGCGACGCCACTGCTCAATTCTTCTTTGTACTACACTTGGAGTTTGTCGTAAATTGACAAGAAATAAAGAAAAATTGTGAGCTATTCTTACTTAATAAATTTAATTTGTTTGCACAATTTTCTTTTATTCTCATCTCTATGAGTAGCTAATCTTCTTACCTAGGGTAGCAGAAGAAGTTATTTTTGATAATTACTATTAATATTAAATTTCTTAGAAAAAATGACTCTCTTTTGTGTCATTCATGACTAATAATTTCTCTTCTAAAATGCTTTATTTTAATTGTTCTGAATGGTTTTTAAAATTTTTACTAATGATATATTTTTATGTTTTTATAGGTGGTATATATAAAATCCGACGTTACAAATAAATTTAGCTAAATCTGCAATTCTTAACAGCACCTGGCAGCAGCTAAAACAACAAGTAAAGTTGGATTTAAGGGAGCACAAGTATTTCTTAATGGATTTCATTCAGTTGGAGAGCATAGCAGAATAGCTGGCTCTGTATACAAATATATGGAACCACAAAATTGTTAAATGCCCAGGAGAACACATGTAAAAAGGTGCACATTACCACCGTATGAAGATTAAAGGAAATGATGTGGATCCACTTATAAAAAATGGAAACTTACTACCCAAACAGTGGCGTTAATGTTTGTTGACACGAAATTAAAATTAAGTAGGAGGTGCTTGTTTTGAGGAGTCAGTGGTTAATGTCGTCCACATCCGTACATGACGTCCGCACGATGGACTCCTTTCCAACAATTTGAATGAGAAAACAGAAGACCTAAAAGAGGGAGTCTACGGTATAGGCAAAAGAAGTTGAAGGGCGTACTTCTGTTGGTTGGTTCGGTCAGGGGGAGTGCACGTGATTATAAATGGGAGTTGGCTAATGTTTAGAGTTGGTGGAGATTTCTTTTGGGAGTTGGCTGGTAGGCTATGATTAGAGGTGGTGACTAGGCGTAGCTAGGTTGATTAAAAGTACAAAAGAAAAAAAAGGACGGAAGAAAGAGTGTGAGGCCTGTTCGGTTTGGGTAAAGAGATAGGGAGGTGGTATGGTTAACGTGGCTAGGAAGAGTAGGTCACATGGGAAAGAATACCTAGAAGAGGGGGCTACTGTACGGAGGGTTAAGAGAGGTTAATTAAGCGTAAAGAGAAATATAAAAGGAAGAGGAAAACTACTTTTATAAGAAGCTTTCTTTTTAGTTTTTCACGGAGGTTTTGAACAGGGGGGTTGGTGGCTGGTACGGTGGAGTAAGAGGCGTCAGGTGGAGGTGAGAGCTTTCAGTAGGTGGAGACAAGCTTCTGTCTTGGTCAGAGGAAGAGGGCGTGAAGAGAACCGAGACAGAGGATAGGTTCGTAAAGGACAGCAATGTTTTTTTTCGGCTGGGTTCTGAACCATCGTGATTCCTCTATTTTGTTTTAATCTTTTTCTCTCTACTTTTACAGTATTTATTTTTATGGGTTTTGAGAAACCCATTACCAACCCCATGTCTTGCTAATTGATTTGTAGCTAGGGTTTTATGTTGAAACCACTTAAAGTTTTAGATCAATTAAATAAAGTATTTGATACAGACTATTATGATTTGAATAGATTAATTCCATGATTTTGATTTATTGAATTTTATTAAACAATTGTGATTTCGTTAGATGGTACATGCTTGGACCAGGTTTTTGATGTTCCATGCTTTTGGTATACAATTGTTATTTTGAAAATCTACTTGTTGCAAATATATTTGTCTACTTATTTGATATTTCATGCTTGGGTTAAATCCTTATATGGGGTATGCTTAGAATAGCCAGGTATTATTTGGACCTATAATTAGTTTCGTACAATTTTCTCGCTAACGCAATTTGATGGTGTATGCTTAGACTTAGAACTTTTGATGCACTATGCTTAGAGCGTCCCAGTGATATTTGCGACTCTAAATATTCAAGAGTTATGTTTCACTTCAGTAATTAAATAGAGATAGTGGTGGATAGTGAAAACCCTGGTTACCGACTATCCCATTTGATTTTTTTTATTAGTTTAGTTTGTTTATTATTTTATCTATAAATCTAAAAATTCAAAAATACTATTTCTGATTAGTTTAATTGAGATAGTGATTGCAGCATTTCCCCGCACCCTGTGGGTTCGACCCGTACTTTCCGTTGTCTGCATTGTAGATACCGTGTGATTGCGGTTATTTATATAGGGCATTCTAAAATCCCATCAATTTTTGGCGCCGCTGCCGGGGAGCGGTTGTGGAATATTGTAATTAGTATTTTTGATTTTCTAATCGTAGTTTAGGTTTTTTATTTTATTTTGTATATATTTATTTTTATTTTTATTTTATGATTTTTAGTTCTATTTGACTCGTTTTGTGTTTTATTATCTCTTTTTCAGGTACTTTTTTGAGGATGATGACTCCTTCTCAGGAGACGTCGTCCAAGATGACACTTCGGGAATATATGGATCGGTCATGGCATAAGGAAGTTTTTGTTTTACCTATGGTAAGTGAAGAATCACCTCTAATTTTATATCAGAAGTTTTATAAACACAGACCGCCTAGTTTGGAACAAAGATTGAGAGTTCTGGAATGCCAGAAATTATTTGCTGATGATGATCAGTCTTGTAGTGACTCTCTGTTCCATACAGACTATGTAGATGACCTGTGGATGATTTGCCTAATTCAATAGATGAATGTATCTCACAAGATCATTCACCCAACTTAGAGGTTGTTTCTATACCCCTAGACTTCCAAAAGTTACCTAATTTAGGGTTAGAATTGTGTGCTTCTCAAGTTTTGTTGGATCACTTTGCATCCAAATACCCAGAGGACTTGCTTGTTCCTGACTTTGTGCATGAACCAGTTGATATTTCCCAGTGCCGATATTATCCCCATATTATGTTCTTTACGCACTTCCAAGTGTGGTAAAAACTTGGTTTGGGGGTAATCCCTTGTTTTTGATAGTTACAGTGTCTCTGTGTCACCATAATATAATTGTGAAACTGTCATTTGTATATATTGTATTTTGGGTTGATCCCCAAATTTTCAGGTTATTAGTGTATGGGGATCCTTTCTGTACATATCCGATAGGTAGATTTGTATTTTCTTGTTTTTATTTTCTTTTAAAGATTTTTGTTTATTTTATTTTCAGTGTTCTTTGTTATTACTACCGTTTGATGTGTGTTACAGAGAATACTGCTTTTCTTGCGTCAATCAGGTGAGACGTTCCAATCCCTTCTCTTTGATTTACATTTGTTTATCTTATTTATATTTGTTGCATACCATTCTAGGTTGCATGGTTTGAAACATTGTGGACAATGTTAAATTTAGGTTTGGGGTAGAGTTTCCGAAAATTGATGCCAATAAAGAAACTCCGAAATTTAGAAACTTGTGAATTATTCAGGATGACACTAACCATTCTAGGTAGATGGAAACATAGCTCTTATCTATAGTAATTGGTGTACCCAGCTAAATGGTCTATTCATATCTGAATGCATTCAGGTGTTAGAAATAACATGATAATCATTGAACAAGCATATCTCGGAATCATCACAACCATATCACTTTCTATTTTTATTTTTACAATTTTATGTTTCTCTAAGTGATTTGGTGGGGCCCTAGTATTTCCATGAGGTTGTAGCTCGGATGTATTAGAATTATGATTTAAAAATAAAAAAAAAAAAAAAATTGATTGAAACTTTCATCAAGCTTTATTTATAAAATACTGCAAAACTAAACAAAACTGTCAAATTTCTACAAAATAAAACACTAACAATATATATTATCGAGACTAATAAAGACACAAATATGTGTTTATTGATATTCAATCCCACATTCAATTGGCAATATCATAAATTACTAAATCAGTTCATATTCAACTACACATTCATATTCAATCACACCATGCTAAATCTGTTCTCAAAATCACAAATTGCTTTTAACCCATCTTTATGTGTTCTTCATATTGTCCAGATTCCTTTCAAAACCCATCAAACATACTAAGAACTCTATGAAAGAAACATCAACCTCTTCCTTCTATGTTATTGCGACTGAAACCAAAACACCATCGACAATAACAACAAAACCATGTTTTACAATTCAATTCAATCTTTTTTTATTCTTCATTCAACCTCGACCCATAGATCACACCCTTGATTGCTTGTTTTCACTTCAAAACCCATCAGGAGACTCAAACTCATAAACCCATTCTTCAAAACCCTAAGCCTAGCTTGCTAGTTTCACAATTTAAAGATCTCTCTAGTCCACTTGAATTACAAATTGTATTCAAATACAAATACAAATTCGATTAATTGCCTTAATTAGGTATTAATTTGATTTGATTTTCAGTTGATTTTGGGGGGGTTTGTTATTTTTGGGATGTTGAAGAAGATGAAGAGGTTATCAATATAAGGTGTGAAGAGGTTAATAAAGTAGTAACAATTTATGATTTACATAGGAAAGATAATAAGAGTGGAGTTGATCAATTTATGTCAACTCGATAAGCAGCAACACGAGCAAATACTGAGACTAGAATAGATGGCGGTGATCAATGGCGTTGACTAAAAGAGATGGCTGAAGAAAGGTTAGGGTTTTTATTTGGGATAAATTGGTAACTTCGAGTATCTTTTTAATTAAATTTTTAAAAAATAAAATAAAAAACGGTCAAACGAAGACTTTAGCGGTCAACGTCGGGGTCAAGGTACCAATCCTTAATATTTTAAATGTTGGGTACCAAAGCAATGTGTTGGACGTTTACTGGGTACCAAACTTTAAATATCCCTTCAAAATAAAATCATACACAAAATATCAGAATACCCCATCTGTATATTTGTTTCATTCAAGCAAAATGCATCACTGAACAATGTACTGTAAGGAAGTACTAATTCTCCTTAGAAATAAAGAATCATGTACATAATGAACCTAAAACCAAATAAAAATAACACAAAATACACATCCACATAGAATCTAACTCCGCTTTTGGATAAACCCGTATATGGAACGTATTTCCGATGCAGTTGGAGTGAAAGCTCGATTTGCTTCATGTAGGCGACGATTTCCATATGCCGCTCCAAAATCATTGATTCCTCCATAGTACTGCCATTACAGAACAAATGACATTATTAGTATTTTAATTTCCATAAGAGTACACTTAACAACTTTCATATGTTACAAAAGTTTTTTTTTTTTTTACCATTAGTTGTTTTAGAAAGAAATTTGGTTTTGTAATATCGTAATGACCATATGTTGTCCTCATATTTGGCTTTAAAATAATAAAAAATATATTTATTAGAGTGGAAACTAAAGGGATAAAAAAAAAGCAACATAAAGAAGCACAAAAGTGAGGTATTCATCCAACTACTCACACAAGGAGGGTTAATATATAGTGTTTCAGTAGAAACATGCAAGTACATGTCAAGAGGAGCAAAAATAGAAGCATTGTTATTCACTTGAGGGGCATTCGTATATGATCTACGAGTGCCCCGACCTCGAGTGTCGTGGCAATGAGTACCTCGACCGCGAGTAGCTTTTGTATGTTGTTGATATGAAATATCATTAGGATATGATAGTGTTGCAGTTGCAACACTCTCCTGTGTCATATCCATATTATTCGCAGTAGGGTCTGGAGTATTGGTGATGATATCCTATATAACAAATCAAATAAAATGAGCAAGACATTATTATGGACCAAAGAAAAAGCATACGTTTATAGCATATTCTAACACCAAAATTATTGTTAAATTCCAGGTAAAATCAGAAAAAATGTTACTGGAAACATTGCATGGATCAATATCATACACAAACTAAGAAATCAAAGATAGACGAGAAAAAAAAAACATCTTAAATTACATTTTTCTTATGTAATCCAAAAATGAACAAGTAAACACCTTTAATCTTGGAGATTTGTCTGGTTCAAATTTTACGCTAAACAACATAAATGTATAAGCCATCTAACTTTTATAAGCATAAGATGCTCCAAATCTGGAGCAACCAACTAACTATCTAAGATAGGTGCAGCTCACTAGACAAACAAAATTATACTAATGTTTAAGTGCCTGACAATAAAAGATGTTCTTCATTAGTAGTGAACATAAAACACTAACCTGGCTAGGATTTGTCGAGGGCTTTGTTTTTGTCCTTTTCCGTGGTGTAGTGGCTTTAAGTTTGGTAGACCCCTTTTTCCTTTACGTTTCTTTTTCACGGGATCACAAAGATTAGGAGCTGATGTATCCCCTTGATCTTCAACATTCAATTTAATCTTTTTGAGGTCTATTGACTTAGCTTTGAGCTCCTCAATCTTATTATGCAACGATTTGTTTACAACCTTACTTTGTTCATCGCTGACAAAATCCAAATGCGCTAAAATGATGAACTTCAAATACATTTGATTGTAACTTAGACTTGGCTCATTCAATTTCCAACAAATAAAACTCACTTTCACTTTTGTATGCGATCTTGTTACGTATTTTCTCCACCTACGTAAGATGTATTTTCCATGAATAAGTGGAATCCCATTACACAGTAGTACCACAATTGCATGCCTACAAAGTATTCCCCTAGACTCAAACAATTGGCAGCTACAATGAACATCAAAATCAACACGTTTTTTTTTCTTTTTTTGGCTTCAGTTGTTTCAGTTTTATCTGTGTTTTTATCAAATACATACTCCCCCTTTTCATAGTCATATGTGTCACTTTTTTTTACTTCACTTCCATCTTTTTCGCTTTCATTATCCGTCTCTAAATCAGCTCTGCCTTCACCATCATCTATCACTTGAACAACTATATCACTATCTTCCTCTTTATTGCTATCATCATCCGTTTATGTTTTACAAAATACAATATTAAAATTTAATTTCTTACAATAATCATCAATCCAAAAATCTTCTCGAATAACATACTTATAAACCTCGGTCTTCTTATCGAAATCAACCACTTTACATGCAATCTTCCCACAAATTTCTTTATGGAACTCTTGAAATTTCACCATCATCTACACATCCCGTAGTTTCTTTTCAAAAGGATAGCCAAAAATAATAGGATTGGACTTTGTACATGACTCTGCATCTTCTCTTAACTTTTTTTCTACTTTTTTGCTCAAGGCTTGTTGATATTGTTCCACGAACAATTTTAATTTTGTCTTTGATATTACAAAACCTTTAAAGAAAGGACTCATGCTTTCGTTATGCTGAGTGGTAAACATCCTCACCCAAAACGTGTTTTTAAGAAACATGGAACATTGTTCTTTCTCAGGATATAAACTATTTAACGATTTGTTTTGTTGTAAGTCATATTTTTCGATCATTTTCTTTCATAATTCTTCGAATTCAACTGGAGCATGAGAATCATATACCGTATCCTGTAATTCAAACCCAAAATTCTCTCTTTCTTTATAACTACCAAATGTTTCCGAATTTTTTTCATCATATGCCACAAATACCATCTGTGCCTAGCTTCAGGAAAAATAATTTTAATTGTATTTTTCATGGCTTGATATTGATCGGTTATAATTGCTTTCAGAGCACATCCAGACATTCATTTTAGCCACTTTCTAAATAACCATACAAATGTTTCTTTAGTTTCATTACATACCAACCCACATCCAAGCAATATTTATTGGCCATGGTGATTCACCCCGATAAAAGAAGCGAAAGGAATTTCATAATCGTTCGTCATGTAAGTGGTATCAAAACTAATAACCTCGCCAAATTCTTTACATGATTCTCTAGTCCAACCATCAACCCAAAATACATTTTTCAAACGATTTTCTTCATCGTAGTCAACATCGAAATAAAACCCACTATTCTCATTTAACTTATTTAAAAAATATTTCATTAAAGCAGTTGCATCCCCTTCATCAAGTCGTAGTCGGCGTATTTCTTCAATTGCATTCCTTTTCTCTTCAATCAACTTTATCATATCCATCATACTAATTTACCACAGAGCGGGAAGTATTTTCCATTGGAATTCCTGATAAGCCATTAATATAAATTGTACACAGTACATGTGGTTCAATTTTCTAATGTTGACGATGATAACGAGACTGACTTGGTTTATACGTATTGTTATGATCAAGTGCAAGCTTAATAATCTCCAATTGGTATTCATCATCCAACCTTGCAGTAACGTAAGCCTTGCAATTATAGCGATTGGTCTTTTAAGTTTTGGCTACAATTTTAGCCTTATTAACAGGTTTTCCTTCTCGGTTACAAACATACATCACACTTCTTATGACCCCCTTTTTCGTTTTTCCGGTTACTTTTTTTTCTAACTGCAAATCCAACTCGTTTTGCATATGCTTCGTAAGAATCGAACAAATCCTCATTGTTTCAAACTTCTTTCCAATGCACAACTCATTCTCATCAGTGTTTTCCATCTTTCCACCCGTTTCATTCTCAACATCTTATAAACTAACCACCACCATCTACATTTAAAATTGAATGCGATATATTGTAAAAGTGATACAAGTTCACAATATAAGCTCTATTGTAAACATTAATACATACCATTTATATAAACTATAATTTTGACATAATTAAAATTCTTGATCAAAATGCTTACCTAATCTAATAGTCGAGAGAAGACAATTGTAAACATTGTTATAAAGTACGATATCTATCAAAACCTTAAGTAATGAAGATGTACCTCAGCATTCAAAAACTCATATATAAAATAAATATATAGTTTAGTTTTTAAGTTTATCTTGTTAAGAAGTTTGAGACAAAAATGGTAGTGATTTATGGAAATACCGATACATAATTTATTTTTATACGAAGAAAACAATTTTCTATTGCAGAAAACCCTAAATTCGTATTAGAAAGAAGAAGAAGAAATTGAATATTAAACGTCAGACTTTTTTTCCCCATTGCCAAATTTTTAAACTTTTGTTTTTGTATTTCATATAAACCGTCGGGTATATTCAACAACAATAAATATTAAAAAATTAATAAATAAATAACATTTACCTGTCTCTGCCACATCAACATCGGGTTAATCAGCTGTTATGGAGTGGTTCAAGTAGTAAAATTGAACAAACATAGTGGCGGAACTAAAAGGGGCTAACCCTGGCTGTAGCCCCCCATTTTTTTAAATAAAATCTTAACATGTTAGTAATCTACCCCTTAACCAAATAAAATTCATTATTTAGTCCACCAGGTCCTGAGTAATTTAGTCAACCAAAGAACGATATTCACTTCCAAAATCTATTGGTGGTTTCATTTGCAGAGTAAGAAAAAGAGAGAAAAATAGAGGCCAAGAGGGAAACTTTAAGGGGCTGAAATATTTAGTCGACCGCTTTCACTAGTTTGGTCCATCACATCCATTAGTTTAGTTCGCAAATTAAAAAATGTTATGTTCCTAGCTCACTTACCCTTTTTTAATAACTTGATATCAGTATTTTTCTTTTGCATTTTGTCACCATGAAAAGAACATAAACAACGAGTATTTTACTTCTATTGCACTCCAAGCTCTTTCATTTACAACTAATCCATTAGTGTTGGTGCTGGTGTTGTTTTTTGTTTTTTTTTTATTATATTTTTTTATTATTGTTGTTGTTCATGTGATGATGACCTCTATTCCTGAACCCACATATATGGGCTTTTTATATGAGGATAAAATAGGGTTATTAATTAGTAAATCTAGAAATTCTTTATCCATCATACTTTCATAATGATTAAACAATCCTTGTTTGATTAACACTAATCTAGTATTAGATTAGATTAATGATTATGATTTATAGTTAGTGTTTTGGTTTTTGGAAAGAAGAGAAGTAGATGGAGTTTTTTTTTTTAAAACCCTAGATTTTGATTCACCCAACCAAATTGAGTGATTCCAGCGAAAAATTTGAGGTGGGTCAACCCTTATATGATATAGAAATCAAATTTTACATACCTCATGATGGAAATCGTGATTTACCCAACCAAAGATTGATTTTTTTAGTTTTTCAGACATGTTTACGGTTGGGGTTTTCCCTTCGTAGCCAACCGTAAAACTAGTTTACGGTTAGATAATGATGAATTTCTAATCGTAACTGGGTAAAATTAGATTTTCCCAATTTTAACCAGTTACGGTTGGTTTTGGTATATCAAATCCAACCATAACTGAGTTATAGTTGGTTTTGGTATATCACGACTCCTTCAAATATTTTTTTATAGTTACTTTTGGGTTTTTCAACCGTAAAATTTCTGGAAAATGCAGTTACGGTTGGGTTTTGAAGAACTTCCAACCGTAACACCTTCAGAACTTGATTTTACGGTTGGATTTTAATCAAAAACCCAACCGTAAATTAAACTCAAAACCTAATTTTTACTAAAAATTCAATCAATCAAACCTAATTATTTCTTGGATTTCTTGATTGGATTATTGATGATGTTTAATTTGTTGGTTGAGTCGTTGTTGATGATGTTCAAAAGAAAAAGATGAATAGATTTTGATGATATTTAATTTAGTTATTAGGTTTTAATTTTAGAGGAAAATAATTTAGACATTTAAATATTATTTAGAACACCCCTTAACCAACTATTTGGATACCTTCAGTTCTGAAAATCCTCTCTATTGAAACCATAAACCCCTGTATGAGGGTTTCTATTCTTCAGTATTCCTCTAGATCACTATTCCAGACATGACCTCTGTTTATTTGTCGTTGTTCATTTGATACAAGGACGGACCTGCTCACTAATTATGCGATCCCTTCCAAAAAGAAAAAAAAAATCTACTGCTCGAGTCATTCAACGAGCATATTTGGTATTGACAATAGTCTTTGTTCATCAATATGGAACGACTTTATATAAAAGAAACAGACACGTTGGTGCAAAAGAAATGTCCGTGGATTCATTTCATGGTCTATATCCTAATTTATTAGTGGCTAAGGAGGAAGACATGGTCTTTGATTGGTCATATGAATCCATCTCCATTGGAAAAAGCTTCTATTTCCCTTTTTCTTTTTTTCTTTTTTTTCCAAATCCAAATCCAAATCCAAAGAAAGCAAAGGAAAAGAAAAGAAAGAGACTTCTCACTTTTTAGAGAGAGAAGAAAACACAAACCAGATCATTGCCTCTCTTTTTTCGGGTGGACCTAAAAACTCTCATTTTCTTGATCCAATCAAACAAACAATAATCCTAGAAGAAGAAGGAATTATTGAGAGAAGATAGAGAGATGTCGTGTTCATCATCATCTGGTTCAGAGGATGAAGATGAGGGAGTCGATGCTTACAGGAAAGGAGGATATCATGCTGTTAGGATTGGAGATCCATTCAATGGTGGTCGATATATTGCTCAAAGGAAACTTGGTTGGGGAAACTTCTCTACTGTTTGGCTTGCTTATGACACAAACTCATCTGTATGATCTCTATTACTATCTCTTGATAGGATCTGTGTTTAATTATATCTCTAGTTTTCACTGTTCCTTAATCATTTTTGAATCATGGATTTTCAGAGAGCTCTAGTGTTTTTAATTATTCAATCATTTTATCTCATGGGTCCTCAAAAAGTTTTAGTTTTTATTGATTTTTAATTAATTTTGGATCATGGGTTCTTAAAATTTTCATTAAACTTCTAACAAATTATGAAAGATCATATATATATGCATATCTGATATATATTGATTGGATTTGAAATCAAGCTCTGATATTCAGATTAATTAATACAACAAGGTGATTAGATCATCATTAACATTAATCAAAAATGATTCTTAATAGGAACCTCTCGCATGATTTATGTTTGATTCATATTCTTTGCATGTCAGAAAGTGTAACTGTATCTGACAACGAGAAGGTCTTTTGCAGAAATTTGTTGCCCTTAAAATCCAAAAGAGTGCTGCGGAATTTGCTGAGGCTGCACTTCACGAGATTCAAGTTTTATCTGCCATCGCTAATGGAAATCCGTCAGATTCAAAATGTGTTATTCGTTTGATCGACCAATTTAAGCACTCAGGACCAAATGGGCAGCACTTATGTATGGTTTTGGAATTTCTTGGCGACAGCTTGCTTCGTCTAATAAAGCATAATCGTTATAAAGGTCTTCCATTGAATAAAGTTCGAGAATTATGCAAATCGATTCTGATGGGTCTTGATTACTTACATAGAGAACTCGGTATAATCCATACAGATTTGAAACCTGAAAATGTGCTTCTTGTATCCACTATTGATCCTTCGAAAGACCCAGAGAAGTCAGGGCTCACTCCAATACTCGAGAGGCCAGAGGGAAACCCTAATGGTGGGGTTATGTCGAATGCTATTGAGAAAAAGCTTAAGAGGAGGGCAAGGAAGGTGGTGGCTAAGATTGCATTAAGGAGAGATTCAATGGGGGGGATTAAAGTTCGTGAGAAAAAAGATGGGATTGATCTGAGGTGCAAAGTTGTTGATTTTGGAAATGCATGTTGGGCCGATCAACAATTTGCAGAAGAAATTCAGACAAGGCAGTATAGAGCTCCTGAGGTTATTCTCGGAGCTGGTTACTCCTTTTCCGTTGACATGTGGTCTTTTGCTTGCATGGCATTCGAACTTGCTACTGGGGAGATTATGTTTGCTCCTAAGTGTGGCCAGGGTTTTAACGTGGATGAGGTATGATCTCTAGACGTTTGTTTTTAGTGTTCATTAAACCTCAGGGTAGTGTGGTTAATTTACATCATGAGATGTAGATTAGGTGATTAAATTTCCAGGATGATATTCGTCTCTCTTGGTGTGGTAGTACATGTTGTATGGTAGTTACACTACTAATATCTCACTCAAGAAACTTCAATGAACTGTGGATTTTATATAATGCATATAATTTTTGTGAAGATG
Source organism: Papaver californicum (assembly GCA_023531435.1). Taxonomy (NCBI): domain Eukaryota; kingdom Viridiplantae; phylum Streptophyta; class Magnoliopsida; order Ranunculales; family Papaveraceae; genus Papaver; species Papaver californicum. Next base: position 7,331,356 of record JAJJMC010030977.1, on the reverse strand, counting down.
TTTCTTTGGTCCAAATGGTTTACACTTCATTTTTTATTGAAATATGGTAGGCATTCCTCATAGAGTTTCGCTCAGGGTCCACAAATAAATTTTGTCTCTCTAATTGAATAATAAGACACTTTATGGCTATTTTATGCTAATTTATGTGATGATACCTATGATAAATCGATGAAAGGATCTCCTTTTATTGATCTCCTGTAACCTATTTATCAGAAATAAGTGCACTAAAGGAATGAAAAGATAACAACTGGATACTAGATCACGTTCCTTAGCAGGATTTGCTATAATTATTTTACTCAGGGTTCAAGTGTTGTGTAAACAATTTTCAGCATTCTAGACAAACAGTTTTTGCCTGTGGAATGTTATAAACATCATTAGTTTGGCACAGCTTTACATCTCCGTTTGTTCCCTATGAATCAGGATCACCTAGCTCGAATGATGGAATTTCTGGGCAAGATGCCTCGGAAGGTGAGAAAACATTCTGTTCCACTCAGCCCTCTCGCATGTTTCTTGCCATCCTCCACCATTAACAACCTTCCTCTGCTTTGGTAACAGGTTGCTATCACAGGATCTTTATCAAAAGAATACTTTGATAGACATGGAGACCTAAAAAGGATCCGAAGACTGAAATTCTGGTCACTAGACCGAGTTCTGGTTGAGAAATACAATTTTAACGAGTCTGACGCTCGTGAATTCACTGATTTTCTGAGCCCCCTTCTCGATTTTGCACCAGATAAACGGCCAACAGCAGAACAGTCGTTGCAGCATCCATGGCTTGAAATTAAGAGTCCTAACCCAAGTGAGGAAGAGAAAGAACCTGGTTTTGGGAAGTTGGCTGTTGGGATGACTAATCTTCAGATAGAGGTGGGCAGGTGAAGAAGGGTATGTAATGTTTTTGACATTCAACCTTCTAAAATTCCTCTCACCTTTTGTAAGAGTATTATTTTGTGATTTAGTTGTGTTTTTTTGTAAAGATTCAATAAAATTCAATTTTGATTTATAAAAAGTATAGATTAGCGAATATTACAAGGACGTGGTTTCCAGGAAGACAGAACTCCGATGACATGAATCACTTTCTTCAAAGATGTTTCAACAAACAAGAACATCTACATTTTAGGCTTGTGCCAAAGATGGTGTCGGAACCAAGTGAAGAGGGGTGGTAGAGACTCGAGCGATTGAGAAGTGCTCAGTCTCTATTGAGCAGTTGGTGTTCTAGTCATATGCGACTTCTGATGTTTTCCTACGTAAAACCATTTCCTTCTTAGGACTTAATTCAGCAATGTACTGTTGTCGAGCATGCCAGAGTAAACACTGTTCACTAATATCATGCGTTGGTAGTATTTGAAATTTCAATAATGTTATCTTTCTAAGTTTTTGAAGAGAATTCCGGTGTATGATTGAGTTTCTGTAAATTTCCATTTTTCAACCTTATATATCATGTATAATTCTTGAGAAATGTGACTATTTTGAATGATTTTGCTTGCATATTTAGTCTCTGTAACTTTGAGCAGTTATTTGCACGGGAGGAAATTGGTATATTCTAAAAACCAAATCTGTCACACAAAACTACCTGAAAAGTTCATGGGCATGATTCTGTTTTTTCATGGATGTTTCTAGTGATTTTGCGAACTTGGAAAATATGCTTAGGATAAAATAACTTGTTTTTACTGTTCCTAAGATAAAAAAATTGAAAGCCCTTCTCTTTTGAATAATTCGATTGCTCAAGTAAAATCTTTTTTCTGTATATCTGTTGTTGAAACTCAAATTTACTGACCGTGAATTTCGTATCAAATTTCTCTAAAAATGCTACATCGCATAGGGAAAAAGTTTCTTCATTAAGGAATTAAGAGTGTCTGCAGTAAAGACAAATGAACGCAGCATCTCTCTTATATCATAGACCTGTTGAAGTATGAAATCAAGCTAGACAAAATTCTAGATGCTTCTTATGACAAAAATTCTGGACTAGTGGGAATTGGCCTAATCATCCGTGATTTTACATGAATGTGCTAGAAATTAAGGGAATAAATCCTCTTGTCCACTGGGTTAACCAATATTATATTCCAGAAATTAAACATAACCTGTTAGCTATGAGTCTATGACTCAATGGAAGTGTTCTTATGTTAACAGGCTAGGAAATGGAGTGGCCGGGAGTGGCCGACTCTCTAGCTAAGAAAGTGAGAAGAGTAGGCAAAGTTTTGAATATTTATCAATCTTCCTCCTGACATTCTACGGTAAGTCAGAGAGGACTTATCTGCTTGTAACTCTCCAGCTGATTAATACTCGTATAATTTTCCTTTATTGAATAAAAAAAAAGAAGCTAGTTTCTAGAAGTCTTAATGTTTAGTACTGTAATACTTTTAGTCGTTCAGTATCGTACAAGGGACCAGATCCCTGCTGATATTGCTTCGGCAGTACCGCTATGCTTTCTACTCAATTGGTGCTTTTCCGCGCTGCTTACATGGGCAATGTCTTCAGTTCTACAACCTGCCAACCGAAATACCCGAGGTTGTAAATTCTGCCTTTAGTTTTGTATGGAGCATTTAGAGAAAAGATGAATGAACCCATGTAAATTGTTGATGATGGCAACGGAAAATAGTTACCACTCCAACATAGATTATCAGCTGCACCATCAACGGGAGAACTTCCTTCCTTCGCAAACCTCCCTGCAATAAGGAGTGACGGGAGTGGATGTCCTCCTTTCACGAGTCCATTTTAAGTCAGAAAGGCAGTGCATATCCAGCAGGCGTGGTTGTTTTCAGAGTGAAGTCAGTTGAATGATTTTTGTTCGAGGGTTGAATATAATCAGTTAGTATCATATATGGAGAAAAAAGGCTAGACATAACTTGCGAATTTCTAAAATATTGGACAAAATAATTTTTTTTAGGATACACTATATGTATGTAAGTAAACATTTTTAATGCAGACCTTTGCATCACAGCGCAGGATGTACTTTTATGCAAACAGTCTCTCTCTCGACCGAAAAAATGTCAGAACTAATTTGCCTCATTACAACTGAAAAAATTGTGAAACTGTAAGACTTTTTCGTTAACAAAGAATATCAACCAATGTTAAACCTGTTTGTTGTCAACTTCTTCGGAAAAAATATCATCCAAAACCCACTTCTCTTCAGCATCAAACCTGTGATGCAGCTTCATGGTATTACCAAAGAAAATTCACTTCTAGAAGTCGAGCAATCTACTGACCAAAAGTGAGTGGTACAATAGATCCAACCATCTGTACCTCGTCGAGAACTGCTATACAAGTACACAATATCCTCCATTGGTTAGTGTTAGATGTTTCAAGACAATACTGTGAAGGGTCTTCAGTAACTTCAAGGGGCAGCCACACCAATAATCTCAGTTTCTTCAAGTGTGGTACAACAGATCCAACTATCTTTACCTCGTCGAGAACTGCTATACATGTAAACAATATCCTCCATTGGTTAGGGTTAGATGTTTCAAGACCATACTATGAAGGATCTTCAGTAACTTCAAGGGGCAGCCACACCAATAATCTCAGTTTCTTCACCATTGCAAAGAAGTTATGACATATTGGAGGTACTGAGAGTTCCTGGCGCTTCTAAACTGATTGATAGGCAAACACACTCTTAAGAATTTGGCATCTCTCTCAGTATGAAATTTTGTTAGCACAACATTCCCATATCATCAACGACTTTATTATTATAATCATCCTCACTGTCATTTATCCTTATTGCTGTATCTTCAGGACATAACGAGTTATCAATAATGGCTGAAGCTGGTTTAATACAGTTATTTGTCTTTAAACGCTTGTTAATGGATCTTTTCTTTTTTCTTGAAACAGCATCAGCTATACTTGCAATTGTTAAATCTCCAGGCGTTAAGGAAATATCATGCTCAGTACTTCGATTCCTTAAAGGCTTATTAGATGCACTCTTCTCGTTTCCTGGAGCAACACCAACCTCACCATGGTTCACAGTGCTCTTCTCACCCTCGGTTATCTTTAAAATTGCCAATTCTTCAGGAACATCTTTGTTGCCTGAAACTGTATTAGTGCTTTGAGTGCACTTATGATTCCTCTTAGAGACCCTTTTCTTCTTTCCAGAAACGGTACCACTCTTCTCAATACTAACATCTCCGCTGCTTATTCCCAAAACTGTCAAATCCTCAGTAACTAATGAAATATCTTGGTCACCTGAAGCTGGGTCAGTACATTGAATTTTCTTTGAACGTCTGCTAGGTGCCTTTTTCTTCCTTCTCAAAACACTATCATCCTCGCCACAGTTTGCAGTGTTATCGTCACCAACAGCTATCACTAAAGTGGTTGATTCTTCGGGTAATACTAGAATATCACCTGAATCTGCGTTTACAGATTGATTATTCTTTAAATATCTGTTAGGCGTCTTTTTCTTCTTTCTCGAAATAGTATCATTCTCGCCACAGTTTGCAGCGTTATCGTCACCAGCAGTTATCCTTAAAGTGGTAGAATCTTCGGGTAATAATGATATACTGCCTGAATTTATGTTTGTAGAATGATTCTTCTTTAAACGTCTGTAAGGTGCCTTTCTCTTCCTGCTCAAAACAATACCATCTTCACTACGCTTCACGATGTTATCTTCACTTTCAGTTATCATTGAAGTGGTTAAATCTTCAGGTATTAAGGGATTATTACCTAGATCTGTTCTTCTACAATGATTCTTCTTTGAACACCTGTTGGTTGTGCTTTTCTTCTTTTGTGAAATGGCACCGTCTTCACCGCAGGTCTCCCCATCATCAACAATTTGTATACTTGAATTCTCCTTGCAACACATCTGAGCTTCAGTTCTAGACCTTTTAGATCTGCAGCTCTTTGGAATGTCGTCACTGTTAACGATGAGAAAGTATAGGTAAGATATCAGATGGGCAGGAGATAACCCAAACCTACCATAGTATTTGAAAGTTGAAGGGAAAAACTGTTAAGTTCATCATACCCCAAGAATGAAACAGATTTAATACTGGCAAAACTAGACTAAGCAACATAGGAGTTGAGTGGCAAAAGTGACAAGAAGCTTACCAAGGTACAAGATCTTTGGCCGACTTTAATTTTGGCTTCCTTCTGCATATTTTTAATTATTCATCCATAACAAGTTAAATCATTTATAATCTTAAAAAAACCTAAAGATATTAAACTCTGCTGCAATGAGTGTCATACCTTGACTTCTTTTCCTTCCCAGCATTTGTTCCACTTTCGAGAGCAAGGACAGATTCTGGTCCTGGTAGAGCTACAAAATCACTGTGATCAAGGGCGGGCCTCTCAGACTCACGATCTACGAAGTTGGATATAAGAGCAGATTTTTTTATCTTTTTAGCGGCTTGGATCAAAGGTACTTCATGCGGAAACAAAACCTTCCACCTCCTGTAAAATCAGATGGACGAAATTTTAATCACGTAAATGCTAATAATCTTCATCGTTTTCAAAGACGAGGCCTGCACGTTAGAAAATCTATCAAAGAGAGCAAAATATATAAAATACATAGTTATGTACCTCATGCATTTGTTATCGGTACGTCCAGGCACAGATGCTGCAACCTTGGACCAGCAATGTCCATATTCTTCTACAGCAACTTTCAACTGACAGTCCTCTTCTTCAGTCCACTCCTTCAGATTCAAAGATGGATCTAGACAATTCACCCATCTATCACCAAATTCAAGCATCTCATAAGTTAACAGTAAACAACAGGGTCTACAATTATTTCAAAAACTATTCAATCATACCTTTCTCTACATTGAGCTTGAGTCCGGCCAGGGATGAACTGAGCTATTTTTTGCCAGGTTTTGGCACCGGAAAGCAATACAGCAACTTTCAAGCGTTTGTCTTCCTCCACAGTCCACCTCCCAACCCTTTTCCTAGCAGGGTTTAAGGTTTTAAGCCATCTGCATATATAGAAGGCAAATCTAATTCCCTTAACAAAAGGAAATTATAAAACCGTAGAATTTCCTAAATAGACTTAGCAGTAAGCATTAAACTGAATCTCTTCTATATTACAGAAGCTAAATTATTTTAGGGTGTCAGATGAAACTCTCAAATACTGAGCTTGCTACTGACCTGTTAGAACATTGAGTGCCTGTCCGTCCTTCCATATGAAAAGCTATCAGCTGCCAATTATTTTCACCAAAAGCTTCTACAGCTGTACGAAGCTGACCATCGTCTTCTTTTGTCCAGTCTCGCTTCATAATGTTGGCATTGAGACTACGCTGAAAACGGGCCAAACACTGGAAAGGAGTCCTGTTGGTGCCCAGCGTAATCGAAATGTTAATCCAGTTATAAATCCCGCCTTGCTGAAGAATACACAAAAGCTTTTTATCCTCATTTTTGGTCCATGGACTATGATTAATTAGCGGATCTTCAACGTTCAGCCATCTAGAGAAAAGATTTAGAAAAAATAACAGTAATTAGATTGGGACAATAAGGCAGTACAGAAGGGAAATAGGGTTTACGATTTACCTTTGTTCACATTCTGCACCTGAACGGCCTGTAACATATGTTGATGCCAACCGCTCCCAATCAACCTTAGGCAAAAAGGTTCTAACATTTTCAGGTGTGACTTCAAAGTCTGCAATTGATGCCATGATGTCGTCCAGATCATTTGAATCACCTGAAGTACTGCAAAATAAAACCAAGTATTAGCCAATACGCAACACAGAGAATATCAACCAATTCCATACAGAACATACCTAAAACCTTCTATTGACTCCTGAAGTAGCATTTCTTGAAATTGTTGTTTTATCCCCTTCCACAGATTCTCTTTCTCGGTCTGCGACCAACGCGGTCTACTAAGATAGAGTGGAAACTGTTTCATCACCATTCTGTATTTGGCAACATGCGAATTCTCAACTGGGCCAAAAGATATGTTACCTGCCTTCTTGGAATTCGCCTGTACGCAAACAAAATGTTAACAACGCATACTATCATGTGAGAGTATGAAGCGTGCTCTCTTTCTCTCTCTCTTTCTCTCTCTCTCTCTCTATATAGATATATATTCTCAAGAAAAAAACTAAGAACAGTGAGCCAAGAGACATATGTCTAACACTGACCTTTGTTGTTTGAGAATTTCTGAATTTCGGAAGTGAAATTAACTGAATACGGGGATCCTTCCGAAGGGACACTGCTCGTCCAGCTCTTTGTCTGCATGCAACCTGGAAATCCTTGAGGACTTTTACCCGTTCCTTCAACTTTTTGTTCTCCTCAATCTTCGCCTCTATTTGTAACAGCTTACTCCTAATAAATTTCTGACATGAACGGTTCTTCCTTAAGGCCTCAACAAATAGGCGTGCAGCTTCAGGGTTAGGGAATCCTGCTTCCGACTGGTGCCACTTGATAAGTTTGGAAGACTGGTTCTGTGTACTTCTGCTGCAAGGAGTTCCCGAGGGCTGGTATATATTACAAGTTTCGTCAGAGCTCGAAAGCGGTTCACGCGGAGCCTCGGGGCTCTCGAGGTCTACATCGAGATGAAAGTATAAGCAGTGTGAGTGAGTGAGGAAGAGATACTTGCAAATATGTATGAGTATATGCAGCATAATGAAAAGTTAAAACCAAATCCACGAAACTACGAAGTTTTCACTTGATGCTATTAAGGAAGTATGGCAAAACAAATCGGGGTAGAGAAGTATGAGATAAATCTTTCATCTAGAATACCAAGGTATCAAGATGGTGGACAGGGAAAATCTACACATAATAACTTCATATTACATGTTACCTGAAGAAAGGCTTAAGTACAAGCTTCAACATGGATACAAGAAAAGAGATGATAATTTAACAAAGCCAAACTATTCCGCCATATTATGTTTGCACTTTGTAAGATATTAAACCACCAAGAACTGCTCGCGTGCACGTTGGATCGCCCAAGCATGTTAAGGATAGTGGTTCAGAATTCACCTAGAAATCACAAGGAATCCGGCATTATATTTTCATTTTCTGATGTCTACTTTGATGGTGGGAAACCTGAGCAAACTCATTGTTCTTCACCTTAGGCTTTTTCATCCATTACAAGTAAGACACAAGTACATTTCACAATTCTACTTAAGAACACAGACATAAATAGACTTTACAATTCAGCTTAGGCTTCTAAACCTAACGACGAACAGACCCAAAAGCATCACATGGACACCCTTATTGAGAGGATAACAAAGACAAACAACAGATCACAACAATGCTGAGAAATTCAGACCTCTTTTTTGGTAATCCGAGACTACGAGATTGTAAAGAAGATGCAAAACATATACATAGTGCCCCTCTTATTTACAAAAGCATGAAAACTTGGGCAAAGCATGATGGAATCTCACTAACCTAAATTTAGGTACAATTCAATTACAAATTCAATCAATTCGTTAACCTAATTCTAACTAAAGCATAAATAAACAAATCATCTTCAAATAATTCCAATTCAAATATCAAAACGAGCAGAAAAATATTAGTCCCACATCGTAAAAAAAGACCTAATAAATATAAATATAACACGATTAAATCGACAGCTTACCAGCATCGTAATCACTGAATCTCCTTCTAACCACCCGAAGAGTTTCAAAATCATCGTCATCATCATCTGACACAACAACCGGAGATAAAGAACTGAGTGGTTTCATAAAAACCGCACCATCATCAGGAGGAATTGAAAATTTCTTTTTAATGTTACGGACCAATTCAAAATCATCATCATCATCATTATGAATAGGATTATCATTCTTGACTGAGGGAATTTGGGTGCTGTCATTATGAACATCTTCTTTGATTTCCTCATCTGGGGTATTCCCCGTTAGCAAACACGCTGCTCTTAAAGCTTCAATGTCTTCGTCAAGACCTTCATCTCTTTCATCTTCTGAACATGAATTGACATCTTCTATAATCGCCATTGGAAACCCTACGAGAAGGTTTTGCAATGGCGATTAGGGTTTTTGTAGTGAAGTTTTGGCATCTTTGGGAACCGACTTTCGATTGACTATAAAAAAAATTCAAACCGCGCCGAAACAAAGTATTTTTGTAGTTCGTAATAAATATTTGTTCTTTTGAGCTGTACGATTTTGAGAATCTGACGGAGATTAAGGGTTAAAAGAAAATGTTTATTTATATGATATTTTATTAGCCCTTGGATGAGGGAAGGTTTTCTGCTCGCGAACAAAAAGAAAAATCCTGTTATTTGGGCGTACAATTTTTTTGATGGGCATATAAAACACCAAGGTTATCTAAAATGGTTTATTAAGGAGCGTTTAAAGGGTGGGTTAATTATTAAAATACCCTTAAATCATTGGAATTATTAAAATATCTTTTATCTCTAATTAATTTCTAGAAATCAATTACAAATTAAAAGTAAATAAATCCAAAATCAGTTTCCGAATATTTCCATTGTTCTTCCTCCCTTATTCTACTCTTCTTCACCGACCGGAGAAGAAAAAAGAAAAACCCGATTTTCAAATTTCATCGTCGTTAATTAATCGTCGATTAGTAAAATTTTAATCGTCCATTATACACAAATACAAGCTACAACATGGGTCGTACGAATAATCCTACCGGGCGCAAGACATCGAATAAGCAAATTGAAGAACAACAAGAAGAAGAAGTTGAAAGAGTGGAACCCAAAATTGAATTAGGAGAAGAAGCGGAAGGTGGAGAGGGAGAACCAAACCTCAACATGTATATTCGAAGGTATTTCCCACAAACCCATATGTTTTTTCTTGGCATCAGAATGAGATTTAGGGTTTAATTCGAAAAAAAAAAGTTAGGTTTTTTCAGTTTTAATTGTGAGTTCGTTTTTTTTAATATGAAGTAGAATTTTCAGCCGAACATGTTAATTTCTTCTTTCTGAAACTGTCGAAGAATAGTTTGGCTGAAAATCGGGATTTTAAAAATCAACCGAACATATCACTGATGCCTTCAATATTTGTTAAGTGAAAGTTCGGCTGAAATTGAAATTTGACAAATGAGCCGAACAATTCACTGTGGCCACCAATATCTTGTTAAGTTGAATGTTTGGCTGATTCGATAATTTCTAATTTCAGCCGAACAATGTAAGTGCCTTTCTATAAATTTAACTAGTATAAATGTTCAGCATAAAAAGCAAAAGCTCGGGACAGCCAAGCCTTACAATTTGTTTTTTTTTTTTTGGGTATTAATTAGTGTTTATACATTCTTTGTGTCCGCTAGGAACCGAGGTAAAGGTACAAGAAGGAACATGGACGTAACTCCTTCTTCTAAAACTCCCCAGCCACGAGGAGGCCGCAACAAAATATTGGGAGCCGATAAGAGGGGAAATACTCTAGTTATTAGTGAACCAAGGGCTGAGATAGACAGAGAAGAAGAAGAGCTTGAAGATACAGAAGATAATGTGCCACAAGTAGGAGTAGGAGGAGAAGATGATGATGGTGATAGTGAACAAGAAGATGAACCACAACAACAAAAGCAACAACGAAAAGGGAAAAAGATCCTTGAACCACAACAACAAGAGTCACATCAACAAAAAAGGAAAGATAAGGTTCTTCCTACAAGGCGGGATAAGGGAAAATACATTCCGGATGAGAAGAATGTAATAAACCCTCGTAAGGACCGCCCACCCCATGGAACTCCGAAGGATGGAGAAGAGGTTCTGATTGGTTACGCCGAATCTTAGGCGAAGAGAATCAACGAGACTTCTGATCACCGGGATGCCACAAGAATTTTGAGACACCAGAGGGATGCTCCTTGGGATTCAATGGAAGAAGTTGATGAGGTGGTGGATATAATACAATCATCGGTCTTATGGCCGACTATTCACTACGCACAGAGTGAATGTGATTCAATTACCGCGTTCTTGTTTTATGAGAGATTATGCCCAGAGACGTACACCTTTTCATCTCCCATTCGGCGAGATGACAATCTGATAGAAACGTTTTTGTGTCTGTTTTATTCTCAATTCTATATTTTGTTGATACTCATTTGTGTATTATTATTGTGTTTTTTATTTAATTTGTAGGAATTATTGGAGAATAAACGATGATAGAAAATCAGCTAAAAAGTGTTAAAAGCACCTTCGTTGTGGATATGAGCACCCCAACAAATTGATAAAGGCACCCGCTCATTTGTTATAGGCACCCACTTGCTTCCGTTTGAAATAATGTCTTGGCGGGAAAATTTCCTCTCTCTATTGGGAAGAATCTGTACGTGAATTGAAAGCATATTTTTGGGATTCTTAACAGTTAAGACAATACCCTATCGTGTGAACATGTTTACCACAACAAAATCACATCAAATATGTGATTCTTGCTAAATCAGGAAGGAAGAGAGAAATATCGGGAAAATTGATTTTCCTGTATAGAACATCATGCGATTCTGTGAGATATTATTTGGGTTTAAAGAGAAGATAATATCTAGTACAACAAAGGGAATACACAGAATCACCGGAAGAACAAAATCAGGATCAAAACAAATGAAGAAAATATCTTCCCGTGAGAAAGGGAGATCTGTGTGAATTAAGAGAAAGGAAATTAAGGAGATATGGGAGTTGATTGGTGTCTATTATAAATAGAGAATAGCTACAGACCATTGGGGGGGTTGGTCGAGGCCTTTGGCTGAGAAAAGAATCGAAAAAAAATACACAGACAAACTCATTTCTGTTGCTGCTGTGAAGAACCTGAAGAACATAAGGCAGGTCTGAAACGTCGCTGATAGAGTTGCTGAAACAGTCGTAATTTTACAGCAACACTAGTCCGTTCTTTTTCGCGTAATTTGTTCTCTCTTCTGTAACGCAGAGAATACGCCACTGTAACGCTTATAAGCGTCTCAGATTTTTGTGTGACGATTTTCTTTTCTTTTTCTTCTTGTTTAGCACTTTTTGAGCTTTGTAAAATTATTTTGAGAAAGTGTTGATCATGAAGAGCTAAACCCCATTTGCTGAGGTGACGGACGAAGCCATTGTTTCAATAAAAATGGTACATTTCTATTTTTAATTAATTTTTACAATTTCTTTTATGATTATTTGCCTTGATTAAAAATTTGATTAAATGATTTTTATTAAGCAGTTATGATTTCGTTAGATGGTATATGCTTTGCCTAGGGTTTAGATATTCCATGCTTTTGTTATACAATTATAATTCTAGAAATCTACTTGTTGCAATATTTTAGAATCAAATTAAACGAAAGAATTGCATGAATATTGAGTAGACTGAATCACTTTAAATTGGTTAATGGTGAAATCCATAACCTCAGTAATTTGTGAATATTATTTTAATCTTTTGTGCATATTTTTATTT
>JAJJMC010030977.1:7270373-7319110 GCA_023531435.1 Papaver californicum | reverse complement strand
CAGTAATTTGTGAATATTATTTTAATCTTTTGTGCATATTTTTATTTTAAAAATTAGTTTATTAAAATCTAAGTTCAGTCTTCACAAGTTCGAGAGAAACAAACCCGTTTTTACCACTATCTAAAATTACATCACAATCACTCCCGATGATGTGAAGAAAATTATTGTACTTCAGGTTACTGGGAAAAGCGTCGATGTCGATTACTATGAAATGAATTGGGACCAGCTCTATGTGTTGGCAGAAGAAACTCTTGGTTGGAGTAAAGGCACGACGGAATTGGAGTTTTCCTGTGTAAATAAAGATGTGGATAATGTGAATCAAGACCTTGGCAATAGAGTGAAACCAAGAAAGTTGAAGCAGATCAAGCTTGCCAATTTTAAAAGTTATTTTGAGAAGACAAGGGCGAGAGTTGACGATGGTTCCTTGGTGCTGAACGATGATATTATCAAGCAAACTGCAAGGGCGTACTTGTTGTATACTCTCGGGAGAACTATCTTTGCCGACCTCATAGGAAACAAGGTGAAGGCTCAATATCTGCAACTTTTAAGGGATCTTCCGACGCTTAACGAGTTATCTTGGGGAACCGCTACCCTTGCTTTCCTACTAGACAATCTTACGACGACCTCTAGGTTAATAAGCACACACTTTGGAGGCAATTTCAGTCTTCTTCAGGTAAATCTCTACGATATTAAAGTTGTTCGATAATCCAGAATAAGAAGAAGTATATTGTGTATTATTATTAATGTTAGGTTCGTCTAATATAGAACAATGAATTATCATGCGAACAATTTCTAGGAGGCCAACCATTTTCATATGATTATTAGCCAAATGTTAAGCTTTGACTTCTTTCCTTTGTGACATTTTCGTAATAATTTGGGAATTTTCTTATATTGTTGATGTTGGTGTGGGTGTATGATCATTTTTCGAAATTGAATTTGGCTAGTGAAGTCGCTTTGGATGATTTATTGCCTACTTAAGCCAAATATGAGTTCAAGGAAGTCAAGAAGCATAAAAAGAATGAGGCGTTTGTAAGTTTGAGAGAGAAATTGGTCAGTTTGGATGGAAGCAACGTTGAATTTGACCCATACATAAAAAAGGATGAACCCTTCAACGAAGCTTTTTAGATGCACAAATGGGTGTTGAGATGTATTATAGACCATTGTTCTATCCCGGTGGATTTGTAATGTATGATCCTCGCCGAGTACGTCGTCAATTAGGTTCCATCCAAACGATCCCGTTGGGGCAGCCTAAGTTCGAGTTGTTGCCAAAGGGTTCTAATGGAACTAAGAGCACCACCCAAGATTGGACTCCTAGCTACAATCCCAAACCAACCATTGGGTTTTGGAACAAGTTGGAAGAGAACAAGCTTAATATGTGTCTCTTGGAACCTTTGCGGGAGGATCCTCGTGAAGTTGTCGAGGGGTACATGGATTGGTATAAACAAATTTCTCATCCTTACATCATTAACAAGTAAAGTCAAGCTCGTATGGAGGCTAAGAGGTCAAAGAAAAATGATGTGGAGACGAATAAGAAGTCCAAGACCATTCCCAAAGACTTTTCAAAGACATTTGAGATCATGATAAGCGGTGCCTACAATTTATACTCTTTATCCTTTGTTATAGACATCAAAGTATGTTTTCACTCATCCTTGCGTTTTAAATAAAATCAGATGGCAATGGGTAAGGATATGTTGAAAGCAATAAAGACAAACTCCTTTGTAAAAAACTATGTCATATGATGAGCAACAATACTTCTACAACAAGTGGGATGGAATCATCAACAAAGGTATGGGGCCGGAGGAACAAAGGTTGGTGACCAAGAGGATGAGGGTACAAGCCAAGATGGTGCCAAAAGAGGTCGTGGAAGTGGAAGTGGTCGTGGTCGTAGTTGTTTAGTTGTTTTAAGATCTTTTTATTAAACTACGTTTGGTAAACGACAACGTAAACATTAATGCTTTGTTTTAGTAGTTTATTAATGAATTAGTATTTTATAAATTAATTACGGGTTTGTTGTTAGAGATAAATAACAAATTTTGCAGAAGGAACTAACAAATTCTAAATCTATGGTTCGGCTGAAAATTACATTTTGCGAAACAGCCGAACCTGACGAAATTCATGTTCTTTTGATATTCAGTCAGGTTCGGCTGAAATTGAAAACAAACATTATTAGCCGACCATATCAAAAGCTGGATTTTTAATAATGTGGTCAGATTCGGCTGAAAACCTGAACTTCAGAATTCAACCAAACTAAAAGCTAATGAGCCTAGGGCTGCACAGGAACCGACCCGAAAAACCGCACCCGCCCGAACCCGACAAAACCGCGGGTTTTATAACCGAACCGACCCGCTACGGGTTGGTATACGGTTTTGAAAATTTAAAACCCGGTCACCACGGGTTGGTTTACGGGTTTAGTGTAGCACCCGCCCAAACCCGCCCGTTTAACCCGTTTATTCTGAACCTGTGTTGCTGTACTGTTTTGTCAAGATGTTTTCACACTGACCTATACTTCAATACCCTTCCCTATTATTTTTATGTCAAAGAGGACTCTCTCAGATTTCAAACAAGACCAAAATTTCTGAATTCCATTGAGAAATAATTTTCGTACGAATTTTTGATTTCAAACTGCCGAAACTGCATTTTCTGAATACGGGATTCCTGTTCTGTTTCTGATGAGTCTTTTTAACATAGCTATATACCTTACTGTATTTTCTTACAATTTTATTGTGTTAGTTTATTCTTTCTAGTTTCAAATGAGCCAAAAATCACTCATTTTCATTGTGTAACGAAGCCTACACAAATTTCCAAAGACAGACTATTCCAAACTAAAATTTTCAGAAATCATTTAAAAATCTTACCATTTCAAGTTCTATAATTGCCACATGAACTTCTAAGATAACGATATAGATTCAACTCCATACAAATGATAAGAAAGCAAAGAAAATAAATTAATCCTTGGTTTTGTGGCTAGTGTATATCCCTTGTATAATTGTATTTGTTATTATATTTTGACGATATTTGGTGTTTTTTGTTGTTTCTTAGGAGGCTTAATGGGTGATTCATCAACTCAATCTCTATCTGCCTTTTCTTTCATGTTTTTTTTTTCTGTTTTTAGTGTCTGTTTTTAGTGTTTTTTGCTGCCAGTTTTTTTCTATCTGCCACGGGTTAACCCGCGAAATAAACCGAACCCGCCCGACCCGCCTCGGGTTGAAACCGACCCGACCCGCCTGTGGACGGGTTGGTATACGGTTTTGAATATGAAAACCCGCCTCTAGACGGGTTGGTAGTTGGTTTTACCCCAAAACCGACCCGTCCGCCCGTTGTGCAGCCTTAAATGAGCCGAACAGTTCAAAAAAAAACATATGGTTATCAAAGTTATGTTCGGATGAAAACTTGAATTTCACAAATCAGACGAACTTCGCTAAATCTATGGTTCAACTAAAACTAAAAAAAACTAATGAGCCGAACAGTTCAAAAGAAAACATGTGGTTATCATAGTAATGTTCGACTGAAAACTTGAATTTCATAAATCAGACGAACTTCTGTAAATGTAAGGTTCGCCTGAAACTGAAAAAAATATATTGGCTGAACATTCCAAACAATTAACCGTTAAGAAACAATGGAAACATTTTAAATCAAATTTGAAATGTGACTAATTACCCAATGGTTTTTTTCTTAAAAAATTTAGTCGTTGGGTAATTAAAACCTATAAAAGGAAACATGTCTCTTTCATTCTCACTTATTCCCTTCTCACATATCCCTTTCTCACATATTCCTTTCATTCTCATTCTAATTCTCATTCTCACACATCCCTTTCAAGCACTAAATATGGTAACTCCATACACTACCGATGAAGATGTTGCAATTGTTAGAGCTTGGGTTACGCTCACCAAGCATGAATACGAAAAAGCATACATTACCCAAAGTAACCAACCCGTTAATGAAGATTGGATGGTGGATCATACATTCAATTCTTGGTGAAAGCGTTTGTTTAAGATTTTTGAAGGATTAGACATAAATTGTAATCGTAGGAGATTCAAAGGAATTAAAAGAAGGTAATTTGAGGGGTTGTTTCAACGATTGGAAGCTTTGAGAGACGAAATGAAAGGTTTAAAGGAAGCTCATCCCGAAATCTCTGGTGTGACAAGAGTAAGTGTGTCAATCAATAAGTCCCCCATCAAAAATAGTTTTCAAACATATAAACTTACAATTGATTGATTTTTTTCTCAGTGGGCGATGGCTCTTGACAGATACGAGACTATCCATGGAAATACGTTTATGCATGAGGATTGCTATCGTATTTTGGAAGAAAATGACATGTGTTATTTCGACCTATGTTTAAGTGTTTAAGTGTAATCTAATGATCTACTGTATTTTATTTCCTTTGATTTAACCATGCTATGAAAGATGTATGCCTTTTCGATTCAATAAAATGATTTTATGAATTCCAAAGCAAACCATAAACAAGCCTCATGGGCAAAAATTCTAGTGATTAATTAAACCTAACATTAGGTTCGGCTGAAACAATTTTAGCCGAACAACTCACTGCGACCCACAAAAAAAGATCTTACTGTTCGGATGATTTTTGGAACCAATTTGCCGAACTCAAAATTTTCCCTTGGCGGCTGCTTACAAATAAAAAATTCGGCTGATAATTAGTTCTCATCGAAACATCCGAATTGTTCTTGAGTATGTGGTTCGACTAAAATGTTTTCAATCGAACACATACTTGTCCCTTGGCGGAAAATTACAAACTTGTTGTTCGGCTAATTCTTCAACCTCATCGTAATAGCCGAACTGTTCTTGAGAATGCGATTCAGTTGATATCTTTTCAACCGAACTATAACCTGATAAGACGAAATCTTAAAAAAAATATTTTTCGATGAATTCACCATACAAAAACGAGATTAAACATTATCTAACACCATAAATGAATGTTATTAGGAATGGGTTCCTCAACCATGTATTCATCTTCAAGATTTGGCTCATAAAAATCATTATTTTGAGTTTGAAGTTGAGAAAAAATCATTCTCATAATCTAAAAAATCAGCCATATCAGGATCTCCAGCGAAGTTGGTGTGTATTTTCTCATAGATTTTCATTAATAACCCTTGTTTTTTTTCACTTCTTCTATTTAATTATAATTTTCTAAACAAATGATTACATTAACTGCTAATCATTATTATTAACTATAAAGATTAACTTTAATACTAACCTTTATTAATTAAAACATAAATGATTAAAATTATCACTAATTATACAAGGGTAATATGGGTATTATCAAAAATTGGTGGCTAGAGGGCACCAAGAATTATTTCTAGTGACCTTATTTTGTCTTTATATGGTATGTCTACCAAAAAATGCGTATGCCCAAAAACATGATTCAAAAAGAAAGACATATTTGACTATTTGGGCTTATGGTGGGTCGAGTTAGAGGAACGCTCGTACACCTATCATCTATGACAGCTGCCATGCGGGGGACAAATTTTTTCTACCCGGGCTTTTTCAATTTTGGTTGACCGAGTGAAGTAATGATTTTAAGTTATGTAGAAACTATCGTTTAGTCATAATATAAATAATATTGTGTCAGTTTGGTCAATTTGATCTGGTCCAATTGTTGTTTGGTCCTTTCAAATATATATATTGTCCGTTTGGTCCAAATATTACTGTTTGGTTCTAGGGTGATTGTTACCCATGCGGAATGACATCATCATTTTTAGAACAGTGTCAGAAATACTCTTGTATCTCTTTTATTTCTCTCTCTTCTAAATATAAAGAAAAAATCTTAATAATTAAATATCTTTCAAACCACAAGTTAAAATTTTACAAAATTTATATATTCAGAAAGCTATCGACAAGGTCTACAAAATGAGTACCACTTTCACTGTTTTTTGAAGATTTAACTTTTATGTTATTGTTTAGCTAAATATAAACTATAAAATGAACTATCATTACGAGTTCATTCTACAAAATGAACTGTTATAATTAACTACCATTGTAATGAACTAATTTTGCGAATTCATTTTACATAATAAACTACCATTACATGCTAGAATGAATCACCATTATGAGTTCATTCTACAAAATTAATTGTTAGAATAAACTACCATTGTAATGAACTAATTTTGCAAGTTCATTTTACAGAATGAACTACTATATGCTAGAATGAACTACCATCATGAGTTCATTCTACAAAATGAACTGCTAGAATGAACTCTCACTACGAGTTCATTTTACTAAATGAAATGTTAGAATGAACTACCATTACGAGTTCATTCTACAAAATGAACGACTAGATTGAACTACAACTACGAGTTCATTCTTGATAGGCACATTTATGTGTCTGATTTGTTCCCAATTTGTATATTGTTATCTCTCGATTTTTGAACTAATATTGCTATTTATTGTGTTTTTAGGTATTTTTGGAAAAACAAACAATTGTGGAAAATGTGGCTCGAAAAGTGTTAAATGTACCCATCGAATGGATAAAGGCACCCCAAGAATTTTGATAAAGGCACCCAATTCAAATTCAAAAGAGTTTCTTTGGCGGGAACATTCTACTACCAAATTCTGAGAATATGATTTTGGGATTTTGATGAAAATTAGTTGGTTTTATGACCCGGATATTTTTTCCTTATCAAAAGGAAGAGTTGTACAAAGCTTAAACACGTGAAACAAGTTAATCACATAAAGATAAATTTTCTCGGGATTCTATTCTCAGACACGAACCATAAGTCTAGAAAATAGCTAATATCTCAGGATCAAAATAGGAAATAGTGCCGAGCATATCCCTCTCGGTAAGGAAACAAAATCAAAAATATCATCAAGAATCGAGATCAAATCAAGGAGTCAGAACAAAATACTTCCCGAGAAGATTTTATGATGATCTTATAAGATATGGGAGTTATTAGGACAAGATTTTGGGTTCCACTATAAATAGAGGGTCGAGCAAAAGATTAAGGGGGGATGGCTCTGGCCCGAATCGAATAAATCAAAAAATCTGTTTATGATCGTGATAAAGAAGATGAAGAAATCGTTGCTAAAAGGTTGAAGCTTCCGTGGACAAAAAGTTGAAAATTCTGTTGCTAAAGCTTTTAATTTTTGCAACATTTATCTTCATTTTGCAATGTTTATCTTCAATGAAACACTTTTTCCTCTGTAATAGTGAGTTCACAGCGCCTAACAAACGTTACGAAGTTCCTATTTTCATTTTTTTTCATCTTTTGTAAACACTTTGAGCCATGAATCATTATATTGAGAAAATAATTAATATGATGAGCTAAACCCCTTTGCTGAGGCGATGGAGGAAGCCATTTTCCCAAGAAAATTGGTATATTTCTATTTTAATTTATTTTTAGAATTTCTTTTATGATTATTTGCTTTGATTAAAAATTGATTTAAGGATTTTTATTAAGCACTTGTGATTTCTTTTGATAGAGCATGCTTAGCCTAGGGTTTTTGATGTTCTATACTTTCGATTTACAATTGTTACTTTGAAAATATATTTTTGCAACATATTAGAATCACTTTAAACGTAAAGAATTATATGAATATTGATTAAATTGAATCACTTTAATTGGTTAATGGTGAAATCCATAACCTCAGTATTTGTGAATATTACTTTCATCTTTTGTGTATATTTTCTAGTTTAAAATCAGTTTTTAAATCTAAAATCAATCTTCACAAGTTCGAGAGTTTGAAACCCATTTTTACCACCATCTACAAATCACATCAATTTTTGGCGCCGCCGACGCGTACTTGTTTTTAGATTTTTTTTATGTTAGTTAGTTTAGTAGATTTTTATTTTTATTTGTTCTATTTTACGTTTTTGGGTTTTTTTTATATTAAAGGTTTTGGATCAAAAAGAAATTGGATTCAAAGATTATATTGATTGATTAAAGACTTAGATTCAAAGATAAATCGAAAAGAATGAAAAAGAAGACAAATTTATTTTATTTTTTTATTAATTTCTAAGGCTTTATTTATTTTTGTTTTTAGAAAATTGTATTAGGAAATCTTTTATTTTTGTAATTTTTTTTTTGACTTTTTTTTTGGACTTTGGATTTTACTTTAGACATTTTTGGACATTATTTTTACTTTTAAACCCTACGGAAGGGTAATTAAATATAAACTGCACAGGGAAGGACCACAGTTACGTTATTGTCTCTGCCCCTCGGGTTCGTACACTGACATAGGAGTCGGTGGCCTGAGTCGACTTCAACGGTTCATTGCCAGTCTGGAACGGGAGGTAAGACTCTAACCACCCACGAATGTCAGTGGGTTTTCTGGACTCATTCGTGTGCATATATGCTAAGGACCTGAATACGGATTTACTTTTCTAGTAAAGGGAAAAAACTGGCCATATAAAATAAGGGTTCGGATTTCATCACCGTATAATATCTGCCTGACTTAGGAACACCACGTTACCTACGCGAACCTAAGCCTAAAATTTGACTAGAAAGAGACCTATATGGTAGCGAGCTTATTGGAAAGTCATTCAAAAGGACTGTATTGGTTACTTTGTTAGCCTAACTCAATATTCAGGAAGATTATTTTAATTAGATTCGAGCCGCCTTGTAACTCGAGGAAATGTTGCCAAAGAGGCAGGGTTATCAAAGCTCCTTAGAGATTATCCTATTTTTATTCGACTTAATCTAATTCAAATCGTTCTAAGAGATTTGTTAAAATTGTAACTAGTTGCCTTTTGAAGAATAAAATTTGGTCTAGAAACAATCTAAGTGGAGCCATCATGCTTTTTGTTTGCTAGATTCAGTAGGTTTGATTTGGTTGAGTCGGCCTTGTTTGTGTATGTTTAGAACCCCCTTCCTGTTAGGATTTATTTTCTTAGATTTTTTGTAAATATATTAGGAAGTTTTTGTCAGAAAATGTTAAACTGGTATATGAGAACCAATACAATGAATATCCGACTGAATTTTAAAATAGACATTATCCGTACTATCAACATGGTGTGGATAGTAGTCGGGACCACCACCAACCTTTTGGAGGTTATTGCTCATACCAGGGTGATCCCAATTACTATTCATATACACACCCGTCATATGAACATGAAAATGAGAAAAATTCGATTTCTTTATCTTGGAGGGATTCCCTAAAACATGTGCGATCTAGTACTCATCATGAACCTATTATGCCTCTAGAAGAATCACTCAGGAAGTTACCTGAGATGACACATAGGTTTGAATTAAGTGTGAGAGGAACAAATAGTAGTCCAACTCTTTCTCTAGAAGAATCACACGAGCAGTTACGATCTAGTACTCCTTATGATCCATTTGTTTCTCTAGAGAATTCCCTCAAGAAGTTGACTGAGAATACAAATAGGTTCGTATTAAGTATGGGGGGAAGAATTAGTAGTCCAACTCTTTCTCTAGAAGAATCCCTCAAGCAATTAACTGAGAATACAAATAGGTTTGTATTAAGTGTGAAAGAAAGTCTTGCAAAGAATAATATTGCTCAAAATGATCTTAATTGCCAATATGGTGATACCCTTGATAATTATTCACATATTCAAGAGAACGAGGATAGAATTAGTAACACTACTTATTTAGACGAGGTTCAAACATCTTCATATTATTATGATAATGAGGATAGTATTGACGAAGAACTTGAAATATACAGGTAGAGTGATCAAGAAATTGTCACTCCAATTGTGTTTCATGATGATAGTGTTATTTTTAGTTCAAATCCAAATAATTTTAATGATTATTCACCTATTCAAAAGGAAAAGGATTTGACTAGAGATACCACTGTTTTAGACGGTGTATAATTTTCTTGTTTTGAAGCCGATAATGGTTTAGAGGAACGGGTTTATCCTTAGAATACTATTTTAGAGTCCAGCGATTTAGAAACAATAGTCTTAGGTAACAAAGATAGACCCGTAGAGATTTTAAATATGAGGGAGGATGCACCACCTGATTATAACCTAGAAAAATCAATTGACCATTTTCAGGAATCTGACGATTTATAAATTAGGAAAATTATGACTAGTCTATCTAAAGACACTGGAAACTCTAAGTTTGGGTGACTATCATTCTCCATGTGCTTTACCTTTGACTCTTAGAAAGGTCCTTAACTTGGGACTTGACATATGCACCTTTACCATTTTTCAAGATCATCTTCAAACTAGATTCCCTAAGCCTGTTGATGTCCAGAAAGAAGTTCAGTTGTTAGAAACCCATCCTCTGGTTACCTAGGAAATAATACTAAGATTGACTTTTTTTTCCCACCAAAACATTTTCTTCCATATGTGGGAACGTTTGGATTTCAAATATGTCAGTTATTAAGTTTTGAGACTAATCCTAATTACTTTAGGAAATTAGAATCAACATATTTGCTTAAGAATGACAACCATTTTCATAGTAGTCAACTCTGTGAGTCCAATCTGATTAACTTTGAGGATCCACAATTATTCAGCTTATTATTGTGTGCTTCTAAGTTTTTAGTTGAGTTCTTCAAGACTCTACAACCTGACTCTCTGGATCCTTCCAATGAGGAAATCCATCCTATAAAAATATTTTATCTAGACCCTTTTATAGAGCCTGAACCTAAACCACAGCTAGATATAGTTATCTTAAACATAAAACTAGATAATGGTGTGCTCGGTTTGTTCACTTTCTGGGCCTGCTGCAGTTTTCTTCTATTTTGGATGATATTATTTTATTCAGATGACCCACAGATGTTCCGACTATTGTTGTATGATTCTATGATGTGACTAGTTATTTTCAAAGTATGGCTGAGGACTTTAAACTTAGCACTTCTTGGGAGGTAACCCATGCTCATGCGACACGGTAATATCTTCCTTAACTCCTTTCCTTCGATTGGTAACAGTTTCTCCTTGGTCATGCTTTTAATAATTCATCTTTAGAACATTGAGGACAATGTTAGATTTAAGTTTGGGGGTAAGGGAGAAACTTTTAGTGAAATATGAGACTCCAAAGTCTAGAATCTTGTGAACAATTCAGGATGACACTAAACATTCTAGGTTTATGGAAAATTAGCTCTTTTTCTATAGGAATTGGTGTGCCGAACTAAATGGTCTATTTATAAAAGGATGCCTAGCTCAGGTTTTAGAAATAACATGATAGTCGTCACCATATCTCGGAATCATCATAACCATATCACCTTCTCTTTTTATTTTTGCAATTTTGTGTTTCTCTAAGTGATTTGGTGGGGCACTAGTATCGACTTGTTATTATCGTTGGGATAAAGTAGAGTGATTGAGATCAAGCCCCATTATTGTAGTGAGACCGGAAAAAAAATGAAGTAAATAATTATTTTCAATAAATCGACCGCTGGGGCCCTTGTATATACCAGCTGAGTCGATATTAGTATAAGAATTAAGACCAGTGGGAGCGTATCTCAATCAATTAGAATTCATCCTGGCGGAGACCTTCAAACATATATGGGAAACACCATTCACCTTAGTCAACATGTGCAAACTTCATCATCTCTATATCCATCTTCTAAATCCATTCATGTGATTGAACTTTGATTGTTTCTGAGTATCGTGGTTGAACGACTATCTAAGTAGAGCCTTGCTTTCTTATATATGAATTTTAGTATGCTTGAGGGAAAACTCGTGTATAACAATTGAACTCATAAAGGGTAATGAGTCCCATAGCCGAAGAATTTAATATGCCAACTAAATAACTTGTTTAGTGTTTACCCTCAATCGTTCATAGGTAGCTAGGGTTTGGAGTAAAGGTTTTGTGGGTATACCTTTTTGTAAACCCTCACGAGATAAAACTCGTCCGATAGGGCAACCTATGGGTTTAAAGGCTAGTTGCACATGCTAAGTGCAATCACGATGCCTGCGAAAGTGAGTTAGGATTGTTGATTAGATTTTCTCAAGGACTAGCAAAAATAAGTTTGGGGGTATTTGATAGACACATTTATGTGTCTGATTTGTTTCCAATTTGTATAATGTTATCTCTCGATTTTTGTAATAATATTGCTATTTATTGTGTTTTTAGGTATATTTGGAAAAATAAACAATCGTGGAAAATGTGGCTCAAAAAATGTTAAAGGCACCCATCGAATGGATAAAGGCACCCAAGAATTTTAATAAAGGCACCCAATTCAAATTCAAAAGAGTTTCTTTGGCAGGAACATTCTACTACCAAATTGTGAGAATATTATTTTGGGATATGGATGAGAATTAGTTGGTTTTATGACCCGGATATTCTTTCCTTATCAAAAGGAAGAGTTGTACAAAACTTACACACGTGAAGCAAGTCAATCACGTAAAGAGAAATTTTCTCGGGATTCTATTCTCGGACACAAACCATAACTCTAGAACATAGTTAATATCTCAGGATCAAAATAGGAAATAGTGTCGAGCATATCCCTCTCTGTAAGGAAACAAAATCAAAAATATCATCAAGAATCGATATCAAATCAAGGAGTCGGAACAAAATATTTTCCGAGAAGATTTTATGATGATCTTAGAAGATATGGGAGTTATTAAGACAAGATTTTGGGTTCCACTATATAAATAGAGGGTCGACCAAAAGATTAAGGGGGGATGGCTCTGGCCAGAATCGAAGAAATCAAAAATCAGAAAATCTGTTTATGATCGTGATGAAGAAGATGAAGAAATCGTTGCTAAAAGGTTGAAGCTTCCGTGGCCAAAAAAATTAAAGATTTTGTTGCTAAAGCTTTTAATCTTTGCAACATTTATCTTCATTTTGTAACGTTTATCTTCCGTGAAACACTTTTTCCTCTGTAACAGTGAGTTCGCAGCGCCTAACAAATGTTACGAAGTTCCTGTTTTCATTATTTTCACTTTTTTTCATCATTTGTAAACACTTTGAGTCATGAATCATTATTTTGAGCAAGTGATTAATATGAGGAGCTAAACCCCTTTGCTGAGGCGATGGAGGAAGCCATTGTTCCAAGAAAAGTGGTATATTTTTATTTTAATTGATTTTTGCAATTTCTTTTATGATTATTTGCTTTGATTAAAAATTGATTTGAGGATTTTTATTAAGCAGATATGATTTCTTTTGATAGAGCATGCTTAGCCTAGGTTTTTGATGTTCTATACTTTCGATTTACAATTGTTACTTTGAAAATCTACTTTTGCAACATATTAGAATCACTTTAAACATAAAGGATAACATGAATATTGATTAGATTGAGTCACTTTAATTGGTTAATGATGAAATCCATAACATCAATATTTGTGAATATTACTTTCATCTTTTGTGTATATTTTTTAGTTTAAAATCAGTTTTTAAATCTAGAATCAATCTTCACAAGTTCGAGAGTCTGAAACCCATTCTTACCACCATCTACAAATCACATCAATTCTTTAAAATGAACTGTTATAATAAACTACCATTACAAGTTCACTCTACAAAATGAACTGCTAGAATGAACTACCATTATAATGAAGTAACTTTGCGAGTTCATTTTACAGAATGAACTACCATTGCTACAATGAACTAAGAGTTCATTCTACAAAATGAACTGTTAGAATGAACTACCGTTTTGATTTCATTCTACAAAATGATTTGCTATAATGAACTACTATTACGAGTTCATTGTACAAAATGAACTACTACAATGAACAACCATACGAGTTAATTCTACATAATGAACTGCTAGAATGAACTACCATTACGAGTACATTTTATAAAATAAGATGCTAGAATGAACTACAATTAAGAGTTCATTTTAAAAAATGAACCTTATAATAGTGTTCATTTTTCAGTATGAATTAACATTACCGATACTGTGAAGATTAAAGCTTTGACAAATAGTGAAATGGGTACTCATTTTGTAGATCTCGTTGAGAGCTTTCCGAATATATAAAACTTATTAATTTTTGATATATGGTTTGAGATATATATAATTTTTAGTTTTTTTTCTTTATTTTACGAAGTGAGAGAAAATAAAAAAAAGAAAAGAGTAATTTAATTATTTTAACATTTTTAAATAAATAAGGACCAAACTAAACTCTCTTGTTTATCGGTGGACCAAATCGACTTGGAACCACATAAAATATGACTAAAATAAAATTTTCCCTCAATTTATGAGGAGTATTGACTATTCAATAACCATCCCTTTTGTTTTATTCTTGGTTGTGGATAACCCGCGCTATAAGAGCATTTCCACAAAAAAATCTTACACTAAAGTCTTATTAAGACCTTTATTTAGTAGAGATTAGACATGTAGTAAATATAGGGCCTTAGAACAACTCCAGTAGGTATGATATATTGGCAAATTTTCCAAATATACACCCACAATGGGATGGGAAAACTAAGAAAATTGGTTGGAAAATTGGTATTTCGAAAGAGTTTCCCATCGCGGCTCAAGTTGAGACGAGGAACTGTCCAACTTGAGTAGAGCGGCTCAAGTTGGGCCGACTGAAATTGTTTTTTTTTATTCAAATTAGTTAAGTTAGTTACTTTAATTTATTTTTTATATATATTGATTTTAAAATAGAGACCGGTCCCATTTATAAAAAAATTATTTATTTATATAAAATACAGACCCACTAATTAAAAGAAATATTTGTTTATATAAAAACGGGGTCCACTAATTAAATTTGTAAATTCTCCCACTATAGAGAATTGAGTTTGCCCATCCACGTGGACAGGTAAACTATCTTCAATAATATAGGATTTAATTCTTATAATATCTTATGTGACAAAATCTAAACCGTTTAATTTACATTAAGTAATTATTAAAAAATAAAATTAATGAAAAACATGATATGGAAATGAATCTAAAGGTGTAGTTAAAACTTTCTTTAACACCATTGTGTTTAGTATTTCATCCCTCCTAGTTTGCATGACCTAACTATTGGAAATAAATTTAAGCTAAATGGGGGTCTAAAATCCTATGTGTCATAAAAAAATAATATTTTCACCCTTTATTGAAAATGTTCTAATAGCACAACATATTGTCAAAACTTATAATTTTGAAAGGGATATATTTGTGGTGGCAATGATGGTAACAGTAGTATTGGTGGCAGCACTGGCACTGGCACTGATACAACATTGTTATAAATAACATTACTAGTCCTATACAGATGCATTATTGGTAAGGCTTTTAGGCTGGATTACTCAAAATTAGATAATTATTGTCACAGTGGGGAAGCCAACGAAAAAATTAACCTTAGTATGTGGTCAAATAATCGTGGCAAAGGATATGAAAATGTAAAAAAAAAATCCTGGCCTAACGTTTTTGTATGTCCCAGACATATTTAAATTTATGGTATGTATGTGGAATGGTATTAAGTTTGTAGGTTTAAGTATTTTCGCGTCAACAATTCAAGAAAAGTCTCTGAATAAATATGTACTACATCATTCTTTTTTAGCACAAACAGTTGTATTCTATGTATTGTGTGCATGAATTCCAAGTATAAGGCTTAAGGTTATAACTTATTCGGTTATTTAGACTTTAGGTTCCAATTTTATGACCAAAGTGTGTTTGGGTCCTAAAAAGTTTAAAATTAGAGTTTGGATTCCATGACTCTGGTTAACCGTCTTAAATATGGAATGACCAAATTTTTATTAGGTTTTCAATTATTTACTAATTATATAATTCTCCTAATGCTCAACACGTGTGTGGTGGAAAAGTACCCATTAATTATGGGTTGAGATTGTTTACATGTGTGAACAAGTAAAAATGCCTTAAAATATCTTCAACGAATTTCAGTTGGGCGGTAACTGGTAACGGTGACAGGGAAGAAGAAGTGGGGAGAAAGAAAGAAGATGGATAAAGGCGGACGTATTCCATCAATAGATCTGTTTCAGTCGGTACCGATGTAATTGGTACAACTGATTAATTTGATTGATGCAATTGATTTGATTCCTTGTAATTTGAATAATGCCATTGTTTTAAGTAAATTTTTTGTTCCCACGTCATTATTTGGTGCCATCTCTGGCGGATGAGATTTGGGGGAGGGGGAATTGCAGGACAATGATAAACTGATGGGGGGATTTGTAGTTTTCTTTCTCAATTACTCGCATACGCCTTTTCTGTAAGAAAATTGGTGCTTAGAATTATGAAAATTTAAACAAAGAGAAGTTCCAATTAAATTTATGTTCAATGGTACTTGGATTGAGCGACGTATGTTCCAATGATATTTGAATTAAAGTTCTGAATTGATAGGGCGACGTATTTTGGTTGATTTAGTGTCTCGAAATCGAAGATCAAAAGAGAACAATAGTGATTGTTGTGTTTAATTGATAGAAGAAGATGAGGGTAATTTGGGTAGTTCATCTAATATATTTTTTAATTACATGTGCGATTCACGTAGCATCAAGCAAATTATTATTAATTAAAAATAATAATAAGTTTCTAACTGTCAAGACGGTCAACTACGATCATGGGACTCAAACTCTAATTTTAAACTTTTTAGGACCCAAACTTAACTTTGGTCATAAAGTTGGGACCCAAAGTCTAAATAATCCTAATTTATTATGCTTATTCACATAATTCTTATCCCAAAACTTACAAGGTAAAAGCAGCTATTTTGCAGTCGAAAACTTAATCTCACTTTCTTCTTCCTTGCGCATGTATGATACATAATGTATCTTGTTTCCCTGCAACTCTTTGTCCCTCTTTTACATCGTATCTAGTATCTCGCAATACTTGAATCCGTTGTTTCCCGTGGAGCCATTGTAAATTCTAATCATCTTATTTTTATTTTCTTCCTTGGTCAAATTAGCTTATATTTTGCCATGACGGTGGTAAAGATATAGGAGTTTTAAAATGAAAGATGCTGAGATTTTAAAAGATGTACGACTCAAGGTGAAGCTGATGATTTGTTAATATCAGCTGGGTTTTGCGTTTTTTGACGATTCAATTAGAGTTCAGATAATATCAATTTTAACAATTGGGTTTGAAATCAAAATTCGAAATTGGGAGAGATGTAACAATTTCAATAATTTCAATTTCGATATCAATTCCAATTGGAATCAATGGTTCTGGTTACGGTAGTGGTGGTGGTGAATTGAGTAGGTAGATTACGGTAAAATTTTGATTGTGGTTTCTGTGTCAGTGTGCGAACCCGAGGGGCCGAGACAATATCGTAATTGTCGTCCTTCCCCGTGCAATTAATATTTAATACTACCGTTCCGTAGGGTTAAAAATAATAATAAAGTCCAAAAAGTTCAAAATCCAAAAAGAAGTGTCCGAAATAAAAAAAATAAATACAGAAACAATTAAAATCCTAATACAGTTTTCTAAAAATAAAAAAAAATCTAATTAAAATCTAATTTAAGAAAAAAAATCTTCGTCTTCTTTTTCGTTCTTTTAAGCTTTAGCTTTTAACTCCAAGTCTTTAGCTTTAATTCCAAAACTTTGGCTCACTTTCCTTTCGATTCAAAATCCAAAACTTGCAGCAAAAAGAGAAATACCAAAAGAAACGTAAAATAGAACAAAGTAAAAAAAAAAATAAAATAAAAAAAATCTAACTAATAACCTAAAAAAATAATCTAAAAACAATTCTAAAACAAGTCCGCGTCGGCGGCGCCAAAAATTGATGTATTTTTAAAGTGGTAAATAAAGATTCGTTACTCAGACTTGTGAAGATTGATTTTAAATTTAATTTCTAAAACTAAAAGTATGAAAACTCAAATATTTTTTATAAAGTTGGGAGAAAACTGAGACTAGGATTCCACTATTTTCCAATTTCAAAGTGATAATAATTTTAATCATGCATTAACATTTTAATTTGATTCTAAATCATTGCAAAAATAGATTTTCAAAACAACAATTGTATAACAGAAGCATGGAGCATCTAGGGCCTAAGCCGAGGCATGCACCATCTAACGGAATCACAATTGCTTAACAAAAATCTTTTAAATCAATTTTTAACCAAGGCAATTAATCATAATAAATTGCATAAATTAATTAAATACTTACCACATAATTGTTGGAAAATTAGCTTCCTCCATAGCCTCAAAGATGAAGTTTAGCTCCTCATTGTAATAGCAAAATCCTCAAAAATCATTTTTAAAACTCAAAAATTGCTTACAATAAGAATAGAAATGCTCACAGACACCTTGATACGTTTATAAGTGTTGCTGTGAACACCTCACACCGTTACAGAAGGTATTTCGAATGAATACGTAAAAAGAAACAGATTTCTGTTGCGGTTTGAAATAAAGGACGGACACTGTGTAACGAACGACTGTTTCTTGGTGTAGTATGCTTCGTGTTCTTGATGTGCAGCAGCAAAAATTTGAACTTCCTGTTTACGTGATTCTCTTGATTGTGAGCAATTCTAAGCTTCCCAATCCTTTTTTTCTCTTCCCGGACCTCTATGGACTCTTATATATAGAGTACAACCACAAAACAACCCCAAATTACGTCCAGAACTTCCTTAAATTCTTGGCAAAATTCTTCCCGTGAAAAGCAATTTTTTTTCCTGATTTCGATTGATTTTGATTCTTGATTGCTATGAGAGGAATCAACTTGATCTCCTTCTCTTTTATAGTTCTTTCCCAATAATTCTAGCTTCCAAAGTTAAGGAATTTCCAAATTTAAAGCTTGTTTCCAAATTCCCGTGAAGTTTTCTAATTTGCTGTTACTTGAAAAAGAAATTTTTCTTCCCGCCCAAAACGTGCATTCAAAATGTTGGGTGCCTTTAACTTGGGTGCCTTTATCCAAAAAGTGGGTGCCTTAATCCAATGTGAAGGTGCCTTTAACATTTCTCCAAAAACACCTACAAAGAAATAAAAAACCATAATAAATACAAAATAGAGTACCAACAATACATATAATTGAGATCAAATCAGACACAAAAATGTGTCTATCAGGAGGTTAGTTTGACTAAATAAAGAGAACCCAAGCTTAGATATGGTCCATGAAAGAGCAAACCAAAACATAAGAAAAGCAAACTGTTGGGATGGAAACCAACAGATCTATTGGAAAACAAATTTCGAATTCAAAGGTTCATTGAATCATTTTTGCAAACAGGTATTATGCTACTTTGGAACTAAATTATAACAATTGATTTAAAATAAAAATCAGGATTTGAATGAATTTAAACCATTCCAAATATCCATAAACTAGATGACCGCGGCACGCATTGGGGGGCCGACCGAAGATGACTGCTTGTGTTGTGGAGGTCGATGAAAGAAAAAAGGAACGGAAGGTGAAACTTTTTAGCAACGGTTCCTAAAAAACTTTAGCAACGTTTAATAGGCATTCCTGATCTTTTGCAACGGTTCCATAAGTTACTTAATTTGGAACACTTATATCTGTTGTAAAATGATCCATGTAGCATTTCTTCTGCGCACGCGATTTGATTCGGACGTGACCTATTTTTCTGGGTTAAATTTCAAACTCAAAATTCTTCGATTATAGATTCAATTTTTCTAAAACAAATAAATCAACCTACATAAATTATAACGATAATTAACCATATAGTGGAAACAATTTGAAGAAAAACAGCATATAATGGATTGAAATATAAAAATTTAAATGTTAAGAAAAAAAATTAATTAAAGTTTTAATCTCGAGATTATGTGATTATGGATGATATTTATCTAAATTTGTTTCAATTTCTCAAAGATGTAACAATTAGTTTCTCTTTATTGCAAAAAATTTGAAGAAAAAAAACGATCAAGAATCGATTAATTTCGAAAAATTTAAAACAAATATTGAATCTCAATTTTGAGGACCATGAAAATACATCTGACCAAAAACAATTGAGTGACCATATAGATGGTCTCCCTTTGGTCAACCAATCATTTGTAGATTATATACGATTCATTATGCAAATAAGGTATTACATAATAAGTAAGTATATCGTTTCAAATTATATTTCTTGTTGTACAAAATCAGCTAAAAAACATATACATATTAAAAGAAACTCATGAATAAAGTTGATTACCTTTAAGACTTATAATTATTAAAAGTACCCTTTTAATGAATTTCACAAATCAGATAAAATAAAAAAAATACTTATTATCAGGAATACAAAATTGATTTTCTTCATAAAAACCCAACTCATAAAATTTCATAAAAATCTTAAAATCTTATAGATTTGGATAGGTAGAATAAATTCTTTATTTCTTCCCTATTTTTAGCGTCAAATTATAACTACCAATTTGATAGCACAACACCTCATTCATATATGAATAAAACAACAATCTAAGATAAAAATAAGTGCAATACAATTTATAAAAAAATTAACATAGAAGAATTTACGTGGTTCGACAACGGAATGACTACGTCCACCGGGGGTGAAAATTGAAGTGATATTATTTATGATATGATTACAGTGAAGATAAAACTCCATGATATGGAGCTTGATTTTTCTCTTCCGAAATCTGGTTCGAAGTACCAGAGAAAAGTCTACTCCTGATCTAATCGTATCCGGTTTTATAATGAAAATGTAATCTAGTGTTTTTACAGGAATCCCCTTTGCCCTAATCTTCATCCTAAAGGAATAGCTATGGTGTGCGTCGTTGTTTAATAACTTGTTTCAGCTTTGGGTGTCTGCCACGTGTTTCGGTGTTGGTGTTGATTTTGGTATCTATAGATGTTATGCCATGATCCTACTTAGTATCCAAGGTAATTGTGAGGGTATTAAATCCCTAACAACACATGTTCAAATACTATGGAAAGAATATCAGATTATGATGGAACGAGAAACACTGAAGCAAAACTCATTAGATAAGTACTGAAACAGACACCTTCGTTGCATGACAAACACGTCTCAGTTGTGCAGGTTGCGGAACAGTAGAAGCTAAAACATGACAAGTCACTTTCAATCGCCACGTGTCGGACATGCCAAATTCTGAAAATAATAATGTCACTTTGAATGGCCACATGTCGGACATGCCATAATTCTAATAATAATAATAATAATAATAATAAGACTGCAGCATTCATCGAAATCCAAAAAGCACTAACTTGAGTATAAATCCGCAGAAGAGGTGCGGGTCACCAAGCGGGAAACTAAGGGAAATAAGAAGTACACATGTCAAGTCTTGCGGGAAATACAAATAAGAATGCTAGATAAGTTTCGTTCCAAAGTCTGGATAAGAACTAATAAGTGGAAAGAAAGAAGAGGGGGATCCATGATATTTACTATAAATATCAAGCTCCAAGACAGAAAGAGGGGAGGGAAAATTTTGGAGAAGGAAAAGGATCAGAGGAAAAAGTTTAGGTATGGGATTTGTGTCAATTAAATATATTCGTAGTTCAATCATTCTTTGATGAATTTGACTTGGAGCATATAGCATTTTATCCTTTTGTAACATACAATCATCAATAAAAACATCCAAATCTTTTATTACCCGTGGATGTAGACACTTCGTTGTTGAACAACGTTTGAATTTCTCTTGTATTAATTTCTTATGTTTAATCTTTATCTTTTCATTTCTTTTGGATTATTGGTTTGTCATATGATTCATGTGGTTGTGTTGCCAAGATAGATTTTTGGTAATCACAATTTGGAGCTAGAAACAGGGAGGTAGTAAAGAATTTATTCTACCTGATCTAAATCTTTTACCTTTTAAGTTTTGATTTTTATTATCCATTAAGATAACCCTTGTTTCCTCTTTCTTTGATTTACAATAAATTTCATTTCTTTTCAATTGTTATTTCAAAAGCTCTGCAAATGAGTTTGTGATTATATTTGTTTTCATCTTTAAGAATTTTGAATTTGATATTTTAGAAAACCCCTTTTTCCTACATCTCTAATCAGTGGTACTTTTCTCTTCAATTGATATTTCAAAATTCTGCATATGGATTCTCTCTAAACCTTTCAATTAGTGTCTACTTCGATTTAACTGTTATGTTCATATACAACACCTTTTTTAATTGTTACCTATCATTTAAATCAATATTTTGATTATTTTTTATGTTCTTAACCATGGGTTTGAAAACTTTGCTCATAAACTTCCACCAAAGTATTATGTTTTCAATAATTTTGCAAAAAGAATTTGGCTTGAAACCATTAAATTTTTGTGTCTCTAATTCAATTGATTGTATAAATTTAAATTGTTTTGCATCTACCTAGTTTTGATTCTCGTCAAAAAAGAAAAATAAGTTTTGAACCGAACTTCTAAACTTACTTTCAACTTGTTTGCACAAAAAATGATTTGATGAACCTTTGAAACCTTATTTAAATTGGAAATTTGTCTAACTTTTATGTGATATATCAGATTTTAATTAAAGCTAGATTTTTTCTATCAATCAAATTATTATATATATATATATATTGCGGATGTAAAAAAAATTATGAAGCACATATCTCATTATCTGAATTTTTATTAGAACATCAACAAAGAAATTTCTACAACAGCACCAGATTGAGCAAAGAAGTCATTATAATATCCCAAGAGAAAATAAATAAATGGAGACAGACGCAAACAAAACCTTACAAGAACAAGAAGTCGATGTAAGAAATTTAGGTAATCAACCAGAAAGAGAAATTGTAGAAGAGTCCCAAGGACTGCAACCCTTGGATCGGACAATACAAAATAGAAACAAAGATACTGAAGTTGTGAATACTATTCTGTTACAAATAAACGAAACAAGGAATCAATTACAAGAGGCAAACGGAGTAGAGCAATTACAGAGACTGCAAGATGAATTGATAGAACCAAACATCCCAATTAACCAATCTATTGATTGCAACAGAACAATGCAACAACTACATGTAGAAGCACCACAAAACAGGATTGATCCCATCAATCAATTATTCGAAGAATTGAATGAAATGCGTAAGCTCAAAAGACTTATGCAGAAACAATTGCTCTTCTAACGCAAGAAAATTAGATGCTCAGGCATAAATCCCGACAGGATGCGGAAGCATATGTTACAAGGTTACAGGGGCAGTATTCCAGAATAGCAATCAAAGGGAGCTCCCACATTTTTAGTAGTTCCCAAATCCACTTTTTCAGCAGTTGGCGAAACCAAGAATGTCAATATAGGAACAGAAGAATCCCCGAGAATAATAAAGATTGGAACACTAATGGAATCAGAAAGGGAACATGATTTGGTTATTCTACTTAGATATTATGTTATATCTTCGCATGGAAAATGGAGGATATGCCAGGCATTGATCCAAGTATCGTTCGTCACGAATTACATATACATCCAGGCACTACACCATTTCGGCAGCGTATATGGAAAATGGCGCCCGAGTATCATTTGTCAGTTGAAAAGGAACTAAAGAAACGTATGGATGCGGGATTTATTCGAGAGGTACGATACCCAACCTGGATATCCAACATGGTAATTGTACCAAAAAAGAATGGAGGAGTAAGGATAGTTATCCGCTTCCTAGCATTGATCAATTAGTAGATGCAGTTGAAGGACATGAGGCTTTATCTTTCATGGATGGACATTCAGGGTATAATCAAATTGCTTTAGCTGAAGAAGATCAGGAACATACTGCATTTTTTACTCCGCATGGTTTCTACTGCTATACTAGAATGCCATTTGGACTAAGGAATGCGGGAGCAACCTATCATCGACTGGTAGATGCAATCTTTAAACCATGGATAGGCCGCACCCTGGAAGTCTATGTAGATGATATGCTAATAAAAAGTAAACTTTCAAAAGATCATTTACGAGATTTAAGAGAAATATTTGAAGCTCTACGCAAATATAAAATGAAAGTTAATCCGGATAAATGCATTTTTGGAGTTACATCTGGAAAGTTCTTGGGTTACTTGGTCACAAAAAAGGGGATTGAAGTTGATCCAGCAAAAATACAAGCAATTATTAATATCCCATCTCCAAAGAATGTAAAAGAAGTACAAAAATTAAATGGATGTTTAACTGCACTTAACAGATTCATTGCCAGATCATCAGACAAATGGAAACCATTTTTTGACACACTGAAAAAGAAAAACAAATTTGTATGGAATGAAAATTGTGAGGAAGCCTTTCAAAACATCAAAGCTTATCTCGCCACACTACCTGCATTACAAAAACCGAAGCCTGAAGAGGTACTGGCCTTGTACATAGCTGCAACAGAAGATGCTGTAAGTGCGGTATTGGTACGAACAAATGAGAAATTAGAGAAACCAGTGTATTATATTAGTAAAACTCTTAATCTTGCAGAAAGGAATTACACCAAAATTGAACAATTGATATTAGCACTGGTTTTTGCCACACAAAAATTACGTACATATTTTCTAACACACTATGTGCGGGTACCAAGTAAAGCTCCGTTAGAATCTGTATTAAAGAATGCGGGAAAGGTAGAGAGAATAACGAAATGGAATGCACAATTTGAGAAATTCCATATCGTATTTGAAATACAAACTGCACAAAAATCACAAGTCTTGGTAGATTTCCTTGTGGATTTACCGCTGGATGACGACTTTGAAATCCAAGGTTTTCCAGGGATAGAAGACGATGATTCCCAAGATATTCTGAGTTCTGTTAACTCCCACAGATGGGAATTATTTTTAATGAGGCACGGAATAAAGAAGGAGTGGGAATCAGAATTGTGATTACAACCCCTACAGGAGAACGGATGGTGCATGCATTTCTTTTTGAATTCGGTGAACACACAAATAATATAGTAGAATATGAGGATGTTGTTCATGCCCTTCAGCTCATCATCGATTTGGGAATAAGTGATGTACGGATTACAAGTGATTCACAATTGATAATTCGGCAGGTTGAGTTGAAATATCAAGCGCTTGATGAAGACTTGATAGAATACAAAAATATTTTTCAAAAATTGGCATCTCAAATTCCAAATATAATTTTTCGACATTTCCAGAGAGAAAAATCGCCATGTTGATGCATTAGCATTCATTTCCTCAACGATAAAAGATCAAAATACATCGGTAGTCAAAATTGGGCGCATCTATGAGCCATCAATTAAGATATGGGCAGTCGAAAAACATAGAAGAGGAAGTAGATGGAGATATTGAAGATGCAGCCGTTAAAGATGATGCAAACTTTTCACAAAAACCAGAAAATGAATCATCTGAAGAAGATTGGAGGCTCCCGATACATCAGTACTTACAAAGTGGGATATTGCCCGCAGACACTAAGGATGCGATAAAAGTGCAATCAAAATCTATAAATTATCAATTACGGGATAAAATTTTGTACCGCAGGTCTTTTTTGGGGCCGTTACTTCGGTGTTTGTCACAAAATAAGGACAACGTGTTCTCACAGATATTCATTATGGAGATGCGGGAAATCATAGCGGAAGACGATCACTCGCACTGAAAGCAAAGACGCAAGGGTATTACTGGACATTGATGCACAAAGATGCACACAATCTGGTAAGAAAGTGCGAAGAATGTCAACGCTTTGCAAAAAATATTAAAGCTTCCGCAACGGAACTCAATTCTGTACTTAGCCCATGGTCGTTTGCAAAATGGGGAGTAAATATCATTGGGCCCTTAGTGGAAGGCACACAAAAAAGAAAATACTTGATCGTAGCAACTGATTATTTTACTAAATGGGTTGAATTCCAAAGCTCTTGCTCGCATTAGAGATACAGATGTTTTTAATTTTTTATTCGAAGATACAATTTGCAGATTCGGAATCCCGGTAGCTATAGTCTCGGACAATGGATAACAACTACAAGGAAAAAATATTGATATGCTTTTCGAAGCATTTAATATCCAAAAGAACAAGTCCACTCCACTTTATCCCCAAAGTAATGGACAAGTTGAAGCTACAAATAAAACTATTGCCATGAATCTAAAAAGACTCTAGAGGGACATCATAAACGATGGTGCGAGCAACTTCATAACACTTTATGGGCATATCGCACAACGAGAAGAGAAACCACTAGAGAATCACCATTTCTTCTCACTTATGGAGCGGAATCAGTTAGTCCAACATAAATTATTTTACCCACAACAAGGACAGAAGCGTGGGAAAATAATTTAAACATAAATCCAATGCTTGAGAAGTTGGACGACTTAAAAGAAAGAAGAGAGGTTACGCTCCAAAAAATGGAGAATTATCAGAGAAGGCTGGCAAGAGAATATAATAAGAAATTAAGTTGCGGAAATTTGTTGAACGGAAGTATGTTTTGCGACAAATCCCAGAATACCAAAGAGATAAAAAAGCGAAAAAATTTGCACCACATGGGGAAGACCATATGTCGTACAAGACATTGCGGGACAGGGCTCGTACCATTTGCGGAATATGAATGGAGAAGTCTTACGGCATCCTTGGAACGCACAATATCTCAAACCATATTATCCATAACAAATAAAGCAATCATACAATAATTTGGCTTCATACTGGGTAAAGCAGAATAAATGCAATCTCTCTAGAAAATCCACATAAATGTCTATGCGTGTATGACTATTGGATCTTTCGTGAGCAAGAGATGCCTAACATGACATTATTATTGTATCAGGTACACACCATCTCAGGAGGTACTCATTAGGGACCGCATCATTAATTTCCTCCTGGCATGAGAGAAGTTAGTCATGTGACTGTACCCTCAAAGATAACCCAAGGTATAATATACGCCTTGTGGTTTCTCAATCACACACTCATAACGCAAACTGATTATGTATATTTATATTCGTTAATTGTATTGCAGGTACAATAATATGAGACAAAAAGGAAGCTTGCTAATACAATTCAGAAGAAGGAAAATATTAAGGAACAGGAGGATCTGCACTAGAAGAAGGGTGTTTAGGGATTTCCTTGCACAAAATAGTTTGTTGCGGGAAAGAGTATGCTCCACCATCCGCTAGAGCAATCGTCTCCGCAAGAGATGAAGGAAGGTTCATGTCAAAAGAAGGGAAGATGGGATGGCGTTGGTCCTTTAACCAAGCTTCTTTCACTACTTCATACGGAGCAGACCGCATGCATTCCCGCAGATTAGCAACCGCAGAGGTATCTGTCTCCACTGGATGAAAGTCACATGGGATAGATAACAACTCTTTGGACATGAACCAGCGAAAGGCTTCCTCCTCTTTATCCATAAGATTCTCATCTTCCGCTTTTCCTTTACCCTTATTACTGTGCGGAATTTCTTTATTCATATGAACTGCACAGTAACAGCTGTGCTCTTGTCATTACCTTCGGTAGAAGCAACTTCCACCGCAGCATTTGTCGGCTCACCCTGAATTGCGGGATCCTCCTTATCAGATATACCATCTTCACTCGCATAAGGCACGAGAAGATCATCTTCAAACAAAGGGGAAAACTGGGAGGTGAGGTAGGAGAACTTAGGATCTGCGGCCTGGTTCGAACAACTGTCCGCAACACCTCTAGTTTCTGTCGCAGCATTAACCAGCTTTGTGGGCTCAAAATTCATAAGAAATAATTTTCAACATTCTTCCCTTCCTCACTTTTTTCAGGTTCAACAAAACTAATATTTTCAATTCTCAAATTTGGTTGATAATGGGTTGAATCACAGATTTCTCCTTCCTCCCTATCAGTGGATATACGGGGTGCAACTTTAACTTTTTTCTGACCCTGTCAATGTACCACAGGAACTCATTAAATAAGATTCATATGAATCATGCAAATTCATTTGGATAAGTCAATACCTTTTCTATTGTAGCTGCGGCTTTGCGCTTATTACCCGAATCACCTTTCGAACTCCCTTCAGCTTGCGGCTATGAAAAAAGGAAACAATGTTTAAGGCGTGATGTAAAAGAATAAAGAGAATTCTACGTACCACATCGTCAAATAGGAAAGAAAAGCCGTTGAAGTTTAACTGCCAAGGGCAATAAGAATGAAGGCGTGATGTAAGGTTGTGGACCACACTGTCTTGAACAAACCCATAAATCCATGGTCCCTCAACTATCAGAAGAGTGCGGTACCACTTGGAGTCATGATCAATACGGATCTCCTACCGTAAAGGATTTTGTGTCCCGAGAATAACATTCAGCTTAGAATTATCAATTTCCCAAAGTAAAAGAAATCCTTCGCCACCTTTACGACCCGCTCCCACGCTCCACTTCTTGTAATTCTTTACAGCAACAGCGTCAGCATATGTAGCATGGAAATTATCCACAGTATAATGCTTACGTTCCGCAGGATTGGGAACGTAGCATGTGAAACTTGTTTCTCCCCTACTACGTTTACTACACTCAGCACACGCCACCAATTCTCGTTGTATTGGGCAATAGATCGGACCATGCCATACTTGGATTTATTTCGGATCGCAAGAACCTCATACTGGAAAGAATCCCCACTCTTGTACAAAGGAAGCTTCAAGCCAGAGTGTAGCGCTCCCGCAGTTATTAATAGTCTGTTGGCGCTATACTGAAATTTCTTCATCATATCAAGAGTAATCTCATCTCCTTCAGCAGGATCGTAAAGGGAAACTTTAAATTGTTGAAGTTGATGTTTATCCTTAAATTCTTTAATATCTATTGACCTAAAGCTCAAATTCTCGTTTAAACGTTTACTCTTAGAAGCTGGTCTATTGGCCGCAACAGTTATATCATCAATTCCTACCAAATCATAAGGTGGAACTTATGAAGTACCAGATTGATCTCCCACTTTCTTTTTTCTCGCAAAGTAGCGAGATGATTTCTTTTCTACATGTTGATCACCATGATGATAGGCACCTCCAGCAACATTACTATCATTTTTTCCAGACATGATGAATTTTACCTACATATGAGAGAACAAGAAAAGATAGATTCACCCTGATGAAAAGCAAGAACAAAACAGAAACCCTTCAAAAAAGAAGAAAACCCTAAAAGATTCAGTCAAAAAGATTGATAGATAAACATATACATCAAAGAATAAGTTAAGAGTATTACCTGTAACAAAGTGAAGAACAGAAATCAAATCAGATAACTGGATGAAAAGAAGACCTGATCCCGATGAAAGAAATCCTTAATCACGATTTAATCAGCACAAATTGAATTAATCAAATCACGGGGAATCACTGAAAAGTTCAGTTTCAGAAGAATGAAAAAGAACATAAACTTTAAGAAGAAAAAGACAAAGAAGACGAAGAATAAGATGAGAGATGTGACAAGATTTGCATTAAATATGAAAGGATTGAAAATGACGAAACCGTCAAAAAAATAAAGTGGAGGAGAGAGGAACTTTATTAGATATGTGACTTTCTCGAAACCGCCAAAACTGTCAGAAAAGTAAACCTAAGCGTGAGAAGAAAATTTATTAGAGGCGTACGAATCGGGAAAGTAACAATTATTTTTCCTTTTTTAAATTTCTACCATATATAAAATTCAAAAGAAAAAAGTGGCAAATTGTGAGGGTATTAAATCCCTAACACCACGTGTTCAAATACTATGGAAAGAATGTCAGATTAGGATGGAACGAGAAACACTGAAGCAAAACTCATTAGATAAGTACTGAAACAGACACCTTCGTTGCATGACAGACACGCAAGTTGCGGGAAAGCATGGCACACTGTACGAAATAGACACCTTCATTGCATGACAGACACGTCTCAGTTGTGCAGGTTGCGGAACAGAAGAAGCTAAAACATGACAAGTCACTTTCAATCGCCACGTGTCGGACATGCCAAATTCTGAAAATAATAATGTCACTTTCAATGGCCACATGTCGTACATCCATAATTCTAATAATAATAATAAGACTGCAGCATTCATCGAAATCCAAAAAGCACTAACTTGAGTACAAATCCGCAGAAGAGGTGCGGGTCACCAAGCGGGAAACTAAGGGAAATAAGAAGTACGCATGTCAAGTCTT
The DNA here is from genome assembly GCA_023531435.1 of Papaver californicum. Lineage (NCBI taxonomy): Eukaryota > Viridiplantae > Streptophyta > Magnoliopsida > Ranunculales > Papaveraceae > Papaver > Papaver californicum. The sequence goes on along the minus strand of JAJJMC010030977.1, from coordinate 7,289,476 downwards.
GCGGGAAATACAAAAAAGAATGCTAGTTCCAAAGTCTGGATAAGAACTAATAGGTGGAAAGAAAGAAGAGGGGACCCATAATATTTACTATAAATATCAAGCTCCAAGACAGAAAGAGGGGTGGGAAAATTTTGGAGAAGGAAAAGGATCAGAAGAAAAAGTTTAGATATGGGATTTGTGTCAATTAAATATATTTGTAGTTCAATCATTCTTTGATGAATTTGACTTGGAGCGTATAACATTTTATCCTTTTGTAACATACAATCATCAATAAAAACATCCAAATCTTTTATTACCCGTGGATGTAGACACTCCGTTGTCGAACCACGTTAAATTTTTCTTGTATTAATTTCTTATGTTTAATCTTTATCTTTTCATTGCTTTTGGATTATTGGTCTATCATATGATTCATGTGGTTGTGTTGTCAAGATAGATTTTTAATAATCACAATAAAAATGATTACCTGCGTTCTTATTCATTTAATTGGCTAATAGAAGTCTATAATGCATGTATATCAATTTGTTTAGGTAACTAATGGGTGATTTAGAATTTGATCACTATCATGTTCTTTTTGGTATCCGAAAATGACTGGGTATGCTGATATTTGCTGTATATTAAATTTGACAAAGTATACCTAGAATGATACGGTAGTTTAGTTAATCATGATTCGTATACTAGATGAGTGAATGTCAAATGAACGTCATTACCATGAGAGCGGATAGATCAAGTTATTTGTAATATGTCGAATTGGTTTTAAGCCTTGAACAAATTATATTTTAAGTGGCGGGTTCTCAAGTTGTATTTTGGTTTAAAAAACAAAGATTTATGTATGTATCCTGCTCAATAGGTAGGAATAGTTAGTGATGTAACTAAGTATTGAGAGTCTGCCTCTATTGAGTCAATTATGAAACCGTTACTGAGTCGGTTGGGTTAACGAGTCGGTCATTGGTTGATCCAAATGGGTAATCGGGCCAGCTTATGGTTAACGAGCCGGTTTGGTGGGCCGGTTTGGGTCAAGCCTGTGGTTTAATGGACTTGGGTTTAGGGTCATTTTGCTTAATTTGATGTTTTGACCAATTAGGGGCCGAATTAGTTTTCGGTTCCTTCTGTAAAGTTGTAGAGTTTTTCGAGAGCTTTCCAATAACACCAAATTCATCTGATTTGGATATGTAAATATTTATTTATGATAAAGTTACTCGATACTAGGTTATAAAACCATTAGTAGAATTAGAACCATTAGTAATTTCACTTAGCTATTAACTATGAACTTGCATGATATTCTGTTATACTTATTGTGTAGTGTCTATTGGTTATATTCTTAGAGTGCTTGTGTGTTGTTGTTATTTAGACTAAATCGGTTGATGTGGACATATCTATCGACTGATTGTAAGAAGCCATTTTTCAATATTTTGTTAAGCCGCAATCGGTCGACGTGGACATATATATAGACCCATTGTGACCAATTATTTCACATATATTTTGAATTTAAAAAAAAAACTAGTCGTCGGGTCTCTTTTTTTTATAAGGAAAACCTCTTTCAAAAACCCAATTTGCCCCAAACTTACACCTTTTATTGACTCTCATTTCATCCACTACTGAAATAGAGATGGGAAACAGCATGGTTATCGGAAGAAGATGTGGAGATCGTTAAATCGTTCATTCCCGTCTTCCACGAACGTCAGGATGAAATTTATTTTATGTTTTGGAAGAGAGGTAAAAAAAATTCTTTCAAGAGTGCGCCGGGAATCCTAAACATCGAAATTTGAGAGACTTAGATTTTAGATTCGACAACATCAAAATCGAACTATGAAAGTTCCGTAAAGCTGGAAGAATGGTTACCGACCATCATCCCCAACCTTGAGAGAAAGTGAATAATCGATATGTTTATTCCTATCTCAACGTTTGATGTTTGCATATTAACATGTAATTTATTTAATTTCAGATTGAGCGATTTCATAGTATATCACGAATACGAAATGGGGAAAGAATATTCATGCACGCGAAGGAATATATCATGTTGAACAGACATGCTCGGAGGGTTCATTAATGATGTATTGATATACGAGATTCATGAATACGCATACTAAATTATGTAATGCGCTAATTTCCTAACTATGTAACTAATGCACTAATTTCCTAAAACTATGAATGAAATTTTTTGTTATGAAAGTGTAGCAAAATCGGTAATAAGAACATCCATATCGGCCGATTGTCACAATCGGCCTTCATATAAAGGAATATCCCCTGATTCCTTGAGTTCTTCGTGATTAAAGAACATCAACCTAGAATCGACATTTTTTTTTCTTCTCATCTGGTCACTCAATGACCGAATGCAACAATATATTTTTTTCTCATGTTTTGGAATCATAGTACTCTATATTGTTATCTACGGGATTGTTGGAATGGTTTTGAGACAAAACTTCTTCCTTATTCCTGTAATCATGAATTTGATCCATGTATTTTTTGATGTTGTCCATATTCCGTTGAAATTCTTGAAGTAAATCCTGTATGCTTTGGGTGCTCTGAATTCCAAACTAGAATGTGTTTCCTCCTCACTTACTACATTATCTCTAGGCAAGATCTCTTTCATTTGAACGGGTGAGTGATCATAACTACGATCAGGAATTAGACCATGCATACTATAATCATATTAGGTTAATGAAATTGTCTTTATGTTTGGTTTTTCAAAAATTGAATCCATAGGTGTCATATACGTTGGATTTCATCTGCCAAACTAGAAGAGTAATGATCAGAAATACAACTATCCTCCCACCCTCGTAATTCTTCACTTGCATACCCTCCATAAGGTTGATACGATGTACGTGAATAATCCCAAGAACTTATGGGATATTGATTCTAGCCAAAAGATATGTTTCGATCATCATATCCCACACATGGTTGGAAGTTATATGAATGAGATTGATAATTAAACTGATCACCATAATATGTATTGTCTTGTGAACCATGTATGTTATTCCCAAAAGGATACATTTTGATAACTAAAAAAAATATGCACACAACTCGTTGGTAGAACGTACCCCATGTTCTAGACAGGCTATGAATACCACTAACCAATTGTAAGTACGCAAAAAAAATGAATGTTATACCTGAAAATAAGATTATAAAAAGATAAATTAGTAAAAGAAACTAGGATGAAAACTAAATGCAAAATTAGAAAATTAAATAATAACTAGAACTACCGATTGCTCCCTGGCAGCGACGCCTATTTTGATAAGGTGTCAAACTCGCAAAAAATAAATTCCTTACTTTTCTTCACACTAACTAATAGTACAAGGATAAGCAAGTCCGTTCCTAAAGGAGAGTTGAATAAAATTTGTCAAATTCAAGTTTCTGAAAATAAGAACAATGCAAGAATATGAAAATTAATGCAAATGATGGAGATGAGAATGATCAATGACTTTTTCTTGGCCATGAAACGTGAATTTAATTGATATAGCTATATTTCTGCACTATATGATAAGTGCATAATTTACATATTTTGAGTATTGTTTTCTTACACTTATTTGTTAGATTCATGTGAATTACTTTGTATTATTATTACTTTTGTATATTGTGTCTTTTGTTAAGTTACATCTCCAAAACAAGTGAAAATTGAGTTCTTTAAGGGGAGAAATGCTAAAGACCAAGTGGAACTCGTCCAACCCAGGATTTCTTGTTACCATATTAAAGAGAATGAATAAATGAAGAGAACGGTGAAAGAATGAGGTCATTCCGACATCGTATGGAGAAGTAATGGGGAAAAAAGTTCATAATTTTCTCGATGGGTCAAGCCATCGAGAAAAAAAAGTTCGGGAAGAAATAATTTTCTCGATGGGACAAGCCATCGAGAAAAGAAAAATTCTCGGAGGGTCAGGTGGCCAAGGAAGATACGTGAGTTAGGTATTTTGACGGGTTTTTATGCTATTTTTTAGTTTCCAAGATCTAGTATGATCGGGATTTGAGCACGGGTACTCCTATACTTGGTTTCCTATATAAGAAGACTTCTAGATCTATCTATTGCTATCATATCATCTACAACAAAAGAAAAATGAGTTTTGGAGCAAATTAGGGTTTTCTCCTTTAGGGGAAGAACCGTGACACCTTCTTCTTCTTCTTCTTCTTCTCCCTATTCTCTTGTATATTTTCCATGGGTTTTAAGAAATTCATGAGTAGGTAGTCTTCTTCTATTGGTTTGGGATATAGTTGGAAGTCCTAGACATGTACATCAATCTGGATGGTTAGTTTTGATGTTAATGATTTCTTTTATCGCTTATGTTCTACTGCTAATATCGCCATGTATGATTGAAGACTTGTTAGTTTAAGTTATAAATTGAATGGGCATGTATTCATATCTAAATCTAGACTAGATTTGGAGATCCAAAATTGCCGAAGAACCCTAATCACAAGTAGCACATCATAGTTGTTAACAACGGGATGTTGCCATGCGATTATGTGTAGAAGCTTAACCTAAGTTAAATCCATATGGCTCTTGCACCGGATTGCTTAGAATAACCTTAACTCACAAAGACCATTGATTTTACTGGGTTAAACTTGAGTGTCTCTTGCGCCAAGTTACTCATTAGGAAGGATTCAAAGAGTGGCTCTTGCGCCTTTGATGATACAAGGAGTTTTGCCGGGAGTAGACCTGTGATAGGATGCTCTAGGGTTATTGATATGAGAAGGATTGAACGTTAACTCGAATCGATTGGCGAGCTTGTTCGGTGATGGAAGATGAAATCTCTAACCGGTATTTTCTCTCCTCTGATAATCTTTATTTATTTTGTTTTTATTTTCATTAGTTTACTTTAGTTTAATTCATCACAATTCCCCTTGGTTACACAAGAAGTTAAAAAAAAAATAACAATTCACAGCTCTTTGCGGGAACGATCCTTACTACTAGTACTACACTACTTGTTAGTTTAGTGGGAAACATATAAAGTAATTTGTTGCACGTACAACACGCATCACTATACGCATTATTAACAACATTAGAATATTTATTACGCTCAAATATTCCGCAATCTCCTCAAATCACCGGACACGGAAGCGCTCAACTACCGGATTCAACTCATTCGAGTTATCTCGAAATACGCTCTCTAGATATAACTCAATCAAGTGTTTTAGGTTCCGTGAGATAGGTTATTCCTAGTGACAAATTCATAGGCTCGACTCATCTACTGGCGTTAATATCTACATATGAATATTTAATAAAATTCCATCGTCAATACCCATATATTGTTACTTGTACTCGGAGTTTTTAGACAATTACGGATCGAAGAATTCTCGAATTAGCGTTAGAACTATCAATCAACCATTCAATTTTAAACTCAAATAATTCATAAACACTACTAGCACAGTATAAATTAAACAATAATGAGATAAATTACAAAAAAACAAGCTTTTAAATATCAATTCGAGTTCATGTCCGGACGTCGAAGTCGTCCCTAATCAATATGGTTAGCCACACATAACAACGGAGTTCATATCAAACAAAGAAGTAATAATAGATACAAAACCAAGTATGGAAACCAAAACAGCTGCGACAGGATGGATAGAATGGTCGTGTTGTGTAGTAGGTGTATAGGGATGTGTTGTATCGCTGGTGGTGATAGTACTGGACTGGTACAAGCTGCGCAACAGGTGGATAGTGTGATGCAGGTGAACTGCTTGGTGGTGGTGCTGGTGGTGGCTTGGTGTTGGTTGTGACCGCAGTTAAATGGGTTTATGTTGTGGGTGTTGTGAAGATGAAATAGAACTGGTGATGGAGAGCTTGATGATGCGAAGGTGGAATGGACTGTGGAAGTGGTATGCTGGTATGGTCGTGAATATGAGGGTGGTGATGTAAACTTGCGAAGGTTTTGGAGAGGAGCAAAGCTTCTTTCTGTTGATGTGCAAGCAGTAATGAGAGAGTATCTGATTTCCACTTCCTTCACTGACTATTTGTTTCCCAAAACCATCAGTGAAACCATCATCTTCTCTGTCAATCCTTCTCGAGTTCTTCTTGGATAAACAACAAACTCTGTAAATTAGCCATAGACTCTAGCCGAATCTATCCAACCACTAGAACCCATCTCATATGTAATTAATAACTCACTTAACCCAACAACTACCATTCATTCATGGCAACAGTCTTCCGTTCTTCTCAATCAATCTCTTTGAATCTCAACTTCAATCAAAGACAAACCCAAATTCAAACCCATTTTTTTTCTCTATCAGAAACTACCATTTATCGGTTCATTCACGAATCAACACCAACAACTGCAATTCGTCACTTTTCTGGCAACTCCACTATGTTTCCTCTCGGCCAAAACAACAACAGCTTCACTAACCCATAATTTTTTTTATCTCGGATTCATTATCAGTACTTTCTAACTCGAACCCATTCTCTACTAATCCCTCGACAACACCCCATCACCCTCGCTTAGCCGGCGACAGATCTTATGCAATGAACGAGAGGTGATCCTGGTTCGACCTAGTCTTTTAGGTTATAAAGGAAGTAGATTTAAACACCCATAAATGATACAATGCAGCCATGAGGGTTAAAGAAAGTGGCAGCTCTGAACCAACAATGAGGTGCCAAATTCATCAATAAAACCTTAAATGGCTGCGTTGGCCCTTAGTATACGGCCGGCTGCGAATAACACTTGCATGTGAAATGACGATTTTACGTTTTGTGCTCAATTGGACAACTTCTTTTTATTTTATCTCATATGACTCTAAAATACCTATAAAAGAGAAATCAAGCATAATGTACACAATTTATAAGAAAAATAGCAAAGAGAGCACTAACTAAGGTGTTTAGATGCCTGTCATCGATCGATATGTATGCCCACGTCGACCGATTTATGGCTATGACAGCCAAAAAATTAGTTTTTCCTCTAATAATAATCGATTGATATGGATGTCCACATTGATAGATTGTATCCTAAAAAACAACCAGAAAAATTGGCATTTCCTCTACCTATATACGGTCAATATGGTTCCCCGCAACCACTGATTTTAGCCTAAAAAAATAACAAAAAATTGGAATTTTCTCAGGCCCCAGAATCAGTCGATATGAGTGTACATATCCACCTATTTTGTAAGCCTGACAAACTTTTGGCATGTTTTCCTCAAAATCATTTTATACATTTGGTCATATCGACCAATTGTAAACTTGTAATTTATGCCCAAAACAATAATTTGTCGATATTTAGGTACCTATTGACCGATTGTAGTTTAAATTTTTTTCAGAATACTTGCATTTTTGGCCCAAATTGTAATTCTTTTATTGCGTCTTACCCAAACACAACAATTTTAAAACCAACCAAATACATTCATTCAGAAACTAACAAAACTAACATGTTTTAATTCGGCCAACAAATAAAGTTAAAGACATAAGTTTTAAAAACACGAATACATTCATTCCTTTCCGTGGTCAACATCAACACCACGCTCACCACGACCACGACCATGACCACCTCGACCTCGTTTGGTAGTGTCATTATTATCTCCACTATCATGTTGGTCATCTCTGCCATGGCCTAGAACAATCTTTCTCACTCTAGTTTTTCTCTTTGGCCCGTCTCCACCGTCTCCCCATACATAACGCCAACTCATATTTATCCTCCAAAGTGTGGTATTTTGTAATCTTCTTTTCATTCGCCTCAATATTTTTTCATCTTCCTAAATAGGTTGTCGTTTTGTTAATCAGACACGTGATTCGTCTTCTCGGTTTTTAGTTCAAACAACAAACATTTAACAAGTCATGCCAAAACCTTAACAAACCATAATATATTACAATACGTACCAGAACACCGAGAGCTTTATCTCGGTCCTTGATTAAGGGCCTCTCGTCTATTCGTATCACACGAGTCCGAGAAACATTGTGGTACCACATCATGTAATATGGAGATACTTCATCATTTGATTGCGGAAACCTACCCATTTGAACTATGGTGTACCTCTTAACTTCCCAATCCGAGTATGATGGTAAAGAATCGTGAACAACCACAATTTCTTTCTCAAGGGACTTACAGACGAACTTTTCCAATTAATACTTTTTTTTAAAAGAGTCCATGATAACCTCTTGTGCACCATCATATTGTCTCACCACTCTTGTCGGGTTGTACAATACATATCCTTTGGGGTAAAATATTGGTCAAAAAATATTGTTCCTCACACCCAACCATCGTTTTTTCCGCTAGTTCTTGCTTGTAAGGGTGAAGGAAAATATTCGTCATCGTCAAGTTGTTCAGTTGTTGCCTTAAATCCAGAATTTTTTTCTACAAACTCTTCGTCTTGTCGTTGAAGGAGTATAGGTTTCCAAAACAAACACCGTCCCACCTCTTGTTTCCATTGGCCCTTTTAGCAAACTTTGAGAAGTACAAGTATATCCGCAATTGCATCAACATAGGAGTATGGGTGAAAAAATCAAAAGTAAGATAAGAAAAACACAATAACTACAACACTTGGATTACCTGGAGAAGATCCACATTTCCTCCAACTTGGGTCATGTGTACCCTAGTACACTTTCTCATATCGTTCAACAAGAATGAAAGGCATCCACTATCCCAACAGTAGTCACGAACTCTGTTCAATGGTTCCACTAACTAGATGTAGTTGGCGTTCACCCGAGAACCGAAAACGTCAGGGACGATAACAGATCCCAAGATGTAGAGAATATATATGGTGAATATAGCTTTGATACGTGTAAGGACCCGCCAAGTAGGTCAATGCCATTTGAATAGCCAAGTAACATTTATGTCGGGTAGTAACTCAATTAATTAAATTGAACACCAATAGATAGATCTCGGAAAAATAAGAAAAATGGACTATTCGAGCGCATTATCGGACTGTGGACGAGGAAGATCTGGCACTTAGAAGTCAGGGTCAAAATCATGCAACATTTACCTTGACCTTGGAAGTCAAACTAGGTTGACCAAATTTGAAATTATTAATCTAGTTACCCTTTAGCTAATTCACATGGATTTGTATATTAAAAACTCTAATAACCTAATTGAGGTGTAAAAGTAGTGTAACTAAATTAAGATTCACTTCATAAAATTTAGATCATCAAATGTTTATCTTTTTATTAGTTGCCATGGGTTGACCAAGATATTGTCTCTTTAGCCACAGTTAACCCCTTGAAAAAAATAAGATACTAGCTTATAATATATCATTAATAAATTAAGGTTAATAAAAGTATTAATAGGTTACATTAATTAATTAATTAACTATATACATTGGAAGGGTATAGAAATGGTCAATTATATATGTGTCTTCGTGCATGAAAATTTTCAACCGTTTCTTGTCAAAAAAAAAATTCCAACTGTGACTCACCTACGTAGCTAACCACCTCTAGCTAGGAAAATCAAATAAGGTTATAGATAAATAAATAAAAATAGAATTATTATGTATTCATCGACCCATTCACATGGATAATAAATAGGTAGTTTAAGTACAATCTTACATACAAACAAAATAATAAAAGATTATTTTATAACGGAGAAAATAAAAGAAATAATATGGACGAACTGATTTCCCTTTTATTGGTAGTATATAGGTATATAGGGGAGTTGTTGTTATTTTTCTCACTTTCTATTGTCGTTCAAGACTATTTATAATCTAACTTAAAATTCGATCATGCATGGTGAATATAACATCAATATGCCACGAGTCTACAAATGTGACATGAAGTTACGACACTAATCTACTTAGTGTTAATCCAAATATAGATCGACCTTATCACTTATCTAAAGGTTGGTTGTGCGGAACCTACACGTGGTCAGCCACACATTTAAAATGCCGTCAATATATAACATTCTCCGTCGGATGACTATTGATTAAAATTTTGCCTCATTAAACCTTGTCAGAAAAATTCAGTGGGATAAAAACTAATCGAAGGAAAAAAGAGTACAACACTGCTAACTTTAAAGGGTGTTGATCGTCATAAATTTTCTCCATTCGTCAAGGTGTGCCAGGAAAACCACTTGGGACAAAACCTGAATACTAGAAGCTCAGAAATGAGATTGACCGCCTTCAAGAATTCTCTCATTTGCCAAAACTGCGTTAGGAAAACCTCTTGGGACAAATCCTGAACGCCTGCGCCAGGAAAACCACTTGGGACAAAACCTAGTCCGAGGAAAAGAGTACAACGGACGTCGCCAGATGATGGTGCTGGACAAACATATGCTGCCTCGTTAAAACCTTGACAAGGAAAACCCAACGGGACAAAACCTTGGCGAAGAAAAAAGAGTACAACGCGTTCAAGTCCAGTGGAAGATTCTACGAGTTTACTCCCCTGAAGTATAACTTTCTTAAAGCGGTTGGTGGTGCAAACACTATCCAGTTTTTAGAAAACTGCTTTACTATTTCCAGTTTATGGAGGATTGACTGTCAGATTTTGCGCCGGGTGCACAACCACCATTGTACACCTCGTATTTAAATCCTCCATCCATTGTACACCAATTTTGGTTTTCCTTTTTAACTTCAGGCATCTCAATGAAAGGCTTCATGTAAACTCATTTCTATCGTAGAATCAACTTTAGCCTTTAAGAGTGTACCTTGCAAAAACAAAAGTTAGAACAACAAGATAATGCATGCATTATATACGTGTATGGTACTTCTGGACCATAAAGTATTATTACGTACGTAACAGATAGATCGATCACCTCCCACTTTAAGAGATTACATAATAATAATGATAATTTTGTAGCACAATAAATACCACGAGTATCAAAAATTAGATACTCTAGTCTATACAAACAAGTTTTATGCTAGCATGTTCTCGAACTTCAGGCCGTGAAACTAATTCAGTTGCAATGAGATCTCATAATTTAGTTCAATCGTATATTTTATCCCTATTAAGGGCTCTTCTAGAAGCCAAAGATGATATCATCAGTTCATCCGGATTTGAACTTTATACCAAGAACATAAAATACACACAAGGATTGTTCAAAAAAATCTTCTATGTGGTGATTATGACTTAATTTCAATCCTGATGTAATTTACCAGGTCAGGTGGCTGCCTGATTTAAAATCTCAAATCCTTCAGGGATCCATGTATAATCACCAATCACTTGCCATATCTAGATGTAGTCTGAGTCCTTCAGGGACTACCACGCTAAAGTGCATTAACATTAGGAGAATACTTTAGTTTTACAAAACCAATCATGGGGTTCAACTGGAAACCCTTATATCGCACTTAGAGAGATTACATACTCTCTCTGCGCTTTGTCTCAAACACTAAACTCTAATATTCAGGCTTCACAATTTTACGGTGTGAGTCGGATCCAAACTTTTCCGCTTTCTCGAGAGATTCCAATCTCTATCTTAGTTTGAGCGGATTGGATTATATGCCTACCATTCACGATATGTCGATGTTCTTCTGTATAGGGGCATACAACCACTATCGACAATCATATAGATCTCACACATTTCTATAGTGCATGTACATTCAAAAGTTTCTCAGACTGGTACCAGCGTCACTTCAGGGGCATCGTCATATCCTCATCATTAATAAGGAGGTATAAACTTAGAGAATGTGGATCATATTCTGATTGTCTTCATGAGCACTATCTGCAGTCTTTTCAAGAGCACTACATTTATAAAGGTGATTGGATTCTTTTATGGCATATATAAGGAAGTCGTTCACGTCTTAAGCGTATCTTAACTGATAACTACGTCACTGCGAGATGCACAATTTGTCCTTCTAAAAAAACTTTTCATGTCGGCATCCTCAAGCAAGTGATAAACAATATTTTCTAAGATCTGATGCAGTTATGTGTTTTTAATCATGAGCAATCTCCAACACCTCAATTACATCCAATATCCTGGTGCAAGAAAAACAAATGAGATGTTTCACGATAATTTTAGTGGCATCCAAACTTCTCTTATTATGATAAAAAATTAATCAGATAACCTATTTGGTTGTCAATATTGCTTACTGCAACCTTTTGGTGGTGTCTCTCATCTTCCTGACTTCAAGAGAGAAACCATAAGTTTGTCAACATAATACGTGGCATCTTCGGGTGGCAGTTTTTCTCCCCCTGGCCAAGGCGTGCAAAACCTTTCAGGTTATCAACATAATTTGCACCAACATCTTGTGGTGATTTTTATCCACCTGATTAAAGTGAGAGAACTTTAAAGGTTATCAATCTTACTCACGCCAGCTTCTGGTGGCGGGTTGTCGTGCCATCTTCTAGTGGCATTTTAGTTTTCCTAATCATGGCGGAAATATTACCATCTCATTTCTGGAAACTTCTGGTTCCATAATTTTGTCCGGTTTTTAAGGACAACTCTACTCATGATGGTTTTTGGGTATTAATTAAACCTCACATAAGGTATCCCAAAAACAGCTGCAGGCTCGTCAAAGATGAGACATTTCACATCGTTCCTGTAACGACTTACTTCCTCCCCCTAACGGCGGGAATACAGTCTCATCTGCAAGAAGACATTACCAGTTCAAGGTTTTAAATGTCTATAAACCGAAACCAACATATATATTTAGGTGACGTTATGGAACAAACACGTAAATACGAAATGTAAGTTTGTTTCCCAAAACAATATTGATGGTAAACAGTCGGTCGAGCAATCAACTAAAGATGCTTTATAAAGAACTCAACTATACCGTGTGGAGTGTACACATGTGTTATTTAGTGTTCGACATAATATCAACTGAAGGTAAAGCATCAAGAGCCTGTAAATTTTCCACCAAGATAAATGGACTTAACTGGAAAGTTCAAAAAATGGACATGCAACCAAAAGATTTGCACAAACAGTTTGGCAAATACAACATTACATGTTAATATAAACAAAAGGCCATCTAGTAGATGCATCTATCAATATAGTAAAGGATTGAAAATTGTCCATAGTGTAGGGTGTAAGCCCTACAAATGCCACCATGAATTCTCTATAGGAATGTTGGTGATTAATTGAGTTACCAAAATGCTTTCTGTTAATGCCAGTTTAACAACCAAATGTCTCAGGGAACAAACATAATTTACACTCTTATTCAATAGAAGCTTCAGGTTCTGTAAAGGATGTCTACGAGCATTTTGTATCGTTTTACTCATTTTGGTAGAATTTGGGTGTCCAAGTCGACCATGCCTAGCTAAACATGAATTATTGAAGGTCATTAAACTTCTGGTTAACGACAACGTGAGATTCGACTGTTCGAATTCTCATATGGCATACCTATAAAAGAGAGCCTTAAGCTTCTTTACAACGTGCTTATGGCACAAAAATAGATGAAGTAATAAATACTCCATAAAATGCTCACTTATTGTTTCAAGGTGGTAGGTACGCCGAATATTTTTAAAAATCAACATATTCTTCTGGAATCCGGAATAATATAAGGCGTCAATAATACTAAATTTTATACTACCATAATGATACATGCTCTTCCAGAGACGTTTATCATATTGTTCGAACTAGAAATGATATTTCACATTTCCCTTAAACCTCTTCAAGGTTATAAATTATTAGTGGTTCAAAAATTTGTATTTGTTGTTCCGCTGTCTTTGATACGGATATCTCTATCGTCTATAGCAATACTGGATAGATTACTTCTGAAATCCATATCCTTTGTATAGATATACGAGAGAAAATAATAAAGTCATTAACAAAAGCATTTAGTAACTATGGGCTACTTCGGGAACCTATAATTTTATGGCTATTCCGGAATACAAATATCCTTGTAAATCACTTCTGGGATCCGTGTTTTATGGATTATTGCTGGAACCCATAGTATTTTGGATTACCACAGAAAACCGAAATTTCTTGTTGGACCGCTTCTGGGGTCAACAACATCTCATGGATTACTTCTGGAATCCATTATTTACAAAAACAAGTAATTAACTGAAAATAAAGAAAGTACATAAAAATACATACACTTATGGTACTAATATAATATCAACAAATCTTCCAAAAAAAAAATTTGTCACCTTTAGGGTCGATGAAATATCAATTTATAAGAGTGCATATGGACATATTCTTAATGGAAAAATTGCCTTAATATCAGTTCCAGGTCTTGATAGAAACCAGCTACCACTTTGGTACAGGTCACTTCTGGGACAGACATGCTAGTGGGATGCGTGTCTTGTGCCATATTATGCCATACAATATTCTTTCATTTTGTTCTGTTAATAACGGGAAAAAAAACATCTCTTATTGATTGGTGATTCGCGAGAATCACGGCTTACTTTGGATAAAAAAGAATTTAATATATTTTACTATGACTGCAAGCCCCTCGGATATCATTTGATAATAAATCCAACTTATGGTGGAATAGTTACAAATTTTCTAGAGATTATCAGAGCCGAAAAAAATCAAATTTACGCTATCCTTCAGGCGTGCGATAATTTTTCGCTTTACTAGTATTAAAACCGTTAGTACCATAACAAAGAAATAAAAACGTGAAATTATTATTAAAATCCACGGAGCGGCGATTCTCACCTTCCCCATACTTACCAAGAAATACAAATTAACATATATATCAAGCTGATATATATATGCGCCTTAATTAATATAAGGTTCAATTTAACAAAAATAATAATGGTAAGTACATGGCTAGAACCATATTTAATGAAAATAAAGTAGAGAAACTAGAGAAGAAATATAATAATCTCTATTGATTATCGATGTCGTTTTTCACCAATCGATCAAACGAATTAGCCGTTATAACAACTTAACCATCGCGAGGTTTTTGTGCAGATAATGTATTATGTATTTATCGACTCACTCACTTGGGTAATATATAGCTAGTTCAAGTACAGTATGTGCAGATAATGTATTATGTATTTGTCGACTCACTCACATGGGTAATTTATAGCTAGTTCAAGTACAGTATTACATACAAATGAAATAACAAAAGATTATCTTATAACAAAAAAGAATGAAAAAGATAAAATGGACGAACTGATTTCCCTTTATCGGTAGTATACAGATACACAAGGGAGTTGTTGTTAATTCTCTCACTTTCTATTGCCGTTCAAGACTATTTATAGTCTAACTTAAAATTCAATCATGCATGGTGGATATAACGTCAATATGCCACGAGTCCACAAATATGACATGAAGTTACGACACTAATCTACTTAGTGTTAATCCAAATATAGATTGGTCTTAGCACTTAGGTAAAGGTTGGTTATGTGGGACCTACCCATGGTCAACCACACATCTAAAATGCCGCCAATATATAACAGAGATGCTCTATCCATTCCTATTTGTGAGAGAGTGAGAGAATGGTGAGTAAAGAGAATAGTAAGCTATGTACAAACTAAATTACGAGGGAGAAATGGTGTTGACCGTAGATGTAATTTTACTGAAGATGTTAGTTCATGGAATCATATTGATGGTGGAGTTGAATGATGTATAATTTTATGGATTTAGAGGATATTGTAACTACCAATTCATTTGATAGCACAACACCTGATTCATATATGAATAAAACAGCAATCTAAGATCAAAATAAGTGCAAGATAATATATAAAATTAACATAAAAAAATCTACGTGATTTGACAACGAAATGTCTACGTCGACAAAGGTGAAAATTGAAGTGATATTATTTATGGTCTGATTACAGTGAAGGTGAAACTCTATGATATGAAACTTAATTTTTCTCTGAAATCTGGTTCGAAGTGCCAGAGAAAAGTCCTCTCCTGATCTAATCGTATCCGGTTTTATAAGGAAAATGTAATTTAGTGTTTTTTTATAGGAATGCCCTTTGTCCTAATCTTTATCCTGAAGGATTCTTGGCACAGCTATGGTGCACGTCGTTGTTATTTAATAACTTGCTTTATCTTTGGATGTTTGCCATGTGTTCGGTGTTGATTTTGGTATCTACAGTTTGCCCTTTTTCTTGGGGTTTGTTCAGAGAACAATTCTCAAGAAAAATCTTCTCCAGCTTCCCATCTCATGCTTTGGCTATTACTTGTCTCAACTGCGACTTATAGAGATGCTTGTGTTCTCTGAAATATTCTTGATTTAACCTGCAACGAAGAGTTTTAAAAGTATCTTACCATTTTGTGTTAGTGTAAGTTTCCCCGTACTGGTTGTGTGCTTGTTACCAAAGAAAACAACTGCTATTATTTCTTGTGGGTTTGCACGGACTTGATGCTGGTGTGCCCCATTCCTTTGTTGAGCTTCTTTAGTTCCGTCCACCCTCTTCCCCAGCGTATGATGCTTATATGTTCATTTGGTGAAGAATCCCATCAAAATTTTGAAATTTTGATTTCTTTCGCTCCGCAGCAGATTCATTGCTTTGGGTTAACTAAATCTACATATATATTTTTACCCCTTACATTTGTGAATATGTACACGTAATTCATTCCGCAGAGGTAAGATTGAGTGTTTGATTGATGTATCACAAGGTTGGTTTTTACCTTGTTCCATCTTTGAGGGTGTTGTCACACTGCTAATCGCATCTTGGCCAGAGGAGAATTTACAGTGCGGCTCCGGCTCTGACTGTGAAGGTATCATATGTTGAATATGATTGTACCAGTTTCATAGAGCGAAAAATGTCATGTTAGGCATCTCTTGCTTATGAATAATCCATTGGTTATACACTCACAGACACTTACACGGATTATTCTGAGAGTACACTTGTCGTGCTTTACCTAGTATGACGGACCAGAGGTGCATGCCCCCGGTCCATGAAACTGACAGATTGCATGATCCATGATAAATCTTTTTTGTTGTGTATGGTGCATGTTTTCCCCTTTTTGCTTTTGAAAGCTGGTTGTCGCAGCTGTGGAAAGCAAAAGTCCTTATCGTCGTCTTGTCCGGTTTTGATGATCTTTGTCTGCAAATGTAGTATTGTTGATCTTCGCTTCAACTGCTCCTTCTTTATTGTTCTCTATACTGGTGGGAAATCTGTGTTAATGGTATCAAATGGTATGTTTTCTTCGCTGCTCTCCTCACTTAAAGCCGGTCATCCACTTCTTGATCTGATGGTAAATCTGATACTTATTGAGCTTGTGGATCAATCTTTCATTGCGTCTGTGATGGTGGGCTTTTGTTGCGCTGAGACTATTGAGTTTTTGCTACAGAACTTTGAGGTTAGAATAGCCATCTCTGCTGCGAACGTATACGCTATAGCCTTACTCCGTCAATGACGTACTTCGTCGGTCAGCTGAAGTTCACAATGCCATGGTCCTTCAAACAGTGAAACAAAAGGCTAGTCTAATAGATCTTACACCCGTGATACATATTATTTCTTATCTTCAGCTATATTGCCATTGTCTTTGGACCTTACCCAAGTAACTCAAATGACTGACTCTTTCTGTCAATTTCAGTTTAAACTTTGTTGGTCTTCCATTTGGACTACCCTTCATTTCGAGCTTTTAGTGTTGTCAGTTGGAGCTGTTAAGATCGATGCTATAAAGAGAACAAGCGAAAACAAAAACACACAAGATTTACTTGGTTCACCCAAATTAGGCTACGTCCAAGAAGGGGCTGCGGTTTTCACTATCATCTCAAAAACAGAGTTCTAGAGGAATACAACGATGATAACAGGAGCTTCATCGTACAACTTTTTTTAGGTTAGTCGCGTACACAATAATAGTTGCTTCTGCTTCACAGCTTGTTCACTTCTTGGTTGTAGCGAGACTCTCTTTTTAGGTCGTAGACCTGCATAAAATCAAAACAAAGAACTTCTTCGACTAAAACCTCGACTGAAGCTGTTCGGTGTCGTATAAGACTAAGCATCCAAATATATCTTATAACAAATAATAATTCAAACTTGGCGCCACCATACTCTACGAGCATGTTCTTGAGTTACGGACATAACCATCCTTACTTATGATGCCGGATACGGAGCTGTGGATACGAGCACACCAGCTGGGGACATCTCACTTGTGTTGCGGAAATCCAAAGGTTCAGCTTGATTTGATTATTTTGCTCCAAACTGTATTTAGCTTGAATTTTGTCTTCTTCTTCGGATTTGAGAGATGCGGACCTGATATCTACTTCTCTTCAAGCTGCTACGTACTAAACTCACCAACTTTGGCCTGAATTGTATCCTTGGTCCGACAACTATTCAATATTGAGAGGTACGAACATGGTTTCTTGAGGAGTGGGTGTCCTGAACATGCTTAACGCAAACATGTTTTCTGGATTAGTGATAGTTTCAAACATATTTATTTGCTTAGTTGGATGTCTTATTTGTCACAAACAACAAGAACTTCTTGCTCATTACATGCCAACACCTAGTGGACTTCATAAATGAATGTCCTTGGTACGGACGGCAGATGAGATTTGGACTTGTTGTTGAAAATAGAATTTGAGAAATACCCAACTTCATCGGACGCCCGTTGAATTGAATTATTTTTGGTCATCTTGGCCATCTCAATTGATTTGTTGCTTTTCTTTTCGCACTGAATTGTCGTCGTTGAACTTCCTACTATATGAACTTCCCGCAGTTGAGAATTTTGAGGTTACACGACTGTCGTTGCTGCCACGTACTGCAGTGGAACTTCTGAGCATCATATGACTGTAGATGCCTGTTAACACTTTGATTTATCTCCGTCTGTAGTCGACTTTAAACTGGTCAAGAAGTAACTTAGCGAGATGCTAATTGCTTCTTTTTATGACTTGTTTTGTGCTTATTTCTGGTCAGAAATGAACCTAATATATATGACTTGTTTCTTTTTGCTTCTTTCATTTTTCGCTCCCTAACTAGGGACTAAATATTCACTTCTTAGCTTGTAACAGTGCTCTCCTTTTGCGTGTCACATACCTGTAAAATAAAACAAAGAAACATGCTTGATATACTCATTTGAAGTTGAGTTGATGTTTTTCCCATTATATGATGCCATCCCAATGAGATCACCAGTCCAAACTTCAATTAAATTGGTGATGTCTTTGAGCTTAGATGGGCTCCGTCTTCTAGCCAATACATAGTCTGCTAGCAACTTAGGCAATGCATTGTCTTGTTGGTCTCACATCAAGTCTTCGAATGTGCGTAACTTCATCATGCATGGAGAAAGGGAACTTCTGTGGTATTGATATTGTTTATGTCAATTTTCCCATTGACATTAACAACCAATGATTTAAAGATTGTATAATCAATATAAAATTTTAATAAATGAGCTGATACATAGAATCATCTTTAAGAATAATGA
>JAJJMC010030977.1:7185023-7269973 GCA_023531435.1 Papaver californicum | reverse complement strand
CGCTCTTATTTTATTTCCCAACATCTTGCCCCCTTCTTCTTCTTTTTCAAAAAATCTTAACGGTCGATCCAAGGTTTTTGAAAAAAGTAAAAGAACAATTATTACTCCCTACTTTTCCATCACCTCTTTTCTCACGTTATGCGAACTTTTCGGAAGCAGTAACTTTTATTATCACGTTTGTGTCAGTTACTCCTTTTTTCGAGGAAATCAAATCTTTGCCTTTAATTAATGCCTTTCCAAATTGTGACGATTTCTATTCTTTGCTTTAAATACGATGTAGTCTTTTTCACTTCCGTCTTTTACCTCTTAAAGTTGCTGTTCTCTGTTTTCCTTAAGTTTTTTCAAGTACTTTCGTCATCCCAATCGTTTTAGGAGCTTTTAACACCAGACATATTTACTTTTCCTTTGATCAAGTAATTGTTTATCTCCTTTCTTCAGGTATGTTAAAAATTTTCTTTTGGGTATCTTACTTTAATGTTTAATCATGATTAGCTTTTCACAGATATGATTGAATTGATTCCTTCGTATTTTGATCCTTTAAAACTTTCTTTCCAGGTAAAACATCATGTTGTCCAGGAATCCCAATGCTTCCGGTGATCATCAAGAATCTGGAAGACCTGCTAGAATTTCTTCCTCTAGATATGCCGTGCCTCGTCCTGTTCGTAACCCGGTTCCTGAGGCTTCTGCAAATGTTAACCCCACTTCTAGAAACAAGCGTTCTCAAGCATCTTGTAGCTATCGAACAATGGACATTGAAAACTTTAAGATGAGACATGATATTGAGGACTTTAAAGTCTCGTTTTTTGATCCAAATTCCGATGTGTTAACTTTAGATGCGATGTAGAGGTTTAACTATTCCCCCAATCGTTTATTAATTTCTGCTGGTGCTTTAGAGGCCGGACTTCGCATTCCTTTATACGAAGAAGAGAATCCCTTTCAATTTGAAGTCCTTGCAACTCGTGGTAGTTCTCCCCATGGACTTGCTCGATCCATTACTCAGTATAATGGAAATTGGTGGCGTATTCTTGACGAATGTTATCTCCGAAGCGAAGGACGGACTAATCTTTCTTGCTACGTTCCAGATTTTACAGAACGCAGTAGTTATACTGTTGAAAATTTTCAGGCCACATATGGAGATTGTATCTCAAAGAAAAATTATGTGAAATGGAGCGTTAGTCCCGCTCGCAAAAGTCATTCGGGATTTTCCTTGTTATATGAAATTGATGATCCCAAAATCAAATATATTCCCAAGACCAAGCTTGATTTTCCCACAAGGAGAGAATTCATCAGGATCATGACTATAAATGGTATCGCACTCCAATTGTAATTGAAGGTCCTTGGATTTATGGTAATATTTCCAACAATGAAATTCAAGTGCTTCGAAATCGATTCCCAGGCTATTGCCCTTGGCGGTTAAATTTCGAAGACTACAAGTTTGATTATAAGGTTTGTGTTACTCTTTATTTCAACGTTGTTATGAATTGTTGTTAAATTATTCCTTACGGGACAAACGTTTGCGTTTCAGGTTGAACCTGATTCTGACCTTGTCAATGATGTCCCTCCTCCTCCTCCACGTCGAAGTCTTGGTATTCAAATTGTTGAGGGAAAACAAAGAGTTGAAGAAGAAGAAGTTATTGAAGGTAAAGGAAAACCTAAGTTAGTTTTTCCTGAAGAAACAAAGAAAAAGAGGAAATTGAGGAGACCAGCGTACCCCTCCGAAGCAGAAGAAGGGGAAATTAGAGATAATTTAATTGAGGGGTGCAGCAGTTCTGCTCTTATAACTACTGCTGAAGGTTCCGCCCGAACAGAAGTATCGGGACAACATGTTATCATCAACTCTGTTCCCGTTAGCGTGGGGGAACCTATTCTTTCTCCAGATCATTCTTCCGTACCCTCATCTATTTCTGAAGCTGTTCCAAACGCCACTGCTCCCTCCAATATCTTTGATTCTTTTTCTCCTCTTCCTTTTACCTTTGAAATAGAGCACGTTGCCCTTTGCAGTGGTACAATAACAGTTTTTTCTGGATTACCTCAAGAGGAAGCAGACGATGTTGCTATTGAGGAAGAAAATATAGTAAAATTGATCGAAGCTGCTGCTGTTGAAGAAAATGTTGAAAATAAAAATGTTGTTGTAGAAGAACAAAGAAATGAGATTTCTGAAGGAGTTAATGCTGAAAGTACAATTCCAAGCGTTCCCACTTCAGTCGTTCCTGATGTTCCGTACCCTATTGGGGATGTAAATGCTTCTGAAGTTATTCATACATCAGATGCCCCCATCGGGACATCAGCTAGACCTGCCATTCCCGCTTATAATAGCGATGATGAAATGCCCGATGCTGATCCTCCCATTCAATGGCCCTTCTCTGAAGAAGATGAGGGAATTACTCTTGCAGGTGAAGAAGGTGAAGCCTTTCAATGGTTTGTCTCCAAAGGGTTTCTAAATACTTCCGCTCGGCACGATCCATCGAAGTCCGATAGTGCCTCAATGGCTAGGCTGCGGGCTTCATTTGGTGCGGCTTCGCTGGATAGTACCCGGGATGCTTGGTTCGAAGGCGAGTGTTTCGATCAAACATACCCGCTCAGTCTTCCTTCTTTTTTGAGTGAAATTCTGACCATGTCAGAGGGTTCATCATACTCTTTTCCACAGCAAGCTCTCGCTCAACTTAAGTACGGTACCGATTGTACATTTGCAGCGTACAAATTTTATAAGGCTCGGGCCGTAATGATGGAGCTGATGCTCAAGAACGAGACGTCAAAGGCAAATAGTGGAAATGAGAATTTGCAGCGAGAGATTGAAAATCTCAAGCAACAAAATAACAATCTTCAACAACAACTTCAACAACAACAACAGCAACATCAACAGCTTCAAAATTTTGAGGATCAAAATCAAAAGCTTCAAGATCAGAATCAAGGTTTGTCCTTACTTCTTAGTTCATGTTTTATTTTGGGTTCGTACTACGATCCTATAGTCGTTCCAGCATTTACCTATATTGGGTACGATCCTATGGTTCGTTTTGGTATTTATATATATTGGGTACGATCCTATAGTTCGTTCCAGTATTTATTTATTTATTTATTTTTTTTTGAAATTCTGCCCTTCATTTATGGGATCAGAGGGAGACTTGGAATCTCTGTTTAGGTTCCAGCGTAGGATGACTCAGTTGAACAATCATGCGAGAGAAGTAAATATGGATATGGAACTGGTTAAGAAGAAATTAACACAGTTGTCCGATAGTATTGAGTTGAATACCTGGAGACGTAATAGAGCGGAATCCAAGTATCAGGAAGCTCTGAAAACTTTAACCCTTAAAGAAGCAGAATTTAAATCTGTAGTTAGAGGTTTATGTTTAGTTATATGGTTGTTTTATTGATGGTGTTATATGGTTTATCTAATATTCATTCTGACTTCCAGTGCTAGAAAAGAAGATAAATAAAGCTAATGGCCGAGCAACGGTAGCAGGAGCTGAACTTAACATTGCAAACAATACAATAGCAAACATTTCTGAAGAGCTGAAGACTTCAGAGAAAAATATGGCCCAGAATATGATCAAACTTCGGGATTTACAATCTCAACTAAGTGTTCAAGATCAAGAAATGATAAAAATACAATCAAGAACTGATGAACTATTAAAGGAATTAAACGCTGAAAAGGAGAAAGTAAAGCAGGATTAGCAAAAGATTAAAGATCTTCAATCGGAAGTTGATTATAGCCATGCTTATGTTGTCTGGGTAAGACAAGATGCCAAAGCTAAGATTGCAATGTCATTCAATTCTGCATTGGATCGGGCTCAAGCCGATCCTTCTGTGTTGAATGGTCGTGCTCCTGTTCCGGTAGTTTCTCTTCAACCACCCCGACGGTCCAACCCTGAAGTTTAGTTGTACTTGCTTTTGGCTTTTACTGTTAGTAGCTTCATTTTTAGCTATTCTAGCCTTGTGTCCCGATCCTCTCTTATTTTGAAGCTTGACTTATTATTGTTGAGAACATCATTTTGTGATTTTTTACTTTTGACTGGTCTGTGCTCTGAATATTGTTCCTGCACAAAATATGATATTTATAAAATCTTTAGGTTAATCATATTGTTTCAGAAGTACAATGGATTGAAGTGTATATACCTCAAAACATATAATTCGAGATCCCACACATACGAAACAAACCCGGGCCAGGGGTAAGATATAGGATTGGTCCCGAACGTACTCTGAAAATGATAACCATAAGTTAGGCATTCCTTCTTTATTAGAAATTTTGAATTTATTCAAATTCCAATATGATATGTACCTCTTTGGGCACTAAGATTGAATTCTAATTATGTCGCCAATCGAAGCGTTTTCCAGAATATGATGTTCCTGGATTTGAATTTAGATTATGTCGCCAATCGAAGCGTTTTTCCAGAATAAGATGTTCCTGGATTTGAATTTTATTGTAAGTATAAACTCAGAGAGAATCTCATTGTAAAATAAATGATCAATTAAAGACATAAATACCTGTGTTGGCTTCCAAAATTGTGCTATTTTTTATGGATAATAAAGCTTTAGGTATCGTGCATTCCAAGGATGTTGTAAGGTTTCTCCTTGCATATTTTGGAGATAGTACGATCCTTGTCCAGCTGATGCGTGTATTACGTATGGACCGTCCCAAGTTGGTGCGAACTTCCCAGCATCTTTGTCCCGATGGTATTCAGGGATTTGTCGTAATACATATTGTCCTTTGACAAAGTTTTTGGACTTGACTTTTTTGTGGTAATCCCGTGCCAACCTTCTTTGATAGTTCTCAATTTTCTGGAGTGCCACTTCCCGCTTTTCTTCTAAATCATCCAATTTTTGTAACATTAGATCTGTATTTAAATTTTTCTCCCATGCTTCTGTTCTTGTCGTGGGTAGAATGATTTCAGTTGGTATGACTGCTTCTGCACCATATGCGAGAAGGAAAGATGATTCTCCAGTGGATTCTCTTCTCGTGGTGCGATATGCCCATAATGTATTATGCAATTGTTCACACCAACGTTTGTGATATCCATCCAGTGTCTTCTTCAGATTCATTGCTATTGTTTTATTTGTGGATTCGGCTTGTCCATTACTTTGGGATAAAATGGTGTGGATCTGTATTGTTGAATATTATATGCCTCAAACAACATATCAATATTTCTTCCTTGAAATTGATGTCCATTATCGAAAACTATGGCTGCTGGGATTCCAAATCTACATATGATATTTTCAAATAAAAATGTAAATACATCGGAATCTCTGATCCGAGCTAATGCTTTTGCTTCTACCCACTTGGTGAAATAATCAGTAGCCACTATTAAATATCGTCTCTTTTTGGTTCCCTCAACTAACGGACCGACAATATCTACTCCCCATTTTGCAAATGGCCATGGACTGAGTATAGAATTGAGCTCTGTGGCTGGTGCTTTGATCTTTTTTGCAAATCGTTGGCATTCTTCACATCTTCTTACCATGTTGTCTGAGTCGTTTTGCATGGATATCCAATAATAACCTTGGGTTTTGTCTTTTAATGCAAGTGATCGTCTTCCACTGTGGTTTCCTGCATCCCCATAATGTATTTCTTTAAGTATCCGAATTCCTTCCTGTTGTGATAGGCATCGGGATAATGGTCCGAGAAATGATTTTCGATACAAAATTCCATCCCGAAGTTGGTAATTATCTGATTTGAGTTGAATTTTTCTTGCTTCCTGAGAATTGATAGGTAATACGTTATTTGTAAGTATTGATGAATCGGAATTCTCCAATCCGGTTCACTTGTTTGATCACCTATTTGTTGAGGTATAAATGGAACATTTTGCATTGCAGGATCATGAATTTTTTCGGTTACATTTTCTTCCATATTATGAAGTACTCTTATCTGGATAGAGGGTTTATATATTCTTCCGACTTTGAGTGCTGTCATACTAGGGTCATTTAACATGGAAGAAATGAATGCCAAAGCATCAGCATGTCGATTTTTATCTCGGGATCGATGCCGGAAAGTAAGGTTTGGGATTTGGCTTGCTAAAATTTGAACCAGATTTTTATATTGTGCTAAATCTGCATCAAGTGTTTGATATTTTAATTCGAGCTGTCGAATTACCAACTGCAAATCACTTGTAAGTCGAACATTGCTGATTCCCAATTCAATGATGAGTTTTAAAGCATGAACCACAGCTTCATATTCTACTATGTTCTTCAAATTCAAGACGAAAAGAATGAATCATTCGATCTCCCATTGGTGTAGTAATCACGATGCCAATTCATGCTCCTTCTTTGTTTCGGGATCCATCAACAAAAACTTCTCACTTTTGAGAGTTTGCCGAGTCCAGAATATCTTTTGGGTCTTCTTCCTCGTATCCGGGTAATCCTTTAATTATAAATAAAATAAATTGTTAATGTGATAAAATAAATTGTTAATGAGTGAATTTTTTTTTTTTTTTAAATTATCAGACCTTGAATTTCATATTCTTCTTCAATTGGGAAGTCTGCAAGGAAGTCAGCTAAAACTTGAGAATTTTGTGCGGCTTGCAACTCATAAATGATATTGAATTGTTCTAGCTGGGCGTTCCATTTAGCGATTCTTCCCACTTTTCCCGTATTTTTCAGTACTGATTGTAATGGTGCCTTGCTCGGGACACGAACATAATGTGTGAGAAAATAAGTACGTAACTTTTGAGTGGCAAAGACTAATGATAAGATGAGTTGTTCGATCTTTGTATAATGTCTTTCTGGCGAATTAAGGGTTTTGCTGATATAATATATTGGTTTTTCTATCTTTTCATTGGTCCGCACCATCACTGCACTGATTGCATCTTCTGTTGCCGATATATACAAAGCTAATATCTCTTCTGGTTCCGGCTTCTGTAATGCTGGCAATGTAGCTAGATGCTTTGGAATGCTTGTTCACATTGATCGTTCCATTCAAATTTATTTTTCTTCTTGAGTATTTCAAAGAAAGGTTTGCACCGTTCTGATGATCTGGCAATAAATCTGTTTAAAGCAGCCAGACATCCATTTAATTTCTGTACACTTTTAATACTGCTGGGTGATGGCATATCTGTTGTTGCTTGGATCTTAGCTGTATCAACTTCTATTCCATTTTTTGTAACCAAATAACCCAAGAAACGCCTCGATGAAACACCGAAAATGCATTTTTCCGGGTTAACCTTCATCTTGTACTTTCGTAACGCACCAAAGATTTCAGCGAGGTCTCGTAGATGGTTAATTGATAATTTGCTTTTTACCAACATATCGTCGACATAAACTTCTAATATTTGTCCGATCCATGGTTTGAAAATTGCATCAACCAAACGCTGATATGTTGCTCCCGCGTTCCTTAACCCAAACGGCATCCTGGTATAGCAATACAACCCCCGAGGAGTAAAGAACGCTGTGTGCTCCTGATCTGCTTCAGCAAGTGCAATTTGATTATATCCCGATTGACCATCCATAAAAGATAATGCTTCGTGGCCTTCGACAACATCTACCAATTGATCAATATTAGGAAGTGGATAGCTATCTTTTGGGCAAGCTTTGTTTAAATTGGTAAAGTCTATGCAAATTCTTACTCCACCGTTCTTTTTCGGAACGATCACCATGTTAGAAATCCATGTTGTATATCGTACTTCTCGAATGAATCCTGCACTTAGAAGCTTTGCTAATTCCTTTTCAACTGGATCGTGATACTCCGATGCAACCTTGCGTATCCGTTGACGAAATGGTGTAGCATCGGGTCGTATTCGTAATTCATGTTGTACAATGTTCGGATCTATCCCGGGCATATCCTCCATTTTCCATGCAAATATATCTACAAAATCACGAAGTAATTTGATTAAACTTTGCTCCACATCTTCTTTCATCAAAGTTCCAATCTGTACTCTCTTGGGCCATTCTAAAGTTCCAATATTTACAATTTTAGTTTCTTCTATAGAAGTGAAAATTGGTTTTGGATTCCCGATTGGAGTTGGAGTTCCCTTTAATTGCTATGAGGGTCCTTCAAGCTGCTGATTTGTTGAATTTTCTTGACTCTTGCTGCTTTCTCCTAATTCATTTGCTGACTCTTGTTCAATGTTCCTTTTCAAGTATTGATTAATTTCATTTTCCTTTACTTCGGTCCTATGGTTTTTCTTCCTTTCTCGCTGTTGTTGTTCCTGTTCTTCATGCATTCTTACCTCCGCCATTATACAAAACTTAGCATCATCTTGATCCCCCTTGATCTCCATTTCGCCTTGTGGTGTTGGAAATCACAAAAATTGGTGATAAATGGAAATTACACCTTTTAACTGGTGTACCCAGCGTCTCCCAATGATTGCATTGTACGGAGATGGAGCATCTACTACACTAAATCTCGTTAAAATGTTGATTGGTCCAACTGATACTTGCAAGTCTATATCTCCTTCTGGTCTTGAGGCCATTCCATTGAATCCATAAATCATATATCGAGATGGGAGTAATTGATCTTTTGTGAACGCCATTTTACAAAATGAGCTATGAAATAAAACGTTCAACGAGCTGCCCCCATCCATAAGGATTTTTCTAACATTCCATCCTGACATTGGTAACGTGAGGACTAATGGATCATTGTGCATCTCAATTTCTTGATTTACTTCCCACGCTGAGAAAGTTAAAGGAGATGCCATCCAATCTTCCCAGGCTTCCGTTATTCTTCCCGATACCTTAAAAATTTCATGATTTTGAATCCTTTTACACAACTTTTTATTGATTGCAGCATTCACATCAATATCTTTTTTTTCTGAGTATGATATTACATTAATGGTGCGTTCATTATACGGAATATGCACTGCTTTGCCTTTGTCGGGTCTAGCTACTGGTTCTGTCCTCTGAATATATTCTTTTAATTCTCCTGCATCTATCATTTTTTGTACCAGCATAATAAAATTCCTACAGTTTTCTGTTGCATGACCTTTATAACAGTGGTACTCACAATAATCTTTTGATCGTTGCGTAAACTCAGGCTGATTGCCTTTTGATGATGGCCATTGAAAATCTGGTTAAACCTTTATGATATCAAATA
Source organism: Papaver californicum (assembly GCA_023531435.1). Taxonomy (NCBI): domain Eukaryota; kingdom Viridiplantae; phylum Streptophyta; class Magnoliopsida; order Ranunculales; family Papaveraceae; genus Papaver; species Papaver californicum. Next base: position 7,260,954 of record JAJJMC010030977.1, on the reverse strand, counting down.
ATTCGGTATATGAAATATTGAGCTTTGTAAACACTCTTTCTTGAAATCGTTGCACAAATGTTTTATTATCCCCTTGCCGTGTGCGCTTTGATTCCTTTGATTCTGATTTATGAGGAAGTTTCTTTTTCTGCTCTATTGATACCTCAACTGAATTTGTCCTTTTCATGCTTCCCTGATTTTGTGAATTGCTTCTTGGACTTTGTTCCTGGACATCTTGCAACCTTGCATATGTTTCTATTATTTCTCTGAGCTGTTCCTCGGTCTTGGGATTATTACGATGAATTTTAATAAAAAGCTGACATCTCCGGTCAGCGATTCCCCGCTTGTAATGATTTATTGCAGTACTTGAGTCAACATCTCCAATCGTTTGACACACCGTATGCCATCGGGTGGTATAAGATCGTATCGTTTCTTCTGGCCATGATGTAAGGGAATATAATCTATCTATTCCCGAATCAACGGGTTTGTTGTACATGTAAGCTTCAAGAAATTTCCTCACTAATTGTTAATAACACTCAATGGAACTCTCAGGCAATCTATCATACCACGGTAATGCTGAACCTGTTAAACTTGAAGGGAAACATCGGCACATAATTGCTTCATGTCCATCCCATCGTGACATCACTCGATTGTAATATTTTAAATATGAGGTTGGATCCTTTGTTCAATCGTAGCCTTCAAATACAGGGATGCTATACTCTCTTGGCAATGGAACATTTGTCAATCGTTGAGCTAACGGTCTACGCTTGACCTCTTTTAACACTTCTTCTATTCTTCCTCCTTCTTTATTTTTCAGTCCTTTTATTTCCTCTTTCATTTGTTCCATTGCTTCAATACACTTTTGCCATTGTGTACGTTGAATTTCTTGATTTTCTCTCTGTCTCCTGGCTCGTGATGATGATCCTACTAACACCATCCTCTGATCCTGATTTTCTCTTTCATTTCTGGGTGCACGTCTTTCAGAAATTATTTCTGGACTTCGTGATCTTGTTGCAGCCTGCCTCTGTTCTCGTCGAATTGTATCTTTTAAAACTTGATTTTCTCTGGTTAATAATTCAATTCTATCCTGATTGATCCTCTGTTCTCTCCTTATTTCATTCATTTCTCGTATCAGATTTTGAAGATAATTGACATTATTTCCTGAGTTCTCGTGATGTGAGAGCTGATTTTGTGATAAAGCATTTGGTGTTAGCTCTTGGATTGGTGAATGATTTCCCACATTACTTTGTGGTTGTTCTGGATCACTCTCAACTTCCCTTTGTCTGGAACTTTGTCTATCATTACTGTCTTGATTCGCAGAACCTGCTTCTTGAGACATTTCTCTTCTAAATCTACTGATCAGTTCCCTTCTCCTCTTGATTTCTAATAACTTTTCAAAAGTTAGACAAATAACCTTTCAATCAAATTATTAAAGAGGAAAATGACAGAAACTAGTTTTATAATTATTTTTTTTTATATAAATATGTTTTACGATCAAATATTTAGACAGACCCGTTTATACTTAAAAAATCTTTTTCTTTCCAAAGAGATACCATTTCCATTTTTTCAAATTCAATAAAGATAATTATGTGACAATTAAAATAGAAAAATTCATTTTTCAAGAACAGGTAGGATAAATCCTTTAACCCAGTCCCTGTTTCTAGCGCCAAATTGTTTATGTCAATTTTCCCATTGACATTAACAACCAATGATTTAAAGATTGTATAATCAACATAAAATTTTAATAAATGAGCTGATACATAGAATCATCTTTAAGAATAATGATTTGATAAACATTTTAACAGTCCAATCATTTACAGATCATAATCTGATCAAAACTACAATTCCAAATACATCTTCTATTAAAAGCAAGAAATTTTATCATGAATGTCCTATCTTTTGGATTTAATCATCCGCAGTACATACCTAATAACTTTTTTCCTTCTGCTCTTCTTAATCTTCCTTCCTCTCTTTCTCTTCTCAATTTTCCGACCCCTTCTTCGTTGAATGCTCTCTTCTATTTATAGATTTAGTAGTGGGTCCCTCTTGTCCCGATACCCTCTATCGTTCTCCTTATTATATTAGGATCGGGATGGTTATAAGATTGGCAGGTCATGCTTTCTCTTTGGTGCGTTACCTTGCATGGTTCACACGTGCTCATCGTTCCTTGAGAATCAACTTTGTCCCGATCATACGTGTCATAAAAGTAATTATTGCCTTACTTTCCCGCTCCATGCTCATCATTATTCTTTCTTTCCCGTTCCATATGCATTTAACGCTGTCCGTTTCGATCTGTGTGATGTTACTTTCCCGATCTTACGTGTCGATCATGCAGAGATTTCCTCAGTCTTTCACATCTGTCCCATTTCGATACTTTAATATGGCTTTGATTGTGTGCTTCTCATCCTACTTGAATTTCATTGTTTCTTTCTTAATCGTCTTACACGTGTCGCTCTTATTTTATTTCCCAACAGATATTTCGCAGGGAGAAACGAGTTGCATGATTGAGCTTGTACGAATATAGGCATCGTCATTTGAGCTACAAAAAATAAACCTCCCTTGAGCTACGGGTGTGGGTCTTCATGGTGCAGAATGTCAACATCCGTGCAAGAGTACAGACATCCCACCCCTAGCTTTAACAAAAATGAGAATTTCATGCCTTTAGCTACGGATTTTGAGCATCCTCACTTGAGTTGTATGGTGCGGACACACTCTCTCGAGCTTACTGGTATGGACAATGAACATCGTCGCTTGGGCTGCGGACTTTGTGCATCCTCACTGATGCTACAAGGTGCAGTCTTGGTTTTCAGGTGCGAGTATACATCCTCACTTGGGATGTAGAGTGCGAACATCCTTGAGCTGGTCTTCATATGTGTTGCTCTTTGTCGTCATGAGGCTAGCTCTCATAGGTTGCAGATCTGAGCTGATATTGGGGCGTAATGGTGCGGACTTCATGATTTGAGTTGTGAAGTAAAAACTTTATCTTTGAGCTGCGGGTGAGGTTCCTCATGACCATATTTGGTGCAGGTAGCTATTCAAGTTGTGATTGCGGACTGAATATAGAAGTTTGCTGGTTAGTCCAAAATACCCGGACCTAGTTAACCTATAGTCCACCCGGGAAAACTCATTTATCCATAAGTCCAAAATCGTTTTGAAAACTAACAATTACTGTTATGCCCATCACGTGGAACCATCCATGAACTCCGCCTCCTACACTTCTCACTTTCTTTAACGGTATTTTCAGTTTCATCTACTCCACCCACCTCTTATTAACTTCTGTGAAACCTGAAAATCTAGGGCAAAATCAAAATCTAAAAACACCTGAAACCAAATCCAAAAACACAGACCAAACAACAAAAATTAAAATCTGTAATAGCATACTTTGAAATATAAATTTCTTTGAGCATTATACAACTGAAACCTAAGATAATGTCAGCAACTTATGCCATATTTTCCACCTAAAATGGGTACCAAGAGAAAAATCAATAGAAGAATAAAAGAAACAGTAATTGAAGAACACGATACTCCTCAATCTCCACCATCGAAGAGGAACAAGAAAGCTTCTACAGTAGATTCTGTACCACCAAAATCAAAAAAGAAGAAGAAGAATGAAGTTGTTGATTCTCCAACAACATCGAAAAAAACGAAAAAAAATGTTGTTGATTCTCCAGCAAAATAAAAAAAGAAGAAGAACAATGAAGTTGTTGATTCTCCAACAACATCGAAAAAAATAAAACAAACTGTTGTTGATTCTCCAGCAAAATCAAAAAATAAGAAGAACAATGAAGTTGTTAATTCTCCAACAATCTCGAAAAAAATAAAAACAATTGTTGTTGATTCTCCATCTACAAAGAAGAAGAAGAAAGCTCTTCTTACGAAAGCTCTTGTTGTTCATTCTCCATCAACATCACTGAAGAAGAAGGGTGTTGTTGTTTCTAGTAAAAAAGGTACTGATTCTAATCATCGGTGCATATCAATATATAACATACTTTGTTCATGTTATAGGAGTTAGATCTAGCATACAACATCGGTAGATATATATATATATATATATATAGTTTTTTCATATTATAACACATAGATCTAGCATGTAACATAGGTTATATATTGATATGTACTTGGTTTTTAGTTTTAATTCTTGAATTGGATCAGTACATATCAGTATATACTTATTTTCATGTTATAGCATCTAGATCTTGATTGCAGGATAAGTATATATTGATATGTACTTTGTTCTAGATATTGAATTGGATCAGTACATATCAATATATACTTTGTTCATGTTATAGATTTAAAGCATATATACCGATGTATATTGTTCAATACTATAGCATCTAGATCTTGCATACATGATAGTATATATTGATATGTACTTTGTTTTAATCTTGAATTGGATCAGTACATATCAATGTATACTTTATTCATGATATAGCAGATAGATATCACCATATCAAAATATATACTTTGTTCTATATTATAGTACATATTGATATATTGTAGGGTTATTGACTGCGTGTTCATTATACATGTGGTGTGAAGAAAACCACAAAGAAGACAAAAACACATGCACCTGCTAGGAAGATCTACAGAAGTGGTTTCATGGGATTTTCTCACTTGTTAAAGTAACCAAGGCTGAAAATTTTGAGTTGAGTGAAACTCAGTTGTGGATCATTGGTGAGCAATCATATGGGAACCTTTTTTTGATGTTCTGGTACATAAATCTTGGTGTAGATCACTGGATGAAGAATGAAACTGCGATGACCAATCTAATACAGTGTTATAAGAGAAGTAAAGTTGCAGATGAGCTCACATTTGAGTTCAAAAGGCATGGAGTTTCACATATTCTGATATCCACTCCTGAAGAAGTAGGTGTTATCTTTCGAATGCCAAAAGCAGGAAAAAGACAACATGGAGATATTATGCTAACATAAAGGGGTGGATATCGAAACAATGCTTTCTTCCAAAGGTTCTTTGGTGATGTAGAAAATACTAAAAAGGTAAATAGAGTGAGGATACATGAAGAAGTCTTGAAACTTTTAAGAAAAAAACCAACAACTAAGAAGAAAGCAAATGAAAAAGTTGAAGAATCTGAAGAAAAGCAAAGTCATGAAGAACCTGAAGAAATTGGGAGTGATGAAGAAAATGAACAAAAAGAAAGTGAAGAAGATATTGAAGAAGTGAGTGAGGAAAAAAGTGAAGAAGTGAGAGATCCTGAAGACCTTGTAAGGCTTATATGCATGTTCATGTGTATCACTTTATTTTTCATAACAAAAGATGCACATGCCTTGACTGAAAAGTACATTGGTCTTGTGGAGGATCTCGAGGCTGCAAAGAATGTGTCATGGCCAGATTTGATACATTCTTACTTAGAAAAGTCATTAAATGATAATGCAGTCGAGAATACTACCGGATGTCTGAACTATTTATTGGTAAGAATAAGTACTAAAAGAAATTTAGTAGTTTACTCAATGAAAATCATGATTTACTTTTAACTTTGTTTTGGTGATTTTTTTTTCAAAACAGATTTGGTATGCAGAGCATACATATTTGATGGAACCAGAGGAAATAAAGACGATTCCGGAAAAAAAAAGTTTGTTCCGAGAGCTGTCAAATGGAATCTGTCAAAGTTATGTTCTGCACTCTAAAAAGACATTGATACAACTGAATATGAGGTAAGAAAAATATGTACTTATTTACTGCATTTATCATGTTTGTTATCCTACAGTATATAATGATATGTATTGAATGTATGATGTTTGTTATCCTACAGTATATATTGATATGTATCTCATGAAAAAAATTGTTTTTATAGTACAATTTTCTGAGTACGTATTTCGTTGTTTTGGTACAGTTCAATGAAAATTTCAAGGTTCAATACACCAATCAAGAAAAGAAAATTCTGAATAGAATCACAAAAAGAGTTGCAGAAGAGGAGAGTGAAGCTGAAAAGGAAGAAGATAAAGAAAAAACTGCAGGGAAGGCAGTGGAGGAAGATAATTGGAAAGGAAGATATGAAGAATTGACAAAGACAATCTTTGAAAAATAGGGTGAAGCGAACACCATCCAACATGAGGATGGACCGCTTGATGCATCAAAGCTTCTACAAATGTTAAATGACATATACATGAAAGTTTCTCCCTTGCAGCCTGAAAATGAAGAAGAGTTTCGAGACTCAATTGATGGGAGTCCCACTCATTTAGGTACTGACCCAACATGAGAATTTCCATCTCCTACTACTCCAGAAGATCCTCTTTGTGAAAACATAATAGAAGATGAAGTAGTTTTGGGAGAAGAAGTGTCAACTGTTCAGATTCCAACAGAAGATGAACAAAATGTTACGAGTGACACCACCGTCAAAAGGGTACCATTTAATGTTGCATTGTCAACACCACCTTCGGTGCACAAGTTCTGTGGTGTTGATGTTAATGTTATTACAACATGGGCTAAATCTAACTTCAAGAAAGAGCTCAAAGAGATGCAAGAGAAAAGTAACACACAGGTAAGTAATGCTGGCTAGTTTCACTCTTTATTACAAATGTGTTTATCAATACAACTGTAAATAACAATATGTACTTGATTACAAATGTGTTTTATTATTGTCATATAATTGTACATATCAATATGTATTTAACTATCATGAATAAAACTTTATGGTTGCAGGATGATTTAGCCGGATTTCAACAAGAAGCAATGAAAAAGGTGGTTGAAACTATTAAAGGGATGTCGCAGAACCCTGATGAACAAGACGTTGAAATCCTGGTCGACAGCTTCGTCGACATGAAAATACCTTTGTTTGCTGAGATGGCTAAGATGGAAGACATTGAAAAGTTCACATTTGAAGAATTTTTGGACTTATCCATTTCCAGCAAGGAAGTTTATGATGAAGAATATGCATCTCTCAGCCAAGACAATGGTAGTGTTCCAAGCCATACTCTGTTTGGGATTGACATTCGAAAATATTTTGATAATTTATTTGGAAATGATTTACGACGTGTAGAAGTTCGACAAGTTACAGCTAAGCCAAACCAACTTACACCTGAGAAGAATGCAAATCAAGTCACACCTGAGCAGGAAAATGACCAAGAGGTATATATTCTACTTGTAATTTACCTTTCTTGTCATTGTTTGAAAAAATATGATTCAAATATAGTACTGAAAATCTGGATTCAAAAATGCAGGAACATGAATTTACAACAACCCAAACGTCAAGCGACGTGCCACTAACAACCAAACTTGCCAAGATGACTGCTGCCAAAGAGAAAACAAAACCAAAGGTTGTTGCAAAGAAGTCATTACCACCTAGAGAAGAAGTTAGCAGGCGAGTAACTCGTGTAAATCCAACAAAGAAGAGAAATCCATTATTTGATAGTGGAAGTATGTTTTCTGAAAAGAAGAAGCTAAAAACTGAGCAACAAAAAAGTACAATAAAGACAGGAAAGGACAATAAAACTCGTAAAGCTCAGAAACCAAGAATGAAGTTTATGGATCTTCACAAGTCACCACTCTATGAGAATATGACAGATGAAGAAATAGAGATTCTACTTCCATACTTTGAGAAAGGAAAGAGAATGTAAGTACTTTCTACCATTCATTTTACTTTTAAATCAAGTAAGTTTTGCAATACATATAAAAAGAACTTACTTAAATATGTGTTTTTGTTATAAATGTGCAGCTCGGTTGTGATAGGTGCTTAAATCATACATTTAAAATAGTTTTTCCTGACCCTTATGTGCTATGTTTGAGTGAATTATTAGGTATTTTGATTACTTTCGAAGTTTAGTCGCCTTTTCAGGTTACAGTTCAGAAACCCGCAGAATGGAGTTTAAGAGCTAGAATCACCGAGGAGCCAGTTAAACTATGCTTAAAATAGGCCTTTCACATACCACAGTGTAGGTAATTGAATTACAAAGCCAATGGTGAAAGAATGAAGTCATTCTGATCAAAATTGAGGAAGATATGGGCAAAGCCCCGAAGTGGCTTATTTGGCCTATGCAGCCAGCGGCCAGGCGCAAGTGCGGCTGAAGCATGGATCGGTAATGTGCTAAGTCATGATTTGAAGAGCTAGAGTGGTCCGAGTGGAAGGTGGCTAGCCTTGTTGGACTCATGGCTATCTTGTGGAGGTTCTATGGGATTGGGAAAGCTTTGGAGTTGCCATAACTTGTGGGGCTGGAATTAGGAAACTTAGCACATTTCCTATTCCTAGTCGGTTTCCTAAAAGTGGCCAATTCTAATATAAGAAGGAAAATCGGTTTTCTCATGGAATTCTATTGGTATAAAAGGGAGAGTTTGCTGCTGGATCACAGTACAATACACGGACAGCAACAAGTAGAAGAACACAGCAAGAGGAAAAAGGCTACAGCAGCCTTGGGAGGCTGCTGGCCACCATTGCAGCCATACTTCGAAGCTACAATCAGGCGTTGCAATCTTTCCGGGTTTGAGTATTTATCTTTTAATTATTTTCCATGGGTTTTGAGAAACCCATGATGAGCTAAACCCTTCTATATTGGTTAGGGATGTAATCTAATGTTTGAAGACATGTTTATCAATTGAATGGCGCATATTCCATGATTTCATGTTGTTTTTAATATCGTTCATGTTCTACTGAATATAGTGTTATATGTGATTGATTGCTGATTTATTTGAGTTGCAAATCAGGTAAATAAGTATTGATATCTACAACTAAACTGGAGTTCTGAGAGTCGATTCTGTCGAGGGACTCCGGTTATAAGTAGTATAGCATATTTGTTAACAATACTTAAAATTGCCATGCGAATATGTGTAGAAGCTTGACCTAGGCTAAATCCTGTGGAGGTACTCACTTGGGTTGTTTAGATTAACCTCAACTCACAAAGACCATAGCTATCATTGGATTAAACTCGAGTGGAGGTAATCACTCAGGTTATCCAGTGCTAAGAATTCAAAGGGTGGAGGTACTCATTCTTTGATGATATTAGGAGTTTTGCCGAAGTAGACGAGATAACTGGCTACTTTAGGGTTCTTGGTATTACTAATGCATGATTGATTGGGTATGCTTTGATTGATAACATGTTGGATGACTGAAGATGAAACCTCTAACCAATGCTTTTTCTCCCTGATTTACATTTCTATTTACTTGCTTTATTTTAGTTTAGTTTAGCTTAAATCACAACACAACTCCCCCTGTTTACATAAGAAACCGAAAGTAAATAACAATCATTAGCCTCTCTGTGGGAACGAACTTGTTCTTATTTGCTATACTTAAATCTATTTTGGAAGAGTAAGAACTCGATTATTTTGGTTGATTACGACACGACCAAATTTTGGCGCCGCTGCCGGGGATCGAACTCGAGTCACAATAAAGAAGAAGTATGTTTTCTGAAAAGAAGAAGCTAAAAACTGAGCAACAAAAAAGTACAATAAAGACAGGAAAGGACAATAAAACTCGTAAAGCTCAGAAACCAAGAATGAAGTTTATGGATCTTCACAAGTCACCACTCTATGAGAATATGACAGATGAAGAAATAGAGATTCTACTTCCATACTTTGAGAAAGGAAAGAGAATGTAAGTACTTTCTACCATTCATTTTACTTTTAAATCAAGTAAGTTTTGCAATACATATAAAAAGAACTTACTTAAATATGTGTTTTTGTTATAAATGTGCAGCTCGGTTGCTTGGACAATAGAGAATTGAGGTGGTATCTGCGTCAGCGGGGCTACAATGGAAGATTTGATCTTCAACAGAGCATTAGAGCAAGATCTTCTCAACTATGCTCAATATAATCTTCGGTGGCGTATGAAGACGACCAAGCAAATGCTGAGGAAGAAAGAAAATACTTTAAGGTGTTGCAACTGGATCCAGCTGCTTGGGTATGTGTTGTTTTCTTCTTTTATACTTTTGAACATTGGATATGAAGAAAGTACATATTGATATATACTTTGTGAAATAACCTATTAAACATTTCCAATTTTCAGTATCATATCGACAAGCCAGACACTTTAAAGGGAGCAAAAGTGACTGTTGTTATTATGCCAATCTTGAAAATGAGCAATGACATCGAGAAGATCCTTGTAACGATGTGCCATGGCAACAAACATTGGAACATGCTAGAGTTTGAGTTTGAAACACAGAAATTTATCCATTACAACTCATCTGTGGCATTCAGGGATCATTGCTATGAGAATGCCAAGAAGATGTCTGAGTACTTGTTCAACCCAATCAATCAGTTCTTGGATGAGAATCAAAGAAAGATGGTGAGCAACGTAAGGTTGACTGACTATGGATGTCCACAACAAGGAATCTAGCCAGACTGCCTTTTGTATGTAATGTATTTTATCAAGAGGAGATCAAAAATTGACCGTGATGGAAAAAGTTTGGGAGATGACGAATAATTAATGAAGAAGATTCAGATGAAAAGAATCAAGTTAGCATGCAGGTTATTGACATCCACTCCGCCTGAAATTAGTTGGGACCCCTCCAAATGAAAATACATGTTTACCTGCAGATTAATTCAGATATGTTTGTAGATCTTGGTCTGAGGAGATAAGTTGGTGCATTTTAGTTTTTGCTGGGCAGGATTTTGTGGCTAGAGTGAAGAAGATAATCCTTAATTATTTCTTATACCACATTTGGCAGGAGAGAAATCTTAGGATATTTTAAAGTAAATTTAGTTATGTTGACCAGTTGGGATTTATCATTATGGAGACAGTGAGAGTCAAGGTTTTGTCTATGAAAGGTAATGTAGTGGATAGTCCTTCTACGCAGGATGTACTTCAGTAACTTTCTTATTGTGTTTACTTACTGAACTTGGTTTCTACCTATTGAACTTGGTTTTTAGTTATTATGTTTATATCAGGATTTTATTATGTTTATATATATGTGATGATCTTTATTAGCATTGTTAGGTTTCTATTTAATTTTAGAGTTATATAGAAAGGCGAAACATATTGATATGTGCTAGGAAGTACATATTGGTATGTACTTTGTTCTAAAACTCTGAACCAATAAATTCATATTCTAAACAAGTACATATTGACATGTACTATGAAGTACATATCTATATGAATTTAAAAAATTATTTTTTTTATGTACATTTTTTTGTGTTTTTATAACAACTACAAGATTACTAAATAAAAGAAAAAAGTATTGGGAATAAAAATCACTAATAACAAGGGGGCGCTGCCCCCTCGACCCCCGTATATAGTGCAAAATATAAGATTTATATCATCAAATTCTCATTCTGTCATTAAAAACATAATTCAGTTGGCACACAAACAAGTTTTGAAAAAAGAAACCTAAAAAATGCGACAAGTATCTTCTAAGAGAATTTAAATCCCAAATGTACTAAAAAAAACTGTAATGGAATTAATTCTCATATGTATATTGGTACTGACGGATAACATTGCATGCAGCCTTGTTGTGATGAGCTTTTAATTTACAATTTGAACATGTAACATGATTTTTTCTCCTCTCCCATGCACTCTTGATGCGGTTCTTTTTTCTTCTTCCTGGAGGAGCCCTAACTATTATTGGTGGCAGAATAGTATCTTCTACGGTATACTCATCAGGCCTGTGGTATATTGAAAAACATAAATAAGAAAAATCTACTATACTTGTGCAGTTTTTGTTGATGTATGTTACACTAAATATCAATATGTATTATGCTAGTTCTAGTTTATGGTTTATATGTACTGCTTAAAACCATTCTCATGTATGATACTACCATTAAAAAAATCAATATGTACTGCTTAAGAACTTACATGTCGTGATCAGGAACAGGTCTAATAGTGATTGAATATAGCTGGCGATAACAACTAACTTTGAAGTATTCGTCGATATAATCAAGGAACTTTCCCCCAGATGCAGCAATAGTTGCAGTAGCATGCGAGCACGGAAAACCATACACGCGCCATCTTTGGAAAATACAACTTTTTTGCTGTAGATCTACCATATGAGACCTGCACACAAGAAACCAAACATATTATTTACGCAGTATATATTGATATCTTCCCTACACAAATAAAAAAGAATATAATCTGCACAATACATATTTGATATTTTCCCTAGACAAACCCAAGAAGATAATCTACACAATACATATTTGATATGTTTTCTGCAGTAGCCCTAAGAAACTAGTTTAGTGGATATCTCAGTTCAAAAGAGCATGTTACCTAAAAAAACTAACCTTGGGGAATAAACTTCAAAGACATGAGCATATGACTGACTAACTTTCCAAGGACGACCAATTTGAATGTGTAGTTCAAGCAAGGATTGATACACAGGGGTTAAGAGTTCCGGATCCATCAAAAGACTTTCTTCACGACGTTCAGACATCAACTCCATTACCCGTAGCCTACACGATAAATAAAAATAAAAAACAACAAACATATAGTACATATATACTTGTAGTGTATAAGAAACTTATAAAAACCTGATTGTGTCAGAGAGAGCACAAAGAGGTAACTTCTTCTTGCGGCGAATCAAGTTATTAAAAGACTCGGTAATGCTTAAAGAAGTATGACCATACCTACATCCTGGGAAGTATGCACTAGCCCACTTTTTCCTAGGAATGTTACGGCAGTATTGAGAAACCCAAGGCCTTCCGAGATAAACCATTTCTTGAAGACCTTCTTCATATCTTGCTGGAGAAAGCGCATATGTTGCTTTTTGGAAACAGTCCATCACTTCTTTATATTTTTCATCATCCTGGGTAAGTCTTTTTCAAGTGGAAAAAACTATAGCTATGATAAGAATCAGGGAAAACTTTAGGAATTGCAATCAACAAACCTTCACCTCGGTCAGTCAAAAAGGTGATGGCACGATGGTCCACAACTTTTTTAAGACTGTCCATAAACCAATGTCAATTATCATTATCTTCGCCAGGAACTAATGCATATGCAAAAGGATAAAAACCTGGAAAATAAAATAAAATCCCATATCAATATGTACTTCATGTCTGCACCTTCAAATTATGTTAGACCTACAATGTATATCAATATGTACTTTATGTATGTTGTGTATGATCCTAAAGTAGATATTGATATGTACCAGAAAATAGACTATATTTCTCTTTGTACTGGTACATAAAAAACAGTTACATATCAAAATATGTACCATATAAAAAAGTTACCTTGATTGCCGTTAAGACATGTCGTATCCATTAGACCTCCTTTAAACCTCCCCGTAAGAAATATCGCATCACAAAAGATCATTGGACGACAAGGTTTATAACCCTCTCTACAAGCTCCAAAGCAAATAAAAAGTCTGTTGAATCTCTTTGTTGCGTCGTTGAAATCAAAATCAATATAAAACCCTAGGTTGGTTTCCCGAACAGCAGTGATCCACCAAGCAAGATCAGTGTATGACTTTACATCGTCACCAAAAATCATTTGATGTGATAACTCTAATGCATGATATGCGTGGTGATACTTGATGTTGATCCCTCCACCAACTTTAATATAATCCATAATCTCTTGCGTCTTTATGAGAGGGTTGTGCTTGACACGCTCATGAACTAAATGATTTACAAGCTTCCTCGAAACAGTTGGACTCCTCAACCTATAACCAGCACCACAAGTATGCCTACCCACGTAATCATTTATCTTAAACATATCCAAAGACCCATTCATGGCAACCGCATGAAGCATCCAAGAGCAAAAGTCATTGCTGCATCTCACTGTGAATCTCTCAAGGTCATTCTTGAATTTTTTAACCTTATATCCAGTCCTCAAACAATATTTCTCACATGCTAACCGAACAGCTTCAACACCACCATGGAAGAGATGGTTTTTATCTTCAAAAACATTCTCCCAACCATCAGAAAAAAAAAAACTTCCAACCTCTTTCCAATCTTTCAAATAATTTTTCCTAGCACTCAAAACCAACTCAGTATTGTTGTCAAAATCAGCACTTCTCAAAGAACTAGATGCACCAGATAAAACAACATCAACATGCAACTCAAAAAAATCTGAATTCTTCGTAAAATATAATGCAGCAAGCCCTTGAAGAGATACATCATCAAGGATAGGGACTTTCACTCCATTTTCAACATAATTAACAACAATAGTTGAAGGAGTCAACCAGCTCCACGCATTACAAATAGTAAACTTCAAATCTTCCAAAGTCGAAGATGACGTAACCAAATATACAATGTGGTGTTGCTTGTGGTATACATGAGAGTAGCAAAAGGTATTTGGATTAGAACCAACACCTGACATGTTGAACCTGAGAAATGTGATCCAAATAAAATAACACACACAAAAATCAAACATATATTTTAAGATGATAGGAATACTAAATCTACAGTACAACATAATATGTACTGTTTTAGAAGTATCACACATATTATAGATTCACACATAACAGACAAACAAAAGCATATCATATGCAGTGCAAACAAATATGTACTGATTCAAAAATGGTATACCATACAGTATATATAACAAAAATAGCATACTATAAAAACAGTATATATCAAAAAGTTTAGAAAACAGTACGTATTAATATGTACTGAAGAATCATTCAAAACATCCAGAAGAAAGAACAAAAATCATGATTTCCTGAAAAAATAAAAGAAAACCAAATAAAACTTATTATCAAACGACATGTAAACAAACTGAATACGACGATCTAATGAACAAAATAAAACGATTACAAAAATTAGTTTCAAAAATCAAAAGAAAAACTAAAGCACGAACAAAAACGAGATCGATCATGGAATTCAACAAAATGTACATCATAGAAATCGTAATCATCAGGATTTCAGTGTAAGAAAACAAAAAAAATCATGAAATCAAGTTGATTATCATGATTTCAGTTAAAAAAAACAAAAACAGAACAAAGCATAACAAAAATTATAAGAGCAGAGAAGAAGATTACAGAAAAATACCTGAAGATTTGATATCGAATCCCTAAAACTGAAAAACACCAACTAAAGCAGAGAGAGAGAGGAAATTGGATTTGTGAGCTGAAGAATTTGTTTTTGGAAGATTTGATTTCGACTCGATTTATACGTTCGTTATAGAAAGGGTAAATATGGAATATTTAAAATCTAAATTTCATTAAATTTCATTACATTCATGTGAGTTGGACCAACAATTCAGAAAATCAGTCCAAATACTTGTTTTTGGACTAGGGGTTAAAACGGGTTAGATGGATGGGTTACACGGTAAACGGGTCGTGTATAATGGACTATGTAGTAATTCCTATGACTCAATATCCTCACTTGGGTAGTGCTGATGCGGGCTTGAGCTTTGGGTGCGGACTCGATAATCGAGTGCGGACCAATTTGAGAATCTCGAGCATCCACCCGGACTTGGGAACCGAGTGTGGACCAATTTAAGAAGATCGAGCATCCTCACTTGTGTATTCTGCACTTGAGTCTTCGGACCCACCACTTGAATAGCCACTTCTTCTCCTCTTTTATACGTTATTTATTAACAGTGACGTTGATGTAAATATTCGTCCATTAGTTGTAATGAGTTCATCTCATAATCCACAGGACGTCTTCATATGAGCTGCGGGAGCTGTTGCAGATCGTCAACATATGCACTTAAAGTTGTGGGTATCATCACTTCTACTGTTGTGGTTGTCATCATCGACTACACAATGAACTGCCAAAGATCTACTCTCGTTGTATCTGCGCAGAATGTTGTATTGGCCTTTATTCCAACTAGTTGGAACAGATTCTAAACTGATACCAGTTAGTTTGCTCCAACAAAGTCTTTTCAATAAGAAAATTGGTTATCAATCACCATCAAACTCGAAATAATCATTAGGAGGTGATGTATTTTTAAAGTGGTAAATAAAGATTCGTTACTCAGACTTGTGAAGATTGATTTTAAATTTAATTTCTAAAACTAAAAGTATGAAAACTCAAATATTTTTTATAAAGTTGGGAGAAAACTGAGACTAGGATTCCACTATTTTCCAATTTCAAAGTGATAATAATTTTAATCATGCAATTTTAACATTTTAATTTGATTCTAAATCATTGCAAAAATAAATTTTCAAAACAACAACAGTATAACAGAAGCATGGAGCATCTAGGGCCTAAGCCGAGGCATGCACCATCTAACGGAATCACAATTGCTTAACAAAAATCTTTTAAATCAATTTTTAACCAAGGCAATTAATCATAAATAAATTGCGTAAATTAATTAAATACTTACCACATAATTGTTGGAAAATTAGCTTCTTCCATAGCCTCAAAGATGAAGTTTAGCTCCTCATTGTAATGGCAAAATCCTCAAAAATCATTTTTATAACTCAAAAATTGCTTACAAAAAGAATAGAAATGCTCACAGACACCTTGATACGTTTATAAGTGTTGCTGTGAACACCTCACACCGTTACAGAAGGTATTTCGAATGAATACGTAACAAGAAACAGATTTCTGTTGCGGTTTGAAATAAAGGACGGACACTGTGTAATGAACGACTGTTTCTTGGTGTAGTATGCTTCGTGTTCTTGATGTGCAGCAGCAGAAATTTGAACTTCCTGTTTACGTGATTCTCTTGATTGTGAGCAATTCTAAGCTTCCCAATCCTTTTTTTCTCTTCCCTGGACCTCTATGGACTCTTATATATAGAGTACAACCACAAAACAACCCCAAATTACGTCCAGAACTTCCTTAAATTCTTGGCAAAATTCTTCCCGTGAAAAGCAATTTTCTTTCCTGATTTCGATTGATTTTGATTCTTGATTGCTATGAGAGGAATCAACTTGATCTCCTTCTCTTTTATAGTTCTTTCCCAATAATTCTAGCTTCCAAAGTTAAGGAATTTCCAAATTTAAAGCTTTTTTCCAAATTCCCGTGAAGTTTCCTAATTTGCTGTTACGTGAAAAAGAAAATTTTCTTCCCGCCCAAAACGTGCATTCAAAATGTTGGGTGCCTTTAACTTGGGTGCCTTTATCCAAAGAGTGGGTGCCTTAATCCAATGTGAAGGTGCCTTTAACATTTCTCCAAAAACACCTATAAAGAAATAAAAAACCATAATAAATACAAAATAGAGTACCAACAATACATATAATTGAGATCAAATTAGACACAAAAATGTGTCTATCAAATACCCCCAAACTTATTATTTGCTAGTCCTCGAGCAAATCTAATCTAGAAAATAAAATCCTAACTCACTTTCGCAGGAATCGCGACTACATTTAGCATATGTAATAAGCCGTTAAACCCCTAGGTGTCCATAGTGGACGAGTTTTGTCTCGTGAGGGTTTACAAGAGGTATACCCACAAAACCTTTACTCCGGATTTTAGCGACTCGTGAGCGATTAAGGATAGACACTAAACAAGCTATTTAGTTGGTTTACTCAATTCTTCGCTATGGGAATCATTACCCTATATGAGTCCAATTGCTGTATGCGAGTGTTTACTCAAGCATACTAAAATTCATATATAAGACAACAAAGCTCTACTCAGATAATCGTTCGACCTCAAGGCTCAGAATCTATCACAGTTCAATCACATGAAAAGATTTAGAAGATGAACATGGAAAATATGAAAGTTGCACATGTTGACTAAGGTGAACGATGTTTCCCATATCTGTCTGAAGGTCATTACCAGGATGACACCTAATGAATTTGAGATACGCACCCGCTATTCTTAAATCTTATAGTAATATCAATTCAACTGGTCTATACTCGAGTTCCCATGGATCCTGCATTCCACGCTTGCTTAGGCGACGGAGACAGGGAGAACCCACACAAATTTCTAACAATGATTTTTTTTTATTTTTTTTCTACTATATTTTTTTTTCATATATATATATATATATATATATATATATATAATCATAATAATGGGGCTTGATCTCAAAACACTCTATTTCATCCCGACGCCAATAACAATTTGATGCTGGGCCCCACCAAATCACTTAGAGAAACACAAATTTGCAAAAGTAAAAACAGAAAGTGATATGGTAGTGATAGACTCAGAGATGTGGTGACAACTATCATGTTATTTCTAACACCTGTCCTCTGTCCTTTTATGAATAGACCCTTTCACTGGGTACACCAATTCCTATAGAAAAAGAGCTAAGTTTCCATCTACCTAGAATGGTTAGTGTCACCCTGAAGTGTTCACAAGTTTCTAAATTCTAGAGCTTTATTATTCGACTAAAAAGTTTCTCCCTTACCCCCAAACTTAAATCAAACAGTGTCCTCAATGTTTCTAAAGATGAATGATTAAGAGCATGAACAAGGAGAAACTGTTACCAATCGAAGAAAAAGAGCTAAGGAAAGATATTACCGTGTCGCATGAACATGGGTTACCTCCCAGGAAGTGCTAAGTTTAAAGTCTTCAGCCAGACTTAAAAAGAATTAGTCACCTCATAAAATCATATAGTAATAGTCAGAACAACTGTGGGTCATCTGAATCGAATAGGGGTATCACAAATAAGAGGAAACAACAACAAACCAAGAAAATGAACAAACCGAGCACACCCTTATTTAGTTTTCTGTTTACGACAACTACTTCTAGCTGTGGTTCAGGTTCAGGATCTATAACAGGATCTAGATAAAATATTTTCATGGGCTGGATCTTCTCGTAGACAGGATCAAAAGAATCAGGTTGTAGAGTCTGGAATAACTCAACTAAGAACTTAGAAGCACATAATAATAACCTGAATAATTGTGGATCCTTAAAGTCAATAAAATTTGACTCACACAGTTGACTACTATGAAGGCGGTCATTGTTAAACAAATGTGTCGATTCTAATCTCCTAAAATAATTAGGCTTAGTCTCAAAACTTAATAACTGACACATTTGAAATTCTAACGTTCCCACATATGGATGAAAATATTTTGGTGGGAAAATAAATTCAATCTTGGTACTACTGCCTAGGTAAACCACAACGACCAGAGGATGGGTTTCTATCAACTGAACTTCTTTCTGGACATCAACAGGCTCAGGGAATCTAGTTTGAAGATTATCTTGTAAAACGGTAGAGGTACATATATCAAGTCCCAAGTTAGGGAGCTTTCTAAGAGATAAAAGTAAAGCACATGGAGAATGATAGTCACCCCCAAACTTATAGTTTTTGGTGTCTCTAGATAGACCAATCACAATTTCCCTAATTTCTAGATCGTCAGATTCCCGAAAATGGTCAATTTCTTCTTCTAGGTTATAATCCATTGGTGCATCCTCACTCATATTTCAAATCTCTACGAATCTATCGTCTTCATCAAAGACTATTGTCTTCGAGTCGTCAGCCTCCAAATCACTAGTCTTAGGATAAACCCGTTCCTCTAAACCATTATTGACTTCAAAACAAGAAATTTCTACATTGTCTAGACCAGTGGTATCTCTAGTCAAATCCTCTTCCTTTTGAATAGGTGAATAATCATTAAAATTATTTGAATTTGACCTATAAATAACACTCTCATCGTGAAACACAACTGGAGTGACAATTTCTTGATCACTCTGCCTGTATATTTCAAGTTCTTCACCAATACTATCCTCATCATCATAATAATATGAAGATGTTTGAACCTCGTCTAAATAAGTAGTGTTACATATTCTATCCTCGTCCTCTTGACCTGGTGAATAACTATCAGGGGTAGCACTATATTGGGACATAAGATTATTTAGTTCAATCTGGTTCTTCGCAGCCATTTCTTTCGATCTTAATCGGATTATCTCATACTCTTCTCTCCTCTTCTTGCTATCCTCATCGAATTGCTTTGTACTTTCAGCTAGCTGCTTGAGGGCTTTTTGTAGATGTGTAATAGGTTCATGATGAGTGCTAGGTTGCATTTTCTCTAAGGTATCTCTCCAAGACAAATATCTCGAATTTTGCTCATTTTCATGTTCATAAGACGGGTGTATGTATGAATAGTAATTGGGATCACCCTGGTATGGGTAATAACCTCTAAAAGGTTGATGATGGTCCCGATTACTATCCGCACCATGTTGATAGTACTGATAATGTCTATTTTGAAATTCAGTCTGATATTCATTGTATTGGTCCTCATAATACCAGTTCGACATTTTCTAACAAAAAGTTCCTAATAAATTTACAAAAATCTAAGAAAATAAATCCTAACAGGAAGGGGTTCTAAACATACACAAAGAAGGCCGACTCAACCAAATCAAACCTATTGAATCTAGCAAACAAAAAGCATGATGGCTCCACTTAGATTGTTTCTAGACCAGCTTCTATTCTTTCGAAAGGCAACTAGTTACAGTTTTAGCAAACCTCTTAGGACGATCCGAATTAGATTAAGTCGAAGAGAAACAGGATAAGCTCTAAGGAGATTTGATAACCCTGCCTCTTTGGCAACGTTCCCTGGGTTACAAGGCGGCGCTAATCAACTTAAAATAATCTTTTCGAACTTCGAGTTAGGATAACAAAGCAACCAATACAATCCTTTTGAATGATTTTCCAATAAGCTCGATACCCTATCGGTCTTCTTTCTAGTCAAATTTTAAGGATTAGGTTCGCGTTAGGTAACGTGTTCCTAAGGCGGGCAAGAAGGAAACGGTGATGAAATCCGAGTCCTTATCTTGTATGGCCAGTTCTTGCCCTTTACTAGAAGTAAGTCCGTTTTCAGTTCCTCAGCATATATGCATACGAAGGAATACAGTAAACCCACTTGCAGGGGATTCGTGGGTTGATCGAGTCTTACCTCCCGTACCAGACGGGCGATGAATCAATTGATGTCGAATCGGGCCACCAACTCATGTATGATGATTTAGTGGTGGTGGTGGTGGTGTTGGTGATGGTGTTGCCATAAGCAACGATGGTGGTGAAGAAAAAGATCGAAGGATAATCGTTTCTCTAAAAGTGAATAAGGAGAATTAAAAGAGAAGTGTTGTATTTTACCCTGGTTTTTCTAAAATTTACGATGAACTAATAAGAGAAAACAAAAAAAAAAAAGAGGGATACGTGGATAATTTTGTTCAGTGTATAAGTTAAATTTTTCCCTGGATTTGTTATGGATTATAATATTTTCATGCACTAAAAAAACAGAGAGGGATAATTTTATCATTTTATAGTTGATTGAAAAAGTTTTGGTTACACCAAACACACCAATGTCCTTCATATTTTATTCACATAAATAATTTTGTTAGCCAATAGAATGGATTTTTAAAAGGTTTTCTTACCTGGCTAAAGTGAGGCCTACCAAATTTATGCTACCAAGATGAGTGGATAAGAAATGCCTAAAATAGGGTGAAACTACTAAATTACCTCATACTAAAACCTAATAATCTAATCTATTTTAATTTTCATTTCATCGTTATCAACTGATTATTCTTCTCTTCTCCTATGTTCTCTCTATTTTTTTTGCTTTTTCTATATAACGGTGTTGACAAAAAAAAGTAAAGCATCCCAGTGAAGATACTCAACCTAGTGGAAGTGATCCAAAAATTACAAAAATGATTTGAAATAAACAATCAAAGAAGAAAATGATTATGGAAAATGAAGAAAGTCTAAGGTCAATAATAGCACAAAAAATGGCTCGAATCAGGTACTTTTCAGTTAACTTATTCCTCTTAATTCGGTTTTATCAACATGCATACACTCAAAAATTAAAATTATGAAATCTGGGTTTTCTGTGTTTACCATAATCGGTCGATGCTCATGTCCACATTGACCGATTCTTATAATAACCAGTCGATATTCATGCCCATGTTGACCGATTGTACTTGATCTTCTTCGTGGTTGAAGAACATCAAACCAGAATGGATCGAGGTGGGCATTCATGCCAACCGATTCTAGTTTAAAGTAAGTGCATATATTTTTTTTTATTTTTTTGCTACAATCGGTTGATGCGAATGTTCACATCAACCGATTGTAAAGTATATGAAATTCACATAAGCATTCAATATAGGTGGTTATATCGACCGACTGTGTGGGAGAAAATGCCCAATTTTTCTGGAGTCTTTTTAGCCTAGAACAGGTTGATATGAACACCTACATCGAACAATTTTGAAAATGTAAATTGCTAGGAATCTGTGGATGTAGATGCATCGTAATAGCCGATTGTAATTTTGGAATTCCCAAATTTACTTGAATTTGATTGTTGTTTATCGTATATTATCATATTCTTTAAGGAAAAGGGAAAGGTTTTGGAAAAGAGATTGAAGAAAAAATATGATCTTACTTCTCCTACGAGTTTGGGACCTCGTAGAGCGGGCAGTATGAATTTTGGGGCTAAAAACCATAGGGGTTTGGCGGGAAAATCGATCTCAATCAATGAACCAACTCAAGTGGAGCATCAAAGAAAAAGAATCTTGTTCTGATACAAAAACTAATAAAGATCAAAGTGAAGAAGTAAGTGATGACGTCGAAATGAGATTCATGACGAAGAAGAACGAGAAGGTGAAGAACAACAACAACAAAAAGATAAAGCTAAAGATGCAAAAGAACAAAGGTAGAAAAAAATGAGGATACTTGTCAAAGCATGACTTGATGTTACATTGCGGCCCCATGATCCTATTTATGGGTTATCCTGTGATGAGAGAGAATTTGTATGAGGTTACAAACACACCTAGGTTGCTACCATTCTTGCAACCATAATAATTATTTAACCATTATATATATATATCGTCTACTTTTATTTAAGTTAGCATGCACTTTCTAACTAGTCATGATATGTTATGTGTGATCACACTGATGTCACGCGTCTTCTAAAACACCAATCGTTAATGAACAAAATTATTTTATAGCTATTATATGAAGAAGCACCCCAATTCCTCAAACTCATCGATGATTCAGGGTTGTTGACTGCAGTAAATAATTCGGTGGTTGGATATGAAAAACCCCTTGTTTGCCTTATGCGAGAGACATTACACGAAAACGAATACTCCGCATCTTCCGTTTAGGGAAATGTCAATAACTCCAAATATTGTGCAGTTGATCACGTGTGTTACCGTATGAGGTAAAACCATGAGGGGGGACAACTACGTGAATCAACTTAGTTAGGAAAAGATCCACGAGTTCACTTCGAGGGTGTTTGGTTGGGATGAGAAGAAGACCAAGTCGGAAATGCTGGTAGCTGGTAAAAAACAGAAAGTATTCCATCTCAATAGCTTGAAGGGGCAATTTTCAGGAACAAATGAGCTTCATAAAAGATGTGAGATGATTGAGAACAATATTATAACACCCCAAAATCCACTTATTTAGAAATCTAAGAGATCATACTACATTCTGAGGCATTAAGGATCTAAATATATATTTAGGCATCAAAGTAATTTTAAAAAACAGTAAATATCCATATATGAGACATGAGCTACCCGAAAAAGATAATAATAATAATAATAATAATATTGGCGACGTAATTCCACGTCCCTATTTATAATATTGGCTGCAAATTCTGCCCCTATAGGTACATAAATCTAGCGTATACCTTTGGGACTCACATCTCATACCAATCAATAGGAAGTCCCCTTCCTCCCATTCAAGCAATAAATAAAGTTGCAACCACTTTACATTCAATGAAAAGAAGTATATTTTGAAATTAAGTAATTACTCCCAAAGCACAAATATTAGTTATTTCTGAAGATCAAATCTCATCCTAAAATGTAAAAGAAAATAGTTTGTATTACATACATATATAGTATGCCTCCACATATCATATACTAGCAAAGATATGCATGACCTTCGCAATATGAATAACTTTATAAGAAAATAATGAATACAAGAGAGTTCGTTATCGATTCCCGCCTCATTTGAGAACAAGCCACGCCTACCTCGAGATCCGCGATCCACCGATTCATCTTTTAAATCGATCGTTGTTAATGTTTGCCCCAACATCGGTTGATACGTATGGCTATATTAACAGATTGTAAACTTGTAATTTCTGCCAAAAACTATAATTGGTCGATATATATGCCCACGTCGACCGATTGTATCTTAAAAAAATGTCATAATACCTGTATTTTTGGACCAAATATAGTTTTTTTGTCGCTTCTTAGGCAAATACAACAATTTTAGAACCAACCAAATTTATTCATTCATAAACTAACAAAACAAACATGTTTCAATTCATTCATTCCATAGTCAACCACGTTCACCACGACCTCGACCTCGTTTGGCAGGTCATTGTTTGGCGCTATCATTATGTCTTTGCCCCGAACACTCTTTCTCGCTTTAGTTTTTCTCTTTGGCCCAGTCTCCACCGTCTCCCCATAAATAACGCCAGCTTGTTCATCCTCCAGAGTGTAGTATTCTGCAATCTTCTTCTCATTCGCCTCAATAATTTTTTCTCTTCCCAAACAGGCTTTTGCTTTGATGATCTGATACGTGATTTGTCTTCTCGGTTTTTATTTTAAATATCAAACGTTTAGCAAGTCATGTCAAAAACTTAACTAACCATAATAAATTGCAAAACATACAAGAACATTGAGAGTTATATCCCAGTCCTTGATTAAGGTTCTCTCGTCTATTCGTATCACACTAGTATGAGAAACGTTGCGGTACCACACCATGTAATATAAAAATAACTCATAATTTGAGTTCCGAGACCTGTCCATTTAAATTACGGAGTACCTCCTTTGTTCCCAATCCGAGGATGATGGTAAAGGATCGTGAACAACCACAATTTCGTTATCAAGGACTTGCAGACGGACTTGGTCAATTTATACTTTTGTTGAAACACATGGGGATCTCTTGGCCACTATCATATTGTCTCTCCACTATTGTGGGGTTGTAAAATACGTAGCCTTTGGGGTGAAACAAAAGTTCAAAAAATTATTGTTCCTCGCACCCAACCATCATTCTTTTGGCTAGTTCCTACTTGTAAGGGTCAAAGACAACATCCGTAGTCGTCAAGTTGTCCAATTATTGTCTCAAATCCATAAATTCCTTCTGTAAAATTTTCGTCTTGTCATTGAAGGAATATCAGTTTCGAAAACAAGCATTGTCCTACTTCTTGTTCTCATGGGACCTTTTAGAAAACTTTGGGAAGTGCAAGTATATCCACACCTACATCGACATAGGATTATAAGTGAGAAAATCAAAGAGTAAGATAAACAAAATACAATAAAAACACCACTTGAATTACCTAGAGAAGAGCCATATTCCTTTCGACTTGGTTTCCGTGTACCCTGGTACACTTTCTCATCTCGTTCAACAAAAATGAAAGGTACCCACTTCCCCTAGAGTAGTCGCGAACTTTGTTCAATGGTTCCACTAACTAGATGTAGTTAGCGCACACGAGATCCGGAAACGTCGGAGGGGATAAAAAATCCCAAGATGTAGAGAATATATGCGATGGATGTAGGATTATACGATCCCGATTCAAGTCATCTCTTTTATGAAGCTCCTCTTTTCTCGAGAATTGATCCCTCAAGCTCTTGATATATAATATTCTCTGCTTTTGACCAGCTACTAGCATCTCCGACTTGGTCATGTTCTCATGGCAACCACATGCCCCCGAAGTGAAATCGTAGATCTTCTACCAACTAATCTCATTCACGTAGTCGTACCCCCTCATGATTTTACCTCATATGCTGAGACATGCAATCAACTAAAAATAATTTGGAGTTATTATCATGTCCTCAAACGAAAGATGCAAAATATCTGTTTCCGTGTAATATCTC
The DNA here is from genome assembly GCA_023531435.1 of Papaver californicum. NCBI lineage: Eukaryota > Viridiplantae > Streptophyta > Magnoliopsida > Ranunculales > Papaveraceae > Papaver > Papaver californicum. The sequence goes on along the minus strand of JAJJMC010030977.1, from coordinate 7,235,445 downwards.
TCGTATAAGGCAAAAACAAGAGGCCTATCATATCCAACCACCAAATTCACTACTGCGTTCAATAACCCCGAATCATCGATGATATGGACGACTTGGGGTGATTCTTCAGACGGTGGTCCTATAAATCATTTTACTCACTGATGATTGGTGTTTTAGAAGATGCACGGGATCAGTGTGATCCTCAATAACATATCACGACAAGTTAGAAAGCGCATGATAACTTAAATAAAAGTACACGATATAACACTTGGTTGTGATAATTACTATAGTTGCACAGACGGTAGCATCCCAAGTGTGTTTGTACTCCCATAACAACTCTCGTCCATCACCGAGTAACCTATAAATATGATCATTGGCGCCGCTACGTAACATCAATATGATACGACAATATACTATAAACAACAATCAAATTCAAGTAAATTTAGGAATTTTAATATCACAATTGGCCATCACGATACATCCACATCCACCGATTTCTAGTAATTTACACTATAAAATCGATCGATAAAGATGTTCATATCCGTCGATTTTAGGCTAAAAAACCTCTAGGAAAACTGGGCATTTTCTACACATACAATCGGTCGATATAACCGCCTATATTGAACTATTATGGGCATTTCACATACATTATAATCGGTTCGATGTGGCTATGTACATCTAACAATTATACCAAAAAAAAAACTAACATATACATGTGAATTTTCTTCAAACCAGAATCAGACGATACGAATGCCTATATCGACCGATTTTGTGTTGATGTTCTTCAACCACGAAAAACTTCAAGTACAATCGGTCGATGTGGGCATGAACATCGACCGATTATTATAAGAATCGGTCTATGTAGAAATGAACATCGACCGATTCTAGTTAGCACACAAAACTTAGATTTCATAATTTTGAATTTTTTAGTGTATGCATGTTGCTAAAACATACTTAAGAAAAATGGGTTGATAGAAAAGTTCATGATCGAGCCATTTATTGTGCTTGTATTGAGCTCAGAGTTTCTTCGTCTTCCGTAACCGTTTTCTTCTTCGATTGTTTCTTTTGAATTGTTTGTGCAATTTTTGGATCACTTCCACTCGGTTGAGTACTTCCACTGGGATGCTTTACTCATTTTGTCATTGTCGTTATATAGATAAAAAGAAAACGATTAATCGGTTTTTGAATCGTCGATTGTCGACGATGTTTTTGTTTGAAAATGTAAAAAAAAAGAAAAGAGATAAGAAGCAAAAAAGAATCGGTTGATATAGATTAAGGCTGTCAATGGGTACCCATTAACAATATTGGTACCCGGCGGGTAGAACCGTTAGGAACCGATAAGCTTTCAGGTCTTAACCGGTATTACCCGCCGGGTATTGGGTACCCAGATATATTTTGTTTTTGTTGCTAATTTTACTCAAAATTTTAAGGCTTCGCGTAGTTTTGTTTGGATTTTTTTTTTTCATTTTTATCTTATAATTAATTTTTAATTAAACAATTATATAGATATAACAATAACTTTGTATGAAAATATTAGATTCAAACCAACATTAAGAAGATAAAATAAATTTATCAAGATATATAATTGATTTTCAAAGATCCATTAACTAGCCGGACCCGACGGGTACCCAAGTTTTTTAACGGGTCCAGTTCTGGGTCCACAAATTTAGGAACCGAACCCGACTTTTATAAGTAGGGTCCGGGTCCAGTGGTACCTGGGAGGACCCGAACCCATTGACAGCCCTAATATAAATGACATGTGATTGAAATCTATACTATAAGACACAAGTGGATTTTATTAGACCCAGCGGCCAGGATACATTCCCCACTTAGTAGTGATGGCCAGGATCTTCCCCCTTCTCATCTCACTGTTCCTTCTTCCTCTGTGAATCAGCATCATTCCTACCTGTTACATAGGTATGTTTTTTTTCCTCCCTTTCGGAGTACTCTCCTACGCTCCATGTTCTTTTGATACAATTATAAATTCGATTTTTCGATTTGGGGTTATCTTTTAAATTTTTTTGGTTACTCTCAACGGTTTTGTGATTTGGGTTTACAATAATTATTATTATTATTATTTGTTGTTGTTGTTGTTATTATCATGAGTTATTCTCTTTTTTATCTGGATTAAGAATGAAATACATTCCATCGTGATCCTAAGATAAATTATTAACTTTGGATTATTTTTTTTTTTTGAATTCTCAATTTCTTGTAGTTGTTTCGTTACCTTGACTAATCATTATTCAATCCGTTGTAAAGTATAAATTTATTTTACGGAAGTTAGTTTTTTAAAACATGATATCGATTTGTGTGTCACAGTCTACCTCCAGAATGGTATCACAAGTCAGATTTGACCTTTCCCAAGCCGACACATGTGGTGATCAATCTAGATTAGATACATCCCCATTAAATTCTAGATTAGATATTCCCAGTTACAACTAGCGGTCGTGATCTTTTCCCCTCCCAATATTAATTAGATCAAATGATCCAGCGGTCTGTGACTTCTCCTTCAATGGCCGACCCTAACCAGATCATTGATGGTCATTAATTTTCCCATTAATTATCATTAGTCGGCCTCTTCTTCCCTTTCGTAACAACTTTTTCTCTCACTGCGTTATATATCCAACAAAATCAGTTCTGATTCCCCCTTAATCATTATAGATTCAGAAACTCCTCTGTAATACCCTTTGTTTTCTCTTTGTTAACCACAAAGATTTGAAACCAGGTTTGGATCGTTTAGAAACCCTAATTTCTTATTGACCCTCCATCTTACTTTGCTTTATTAGATTGACCGTTTTTTTAAAAACACCACTTCAAATTAAATGGCTTATGGGTATAAAATTGCTTATGATGCTGAAAGAAATCATAGGTCTCACCAGTTTCACAGGTATGTGTTATCCTTTCCAGTTTCTTTCTCTGTATTTTATTTCCATTTTTTTCTCTGTATCAAACCTTTCTCAGCTCTTTGTCAGTCATTAATTTCACCGATTGAATCATGGGTTTTTGTTAATTTCATCATTTGAATCATGCGTTTTATTTTTTGAATCTTGATGAATTGCAGGTCAAAGGTTGTCTGTAAGTACTGCAATCCAACTTCACAGTTTGGATGTTTGTTATTTTTGGATATGCTTTACCTAATGTTATTTTTGTATTGTGATTGTGTAAGTACTGAATGTTTTTTTTCGTTGGCGTAGAATCGTAAATCCACATCAAAATGGCATCGCAGGTCAAATGCAACCCACCAAAGGTAGGCTAAAAGCACAATTCAACCGGAGCTTGAGTTATCTGTAAGTTAGCTTAGTTGTAGATCAATTGCTTCAGTTACTTTCAATGTGCATATAGCCTATGTATTCTGTCTGTTTGATACCAAATTTAAAAATGCTTATTTGATATGAAGTGGTTACGGAATCCTTCTGTTTCCAAATCTTTTTGCAGATAAGCATTTTTCAATTTGGTTTTGTGGTCATATCTCAGCATCATGACCTTTGTTGCTTGCTTGGTTATCAACATATTACCTGGGCTACTGTTTTCAGATCCATTCAGAGAGTTTTGGGTATTAAATACTGGAAATAAGTGTACTTAGAAGAAGAACCAGAGGAGAATAATGAGAACCAGGAGACTATGACAATTTGTGGGTTTTTTGTACTTTACAGTTTTTTTTATTGATGGTGTTTTAGTTGTTGTAAAGAGATATAGAGAAGACAGTGCTTTTTATTGTGATTTCATACTAAAGTAAAAATAAGTTGTTAGAGATATTAGAGAGAAGAACGTATGGAGATGGATATAGAGAGAAGAGATATGGACTTGGATAGTGAGAACCACCAGGCTGGGTATGTATTGACAACTGATTCTAGAGGGAACCATAGGATTCTTGCTGAACTTAAAAGACTTGGAAAAAAAAACTCGATCTTTGGAGGTATTTCTTTTATTCTTTTACTTCACTGTGTTTCTTTTAGGTTTATCAAATACCTTCTAGATGAAATCTTAGTGCCCTAAATCAGTTGACAAGACTAACACAAAATCTCTACATTGAAAATTTGAAATAACTCTGAGCTACTGTGATGTGTGTTGTGTCTTGAATAAATTTTGTAAACCAGGATTCAGGTATTCATATTGTTATGTTATGCAATACAGTAATGCAGGGGAAAATAGTCAATACATAACCATTAAGTAATAATTGATTCTGTCTAAGCCTTTTTTCTGCAGATTTTTGGAAGTTTGCTTAAAATTTGCGAGGAGTTGATTTTTATGTCAGTTTTCTGTTTTCAAATTAGGGGTTTTATGGCTTGATAGCTTTGTTTAAAGACCCATTAGGGAGAAAAAGTGTCACCTCTTTTCTTTAAATGAGAAACTTCAACTGGATGATTTTTTTATCGGTCATCTTATCTGGGTCTGGATAGTCGTACTGCATTACTGTCCGGTCTCTTTCTGAATTGTTAAAGCACACCTTTTGCATCTTCTCCGGTGTTATATAACTTACTAAGACACTATTGTTTTACCTTACATAGATTAAAACTATGTTATGGCTAGATGTTTGTCCATTACTCCCTTATATGCGTTTTAGGCTAGGTTTGATTTATTCTGAATCTTATCAGTTTTCCCCCTTCGTATCACCTTCTTCTTCTTCCTCTGTAGATATGTTTTGTTTTGTTTTTTTTCCCTCCCTTTCGGAGTACTCTCATGCCCTCTATGTAGGGGTGTCGATGGGTACCCGAATACCCGGACCCGTCCCGGAACCGGATGAATCGGGTCCGGGTCCTAAAACTGGACCTATTAGTGATTTTGGACCCTAACGGGTAGGATCCGATTAGACCCGAAATCTTTAGGGTTCTAACAAGTACCCGCGGGTATCGGGTACCCGGATATTTATCATTTTTTTTTGTTAATTTTACATAAAATTTTAAATTTTCGTTTAGTTTTACTTGGAATTTTTTTTTTCATTTTTCATTTTTCATTTTTTCCTTAGATTTAATCTTTAATTAGAACATTTACATAATGTAACAATAACTTTATATGAAAAATTATTCGTTTCAAGCTAATATAAAAAAATTATTTTTTTATTGAATTTAGAGGACCCGTTAAGTACCCGGACCTGTTAAATATCCGGACTTTTAATCGGGTCCGGTTCCGGGTCCACTAAATTGAGACCCGGATCCGGAACCGTTAAGAACCGGACCCGACTTTTTAAATAGGGTTCGGTTCCGGGTCCATTGATACCCGGGAGGAACCGGACCCGTTGACACCCCTAGCTCTATGTTCTTTCAATGCAATTATAAATTAGGTTTTTCGATCTAGGGTTATCTTTTAAAAAAAATTGGTTACTCTCAGCGGTTCTACGATTTGGGTTTACGATAATTGTCTTTTGTTGTCGTCGTCGTCGTCGTCGTCATAGGTTATTCCCTTTTGTATCTGGAATAAGAATGAAATACATCCCATCGCGCTCTTAAGATAAATTATTAACTTTGTTTTTCTTTTAGAATTCTCAATTTCTTATTGTCATTTCGTTACCTTGATTAATCATTATTCAGTCTGCTGCAAAGTATAGATTTATTATACGGAAGTTAATTTTTTTTAACATGATATTAATTTGTGTGTCACAATCTACCTCCAAAATGGTATCACAGATCAGATTCGACCTTTCTAAAGCCGACATATGTGGTGATCAACCTAGATCAGATACATCCCATCAAATTCTTGACGTCTCTATATTTTGGGTATTGAGTATTTTTTTGTTTTTGATAAAAAGGTTTTTCTTTATTAATATATATTATTTTTATTTTCGTCCTTTTTATTTTTACTATTAGCAGTTTCAATTTAGTGTAGTTTTGTTTTTTTTTAAGAAATATTGTTATAATCCAATGTTTCATTTTAATCCAATTGCAACTATATGTGTGCTCCGGTGCTGATTCTTCGTTTAGATTTGCCCATATTTTATTAAGCAAACCCTTCGTAGAATAAAAACGAATATACAATAAACTAAATCAAAGAACAAAATCAAACTAAACTCTAGATGAAAATTGAAATCTAAACGAATATAGATTCATGTTTATTGTATCAACCGTCAGTTTATTGAAACCACTGAGTTCAAGTTAGAACATAACTGTTTTGTAAGTATCAACAGTTTACTTATAAATATTTTTGGTCATATGTAACTAAAGTTTAGTTGGTTGCCCAATCCCCCAATTGTAATCCAGAATCAATAAACTGTTGTTGATTTAAGATTGGAAATTATGGCCAATACAAGTTTTTCATGCATTAGGGATGACCTGTTGTTGTCAGTTCATTCATTGTGGTTAACTTTAGAAATTATGTTCAAATTTGTTTTGAACTAATTTGAGTATATATTGATTTTTAAGATCTGATGAAAGTCTTAAATTTTTTTTGTTATTGATTTTACAGGATGTGGTAGTGTTGGATAATTTAGACGTAGAAATAATGAATGAGGGGTACAGGTAAAAGAAGAAGTAGTGATGGAGATAGAAAAATAGATAGCGATGGCGGAAGGGAGGCGAGCCTCTCTGATTCTTATGTATATGAGGTTGGAGTTACTGAACCAAAGGAAATGATCGAAAAAGAAAGGTACTTTGTTCTCCATTTAAGATACAATAGATGAGTATGTATTTCTATATTTTCTTATTTTGCCCATAAAGCCTATATCCACAGTAATTAGCACTGGCTTTGCTATGTAGTACACTGTCTTTTCATTGGATGGTAAGTTGGATACACTCATGGAGTGGTGATCCTAATAGCTTGCTACTTATCTTCTCCAAAAGGGTTGCTAGTTGACCGAGGTATTAAATTCGTCAAAATATATTTCTTATTTTCTTACACTAACTAGTAGAATAATGATAAGCAGGTTCGTTCCTGAGGGAGATTTGGTCATAGTTATTGATTAAATTTCTGAAAATAAACTAATGCAAAGATACGAATATGAACATGAAAAGGAGTCTTTCTCCACTAGTGAACATGAATACAAGTGAAATCTTTTTCAAAATACGTGTATCAAAAACCCTAGACAAGTTATGAGTTCAACAAGTCCATTAGACTTCAAGGTCACTTCGTAGAATAGGTTCTCTCTCTAGTATAATTTTATTAACCGGTATTTTCCGTGAGTAGGGTTGATCCTTACCACATGTTCGTAAATTCGACATGTTAATTTAGGGTTATCTTTCACACACCAAAATCCACAACATTTCATCGCAACGTTGATGCTTCGCTACTTTTGATTAAATCGCCATAACAATAATGAATTATGATTCTAAAATCTAGCTTTAGAATTGCAAACAAGATATTCAATTGGCCACTCGAACACTCACAAATAATTCTTGGTCATAAGCTCGGCAAAAGATAAACAATAAATCAATACCAAAAAGAAAGATTAATTTAATAAATTCAAGTCACATAGTTTCAAAATATCCCTAATCAAATAATAACTTAGCTAGACATATTGGAGTTCATAACAAAATTCAAGCAAACATAACTACAAGCAAGCAAACCCAAACAACAAGTTAAATTCAATCAAACCAATAACCCCAAGGGTTCAACTTGCTGATGGGTGTATGGCAGGGTGGTGAAGAGTGCCGTTGGTATCTTGCTTTTGGTGTAGCTCGCTGCAGCTTGCTGATGCTGTTGTGTTGCGGAGACGGACTGGTGGTAACGATGGTAGTATTCATTGGTGTGGAGTTAGAGAGATGCAGGTGATGATGTTATGCACGGGATATATGAGATAGTGATGGATGTATGCAGCTGAGTATGAAGAGTATGCAGGCGTGAGGGGATGGATGTGTTTCTGTAGCTTCTATTCCCTTATATAGCTGTCATTCTTGCGCAAACTTAAATCCCACATAAACACTTTCCTTATCTTAATCAAACTCTTAAATCCATTCAATACCATCCATTCATCTTCAATCCAACGGCAACAGTCTAAATTTCAATCCTGTTTTCTCGCCTTGAAACATAACTAAACAAGTGAACAATTCCTCCCCAAATTCTGTATCCTTCCTTCCTTCAGTTTCATGTCCTAACCATCTGCAAAGACTCACAGAGTCCATGGATAACCGGTGGCAACAGAGCTGCTAGTTCAGGCATTTTGTCGAGCATTAGATGCGCACTTTGCTTTGTAATTCAGGCAAGAACTTGTTTGTTCTTTCTAACATCAATTTTCCTTCCCTGCAAACTGAATTCACGCAATAACCCATTCATTAAATCAACACATTCAATCACAGCATCACCATATGAACCACAAAGACCCATCACAGATCGATACACCAGAACCCTTGCTTTCTTCTTGTTCGAACCACCAGGATCATCTCCAACTAACTTTCAATCTTTGCTCTAAACTCTGCCTACAGATTCAGCTCCAATTATCACCCATCTCAATTCATTCATTCAAACCCATCTTTTATAAACTCGAACAGGCCAGTCCATTTCAAATTCAATCACACCCAAACATCGAACAGCACCACCATCCATCTCAATCCCTGTTCTTCTCTGCTCAACTGAGTTTAACGGCAACAACTATCCAATAGCCATCTTCACTGCCATCAAACTCATCTTCGATTTCTCGCGTTTGAACACAAACTCAGATCACATTCAAACCTGCAATTTCAAGACCCAACAGGCCACCTGCTTCACTGCCATACAACCACAACCATCCACCAGAACCCATTTATCTTCTTCAACTGAATCTCTTGAATTCAAACCCCATCACAGATTCAATCACCTTCTTCTTTTTGTCTTCTTTCTTGGTTGAATCTGTAGCAACAACACCTACTCGATTGAACCGTGAAACAGCAGCTACCATCACCCATTCTTGCCATTCTCTGTTCAATTCATACCCTCAAACTTCATCTGCACTTGCCTGAACCATTATCTTCATCTCTACTTTTCATTCGAACCACAAACCCTGCAATCCTTCTCTGCATCTCATCCTTCTCACATCCAGCGACAGCAACCCACAGACTTTCTCCCCTTCAAACTCTACTCACAATTCAACACTGCAGACTCGAACCCAACCTTACTTTCCTTCTTTCGACAGCGACTGATTCTTCTTGCTCACAGAATACAGATTAATCTCTAACCCCTTCTCTGAATTTCTTTCTTGATGTCTCTGTCTGAACTCAAGTTTCCTCAATTCTTCTCAGTTCTGTATCTCTTCTTGCCTTTCAAACCCGAGCCTGAATGTATACCAGATAACCCATCAGACTCTTATCGTCTTGCCTTTGTCTCTTCTCTAGCCTGATTTCACTAGCCACCAGACCTAAGTTACGCCGACGTGAATGGTGCAGCGAAGAGATAAAGCTGGTTCTCAATTGTGCTTAGTCATTTAGGTTATAAAGGCTCGGTGGCATCCTTATCAATATGTGATCTGTACTTAACAAACTTCAATGGGTGCCACAAGTGATAGTCGCGTCTACCTTTATAAAGAAGCAGATTGACTCCCTTTAGCAATGCTTCAAGGAGAAACAGGTTCCCCCTAGTAATTCACAGTTCTTCTTTGTAAATCGGCTTCCCCCTAGTGATTCTCTATTTTTGACGCATTAGAGACTTCTAGCCTTGCTAGCTTTGATTCCATCAACACACAATGCCTCCAAATAATGCCTTGAGATCCTAATTATCTTCTTTTGCTTCATGTGTCTCCAAAGTACCTACAAAAGCTAAAACAAGTGTAATATACACAAAATACAAGAGAAAATAACAAAGAAAGCGTAATCAATTGATATCAATTAAGGTGTTTTATACACCTATCACTAGCATCATAGTCCCCTTTCCTCTCTAGTGCGAATTTGGAATTAAAGTGTTGTATTATCTCTTTTTCAGGTATTTGGTATTGCTTAAAAAAGCTTCAAAGGAGAATAATGTTTCCTAATTTATATGACTATTTCTTTATCTCAACTGGAGAATGCAAGGCCAAGGTAGCTGCTTCTCGGTAGCCATACTTCGATGGTGATTTTTGTCTAGGTACTACCGAATATATAAATAATCAAGTTAGACAAGAATATGTTCAAACTGATCTCTTTGCAAATACTTTAGAAGATGATATTTAATGCAAAAGGTAGTTTTATACGTGTCATTATTTTTATTAGTAAACAATGGCATCAATCTTCAACAAACTTTTACCACCTTTTGATTTTTTAGCATGATAGCACTTCTGTAGTACAAGCAACTTCTTGGAATCCTTTTAGTTTTTAAGTTTGTCTTCATCTCTTTAGAGCATGGTGATTGCATATGTTTGACGGAAGAGTATTTTTACACTTGTAGCATTCATGTAACCATTGATGTAAGCTATCATTATCTGTAAACTGTTGGGCTCGCAGAAGTTTCAATTTGTGATAGTTAAGCAATTCTTAAACCCCTAAATTTCGAGAATTCCATCAAACAGTTCTAACCCCTTAAAAACTGAAACTTATAAACAGTTCTAATTTTTTGTCTTCTTAGTAAAAAGGTGGTTCACATTTGGACTTTCTAAGTGATTGCATGTTTTACTCCATCCATGGTATGATTAATGAGGGACATATTTATCTTCCAGGTTTTCCATAGTCATTGTATCGATAAAAAGGGCATAGAAAAGATATGTTATCCCTCACTGGTGTTGTATGTGCCAGTGCAAAAGAAAAACAGACCAGTACCATGTCCTTCTCCAAATCAAGACCTACTAGGTTGGAGCTTCAGACGTGATGCAGGTATGTGCTATTTCTACATAAAATAATGAAGTAGCTTGGAATTTAAGGAATTCATATTTCTTTGTTTGTCTTGACTTTGTGACAAAGGTTCTTATGCTATGTTATGTGTTATTTTATTCACTTAATTATAGGTAGGATGTTGAGATTCCTACGAAAGGAAGGAAGCGTTCGGTTATTGATGATTGTGATGCACTGATGCTAACAATCTGTTTATGTATGCAAAGATTCAGTTATGCAAATCCAAGGTCTGTGTTGCTTTAAAAAATCTACAATACTTCCTTTGTAGGCTAGGATAAATCTTTTATAAGGTTTCAACATTCAATATATGCAAAAAATATGATGTAGGCTTTATATGAGAAATGAAATTAACTTATTACTACTTTGAAGGAAAAGTAAATAATGTAACTATTGATAAATGCACAAAAGTGGGAGTTGGCTTTGTATAAGAAATACAATTAACTCATTACTATGATAATTTGCAGGCAAAATAAACAATATAACTATAGATAATTTTTTAATAGATCTAAGGATTTAGCCAGCTATTAGCTATATAAAATTAATATTATACTCTAGACTGTCTGATAGTTGGTTCTTGGTATAACAAGATGTTGTAGTATCTTTTGAGGTTGTAAATTGCAATGGCGTTGAGGTGTGATGTCAGGTATCCATTCTGATTCTTAACGTTCTCATTATTATGTATAGTTGGGGTTTCCTTCCATTCATGCAGTTAAGAAAGCTATCACCGCCTAAGAATTATCAAATAAAAACGACGCAGGTATGTATTTAATAGGTTCTCCATATGTTGTTGATTATTTGGAATGATTGCAGTACCCCTCTTAAGTTCAGAAGGATAATTTCTACAAAGATTCAGAACCAGCATCATTGTACCGCTCTCAAAAGGTATGTTTTCTTTTACCCATTATGACTTCGTTCGATCTCAATACCTGAACTTCAACTTAAAGATCCATTTGTGTTAGAGTTCTCCTATCTTGATTCTAAAAGTATGCCTTTAGTTGGATGTCATCTTTGGTTGGGTTAAATGACATGGTTAAATGGGAGGAGTTGGTGTTCATGTCCACCAATGACGTCACGAGTGTTGACGAATATGTAGGCCACCAAACTGACCTCGGTTTTACATTTAAAAGGAATTAGTCTTTTTGGTTTAATAGAATATATTATCTATTGAAACATTGTTGATTAATTGTATAGGAAGACGAATTGCACGCGATGATCCCTAAAAATATAACTTAGAAGTTTTCTAAGCAAATCCAAGAGGGAAGTTTGTACCCACTAGAACAATTGCATGTGAACACTGAGTAACCCAATTTTCGTCCAGCCGACACTGCGGAAAGGGGATTTTGTAGGTGGAACACGTTCATGAGTCCTCTTGATGCTCACTCTGTGTGCATCATAAACCATACAAGTAAAACCTGTTACATTTTTTTATGAATCCACTAAGTATATGTATCTCATATGTTTTGTGTCTTTCTGCTTCTTTCTAAGTCTTATTTGCAGATGATTCGCTAATAATGTTTTGAATGTTTGTTTTCAGATTTTTTTCCTTCAGTAATGTTTGGGGATGTTAAAGACCTCCTTAGAGAATTGGTAAGCAATAATATATTTGTGCATTTCCAAAATAATTATAGCTTAACAAAATTACAAAATTCTCGTTCCATCAACTGTTTTAGCACTGATCTAAAACCTACCAAATACAACCTTATATAAAAAATACACATGCACAAACGACTATTCTGTATTTAGAATTTGTATTCATTAAATAAAAATTAAAAGTTGATATCAACACATTTAACTCCATGTTATGTACTTTTGTAATGAAATGCATGTTAAGCCGCATTATGATCTTTCTTCTCGACAAATACTTCACTGAATTCCCTTGGTAAGCTACTATATATGTTAAATACTCTATCCGAAATTTACATTCACACTAACTGATTTTAATCACATCACATGTGCTGACCAGAAGTTCTTCATTGATTTCTCGAGCTCGCACACAATGAAGGGATGTAAATGAGTAGAACAACTGATTATGTGAAAGCTCATTCTTAGCCCTATTAAAGGTTCTTTATGAATGGGAGCGTACTACATATGGGATTGAGTTGTATAGTCATTTTTATCTTTAGTTGTAATCATTATTGTTGTACTTACTGCGTCTGTTAATGTAATCCAATGGAATTTGAAACCTTATTTTCTGATAAATGGAATATGGATGAGTTGAATAGTCTTTTAGCGAATTCACCATGTTGTCAACTAATGCCGAGTGCACAATTTTAAAATAATATGACATGTACTCTGAAATATTATTGAATTTGATCAAGTTGGGTGTGTGTTCAAAGCTTATGGGTCATATGATCATTTTCAATTCTTACCCGGTATTCAACAATGTTAAACAACCAAGATAACAATCCTGTGAAATAGGGCAGAGATCCCACATGAAAAGACTATCACATTGTCATATCTAATGGATCCACGATTGGTGAGTTCTTCCCCATTTCCCTATCCAACATTGGCTAGAATATGCATTGGTAGTAATATGGATACATGATTGCTCTGGGGTTTCTTGAAGTTAATAGTACATTGTGAATACATGACTACGACAATTAATTTGTTGGAGGTTGTTTTGTTATACAAAATAGATAACATGCAATACGAATTTGATTGTTGGGATTGCTCAGAGGTAAAACTTGGGAAAGTATTTTTAAATAATTGATTTTGATAGGTTTTAAAAACTGTTTCGAACTATTTTTATAAATGGTCAGGTATATACCACATCAATGATGGGAATAAAACTGACCTAGATTGGTAATTGTTTAGTACTGAAATGATTGGTTTTACTTACTGTAAATGTGGAAGTACAAAATTGCACACTTGATTCACTGAGTCTTCTCAAATTTTTCTGTTCTGATTGGCACATCTTCTAAACTTGCAGTCACTTATTGAAGAAGAAATAATAGCTGGGAACCCTATGCATGACACCTGGGTAATTGCATATATCAAGTCTTATAATGTTGAAGATGATTCAACAACTATATGCAGTTGTAATTATTCTACTGCTTGATTTTTCCAATTGTTACATATCAAACATTCCCCCCTGTGTTGATTGTAATAACCTTCTATTTTTTACGGTTGGGTTTAATGGCCAATAAAAAGATGAATGGTACAAAGAATAGTCATTCATCGGTCTCTAAAATGTTCATCTTATGTTATTGTTGAAATGTTCTTAGTTTCCCGTTTCTTCGTAGTGAGAACAAATAGTCACTCTCTTTGTTGTTTTTGATTTTTTACGTTATGACTAAATACTGTAAGTGTAAATTACATTTTGGTATTCTGTTTGTTTGTCTTTCTCCTGCCATTGTTATTCTACTACTTTTCTTGACCGCATCCAAGCCAGTTCCATAAGATTTAAAAAATTGATTTGGTGATGGTGGTGTTGATCTCTAAGCTTCTTCAAAAAGCACTTCAGACTTCAATTATTTTATTTGCTTAGATTTTATACATGGTTTATAGAGAAATCCCGCAGTTAGTTTTTGCAGCGAAGAAATTATAGCAAAATATAAGAGGAGATGGTATTATAAGATGATCTCAATAAATTATAGCAAAATGTGAGCAGAGATGGTATTAGGAGATAATCTTAAGAATATTTTTGATATTCAGTTAATCAGTTGGACTTCAATTTGTTAATAAAGTTGTTTATTAATTCGTGTCTCTTGAGTCCTATCAAGACAACAATCACTTGCATTTGAAATAGTTGATGAAGTTTTCCAATGTAACAACGATTGCTTAATGTAATACCAACCATGTACCAAAAAATTAAAAAAAATAAACGTTACAAACTTAATGATATGTGTATATATTATTAATCAGGTAATTGCAATTGGCATGGATATGTCCAGGCGATGTTAGAAATAGAGTGCAGAGATTAATTATGGTAACTCAGAAATGACTATGAACTTATCCAATTTATAAACCTGATATGCTTCAAAAAGAAATAAATTATAAACCTAACAAATCTAAACCATTAACCATCTTCGTACTAGCACTAATAGGACTAATTTAAACAAGTTAATAAATTGACAATCGGCGATACAAAGAACAAAGGCACGGGCTTCTCATAACATAACAACATGGCTGATCGAATAAGGATAACTAAGTTGTTCGGTTAATAGGTTGCATTGATTTCCGATTTTATGGGTAGTAGAATTGATTTACTTTCCTTATCTCTGAATGATATTATATCAAAGAATTTTATTGTTTCAGAGAAACCAACTAACGGTACGGGTTCAAACCTAGTGAAAATAAATTAGAATATTAGATGTAATGGCACGGAATTAAACCTAGTGAAAAATAAATTAGAATATTAAATTTTAATAAAAAATGATTTAATAATTTTATCATATTTAGACACCCTTATCCACTCATGTAGATGAACACACAAATCAGTAGCCCCCGAATAATTTGAATATGTCTCAATTTAGTAGGTGCAAGCCTGCCTCGAATAATTTGAATATGCCTCAATTTAGCAGGTGCAAGCCTTGTGAAGTGGGGGAGTATCATGCACTCGGGTCTTGAAACAATACAAATCAAACCTCTTAACATGCACCCAAATCTTGAAACACGTGCAAAGGTTATTGGTCGTCGTCGATCTCTTTTTTTCGTATCCCGCCCTCTTTCTTCTTTCACCCTTTTCTAAAACCTAGTAAAAACTCCTTCACATATTATAGGTAGAATTCTACTCCTCATAATTTCGTTGTTTTTCATTTCTCCGAAATCCATCTTTTTCATGGGTAGATTTTATGATGTATTCACGGATTAATCATTTACTGCACAATTTTGTTTTTGCTAGGGTTTATGTTTTGTGCCCTTTTGTGTAAGGTTCTTGATGTTACCTTCCTTAATTTCTTCTAAGAACTTAATGATTTCATTGGTTCATTCTTAATCCTGAACCACTACTTCAAAATTGCAAGATAAACTCGCGGCATTTGGAATACATAAAATGAACAACAACTAGTTTCACCACTTCTTGAAACCGTATTAATTAGAGTTTGGGTTTTTTCAGGAGGATCCTACCTTATATGAAAATCATTGGTCGAGCTGAACTTGCTGGTACGTGTTAAGTTAACACATTTGTTGAAACGAAGGTAGTATTATGTATCTTGTTCAAATTTAGAATTCGGAGTATGACATCTGTTTACTTAAATCCTAGTGTGTCTGGATTGTTAATTAGGTTTTAGAGTTTAAGACGAGGACCATCAAACAGTTTCCGAAGGATGTTTACAGTTCACTGCGTTCAAGTGTTGTTCTTTTTGACCTAACAAGGATAGTGGAAGAGTTAATTTCTAACAGCATAGATGCAAATGAAACCAAGGTATTTAGTTTCATTCCAATTGGTAATTTTGTGACTTCTGTATTAGATTCCTATGGGGAATATGTTGTTACAGTGTATTTGATTGTTCATGTTAGCCGATATCTACTTATAGTTTGATATTTGATGATGTATGAGTCAGGTAAATGTTGGGGTTTGTGTTGGTACGTGCTATGTTAAAGTAGATGACGATGGTGAGTACTAGTTTTCTTGGTCGAATCATCCTCAATTCTGTTCTCGCTGTTTGAAATATTCTGTTTACTCATATGTATTCGTGCAGGACATGGTATAACTCGTGATGGGTTGGTGCTCGTGGGTGAGAAATATGGTAATTACTAATGTTTTCCATATGATTTTTTTTTTCTAGTGAGTGGAATCTGAAAGAACTAATGCTATGTTATGTTTGTGTGGAGCCTGGTAGTGTACGACCTGGTTTCGTATTTAACCCGATCCGACTGGCGGTCCATTGGGAAATTAAATGAGACTTTTGACCCAAATTTTTAAATAGTCTCTATATATATCGAGTTTCCCTATCTAGGGTTTGTGTCATCAGTATTATTATCATCGTTGTATTCCTATGAAACACTTTTGTGATTATAGTGAAAACCGCAACCGCTCCTTGGACGTAGCCTAATTTGGGTGAACCAAGTAAATCTTGTGTGTTTTTGTTTTCTTTATAGCATCAATCCTAACAACTGGTATTAGAGCTAGATTCGTGAAGAATTTTGGGAAAAAATCGATGGCAGGAGGAGAAGACGACAGAACGACAGAGAAAGGGGTTCAACATCATCTGCGATAGGGGTCGGATCTGCAAACACAATCGAAAGTTTGATGGGTCAGATTTCGGGTACTGGAGAATACATATTGAAAATTATCTCTATGAGAGAAATTTGGATCAACCTCTATTGGATTCAACGAAGCCATATGAGATGTTTGTGGTAGATTGGAAACTCCTGGATCGACAGGTTCTAGGGGTTGTTCGATTAACCTTAGCCAAGTCAGTTGCACACAGTGTTGTGAAAGAAAAGACAACTGCTGGTATGATGGCGGCCTTGACGAGTATGTATGAAAAGCCGTCGGCGAACAACAAGGTGCATCTGATGAAGAAGCTGTTCAGATTGTACATGGCAGAGGGCGCTTCAGTTACAAAGCACTTGATTGAGTTCAGTGAAATCGTCAATGCTCTTATCATCTGTCGAGATCGAATTTGATGATGAAATTCGTGCCCTAATCCTTTAGGCTTCTCTAACCAACAGTTGGGAAGTTGTGAGAACTGTCGTGAGTAATTTCGCCGGCAAAGAGAAGCTAAAGTATAGTGACATACGCGATCTGATTCTGGGTGAAGAAGTTCGAAGGAATGATTCTGGTGAGTATTCGAATAATGATGCTGCCTTTTAACGTCGAATCAAGAGGCAGATCATCTCAGAAAAATCAGAACAAAGGAAGATCTAAATCAAGAAGAGGGCGAAGCAGGGGACAATCTAGAGGTCCACAGGGTCCGACTGGATGTTGGAACTGCGACCAGATGTGCCACATACAAAAATGGTGCAAAGAACCTAAGAAGAATGGGAATGAAAGTGCGAATATTGTTACAGAAACCGTGCAAGATTCCTTACTGCTTTCTGTTGAAAGTCCCATGGACTCTTGGGTTCTCGACTCAGAAGCTTCTTGTCATACCACTTCAAGCCAAGAACTTTTTGTTAACTATACTGCAGGTAACTTCGGGACTGTCTATTTAGCTGATAATAGACCACTTTAGATAGTAGACATTGGAGAGATCAAGCTTAAGCAGGAAAATAGATCAGTCTAGAAAATCCACAAGGTTAGACATGTTCCACAGTTAAAGGGGAATCTAATTTCTATTGGGCAGTTTGATGACGAAGGGCATGGTCTTTATTTTGGTAGTGGTAGATGGAAGGTGACTAAGGGAGTTATGGTAGTGTCTCGTGGTTACAAGACGGGTACTCTTTATATGTATTCAAGTCCGAGAGACTTGTCTATTGTTGGCATGGAAGCAGTAGATACATATGCAGTAGATATAGTTGCAGTTGTTGAATCTAGTGATACTCTATGGAACCAAAGGCTTGGACATACGAGTGAGAAGGGCATGAAGGTACTTCAGTCGAACGGGAAACTACCAGAATTGAAGACCATTGATGTTGGTATGTGTGAGGGCTGCATCCTTGGGAAGCAGAAGAAAGTCAGTTTCGTCAAATGCAGTAGAGCTCCAAAACCAGAAAAGTTAGAGTTGGTGCATACTGATTTGTGGGGACCATCTCCAGTTCCATCACTTGGTGGCTCATTATACTACATCACATCTATTGATGACTCGACCAGAAAGGTATGGGTTTATTTTATAAAAAATAAAAGTGATGTATTTGATATATTTAAGAAGTGGAAGACTTTGGTAGAAAATGAGATAGGTTTGAAACTGAAGTTCCTAAGATGAGATAATGGGGCTGAGTATGTTGATGGTGGGTTCAGAGAGTATTGTGCTACAAATGGAATCAGAATGAAGAGGACCATTCCAGGGACAGCACAACAGAATGGTGTAGATGAGCGCATGGACCGGATCCTAAATGAACGTGCTAGAAGCATGAGGTTGCATGTTGGGTTTCCAAAAGTTTTTTGGGATGAGGCAATCAATACTGCAGCTTATCTGATCAATAGAGGACCATCAATTCCGTTGAATTTCAAATTGCCAGAGGAGGTATGGAGTGGTAGGGAGGTAAATCTTTCTTTTTTGAAAGTATTTGGATTCTTGTCATATGTACATGTTGATGCCAATGCTAGAAACAAACTTGATTCCAAATCCAAGAAATGTTTCTTTAGTGGCTATGGAGATGATGTTTTTGGTTATAGATTTTGGTATGCAGAAAATCGAAAAATTATCAAAAGCAGGAATGTCATCTTCAATGAGAAGGTTATGTACAAGGACAAATCAAATGCAGTTGAAGAACCAGAGGCACCAGAGGTAAAATATTCTGTTTATGTTGATTTGGGTGAGATTTCTAAAATAAGTGTGCAAGACAAGGTATTCCAGAACCAGGAAGATGAAGTGCCTGAGATAGAACAGGGTAGTCCAGCTTCTTCAAACCCCAGTACTCCGGTTCCCACTCTTAGGAGAAGCAGTAGGGTACCCAAGGCAGTGGATCGTTATTCACCCTCTCTTTAGCACATCTTGATGTCAGATGGAGGTGAATCTGAAAATTATGCTGAAGCTTTGCAAGTTGAGAATTCAAGCAAGTCGGAGTTAGCTATGAAAGATGAGATGGATTCTTTGCTCAAGAATCAGACTTAGAAGCTAACCGAGCTACCAAAAGGGAATAAGGATTTGCATAACAAATGGGTGTATAGAGTAAAAGAAGAGAATGATGGGAGTACACGCTACAAGGACAGGCTTGTTGTGAAGGGTTTTCAACAAAAGGAAGGTGTAGACTACACTGATATTTTCTCTTCAGTTGTGAAGCTAAATACAATCAGATTGGTTTTGGGAATTGTGGCTGCACGGAATTTATATCTTGAGCAGTTAGATGTGAAGACTGCATTCCTTCACGGTGATCTGAAGGAAGACATTTATATGGTGCAACCACAGGGCTTCACAACACAGGGAAAGGAGAATCCGGTTTGCAAATTGAATAAAAGCTTGTATGGTTTGAAACAAGCTCCAAGGCAGTGGTATATGAAGTTTGACAATTTTATGGGTACCACCGGCTTCACTAAATGCGAATCAGATCATTGTTGCTACATAAAGAGGTCTGAAAACACTTTTATGATTTTGCTGCTATATAAGGATGATATTCTTATTGCAGGGCCTAGCAGTGAGGAATAAATGATCTAAAGAAGAAACTGTCAAAGCAGTTTGCAATGAAAGACTTGGGAGTTGCAAAGCAAATTCTTGGTATGAGGATCACGAGAGATAACAATCATGGTACCTTGAAGATGTCGCAGTCAGAATATGTGAACAAGATTCTGAAGAGGTTTAACATGGAGAATGACAAACAAGTGGGCACGCCTTTGGGTAGCCACTTTAAGCTAACCAAAGACCAGTCACCTAAGACAACAGAAAAGGAGGCTTATATGAAGAAGATTCCTTATGCATCGGCGATTGAGAGTCTTATGTATGCCATGGTTTGCACTAGACCAGATATTGCACATGCAGTGGGAGCTGTGAGCAGGTACATGAGTAATCCAAGAAAGCAACATTGGGAGGCAGTCAAGTGGCTACGTCGGTATTTGAAGGGTACTGCAGATACATCACTTTGCTTCACAGGTTCTAGTATGAAGTGCAGGGTTATGTTGATGCTGACTTGTCTACTACAGAGTCAGAATACGTTGCTTCTACTGAGGCGAGCAAGGAGATGATATGGTTACAACGTGTCTTGGGTGAATTGGGTATGAAGAAAGGAAATGGGGTTTTGCATAATGATAGTCAGAGTGTTATTTTCTTAGCGAAGAATCCGACATACCATTCCAGAACCAAGAACGTGGATATTAAATATCATTTTATTTGATCTTTGATATAAGATGATTAGTTGACACTTGAGAAGATTGACGGAGCAAAGAATCCAGCAGACATGTTGACAAAACCAGTGACCCTTGAGAAACTGAAGCTGTGTGCAGCTTCAGTGGGTCTTCGAGCTTGATGATTGGTTAAGAGAGTTGCTGCAGTGATCGGTGTGTTTTGATGTTTGTTTAGAGTGAAGTTAGGGCGCATTGTGATGTGACCAGTCCCCAAGTGGGAGATTGTTATATTTTTGTGGAGCCTGGTAGTGCACAACCCGGTTTTGCACTTGACCCGTTCCGACTGGCGGCCCGTTGGAAAATTAAATGAGACTTTTTGACCCAAATTTTGAGTAGTCTATATATATATCGAGTTGCCCTGTCTAGGGTTTGTGTCATCAGTATTATTATCATCGTTGTATTCCTATGGAACACTTTTATGATTATAGTGAAAACTGCAGCCGCTCCTTAGACGTAGCCTAATTTGGGTGAACCAAGTAAATCTTGTGTGTAATTGTTTTTGTTTTTTTTCTTTATAACATCGATCCTAACATGCTAATGCATATTTTGTGGCCTTTCTCTTGGGCATGACCATATTTCTCAATGAAATTCTGTTTTACATGTGAACAACGTCAAAACTTCAACACTTGGCAGAAATGGATGCTGCTACTGACAGCTTTGGATTTCGGGGAGAAGCCTTAAGTTCGCTCTCAGATATCTCCTTGTTGGAAATTATAACAAAAGCTTATGGGACGCCGAATGGATATCGCAAGATCATCAAGGTATGCATTTACCATGCTGGTACATTAAGTGTTCCGCAATAGAGCCTTTCTTGATCGGTTTTGTCCTTCTTAATTACTTGGTGTTACTTTTCGATTTTTAACTATTTTTTGTTTTCTTATGATACCCCTTAGAGTTGCAAGTGTCTATATCTCGGAATTGACGATGACATGCGAGGTTATGGTACCACAGGTAATTAATCAATAATCATAATAGACGAGGAGGAACCAGAAATTGTGTTGGTTGTATAACTAGATTTGTAGAACATGCCGTGGGTTATAAGCCCAAAGGTGTCACTATCCAACTACATAAAACCCAACAAAACAAATTTGACACAAAAAACCCATTACAACCTAACTGTACAAATTACCCTCACTTATAAACCGCTCACCTTCATTAAATGCTCACGAATTGAATTCGCAGACTTCATTATTTCCCTATTTAACTTCTCTCTTCAACAACTTCCAAAATCAAACCGTTCAGCAGTTTCAAAATCAATACAAAAAAACTCCTGAAACAAGATCATCGTCATCATCATCATCATCCATATCAAAAATCATCACATAAATCTCTCTGAAACAAAAATCATCACATAAAATCATCTAAACCTGATAGTCATCGTCATCATCATCTGCATCACAACCAGTACATTAGAAACAGAATCAAAAACTGAATTTCTGATTTTCAAACGGTTGTTCATCATCATCAGAAGTTTTTATTATATTCTCTAACAGTTTAAACCTAACCGAAATCACTGAACATCATTAAAATGGTGAAGAAACAAGACAAAAAGAAAGATAAAAAGATGAACAAAAAACTTAATAAAACAGTTAAGAAACAAGATTCTCCAAAAGGTAAATCGAAGTTTCATTGTTCTTCAATGATTGTTTATGGTTAAAAATCAACATGCTTCAATGATTTTTAGTTTCGCAATTTTGGTTTCATCAATGAATTTGCTTAATGAGGTTTCATCTGTTTCGAAATCACCGGTTTCATAATTAGGTTTCAATTTTTTTGTAACTAGGTTTCACTGATTTTCATCTGTTTGTAGCATGGTTTTAGGTTTCATCTGTTTTGACCTAATTTATTTACTTAATGTCTATTACATTTTTCTGTAATTAGGTTTCACTGATTTTCATCTTGGTTTCATCTGTTTGTAGCATGGTTTTAGATTTCATCTGTTTTGACCTAATTTATTTACTTAATATATATTTGGATGGAACCAAAAGAGGTTTTACAATTTCTGTGTATGGTTGGGACCAACATTGTTGGTGTTTTTTACTTATTGGCTATTTTGATGGAACCAAAATTGGTTTCATCATATTCTGTGTATGGTTGTGACCAACAATATTGGTGTGTTTTACTTAATGGCTATTTTGATGGAACCAAAATTGGTTTCATCATATTCTGTGTATGGTTGTGACCAAAAGTGTTGGTGTTTTTTACTTAATGACTATTTTGATGGATCCAAAATTGGTTTCATCATATTCTGTGTATGGTTGTGACCAATAGTGTTGGTGTTTTTTACTTAATGGCTATTTTGATGGAACCAAAATTGGTTTCATCATCTTCCTGTATGGTTGGGACAAGTTCTGTTTGTGCTTATGGTTTATTTATTTTATAACAGAAAAAAAAGACTGACAAAACCATATAGGTGCTCGTTGTATCATTTGTGTGCAGAGGCACCTAAGATAAAAGCTTTGATACAGAGTAAAGAAAAACACATGAAGGCACTTATTGCTTGTCCATTTTGGCGTTTCTTCAAACCGTTCTTCGATGGTACACTGCAAGAAGAAAAAGACCAGAGCAATTCAGATGATCTTAGGGTCATTTTATAAAAGTGTCAAGCGTCAGAAACCAGATTGTTTCAAGTTGATGAGAGCAAGGAATATGATACTGCAGACAACACCTGAACAGTTTGCTGTCATTTTTGGCCTACAAATGATGAAGAATGTAGATATAACCAAAGACGTTGAGATGAAGAAAAAGGTGAACATGTTTGCGGTCGAGTATTTTAAAGGAGATAAGAAGATGAGGAAAACTGATATTATCAGAGCTACGATGGAAACTGCAGCCGATGAAACCAAAGATGAAGACTTCGTCAAGCTATTCATACTCTATCTCTTGGTTTCGATATTTGTCCCAAACAAAGGTGGGCATAATCTGACTTCAAAATACTTGTACCAAGTATTTGAGATGAATAAAGTGTGTTGGAATGATGTTTTTCATGAGTATCCAATGAAGTCTATAATTAAAGCTGAAGAAGTTGATGATGTATCGGGTTGCATCATTTACCTATTGGTAAGTTAATTTTTGTATCTTTTGATTCATAAATTGTTAGTTTTTTATTTTTCCCGAGTTTGATTACTAATTTGAATGTTGTGTTTTGTATTGTTTTTTTCAGTATTGGTTTGCCGAGATGTCAAACATCACATTGAGACAAGATGGGAACGATATGTACGCAAGGTTCGCTAGATGGAACCTAGATGAAATAAGCAAGGAAGTGGTGAATAATTTTGATGATCTTAGCAATAAACCAGAAATTTTCTCAAAGGTAAAAGCAACAACAGTTTTTGTTTGTTTATAATTTTTAATGTCTGAGAATTAAAAATTTTAATCATTTATTTTCTTTCTTATTCCAGATGAAAAGAAATGATGGAACCAAAAAAAGGTTCCATAGTTTATTTAATTCCAACTTATTAATCATAACTTTTCTTGTGTTCCGCAGATGAATATGGGTTACCGTCAGGGATCCTTTTTGCTTCCATATAATGAACAAGAAATACGCTTGGTCCAGCGTATAGAGGAAGAGGAAATTCACATTAAAGAGTACATAGATGGTGAACTGCAGGTTGGTGATGGAAATGAAGAGGATAATGCAAGTGAAAAGATTGTTGGTGAAAGAAATGAAGAGAGTGTTGGCGATAGAAATGAAGAGAGTATTGGAACTGGAAATAAAGATACCACTTACAAGAAAAAATATAAGTGGGCGAGAATTTTGATTGAAAAACTTACAAGCGTTGGTAACAATGGGCTTTCGGAAGAAGATCAATCAATTCTTGCAAAATATGATGTTGAAGATAAGTTACAACCAGTGAGTTAAATATGATATTGTTTATTTGTGTGTGTTAAATAAACAATATTGTTGCATTAATGGTAGTATCTAACATATATTAAAAATCGCAGGAATCGATAACCAAAGCTATAAATATTGTGGATGAAATGATAGAACAAGATGCTGGTAATGTTGAGGTTGAAAAATATAGTGAACAAAAGTCTGACAATGATGAGGTGATAATTTACTTTACTATGATTTAATTTGATTTAATTTGATTTGTTTGTTGTCATTGAATCTAATTTTTTTGAAATCAATAAATCTTGCAGGTAATGAATATGCCTGAAGAAACAGAACAATATGATGCAGTGGAACCTGAAAAGGTTTCAGCTTATGAAGAAGTTCAGATTCAACATGATGCAGTGGAACCTGAAAGGTTTCAGCTCATGAAGTTCAGATTCAAGGATTAACTGAAGATTTGGAGGATTCTTTGTTGGAACCAGAAAAGGTTTCATCAACTGAAGGAGAAGTTCAGGAGCAACAGTTGTTGGAACCAGAAAAGGTTTCATCAAATGAATGAGAAGTTCAGGAGAAAGAGCTGATGGAACCAGAAAAGGTTGCATCATCTGAAGGCAAAGATCAACAACTGATTGAAGAGATTTCGGAGTTAACTCCGAACACAATTGAAGATTTGGAGGTGGCTGAGAAAGTAGAATCTGAAATCAAAGGGAAGCAAGCCAAAGATAATTTAATAGAAGAAGATTTGGAGATAACTCCAAACACAGCTGAAGATATAAAGGTGGCTGAAAAAATTGAATCTTCTTTGTCGAAGACTAACTTGAGGAGTGCAATAGAAGAAGTTTATGAATTGAATCTAGACACAATAGAAGATATCAGAGTGACTGAGAGGGTAGAATTGGAAGCGAAGAAAAGTTCTTCATCAAAGCCAGAGAAACAGATTGAAGTGTCAACTCAAAGCCAGGGTTCAATTGATGAAACTATTCTTCAGGAAATGGAAGATGAATATGCAAACAAGACTTCTACATCAAAGCCAGAAAGTAAAGGCATGTGGTACTACTCTGTTATAAACATGGAAAATGATGTAATTGCTTTAGAAGATGATATGCCTCATTTCGAGTTGGGATTGACGCAAACAGACAGTGACAAAGAAGAGAGTGAAGACGTCAGTCCCGAACAAAAAGTGAGTAACATAATCTCAAGGATGAGAAAAAACAAAAGGAGCATGCAAGCACCTGTTAAGATGCAGAATTATACACCTGGAGAAGCTAAGAAGAAGAAAATAAACAAGACTCGTTGTGTGAGCAGAAAGCAAACTACAAAGTTGGGGAAAAAACAAAAAGAGAAAAGGGAAGTCAAGTTGAAAGCAGTGGACAACTTAAAAATTATGCAAGTGCTGGATTCAAATGAAAAACCGATTGTGTGAAGATATTTTAAAATGCACAATGAAAGGTAAGTGGCATTCATACTATTAAGTTTTTTGGTTTCATAATTTAAGTGTTTCAATTTCTTTTCTTCTTCTTTAATCTTTAATTTGTTTTTGAACAATTTAACAACAGTAACATGGCTTGGGAGAAAAAAGATCTGGGGGTGTACATTGCAGGAAAGAATATGAACACCTTGGTAAGAGAGGGTGACAGGAGATGTGATTGAGTTTTACATGCTCAAATTGCAAAAAAACATATTAAAGAATATCATGAAACCAGATGGTACTCGTAAGTACAAAAGGGCATTTTTTTCTCAGCACATATGTTTATGTAAGTTTCATCTAAATCCTCTTATACAAGTGTCTTTCTGAAACAAAATTAGAATTTGATTTTTGATTTTTTACTGAATTCCAGACACTGCACTCAATCGGGCAAAGTTGTCACACTGCAATTGAAGCTTTCATTGACAAAATGGATTACACTCCATAATTTGTATTCGTTCCACTGCTAACAAAAATAAGTGAAAAGTCGTATCACTGGACATTGTTAGTCATTGATAATGAAACTGGAGAATTCTCTCACTACAATTCCATGGCTTCCACTGAAGATGAATGCAACAAAAGTGCTGAAAACATGAAATAAAAAATAGTGTCAGCATTCAAACAACATGTTGTAAAGCTCTGTCTAGACCCGGCAAGTCAAACAAAAGAATTTGTTTTGGACATCCCTTTGTGCTGTCAACAAGATGTGTAAGTACTTTTAAAAGAACTTGTGATATCTTCATTTCAATCCTTTTTTGTTTTTGTTTTTTTAATTTAAAGATCTTGTTTTGTTAATTTCAGGAATGATTGCGGACTTCATGTTTGCTATTACATGAAGAGCCTTCTGAAAGGAAGTTTTTCATCCGAAGAGTAAATAAAACAAAAGGTGAAAAATATGAGGCCAAAGTTTGCATGCAAGATACTCCTTGACAAAGTTGCAGACTATGAGTCCAAAGTTGCAACTTAAAGTTATAATGGAGAAAAGATGGCAAACATTAGGGTGGAGGAGGACTACTTGCAACATCCAGGAAGAGGAGTAACATGAAGGTTCAATTATGCAATTGTTTGGTTTCTTTTCAGGTGTGTCTCGTTAATGGTGGCAGAGAAAGAAGACTGATGGTGCGTTAATGGTGGTTGTCTGTTCATGGAAGAGAAGATGCAGCTCATGATTGGTAAAAAAACAGAGTTTGTGAAAAAAAAAGGTTGAAACTAAGAACAGTGTTAATCAATTAGTTTGTGGTAAAATACAATGGTTGTCCGTAAAACATCTTATTCAATGATTTGTAAACAAAGGGTATCTAAGAACAGTCTTTTCATCAATCACTACTCTTAAGTTATAAAATATGTTGTGATATTTTTCTCTTAATCAAGGATGAACATCTTATTCAATGATTTGTTTCATCTTATTACAGGATGATATTTTTCTGTTAATCAATATTTTTTGTTTCATCTTATTCCAGATGAAAAAACATGATGAAACCAGAAAAGGTTCCATCATTAGTTTTGGTTTTCATCTTGTTCCAGATGAAAAAACATAATGGAACCAGAAAAAGTTCCATCATTTGTTTTTGTTTCATCTTATTCCAGATGAAAAAAAACGATGAAACCAAAAAGGGTTCCATCACATTTTTTGGGTTCATATTGTTCCAAATGAAAAAACATGATGGAACCAGAAAGAGTTCAATCATTTATTTTTGTTCCATTTTATTCCAAATGAAACAAACAATGAAACCAAAAAGGGTTCCATCAACTTAGAGATAAAAAACCCGTGAAGAATGTGACAAACTATAAAAACCTATTTTGGTTCCAACAAATTATAAAAGCCTGCAACTCTGACAAACTTAATCTAAAAATAAAAAAACATGAAAGACCTGGAGCAAATTGAAATTTTAACTGTAAAAATTATAGAAAAAAGAATAATAAAAATATGTAGATTAAAACATATAGTAGTCTAAACAAAAAATGAAAATGAAAGTCGATGAATTGTTGTCAAAATGAATTCACATCTGCCGTGAAGGGCATGTCCTTCGGTTATGGGCACTCAAAACATGGCAGCTACCACAAGTTCTCATCTTCTTATTAGGAACTGAACCTATATTAGGAATTCTCTTCTTCTTCATTGGACGATCTGGTTGTGGTAGAGCATCAAGACCAAGAACAAGAGATTTTGGAGACACAATCGAAGGCTTTTCAACTATGGGAACATGATTAATTGGTCTTGCATGGGATTCACGGTAGAAATTTACTGTAAAGTAGAATTCAACATACTTATACGGGTCTTCTTCATTTAGCATGATACAGCGGATAGCGTGGGCAAAGAAAAACCGTTGATGCGCCAGCGGTTGCAAGAACATGTTCTTCTTTCCAAATCAACCTTTTGTGTTGTCGAATGAACTTCAAACACATATTGCGACGACTTGGTGACACTGTATTCACGGCCGTGCATCTTGTTGTTGTATAGCTCAATTTCAAATTCTGGACATAAAGTTTCTCGCCACTTCAATAATGTTGCACATTGTTCGCGACGTACACAAATTTGATTCATAAGCTTCACTCTGATCTCATCAACCATGATGGATATAGGCTTCTCTCTCTATTCAACGATCCAACTATTGAAACTCTCAGCAATATTCGAACACAACCTACCATAACGACGACCCGGGAAATAAACACTTGCCCATTTGTCAACCGGAGCTCTACTCAGATAATCTTGTAACTTCTGATTTTTGACCTGCAACAAATTTTCTCAGTTCTCTGAAAATTTTATATGTGTATTAGCATAAGAACATTTTTCAAACAACCCAAGCACATAATTGTTATAAACCTTACTGGACTTCGACAAGTATGTATTTATATTGTTCTTCATATGCCAATAACACCAACCATGAACATCATCAGGGAATACATCAGGGATTTGATTCACCAAACCACTACCTCGATCACTCACAAAAGTAAGCTTTTTGCGCAGAGGAGAAAGGACTTGCTTCAAATTCTCCAAAAACCATTTCCAGTTGGTGTCATTCTCCGAAGAAACAACATCATAAGCAAAAGGATAGATTTCTGAAAACAGAACAGAAAAAAAATGTCTCAGCATATAAAAAACAATGAAACCAATTTTGGTTTCATAAAAATAAGGTTTCATCTGTTTCAATTACATTTTTATGTAAAAATAGGTTTCACTGATTTTCATCTTGTTTTCATCTGTCTGTAGCATGATGTTAGGTTTCATCTGTATAGGATTAAATAACAGACCTATTTATCAACTCAGAAAAAAATAGAATGTTTAAGAAACTTACTGTCATTCCCGGTTAGACCTGTTGCTGCCATGATATGGCCAAGGTATTTGCTCTTCAAATGGGCTGCATCAAGGAATAACAAAGGACGACAGTAATTGAATCCACGAATGCATGCTCCGAAACAGATAAACAATCTCTAAAAGTTTTGAGTCTAATTTTCAACTTCCAAAACAACACGAGATCCAGGATTGGTTTCAGTCAATTTGTTGGTATACTATTTCAAGTACATAAATGATTTCTCGTTCTCTCCCCATGTAATATTCAATGCATGCCTCTTCCCTGCATATGCATAATAACGACTAATGTCAAAGCCATACTCTCTTGTAAACTGATTCATAATATCCTTTGTCTTCTTCGTTGGATTCTGTTTAATCTCTTCAAGAATCAAGCTACTAATTAGTTTCTTCGACAGATGTGGTCTGTTTATAACTCCACCACAACAAGTATGCTTCTTATATAACTCCTTGATAATAAAAGGACTACCTTCAACACCATCAATAGAAACAGCATATATATGCCATTCACATTTCTCTTCTTCCTTCTTAGAACAACATGCACAAATCCTCAACTTCTCATTCCTTGTCATCTTAAATGAATACCCAGATACTGCATGATATTTCAACAAATCAGAGCGAATTTGTTGAACACCTCCATTAAACACCTGATTGACACCCTGGAAAAGGCCTAACCAATGCGCAGACTTCAACGGTTCTTTAACTTTATTACAGACATCATAATCAACTAAATTTGTAAGTGATGCATGCTCAAAAGATATAATTCCTAAACTTCGTGGCTTCTCATATGGTATGATTCCTGAAATTTCTGAACTACAACTAGAGGACTCATCTCTATGCCTTACATGTAACTCAAGAGATGGAAGCTTATTAAACATAGTAAATAAAGAAACCGATTGGAGATCAAAATCGGAATTGATGACCTTTTGCTGATCACAAACTATGTGGAAAATTTATATAGAAAGAACAGAGAATTGACACCAACTTGAACATATACTACCCTTCAAATCACAAACAGATTCTTGTAGACCAATACGAAAAGATAATGTATCATCTTCGTGAAATATAACGACGAGAACAGATTCCATAACCTATAGAAAAAATATGAAACCAAAAGAAGTTTCACTAAATGTGAATATAAACAACAACAAACAACAAAATTTGAATATTAAAATCAACAACATAACAAATCCTGATTCCAATAATATACATGACAAAGGTATGAAACCAAAAACAGTTTCACTAGATGTGAATATAAACAACAACACCAACAACAAAAAATGAATATTAACATCAACAACATACAATTTATGATTCCAATAATATACAGAAAAAAGTATGAAACCAAAAGAAATTTCACTAGATGTGAATATAAACAACAACACCAACAACAAAATTTGAATATTAAAATCAACAACATAACAAATTCTGATTCCAATAATATACATGACAAAAGGTATGAAACCAAAAACAGTTTCACTAGATGTGAATATAAACAACAGCACCAACAACAAAAAATGAATATTAACATCAACAACATACAATTTCTGATTCCAATAATATACAGGAAAAAGTATGAAACAAAAAACAGTTTCACTGGCTGTGAATATAAACAACAACACCAACAACAACATTTGAATAAAGAACATCAAAAACATAACAATTTGATTCTAATAATATACAGGACAAGGTATGAAACCAAAAACAATTTCACTAGACGTGAATATAAACAACAACAAACAACATACATTGAATATTAACATCGACAACATAATAAATTCTGATTCCAATAATCTAAAAGAAAAAGTATGAAACAAAAAACAGTTTCACTGGCTGTGAATATAAACAACAACATCAACAACAACATTTGAATAAGAACATCAAAAACATAACAAATTCGATTCCAATAGATTTGAATAAGAACATCAACAACATAAACATAGAAATCATAAAAAAAAATGGATCTGAGTTTCATAATAAACATAAACTCAATCGTTCAACAAAAAAAAAACAATTATACCTGATAGTTGGAATTTCAGTTTGAGATGAATGATTGAACTAATACAACAGCTTGAACCGAATGAGAATATAATCAAATTTAAAGAATAAACTGAAACTTCAATAGGAATCTTCAAAACACCAGCAGTTTGAAGTTACAGTTCCTGTTCTTCACTTAAACAGAAACGAAAACGAGTTCGGTTCTTCAAAAGTTTGATAATCAAATAACAACCAAAATCAATAAATCGAAAATCATAAATAACAAAACCAAAATAAAATAAAACCAAAATCAAACTTACCTGATGAAATACAACTGAAGCTAGAGTTTCTGTTCTTCACTTAAACAGCAAGGAAAACGAACTCGGTTTTTCAAATAATCATTGGATTTTGGAGAAGATATGTTTCAAATTGAAACCCTAGCCGAAACTGTGTTCTTAGCTACCCTCTGAATCAGATTCACCAAAGTTGATTTAGCCGATTTCCTCTCACAAAACTAAGATTTGATTTTAACATTTATTTCCATTTAAAACTTATAGATTATATAGGAAGGGCAACTCGGGTATATTAAAAAATATTAAAAACTATATTTAATCATTATTAAGGGAAATTGGGTTTTAATTTCATTTTTAATTAAAATGGTTTTTGTTTATAAAAAATAATATAGAAGGATTTTTTATATGGGAAGTTTGTTCACCTTGGTTTTTTATACCAAGTTATGTTTGTAGAATGAAAAACATACAAAACCTGTAGGAATTTTGTACGATAAATCCTGATTAATCAATGGCATCTCAACTTTTTCTTGTGTTTTTCTACCAACTTACCTAAGTACTCTAGCTGTATATGTTATCTTGAGACATCCTCATTCAGACAACTTTATGATCATTGTTCATTCATTCATTCTTTCAGACAAATGATCATTCTGTTTACCTTTCTTTCTCTATTAGATTGGTGCATAGCTTAATCTATATGTTCTGCTCCGTTGCAGTCACTGTTCGCAATTTATTTTACAATCAGCCAGTTCGGAGGAAATATATGCAGTCCAGGTCCTTAAAAAATCTATAAGATATTAATGTTGTACTTTTTTAAGTTCTGTTGTTTCGCAGGGTATGCATCTCAATTACCTGCACTTATTTTTCTGAACAGTGCACTTGTTTTATGTTTCTGTTTTTTTCTCTTGAAAGCTTTAAGAAGGTAGTGCATTCAGTCAAAAAGTGTGTACTGCGGATAGCCCTTGTGCATCCACAAATTTCCTTCAAGGTTAAATGATGTTGAGAGGTAAGCCTCATAGTTGTAACATATATGATAAAGGTCGCATTGTTTTCATATACTTATTAACATCAGGATTTTCCTTAATACAGCGGAAAATGAGATACTGTACACTACTCCTTCCTTGTCTCCCATTCCACTAGTAAGTAGTGGTTTTGGGACTGATGTATCTAGGTCTCTGTGTGAAGTAAACTTTTCTGATGAAGTTCTGAATGTCTCTGGGTACTTATCTGGTCCTGCTGATACTTTCTCCATGAAGGTAAATAAGAACCACACTTCACTGAAATACTAATTTGGCTGCATTACTTTATCATGTGGACCAATTTTGTTTTAATGCCTTTTCTTTTGCAGGCTTTGCAATATTATTGTATCCATTTTTCTGTGTACAAACTGCCGATCATTAAATCAAAAAAATTTAATAGGTGGAAAGGGCTTCTGCCAACTCTCTATTTTTATGCAACTATTATTGTGTTTCTCAGTTCACGGTCAATGCATGATTTTCCTTAACACTTCAGATATCAACTCTCGGTTTATCTGCAAGAGTCCAATTCATAAACTGCTCACCAATCTTGCTGCAAGTTTGAATAGTTTGGATGTGTGGGAGGATGCATTGGAGCCTCGTAATGGTAAAAGATGCAGAATAGAGGCATATCCAGCGTTTATTCTGAATTTATGTTGCCCTCGGTCCAGCTATGATTTAACTTTTGAACCATCAAAGACGCTCGTTGAATTCAGGGTTAACCATCTTTTTCCAACTGCCTTTTTCATTTTTAGTTTAGTGCCTGATTCAACGTGTTGTGCCATAGCTCGTCGAACTTTCTTTTGAAACTTAAGGTTTGTACTGTCTTTATGAACTCCTAGCATAGTGTGATCAGTGAGTGGTCTGATTGTTAGGAAGGGCCCTGAACACAACCTTAGCTAAAAGTTTGTTTAAGATAGCAGCATGATTTTATGACTCCTTATTTACTATACTTGTTTACAGGACTGGATTCCAATACTTTCCTTTATTGAGAAAGGTTTCAGACGCTTTTGGAGACGAATTCCACCTCGAGGTTACTTAACGAAATGACTTCCTTCTATAGTACAGAACACTGCCTTATATAATTCGTACTGATACACCTATGAATTTGTTTTTATTTTCAGGAGAAATATGTAACAACGAAGATGAAGTTGCACAAAAAGATGAAGTTCGGAAAGAAGATCAGACAATTCAAGGTATTAAATATCTCTGGTTCCGACTTAGATGCTTCTTCATTACTTCATAGTATCCATATTCATCCATATTCATAAGAGAAGACTAAATGCTTGCTTGATCCTACATAATGTTCTCATGTAAATTTCTTTTGGTTTGCTTCCCTCGACATATCGCTGAAGCTTGTTTGTTTCCAGGCTTAGTCACTGCAGACAAATCTACGAAGTCTATATTTCCAGTAAAGAAGTGCAAGATCTTGCTCAATCAGAGTTGTCTTCACCTTATCCCGTTCTCCACATCACCGGAGATACATTCTGAAGATTCTGACGTTTTCTCTCATTTCAAATACGAGAGAAAGCGATCTAGAGAATCACGTGGAAATACTACAAATTTTAAAGAACATCAGATGAAGGCTGTATATAATCATCAAAACGACATCACTTTCCATGAAATGACTCCTACTTCATCAAATGCTTGTATTTCCAAATGCGCATCAATGGTTAGCCCAGAACATTGCAGCTTTCTGCAAGCAGCGTTTAATGATTCGTTTGCTTCCCAAGATACTTGTTCTGTGATTTGAAGTTGAGGCAAGATACTGCAAACATGCCTAACCATGATAATTTAGGTGCAAGATGGGGGAAGGAGTCTCTTGGCATTGATGCTGACTTGGCTGAAGTATCAGTGGCAGACCAGTTGACATTTGATGTAGCTGACTACAGAAATGAGATTCCATTTCCTTCAAGATTCTCCAAGGGATTCAAGAAGCCTTTTTTGCGGAGGTGCTCATCAAGAGGAAATCTGACACCTGAGAAGCCATCGTTTGAAACTCACCAGAAGTCCAACATTCAGATTGATGAGCTCAGGGCCAAAGAGAGACCATTTCCTCCTGATGATAGGATTGGTGACATTGACGCCGATGAATGGGGCCGTAATATTGACTTTTTGTTGAACACTTCTTTGAAGAAATCAGGTGTGGTTTCTCATCGGTCTTCCAGCAACTTATTAGAATGCAGTATGATGGATATAGATATCTTGTCGATGGATTCGTTGATCCCTGTATATATGATACAACGCGTTTTGTGGAAGAGAGAGACCTTCTAAATGATTCGCTTGTGCAAGTTGATAGAAAAGGATTGGATCATCTTTCCACAGATTCCGCATCGTGTGGGGCGTCTCCATTTTCTATATTTGGTACCACTCCTCAGAAAGTTGAATGTTTCACTGATAAATTTTCAGAAGAAAGGAATTTTAAATCAGGCAGAAGTGCCAGTTTTGCAGATGGGGATGATGAATTTCTGGCTTATGATATGATGCGTAACGGTTTCGTTGATGAAAATTACCCTGCCACAGGCTGTACAGACGCCAAGTTTGGTTTTGAGCATTTTGTTTCCACCAAGAGAAATTGCAGCAGGGATCTCTATGACAGATCCCTGTCTAAGGATGCTCCTTTTTAGAATGTTGGTTCTTCTTACAGATTGGTCGACGGTATAGATTAGCAGTCTTTTGGCACTTTATGGATGAAATAGATAACGTGTACTGGACCTATGTTTCTTGATTGATTGTTTGATTGAATCAAGAAAGAGATTGAAATTAAAGATCAAAAGAGTTGTTCTTGTTCTTGGTAAACGATCGAAGAACATTGTGCATTTTATTATCAGAAAACTTACACTTCACATTTAATGTGTACAATATGTTCTTATACTTACACATAGCTAACGTACACTCTTTACAGACTTACCCGACTAATCATGCATGCTAACATGTGCTAGTTGAACAGCTAATATTTGATATCTTAAGTATAGTGTAAACATAATGTAAGAATGTAAATGTTACACTCTATTATGCCCCCTCAAACTGAAGGATCCAGGCAAAGGCTGGACATTCAGTTTGTCCCTCAAAGATGAGAATCTTGGACCAGCAAAGCCCTTAGTGAAGATATCTGCCGCCTGATCAGTAGTGGAGATGTATGAAATTGATAGTGTCTTGGAATTAACCAATTCTCGCACAAAATTATAGTCGATTGAAAGATGTTTCATGCGAGAATGAAAAACTGGATTAGTTGAATATGAGATTGCACTTATGTTGTCACAAAGGAGCTTTGGATTACCAGTTGGTGTGATGTGCATTTCTGTTAGAATTTTACTAAGCCACACCACCTCAGCAACTGCATTTGCAAGGATGCGGAATTCGGCCTCCGTTGAAGACCTGGCCACTGTTGCCTGTCTTTTACTTGACCAAGATATAGGATAGGTACCAAGAAATAGGCAGTACCCACCAGTGCTTCTGCGAGTAGTTGAGTCGCCAGCCCAATCAGCATCGCTAAAGCCATTAAGAGAAAGAATTCCCTTTGTGAAGTAAAGGCCATAAGTGAGTGTGCCTTTAATATATCTCAGTATTCTCTTAGCTGTAATAAGATGAGTTGTGCTTGGTTGTTGCATATGTTGGCTAACTTGATTGACTGCATAACATATTTCTGTCCGTGTCCAAGTTAAGTATTGCAATGCCCCTACTAATGATCAAAATGGAGTATGATCACTTAGAGGTTCCCCAGCTATGTCACTTAACTTGAAGTTTGCAGGAATATGAGAAGAACATGGTTTAGCAGCAGTCATCTCATGCTTTTCCAATAAATCCAGGGCATACTTTGTCTGTGCCAAGAACAATCCAGTTGTATTTTTTTGAACCTCAAGTCCCAAGAAGTAATGTAGAGATCCCAAATTTTTTATAGGAAAGTGAGTCTGAAGTGTTGAAATGAATTCAGTGCAATAAGATGAAAATTTACCTATGAGTATGTCATCAACATAGATGAGAATATAGGTGGTTCTTGTTCCCATCTTTTGGACAAACAGAGAGGCATCACCAGAACTAAGAATGAAGTCACAAGAGATTAATACCTGTTGTAATTTAGCATACCATGCTCTTGGGGATTGCTTTAGTCCATACAAGGATCTATTGAGCTTGCATACATGAGTGGGATTAGCTTCATCTATAAAACCAGGAGGCTGAGACATGTAAATGTTCTCAGTGATGTCTCCATGAAGGAAGGTGTTACTTACATCTAATTGGTTGATTGACCAATCAAACGTCACTGCAATTGCTAGAAGAGTTTTGATGGTTGTTGGCTTTGCCACAGGGCTGAATGTTTCTGAGTAGTCAAGTCCCTCTTGTTGATGAAAACCCTTAGCAACTAGCCTTGCTTTGTACCTATCTATGCTACCATCTGGCTTATACTTTATTCTAAACACCCATTTACAGCCGATCAGATTCATTGAATCATGGTAAGGAACCTTTGTCCAAGTGTTTGCTTGTTGTAAAGCATTATACTCTTCTGCTAAGGCATGTATCCACTTTGGGTTGTTGTTAGCCTGCTGAAACAGGTTGGTGTTGGTTGAGGGATCTGAGCTACTAATGTAGTAGATAGACAATGTTTACTGGAGTAAACTTTTGGCTTGTAAATGCCTGACTTAGCTCTTGTGTTCATGGAGTGAGTGTTGGACATATCAGTTGATATATTAGATGTGTCTTTATTTATATGGATCATTTCCTTAGAGAGTAAAGAAGAGGCATCAGGTAATGCAGTAGACATATCTGTGTAGGGTGAGATAACTTTGGGAAGGTGAGTAATGTCAGAATAAGATTTGATTATGTCAGGCTTAGGAGAATGAAATTTTCTAAGAGGAGATTCTGATTCTTGAAACTGAACATGTCTAGAAATATAGACTCTTCCTGTAGTAGGATCCAAACACTGGTATCCTTTTTGAGATGTGCCATATCCTATAGACACACAGGATGTGCTTCTTGGAGAAAGTTTAGTAGATGCATATGGTCTCATCCATGGAAAGCACAAGGATCCAAAGGTTCTCAAGAAATTGTAATTGGGTGGTTGTTGAAATAGGATTTCAAATGGAGATTTGTAGTGTAGGGAATTATTAGTCAGTCTATTGATTGTGTAATTGGATGTGTTGAAAGCGTCTATCCAGAATATATCCACTAGGCCAGACTGAATCAAGAAGGTTCTTCGAACATCCACCAGATGCCTATGTTTTGATTCAGCAACCCCATTTTGCTCAGGTGTATGTGGACAAGAATATTCATGTTGAATTCCCTCCAGAACTATAAATGAACTTAATTCCTTATTCAAGAAGTCACCCCCACCATCTGTTCTTATCTTCTTTATAGAAAAGTGAAGTTGCTTTTCTATGAACACTTTGAACTTATAAATTATGTGTTTAAACTCATATTTGTCAGTCAGAGAAAAGAGCCAGCTATATTTGGAAAAATCATCAATTATTATTGCATAGTATCTGAAACCAGACCTAGACATTACAGGTTAGGACCCCATAGATCTATATGAAGCAATTCTAAAGGAAAAGAACTGAAAGTAGAAGACATTTGTAATGGCAATTTATGACTTCTTCCTAGCATACATTCATTACATAAAATAGGATGTTTGACAATAAAAGGTAATGAGAGAATTTTGGAGATGCATTGCATTGTGTTGAAGGATGGATGAGCAAGCCTTCTGTGCCAAATTTCAGAATTTAATGAGGATGGAGAAGCTGAATAAGCTTTTAGATAAAGCCCATTATTGTGAGGGCCTTGTAAAAGTGTCTTCCCAGTGAGCAAGTCCTTCACAGAAAAACCAGTTGATGTGAAGATTATGGAACAGTTGTTGTCAATGCAGAATTTGTGAACAGATAACAGGTTTTGTGTTGCATGCGGTACTAGAAGAATATTATCTAATATAAAAAGATGATTTGTAGTTGATTTAAAAGAACTACCAGAATGAGATATAGTCATACCTTCTCCATTAGCTGCTTGGATCTTGTCAGTGCCCACATACTTTGTTGATGTAGCTTGAAGTTTATCTTTGTTTGGAGAAATATGGTTATTGGCACCAGTGTCTGCATACCAAGGATTCTCTCCCAGAATATTGGCTGAAGCTAACATTGCAGTTAGATGATTTGGTGCATTGTAAGATGAGATGTTTAATCTATTTCTGCATTATATAGCACTGTGACCAGGTTTGGTGCATATCTGACAAATCAACATTGAGTGAGAGTTCACAGGAAATTTATGTGCAGTAGAAGTTGGTGAATACACTGAACCTCTTCCAGAAAAAAAATTTCTTCTGTAGTAGCTATTGTTCCCAAATCTTGGACCTGTATTGTTGAATCTAGGATGTCCTCTTCCACCAGATTGATTATCTCTACTATAGGAATTTGTGTCTCTACCAGAAGACTGAGAATATGTATTGTAACTTGGTGATTGATTTCTTGAAGAAAATCTTGATGAGTTTATTGGAGCAGTAAAAGCATGATTGGCAGAGTTGTGGAATAAATCTGAATTTCTTTGACTTAAAACTGCCTCTTCACTAAGCAGATTGTTATGAAGTTCTATGCATGAAACTGGTGGGTATCTATGTCTCATAGATGCTGCAAATGGAATATAATCAGAGTTAAGAGCCGATAATGTCAATACCACTAGTTCTTTGTCTGAAACCACTTCACCAGCAGCAGCTAGTTGGTCTGACAATGTTTTGATTTCATCTAATAAAATTGGTATTGATTTGTTGCCTTGTTTAACTGCAAGAAGCTTGGTGCGCAGTTGGATCGAATGAGTTGAAGAAGATCCGGCAAATCTGTCTTCAATGTGAGTCTAGACTTTATGGCTTGTTTGTGAAGTAGCAAAATGAGCAATGACTGATTTAGAGATTGTACTGTTGATCCACATAATAATTATAGAATCTTCATCAATCCAGTCAGAATACAATGGATTTTCCACACCATTGACTTGATTTCTTGAATTGGTAAACTGTTCTGGGCAGCTGTAGGATCCATCTAGATATTTCATGATCTTGAATTTTCTTATTACTGGTAACATGAGGTTTTCCAGATAAGAAAATTATCTTCTTTGAGTTTAAGAGAGATGAAGTTGGTGAGTTGATCCAGAGGAATCTTTGTTATTGAATTTGCAGTTGGGTTTTCCATTGTTGATGGAAATTCACGAATCATAGGGTAGCAGAAAGAAAATCTTGTGGATGAAGAAGAAAAATTGAGAAACCTAGAGCTCAATGAAAATAGTGATAGAATTGATTTTGAATAGATTTTGTGATTCTTGTGCAGCAGTGAAAATTAAGGATTATTTGTATAAAGAACCAGAGAATAAAAGAAACGACAAATAACGAAGAAAAATGGAAGAGATCACCTCTTGCTCTTGCTGTTCATTATATAGTGTTGATTGTCGAATTGATTAGGGAGTAGAAAAATTGAACGTCGCTGATAGAAATTATTACTGATTCTTCCCAAAAAAAAGTGCTGAGCATTAAAGACTTCCCGGATCGAAAATGAACTCGATTCTTCCCAAGAAATTTGTGTTGAGCATTAAAGACTTCCTAGATCGAGAAAGAAATCGATTCTTCCCAAGAAAGGTCATTAAAGACTGCATATATCTAAAATGAAATTGATACTTCCCAAGAAACACTCATTAACAACACCATTGTTCGAAAATGAATTTGATTCTCCCCTAGAAAAAGTCATTGAAGAATCCATTTAATCGGGTATGAATTTGGTTTGAACAAAAAATCTTAGTGTTTTCCCAAGATTAGCTCTGATACCATGATAGATTGATTGTTTGATTGAATCAAGAAAGAGATTGAAATTAAAGATCAAAAGAGTTGTTCTTGTTCTTGGTAAACGATTGAAGAACACTGTGCATTTTATTATCAGAAAACATACACTTCACATTTAATGTGTACAATCTGTTCTTATACTTACACATAGCTAATGTACACTCTTTACAGTCTTACCTGACTAATCACGCATGCTAACATGTGCTAGTTGAACGGCTAATATTTGCTATCTTTGCTATCTTAATATAGTGTAAACACAATGTAAGAATGTAAATGTTACACTCTATTGTTTCCAAGTCATTCACCCTTACACCTTAAAAAGGGCATGAATGCAAGGGGTGAGTTTATTTCTCAAAATACCAGCCGTTATAGTGTGTGCAAGGAAAGATCAAGGAGGTGTAGTTCCGCACCACCATTTTATAAAGGAAGGAACAAATTCTCTACCATGATGAGCTGTATGACCACCACTGCCACAAACACTGATGCAGAAGAAGTTCAAAAACCCCCAATTTTACCAGGTAGTTGGTCATTTCTCATTAATTTTCTTTGAAAATTGCTTTAACATAACTTAGTTACTATTTCATTGTGCAGGGCCAGAGATTAGTGAATCTAAGCAACCATCACAATTATCTAGTGGAGCATCTCATGGCTATGAATCAAAGCTAGTGGAGGATTCTCCATTTAATTCCGGGTACTGGCACTTAAACGTTCTTTATAAGCAGTGTCGAGATCCAAACTGCATTTCTGCTCTTTTAATTACTCTGGATTGTATTCAGAAAATATGTGGAGGATCCCTACAACATCCAGGACAAGAGGGGAATTGAGAAGAATGACTGTCAGACGAAGTCTAAGTTGTTTCAACTTTACGCTACTGATCCAGTTGAAGGTATCAAATGAGTTACTAATTGCCAGACTTCGTAAGTACCATTAAGCATAATTAAGAAGCAGAAGCAGGACTGTTTGGAGAAACTTGGATCAATATTTTCTGAATACTATATCATATACTTCCATAAGATTTTATTTTTTACTACGCAGTTCAACTCTTAGTATTTTACTTAGCGGCAAGACATTAATTTGTTTATTGACTAGGGAGGAAATTACTTGTTGATACGTTAAATGCCTATTGTTGCAGAATTAATCTCAAATGAAATGGAAAATTCAAAGTTCGCTGGCACCAAATGGCGCCATGACGACCCACGAGCGTCTAGGGAGAAAGTTTCCAGGTGGTTGATCAACACTTTACAAAAGCAAGTCATTGGGGATTTACTTCTATTTTAACATATTTGGTGATTCTTGCATTGTTGTAGGATGGAGATGAACCACACAATCTGAGTGAAGAAACCGATAAACTTGACGTCTCTTCAGGGATCTTACTTCTTGCTGGTGGTTCGGTAGTTCCAGATTCCATAAGCAAGGAATGCCTTGACAATGTGAAAGTTCTTATGCAGCTGGATAAAAAATTTATTCCTATTGTCGGAGGTTCTATAGTCGCTGTAATCTATCAGGTTCTTTCCCAGCTGCACCTGTTTTTCTATCATTTTCTGTACTTCTGAGTGTAGCCTGACATGGGGTCATGAAGCAACCAAGGAATTTGTTGATTATATCCATTTTACCTTAAAAATTAAAATACTAAAAAAGGTTGCCAGTTGATGTATGTAATCTCTGTTTTCATTAGCCACGATAAACACTTCTGTTATTTTCTCTCCAAGTGTCTATGCATTTTTCAGCATAACTACTTCTCTTCCATTCTACAATTAGACAATTATTTCAATGATATATTTATTAAATGTTGTTTAAGTTCCATATCATTTCCCTTCCAACAAGTTAATGTTCTTCTCGTACTTCGTAAGGTGTTGATACATGAAAACAAAGTGCAAATAGTGTCCTGCATTCTCTTCTCTTTTTTATATTTGCATAATATGGCTGTGGGAAATCACTAATAAGAAAATCATCTTTTACAGCATGCTGCAGATGAAAGAATCCGACTGGAAGAACTCCGTCAAAAAGTTTAACATCTCTTCCCATTTCATACTTGACACCTTTTTGCATTTCAGAGCAAAATTCATGAATGTATCTGAATTCCTAGGTTCTACGTGGTGAATGGAAGACTGTTACATATCTGGATTCTGAGCAGGAGTTGGTACGTCCATAATCAATCTTTTTAGCTTCGATGTGGCACACGTGTTCTCTATATTTAAATCCTTTAGTATCTATGTCTTTTGTTCGTGGCATCTTACCCATCATCCAAAACTTGACACTACAGGTGCTTCCTGAGATTGGTTATCAGTTGCTGCAGAATTATGCTGAGCAGATGCAGCATTGGGGATGGATCTGCAATGTCGATTCTCAAAGTTCGGGATCATTTACCAAGTAATTTGTTTTCTTGGGTATTCATACTCGAAATCTCAGATTCTTTAATGGGGTACAAGATATTATTTTTTTATATGCATAATGAAATATATTAGTCAATTTTCTGACAACTTGACAACTTAATTTATTTTCAGGTATTAGAGTGTTATTAAAGTGTTATTATTATCTTTATGTTTAAGTGTCAACTAGGTGTAAGTTACTCTTAGTCTATCTTTTCTATACCTTATATATATGAGGCACTACTTGCTTCTAGGGTTGAACTCATCAATAACAATGTAGATCATAAATCTTTTATGGTATCAGAGCCTCCAAGCCTCACGGCGTCGGATTTTGGAGGCAACCCTAATTTTCACTACCACTACCATTAAAATCATCATCATCATCTTCCGCTTCTTTTTTAATTTCCGGTAACATTCATCTAACAAACACTGCTTCACTGATTTGAGAATCTGATGTTAACCCATCTCAGATCTCTTCCATTTCTTCAACTGAGATTCGATCCATTCCTACAACTTCATCTACAGAAGCAACAAAGCTTCATAGTTCATACCACCACCATTTTTTTCAACCATCAAATCATCAATAACTCATTTTAGTTCTTCGCAACAACAACATACACAAAAATCACCATCTCTTGTTCATCACAGCAGCAACAACTCTTATCATTTTGTTTCACTGCCAAACCTTCTATTCTGAGAACAACCCTCTCTTCTATCTCAATCATAAAATCAGTAAAAACCCCATGAATATTTTTCTTCAACAGCGAACAACCACCAGACCTTGTTTTTCATCTCACATCCAACAACAAGCAAAAGAACCCAATATCTTCTCTGTTGAACATCTCACATCCAAGCTCAAATCACAGATCCAGGTATTGTTTACCACCATTAACACCAACCACCAACCTTGACCAGATTCAAATTCACCTCCACTTCTCACTGAATTTTTTCCCTCTCTGATTGTTTCATCTTCTCAGCCACTTGAATCTGTAGTTTCAATGTCAGATCCCATCTCGAACCCATCACAACCCTAACTTTCATTCTCTTTATTCAATTCTTCATGGCAAATCTATATTTCTTTCTCAATTCGTGCAAGATATGCAACCCATCATAGGAATGGGGTTTGATTAAACGATTTTTGAATCGATGGGTGTTTCATAGTTTTGAGCTCGAGTTTGTTTAAATACAAACAATGAAAAATCAGAGATAGAGATTGAAGCGGTGAAGTTAGGGTTTACCGTCAGAACAGATTTGGGGACTTTTCTTTTGGTTTGAAATTTGATTTAATTGAGAATCAAATCTTAGCAAAAAGAACATATGGGTTTTTTGAGCTAGGTATTGGATGTGAAATAGAGAATAAAAGATGGTGGTGAAATGATGTGGTTGCATTCGATCTCAAGAGAGATGTGTGAAGCAGATGGAACTGGTTTATGGTGGTGATGATAGTTCTGCTTCTACAAATTGTTTTCTCCCATCTTCACCATCCGTATCAACATCAGCTTTAACAGGTATCATTTCCTTGTTTCAAACTACAATCCATTAGTTTGCTGTTGCATAAGCTCTTAGGGGTTTTTCTAGTGTGATTTGGTTCTGTCAAAGCAAGAAAAGGTAAAACGCACATCAACTGTTTGTGGAAATGCCTGAATTATATGTTTTTCATTTCCAAGAGTTGTTGTCAACTACCCATGGTGTTGGTGATGTTAGTATGGGTTAAGAGGCTATCGCAAGGCTTGATGCTGCTTTCGCTATGTTTGAAAGGGTTTTTGGGTAAAAAGATATAAAGGTTTTGGATGAGTTTTGGTGACGATAAATTAGTAAAGAAGTGGAGTATTGT
This sequence comes from Papaver californicum, assembly GCA_023531435.1. Classification (NCBI taxonomy): domain Eukaryota; kingdom Viridiplantae; phylum Streptophyta; class Magnoliopsida; order Ranunculales; family Papaveraceae; genus Papaver; species Papaver californicum. Next base: position 7,190,980 of record JAJJMC010030977.1, on the reverse strand, counting down.
TTCTGGATATTTGGCTTGCATTTGAGATTGAATTTTATAAAGGAGTTATATATGGAGGTTAAAAATACCATAACAAACACATCCCTTCACCAACATCTAAATGAAGAAGAAGAAGAACAAACTAAAGAGTTCCCAATAGTCACCCTTGAAATGTGACTGGGTTGAAGGATATAAATTTCCTTAAAAAAAATTGAAGGATATAAATTTCCTTAAACAAAAAGAAGTCCTTCAAATGACTTCAACGAAGTCCCTCAACTGACTTCAAACAACTTCTGAAGATGCATTCCGACTGTCTCAAACAATTTCTGAAAGGGAATTTCGACTTCCTTAAATAAAACTCAACAACCTGAAACCTGAAGGATGATTTAAACCTCTCTAAAGGACAAACTGATGCAATCAACTAGTAGCATCTGTTTGAGGGGGAGTATTAGAGTGTTAGAGTGTTATTATTATCTTTATGTTTAAGTGTCAACTAGGTGTAAGTTACTCTTAGTCTATCTTTTCTATACCCTATATATATGAGGCACTACTTTCTTCTAGGGTTGAACTCATCAATAACAATGTAGATCTTTTTATCAGGAAACTCAAACTTCTACATAGGCGGCAGTCTGTTATCACCCTCATTGCGGTGAAAATACATCTCTTTTTCTTACGTGTATTACCATCAGATATAAGATAGAACAATTTTTTTCTCAAAGAAAATATTATCTTCGAGGTGGTATAAAAATCTTCCGAAGAAATATTATCTCCTTTATAGTAGTAGTCATGTCTTGAACTAATCAAAGTATCTATACCTGAATTTTCTCATTGGTAACACATCACTTTGAAGAGTAGTTATCTTGTTGGTAATAGTCAAGGCTATAATAATATGCAACCATGTTGCCTAGGTCTACAATTTTGTTGAGGGAAAGCTGTATTTGGGTTTTGCTTATGGAGAATCAACCGAGTATTCGGCTTTTGCAGGTACCTTGTATTTTAGGTGTCAATTTATCGGACAAAGATCTTTTAGAATTTCTGGAGCAGGTAATTTAAAACACTTATGAACATCATATCATTATAGTCGCATATGTTTTGCTATTTGGTCATAATTTTCTTTTAAGTTAATAATTTTCCGAATGGAAAGTTACGATGTCCTAACACCAGATTGTGGTATAATGTTAGCTTTATGATACAGATGGATCATCAACTATGCCATCCTCTGTTCTCCGAGTCCTAAATTTCAAAGCATGAAGAGGTACAAATCTCCAAGTCCTCCTCTGGCAATGTCCATTAGATATATTTATACTTCAGATGCAGAGGATTTGCGTCGGATTTTTAAACTTGGACTGGTGTACTGTTTGCTTGACTAGTAAATTTTATGGTTCAGGTGCAATCATGTTTGGGTACGCCTTGTTACCTTCAGAGTGCTCTCTCTGATAACATTTGAGAAATGCTACATTGGAGCTGCTGAACGATTTGATTCAAATTTGATTGAATGGAAAATTTGTTTACAAAGAAACGTCTGTGAGTTTATATAGTAGGTAGTTCTGTTAACTAACCCTCACATACGTGTGGTGATCGTACGTTTACAATTCTCTCAAAATAACTAACTCTCACACTCTCTTAACACCACTAGAAATTCTACACTCTGATATATGTTATTACCCTCCCTCAATCTCAAGGTGGCTGTAAAGAAACCTTGAGATTGCACTAACAATTCTACACTCTGATATTAGACTGAAAAAGCTTATGAAATTATAAGAGTATAAGGGAGTCCTTGAAACAGGTCAGAGTAGTAGTTGGTGTAGAAATGATAGACACAGTTGCAGGAGACATGTAGTAAATCAGATTACTCTTACTTGAAATGCCAGAATGTTGGAGATGCATTGTTTTGCACGAGACAACAGCTGCTGCTAGATGGGAAAGGGGACTTGGATCTTCCTGTATTCAACTCAGTAGCATAAGTTGAAACCTGTCGCAGAGGTAGCAGAAACAACTTTGTGCAGAAGACTATGGACTGGAAGAGAACTCTACCTAGAAGACTATGGTGCATGACTTGTAGTATTAGCTGCACCATCCGTGTGTCACATAGTAGAACCTGTGCACACCATGATAAGAAGAACATGTAGCAGCAACAATTTTGGTGCAGAAGGTAAAGAACACCAAAAGAGCAAGTGAACAGACAATGCGCATCCGTTCTTCAGACTAAAATCTGGTCATAACAGTGTGAAGATACTATGAAAATTTGATGTGCACTCAGCCCTGAAATGTTCAACTATTATGGGGATAACCTGGCCATAAAAGTGTTAATGGCCAAACACTTGCACAACTTTCTCAATACCTGTGCACATGAAAATCACAGAAACTAACTTTCTTAATACAGAAGATCTGTATTTATACAATGAATAACGAGACTAACTAGTCCATGACAGTTCCAGAATCCAAGAATACACTCACAGTCCAACACCTTGTTCACTGGTAACGTTAATTCATTGTTCATAATAATACAGTAGCTTCCAGTTCCGACTTCACACTGCCTAGACCCCCAATAGCAAAACAAATACTTGACATGGAGCCATGTCCCCTACAGTAGAACCTCCTAGCCGAGATTCCTGCTTCAAGACCACTATACTATCATGGGGACTGCCATTGCAAGTAACAGGAATTCCATCTTAGTTACCTTCTAAACGCTTAGCTAAAACTGCGGCTAAAATCCTCTGATAACAAAGAGAACCGTAACAAGCTGGTCATCTGCTGGCAATGTATATGCTGGAACAATCCATCCAAACTGTCTAAGCTCTCGGATATCCAAACACTGTGTGTACTGCTATCTTTGAGAGAGAAGTCCACCAACAGTATTCTTACTTCCTTTGAGAGAAACATCCCATCTTTTCTAAACCTTTGCTCAAAATTTGTGCATTAGCCATGCAGTTTTCCATGATGTGTTGGTCTGCTCCAAGATAGTTAATATGAAAGAGTAACTCATCAGGCAAGTCTTCTATATTCCTCCATACAACCCAGCCAACACCAGCATAAACAAGACCATATTTATGTCCACTAACAATTCTACTTCAATTACCATTATCCAACACTTAAAATCTGGAACCAGACAATGAAACAAAACCTTGCACACACTGAGATTCAAAATTTATAATTTACCAAACAAGAATTGATTCAAGAATTGGATCCTTTTATTTTGAACTAAAAAATGAAAGACCTAACTAAGATAGAAATGAACAATAGGCTGCACACTAATACATATGCAGACTCAACAAAAAGAACTCCAATTTATACACCAGTATCATTCATGTGGTTTTAATAGTGGTAAATAAGGTGATCGTTTCTCGAACTTGTAAAGGTAATGATCTTAGAAAATAATGATTTAAATTAACTCTAGAAAATTCCAGGAGTATGAAAAAGACTAAATAACCTAAAGATGATTTTTAAATAATTTTAAAAGGACCAGGAATCAGGAATCAGGTAAATCTAACAACCTATGTGATTAATCAGATAATTCTTTTTAAATTAATTGAAGCACAAATAATTGGCAAAATTGGTTTTGTTATGCTAACAAACAGAGGTAAATCACAAGCATGGACTATCAAAATTAATTAACTAAGTATAATCCATCAAGCAAAAGCACAACTGTTGAAAGAAAACCGTTTTTACTATTCAAAACTATGCAATTCTAATAATAAAAGAATTATAAATAATTATTAGAAAATAATTAAATCACATAAAATTGAGAAAATTACCTTATCCATCATCCCAGTAATTAGACTTAGCCCATGGTGAAGAAAACTTGCTCAAAAGTTGATTTCATTGCTCAAAATATCAATTACAAAGGTGAATAACGCTGTAATAGCTGATTTGATACGTTTATATGCGTTACAGGAGATGGTTCAGCTGTTACAGAAGAGTTTTAAGCAACAAAGGGTTTGAAGCAACAGACAACAGGAAAATTCAAATCAGCAACAGTTATAAATGTTACTGAGTCTTCTTCTCCGGCAGTGATGGATGAAGAACAGCCGGCCGGTGCAGTAGCAGTTGACCGGACGTCGACGGAGCTTCACCGCAAATTTCTAAATTCTTCTCTAGGCTTTCGTAGTCGATTCTCTTGGCTTCTCTTGGTATTTATAGACTTAACAAACCCTAGAGAGAGTTCTAAACCTAATAGAACTCTCTAGAACAGCCCACAAATCCCAATCCGAATCGAAACCCAATTCCGGCCATATACATGATTTTTGAGCTGATTTTACGGGATTTCTCTGCTGTTTCTCGATGGTTCTGACTTGTAAGGGATATCTTCTAGCGTGTGGAACAATCTGGAAGCAAAACAATCCATAAATCTCTTGAACAACGTACACAGTTGAAACTCCGGTGATTCCCGCTGAGTTGGATCGGCCGAGTCGACTCGCTGGCTCGCTGGGTTGACTCGCCTGGTTGACCCGCTGGGTTGACCCGATCCAGCTCAGCCCGATCCAAGGGTGCCCCAATCCAAAGTTTGGGTGCTTTGATTCATTTTTTTGAGCCAATTTTTCCACAAATCTTTATTCTTCTAATGTACCTACAAAAGCATAAAAACACGTAATAGACATAAAATCGAATACTAACTCACTAGAAATTAAGGTGCAATTTAGACACTAAAATGTGTCTATCAAACACCCCCAAACTTACTATTTTGCTAGTCCTCGAGCAAATTACTCTAAAAATAAAGTAAAAATCCTAACTCACTTTCGCAGGAATCCCGACTACATTTAGCATATGCAGTAAGCCGTTAAACCCCTAGGTGTCCCTAGTGGACGAGTTTTGTCTCGTGAGGGTTTACAAGAGGTATACCCACAAAACCTGGATCTAGATCTTAGCAACACGTGAACGATTAAGGATAGACACTAAACAAGCTAGTTAGTTGGCTACTTAGATATTCGGCTATAGGGACCATTACCCTTTATGGATCCAATCACTGTACACGAGTGTTAACTCAAGCATACTAAAATTCATATCTAAGACAACAGAGTTCTACTCAGACAGTTATCTATCCACACATCACATGAAAAGACTTAGAAGATAAAAGTAGACTGTAGAAGGTCGCAAATGTTGACTGAGGCGCACGGTGTTTCCCATATCTGTCTGAAGGTCAGTGCCGAGATGAAACCTAGTGTGTCGAGATACTCCCCATTTATTTTCAACGGTTACTACTAACTAAAATATTTACAAGTTCCCATGGATCCTGCGTTCCACGCTTGCTTAGGCGACGGAGACAGGGAGAACTTTAAAATACCAAATACTATATTTTTTTCTAACTTTTTTCGATTTTTTTTTCTTTTCTAATACATGTGTGTTCCCATGGATCCTGCGTTCCACGCTTGCTTAGGCGACGGAGACAGGGGGACCACACACATAATTCTACAACAATAACATATTATTCATACTGGGGCATGATCTCAACACACTAAATGTCATTCCAGCGCTAATTAACACGTCGATGCTAGGACCCACCAATACTCTCAGAGAAACACGAAATTGCAAATAATAAAACAGAACGTGATATGGTGGTGACAACTATCATGTTATTTCTAACACCTGAACTCTGTCTCCTTTATGAATAGACCATCTAGCTGGGCACACCAATCCTTATAGCAAAATGGCTAAGTTTCTATCTACCTAGAGTGGTTAGTGTCACCCTGAATTGTTCACATGCTTCTAAATTCCAAATCTTATTAATCTTAAAAAGTCTCCCAATACCCCCAAACTTAAATTAAACAGTGTCCTCAATGTTTCTAAGTATAGAACAATACCAAAAGAGTAAAAGTAAGGGAATCAGAAAGATAGTACCTGAATGAAGCGTAGCAATCCTTCTAAGGAGAGAAAAATAAAGATGTAAAAAGAATCTAATACATACATACACAAACGGCTCTGATGGTCAATCAGAGTACGCTGGGTCCTCCAGAGGGACCTCCTCAATATTACCTGTAGGG
>JAJJMC010030977.1:7088955-7180023 GCA_023531435.1 Papaver californicum | reverse complement strand
ATTATAGCCCTAGGTGTACCAAAACGTGCAAAAATATTATCATTCAAAAATCGGACCACTACCCTATGGTCATTAGTTTTACACGACACCGCCTCTACCCATTTAGACACGTAGTCTACGGCAACAAGTATATAAAGATTACCTAGAGAACTAGGAAAGGGACCCATAAAGTCAATACCCCATACATCAAAAATCTCAATAATCAAAATCGGGTTCAGGGGCATCATGTTTCTACGGGTCACGGTTCCTAGCTTCTGGCATCTGTCACAAGCAACACAGTGGCTTCGGGAGTCTTTAAACAGTGATGGCCAGTAGAATCCACACTGCAATATCTTAGCAGCAGTCTTCTTGGCACTAAAGTGACCTCCACAAGCCTGATTGTGACAAAAGGAGATAATATTGGACTGATCAGTCTCAGGGATACATCTCCGGATAATCTGGTCTGGACAATACTTAAACAAGTAAGGATCATCCCAAAAGAAGTGTTTCACCTCAGCTAAAAACCTAGAACGATCTTGTCTACCCCAGTGTTGGGGCATTCGACCAGTAACAAGATAGTTCACTATGTGTGCATACCAAGGTGACTCAGAAATAACAAAGAGTTGTTCATCAGGAAAACTATCCCTCACAGGAGGGGAATCGTCTGGAGTGTCTAGGACTAGCCTAGACAAGTGATGGGCCACTACATTTTCTGCACCCTTCTTATCCCTAATCTCTAACTTAAATTCCTGTAGCAACAGGATCCATCTTATCAGTCTAGGTTTCGAGTCCTTCTTAGACAGAAGGTACTTCAGGGAAGCATGGTCTGTGAAGACTATAACCTTAGATCCTAAGAGATAAGACCTAAATTTGTCTAGGGCGAACACTATGGCTAACAACTCCTTCTCCGTGGTGGTGTAGTTCAACTGGGCATCATTCAGGGTTTTGCTAGCATAATAGATCACGTGTAATAGTTTGCCTATCCTCTGTCCTAAGACTACGCCTATGGCATAGTCTGATGCATCACACATGATCTCAAATGGCTGATTCCAATCAGGTGCCTGAACTATAGGTGTAGTAGTAAGTAGGGTCTTGAGCTTCTCAAAAGCTCCTAAACAGTCATCATCAAAGGTAAATTTGGTATCTTTTGCAAGTAAGTTGCAAAGAGGTCTAGCAATCAGACTAAAATCCTTGATGAATCTACGATAAAATCCTACATGCCCTAGGAAAGACCTGACGTCTTTGACGGTTCTAGGAACCTGAAGAGTCTTGATAATGTCTACTTTGGCTTTGTCTACTTTTATGCCCTTGGCAGAGACTATGTGTCCCAGAACTATTCCTGACTTAACCATAAAGTGACATTTCTCCCAATTGAGTACTAGATTCTTTTCTTTACACCTAGCTAACACTAGCGACAAATGATGCAAGCACTCATCAAACGAAGAACCAAACACAGAAAAATCATCCATAAAGACCTCTAGAAACCGTTCCACCATGTCAGAGAATATGCTCATCATACACCGCTGAAATGTGGCCGGTGCATTGCATAACCCAAAGGGCATGCGCCTATATGCAAAAGTGCCAAAGGGGCAGGTAAAAGTGGTTTTCTCCTGGTCTTTTGGGTCAATAACAATCTGATTATAACCAGAGTAGCCATCCAGAAAGCAATAATGGCTATGTCCAGCTAATCTTTCTAGCATTTGGTCAATAAAAGGAAGGGGAAAGTGATCCTTCCTTGTGGCCTTGTTCAATTTCCTATAGTCTATACAAACACGCCAACCCGTGGTCACTCGGGTTGGGATTAATTCATTATCCTCATTCCTGACTACAGTGATACCTGATTTCTTGGGTACAACCTGAACTGGGCTGACCCACTTACTGTCTGAAATTGGGTAAATAATACCCGCATCTAGCAATTTAAGCACTTCCGTTCGAACTACCTCCTTCATGTTTGGGTTGAGCCTACGCTGCATCTCCCTAGATGGTTTGGACTCCTCTTCTAAATGGATTTGGTGCATACAAACTGTTGGGCTAATTCCCCGAATATCTGCTATGGTCCATCCTAAGGCTTTCTTATTGTCTTGAAGCATGGTTACTAGCCTATTCTCCTGGTCCATATCCAAATCTAAATCTACAATCACAGGTAAGGTCTCTGATGGGCCTAAGTACACATATTTCAGAGTATCTGGTAGCTTCTTAAGGTCCAACTTTGGAGGTTCTTCAAGGGAAGGAACTAGGTTTGACTTAGGGACTGGTAAGTGTTCGAACTTAGGTGTCCACCTATTGCTGGTGTTTAACACGGGTACTGAGTCTAACACAGCATTCACCTCATTAATTTCCCTATCATCAAAATCTAATCCAAAGTGGGCTAGACATTTCTCTAACGGGTCTTCTATTAAAGTGTTTGGTAATGACTCCTGAACTAGAGTCTCTATCATGTTGACGTTTTCTAAGCTGGGGTCATCTAACTCTAGTGGTTGATTACTAATGTTGAAGATATTCAGCTCAATAGTCATGTTACCAAAAGACAAATTCATGACACCGTTACGACAGTTAATGATCGCATTAGATGTTGCTAAGAACGGGCGACCTAGTATAACCGGTATCTGATTTTCTGGATCAGGCACGGGTTTGGTATCAAGCACAACAAAGTCCACCGGATAAATAAATTTATCTACCTCAATCAAAACATCCTCTATGACACCACGAGGAATTTTCACGGACCTATCAGCTAACTGTAAAGTCATCTGGGTTGGTTTCAAATCGCCTAGTCCTAGCTGGAGGTACACATGGTACGGCAGTAAGTTCACACTGGCTCCTAAATCGAGTAAAGCTCTTTCTACACGGTAGTTTCCTATCGTGCAAGCAATGGTTGGGGAACCTGGATCTTTGTACTTAAGTGTTGTACTATCCTGCAGAATAGAACTTACGTGGCTAGCTATGAAGGCCTTCTTTTGCACACTATGCTTTCGCTTTCGTGTGCACAAGTCCTTAAGGAACTTGGCATAGGGGGGAATCTGCCTAATTGCATCTAATAATGGAAGGTTGATAGTGACCTGCTTAAACACTTCCATTATTTCGTTAAAATTAGATTCCTTCCTAGTAGGTGCTAACAACCTTGGGTATGGAGCTCTAGGCATGAAATCAGTTCTCTGAGGGGTTGCCTCAGGTTCGTCAGAGACTTTATCAGTCTCTTCAACTATTGGATCAGGGTGAACTACAGTTTGTTCACTATCAGGCCTAGTTACCTTGTTATCCACTACCTTACCATTCCTGAGGGTACTAATAGCATTCACATGACTGGATGATTTCTCACCAGTCGACATTTCATTAACTCCTCTTGGATTTGGTTGAGGTTGACTAGGGAACCTACCAGGTTCTCTCTCTCTCAGAGCCGCAGCAATGTCACTAACTGAATTTTGTAAGCTAGAAATAGCTTTTTCTAAGGTATGGAATCTTTGCTCATTCTTTTCGTCATTGCTGGGCTGAGTTGGACCAGCCGAATTCTTATAACTGAAGCCTGGAGGACCTTTAGCATTACTAAACTGACCTTGAGCCTGGCCTTTCGACCAAGAAAGGTTCGGGTGGTGTCTCCAGCCAGGGTTATAAGATTCCGAGTATGGGTCGAACTTTCTCTGGTTATCAAATCTAGTGTTATTATAAAGAGCAAAAGCCTGCTCTTCGAATTGGTTGGGCTCTGAACTACTGACTTGATTCATTTCGACCAGTTCTAGCCTTCTAGATAAGGCTTCTATTTGGGCCTTTGAATCGAAAGATCCTTCTACCCTATTAACATTTCCTCTTCCTAGAAGAATTGTTCTTTTTTGGCTCTCTACTGCTCTCCCACTGCTGGGTCTTCTCGGCGATGTCCCTCAGAAGTTTAATCGCCTCAGCAGGAGTCTTACTGTCGAACCCTCCGGTTGACAAAGACTCGACCAAGGTTATAGATGCATAATCTAAACCGTCATAGAGGATTTGAACTAGCCTTAATTCCTCTATTCCGTGGTCTGGGCATTGGGACAATAAGTCATTGAACCTTTCTACATACACATACAGAGACTCTCCCTCTAGCTGGGAAAACGTGCATATTTTCTGCCTAACAGACGAAATTTTGTTCCTAGGAAAGAACTTCTGAATAAATGCTGAAGTAAGTTGGGCAAAGGTTTCAATTGACTGAGGAGCCAAGCTATACAGCCACGACTTGGCTTTATCTCTTAGTGAAAAGGGAAATAGTCTAAGTTTAATAGACTCGTCATTCAAGTCTCTAATTCTGATCGTGCTACATATTTCCTCGAATTCCCTAACATGAAAATAGGGATTTTCGTTTTCTCTTCCTAAGAATGATGGGAGCATCTGGATAATCCCTGGTTTCAGTTCGTAGCTCGCTTCAGTAGCGGCTAACTTGATGCAAGATGGACGTGAGGTCCGGGTTGGATTCAACAAATCCTTCAGAGACGTCATTGCTGACACAGTCTCGGGAGTGACTAGTTCACTCTCAGATGGATTCTCAAGGTCAAGGTGAACTACAAGTCTTCCACTGATTAACCTACCTTGAGGGTCTCTATTCCAAGTTCGCCTTAAGGGCGTTCTTGGCATGCAAAAATTAAATCCTAACAAAAAATTAATCAAACACAATCGTGCCCTGACTCAACCAAATCAAACCTAAATCTAGCAAACAACAAGCATGATGGTTCCACTTAGATTGTTTCTAGACCAGCTTCTATTCTTTCAGAAGGCAACTGGTTACAATTTTAGCGAATCTCTCCGAGCAATCCGAGTTAAATCAAGTTGAAGAGAAACAGGAGAAGCTCAATGGAGCTTTGATACCCCTGTCTCTTTGGCAACGCTTCCCTGGGTTACAGGGCGGCTCTAATCAACTTTAATCTAATCTTCCTGCTTTTTGAGTTAGGCTAATAAGGTAACCAATACAGTCCTTCCAAACGATTTTCCTATAAGCTCGTTACCTTATCGGTCTCTTTCTAGTCAAGATTTTAAGCTTAGGTTCGCGTAGGTTTCGTTTTCCTAAGGCGGGCAAGAAGGAGACGGTGATGAAATCCGAAACCTTATCTTGTATGGCCAGGCCTTGCCCTTTACTATGCAGAAATTAAGTTCCGTATTCAGTCCTCAACATATATGCATACAAAGGCGTCCAGAAAACCCACTAACAGGAGATTCGTGGGTTGGTCGAAATTTACCTCCCGTTCTAGACGGGCGACGAACCGTTGAAGTCGACTCGGGCCACTAATATCCTTTTTAATAGTGTGCGAACCCGAGGGGCCGAGACAATATCGTAATTGTCGTCCGTCCTTGCACACAGTTTGATATTTAAAATTACCCTTCCGTAGGGTTTAAAAATAATAAAAAGTTCAAAGTCCAAAAATAATGTCCAAAAGTGTCCGAAAATAAAAGAAAAATTACAAAAATAATTAAAACCCTAATACAATTTTCTAAATTAATTAAAACTAATTAAAATAACCTAAAAATCTAATTAAGAAAAATAAAATAAAATCTTCGATCTTCTTTTTCGTTCTTTAAGCTTTTCCCTTTTTTAATTCCAAGTCTTTAGCTTTAATTCCAAAACTTGGGCGTAATCTCTTTTCGATCCAAAATCGAACCTGTAGTAAAAAGGAAAAATACCAAAAGAAACGTAAAATAGAACAAAGTAAAATAATAAAACTAAAAATAAAAACCTAAAAATAAATCTAAAACCCTAAACCTAAAAACAAGTCCCCGGCAGCGGCGCCAAAAAATTGGTGTGATTTTATATAGTGGTAAAAAGAAGGTTCGTTTCTCGAACTTGTGAAGGTAATAATTTTAGAAAATAATGGACTAAATCTAAACTAATAAAAATCAGGAAAATAAACTAGAGATGATTTTTATAAAATATGGAGAAAACCAGGAATCAGGAATCAATTATTTCTAACAATTTATGTGATTAGTCGGGTAATTCTTTTAAATAAACTAAGCTCAAATATTGCCAAAATAGGTTTTATGCAAACAAGTAGAGGTAAATCATAAGCATGGGACATCAGAGGTTGTCTACCCAGCATGACCCATCAAACAAAAACACCACTACTGAATGAAAACCGTTTTTTTCTATTACGAAACTATGCAATTTTAACAAATAAAGAATTATAATTAATTAATTAAAAATAGACTTACCACATAAAATTGAAAGATAAACCTCCTCCATCATCCCAGTAAATAAACTTAGCTCATGGTGAAGAAAACTTGCTCAAAAGTTGATTTCATTGCTCAAAATATCAATTACAAAGGTGAATAACGCTGTAACAGCTGATGTGATACGCTTATATGCGTTACAGGAGATGGTTCAGCTGTTACAGAAGAGTTTTAAGCAACACAGCGTTTGAAGCAATAGACAACAGGAAATTTCAAATCAGCAACAGTTGTAAGTGTTGCTGAGTCTTCTTCTCCGTCAGTGATGGGTGAAGAACAGCCGGCCGGTGCAGCAGCAGCTAGTCGGCGGTGACGGAATACTTGCCGGAATTCTCTGTTTTCTTCTCTAGGCTTTTGTAGTCGATTCTCTTGGCTCCTCTTGGTATTTATAGACTTAACAAACCCTAGAGAGAGTTCTAAACCTAATAGAACTCTCTAGAACAGCCCATAAATCCCAATCCTAATCGAATCATGATTCCGGCCAAATACATGATTTCCAAGCTGATTTCACGGGATCTTTTGATGTTTATGACTTGCGTGAGATTACTATTAACATTTGGAACAATCTAGAAGCAAAATATCCTTCGAATCACTTGATTTTACCCATCCAGTAGATTTCCCGATGAGCTGAATCGGCTGATCCGGCTGAGTCGACTCGCTGGCTCGCTGGGTTGAATCGCCTGGTTGACTCGGCCGATCCTAGGGTGTCCCTTATCCATACTTGGGGTGCCAATAACACTTGTCCTTGGGTGCCTTTATCACTTTTAGAGCCCATTTTTTCACAAATCTTTATTCTTCTAATGTACCTACAAAAGCATTAAAACACGTAATAGACACAAAATCGAATACTAACTCACTAGATTAAGGTGCAATTTAGACACTAAAATGTGTCTATCAGGCACCCGGAAAAGTTACTAAAGGCACCCAACAAAATTTTTAAAGGCACCCACCAATTGGATTGGGGGCACCCCTTCTTTAAATTCAAAAACTTGAAAATGGTGGGAAAGTTGGTGTTGCATGAAGAAAGTTTCTGAATTTGGTGTAGAGCGTGTTTTAAAGAGTTTGGGGTAATTCTCAGTTACCCAATTGAAGAAGAATCGAAAACACGATTAAACACATCACTTCTGAGTGTTTCACGCCGGAAAAATTGCTTGAAAAATCGATTCACAGCCGGAAAAGGAAGTTGTTCTTGTTTCGGATTTAAACATATTTTGAGTTGAATTTAGATAAGGATTTGCATCCTAATCGGGTAAGGATGATGTATTTGGGTTACCTAAACCTATAAATACCAAAGAGAATCGAAGAAAAGTGAGGCGAGAGCAGCCGGAAAAGTTTTCAGGAAGAAGAAAAAATCTGCTGGTGAAGAACACATTAAGAACATAAGGCTCCAGAGAACAGTCGCAGTTTCTGTTGCATATTCCTTTAAATTTCTAAAGCTGTCAGGAACCGTACTTTATTGTTTCTCTTTACTTTTCTCTTCAACAACACATGAAACATTTTATGTAACGCTTATAAGCGTATCAAATCGTCTGTGTTACTTCTATATCATTATTGTAAACACTTTTTGAGCTATGAACAATTATTTTGAGAGTGTTTCCAACATGATGAGCTAATCACCATCATTGAGGCGATGGAGGAAGCTATTTTTCCAATAATAAAGTTGTAATTCTTATTTTATTTATTTTTTATAATATTTTATAATTATTTTCTTTGAATTAAAATTGGAAAAAATGGTTTTTATCAATTAGTTGTGTTTTCTTTTGATGAGTCATGCTGGGTTTAAAGCTTTTGATGTTTCATGCTTATGATTTACAACTATTATTTTGAAAACCTAACTTTGGCAATGTTTTGATTAAACTGAATACATGAGTTGTAAGATTTTTATCGCTTGAAAAATTGGCGAATGGTGAAATCCTTAGTCCTAGCTCTTCCCATCAATTTTAAATCAACTTTATTTTAATTTTCTTTATTTTTAGTTATTAAAAATTAGGTCTGAAAATCGAATCTTCACAAGTCTGAGTATCGAACCTTTTACCACTATTTTAAAATTACATCAATTTTGGCGCCGTCGACACGGACTTGTTTTTAGATTGTTTTAGTTTTTTTTAGGTTAGTTAGTTTAATTAGATTTTTATTTTTACTTTGTTCTATTTTACGTTTCTTTGGGTATTTCTCTTTTTGCTACAGGTTTTGGATTTTGGATTGAAAGGAAATAGAGCCAAAGACTTTGGTGATTAAAGACTTGGAGTTAAAGTTAAAGTTTACAGAACGGAAAAGAAGACAAAGAATTTTATTTTTAGTTAGATTTTATTTGTTTAGAAAATTGTATTAGGAAATCTTTGATTATTTCTGGAATTTTTCTTTTTGGACACTTTTTGGACTTTATTTTGGACTTTGGACATTATTATTATTTTTAAACCCTACGGAAGGGTAATTTAAATATAAACTGCAACAGGGAAGGACGACAATTACTATATTGTCTCGGCCCCTCGGGTTTGTACATTGACACAGGAGTTGGTGGCCCGAATTGACTACAACCGATTCATCCCCCGTATGGTAAGGGATGTAAGACTCTATCAACCCACAAATCCCCTGTCAGTGGGTTTTCTGTATTCCTTCGTAATGCGTATATGTTGAGGACTTGAATACGGAATTTACTTTTCTAGTAAAGGGCAGAAACTGGCCATATAAGATAAGGGTTCGGATTTCATCACCGTATCCTTTCTTCCCGAATTAGGAACACGTTACCTACGCGAACCTAATCCTAAAATTTGACTTGAAAGAGACTTATAGGGTATCGAGCTTATTGGAAAATCATTCAAAAGGACTGTATTGGTTACTCTGTTAGCCTAACTTAAAATTCAGGAAGATTATTTTAAGTTGATTAGAGCCGCCTTGTAACCCAGGGAAAATTTGCCAAAGAGACAAGGTTATCAAATATCCTTAGAGCTTATCCTGTTTCTCTTCAACTTAATCTAATTCAGATCGTTCTAAGAGGTTTGCTAAAACTGTAACTAGTTGCCTTTCGAAGGAATAGAAGCTGGTCTAGAAACAATCTAAGTGGAGCCATCATGACTTTTGTTTGCTAGATTTGATAGGTTTGATTTGGTTGAGTCATCCTTGCTTGTGATTGTTTAGAACCCCCTTCCTGTTAGGATTTATTTTCTTAGATTTTTAAAAAAAATATATTAGGAAGTTTTTTTTAGAAAATGTCGAACTGGTATTATGAGGACCAATACAATGAATATCCGACTGAATTTCAAAATAGACATTATCCATACTATCAACATTGTGCGGATAGTAGTCGGGATCACCACCAACCTTTTGAAGGTTATTACTCATACCATAGTGATCCCCATCTTATGAACATGAAAGTGAGCAAAATTCGAGTTCTTTATCTTGGAGGGAGGCCCTAAAGCAAATGCAATCTAGTACTCCCTATGATGATTCGAGTTCTTTGTCTTGGAGGGATGCTCTAAAATAATTGCAACCTAGTAGTCCTTATAATGAACCTATTATGCCTCTAGAAGAATCACACGAGCAGTTGCAATCAAGCACTATTGATCTAGTTTTTTCTCTAGAGAAATCAGTGCACTGAGGATACAAGAAGAATCATAAAGGAGATAAATGAGAATAAAAATAGGTTCGTATTAAGTGTGAATGAAATTTTCGCAAAGAATAATATTGCTCAAAATGATCTTAATTTCCAACATAGTGCTACCCCTGATAATTATTCACCTAGTCAAGAGGACGAGGATAGAATTGGTAACACTACTTATTTAGACGAGGTTCAAACATCTTCATATTATTATGATGATGAGGAGGATAATGTTGATGAAGAACTTGAAATATACAGGCAGAGTGATCAAGAAATTATCACTCCAATGTGCTTCATGATGATAGTGTTATTTCTGATTCAGATCCAAATAATTTTAATGATTATTCACCTATTCAAAAGGAGAAAGATTTGACTAAAGATACCACTGTTTTAGACGATGTAGAATTTTCTTGTTTAGAAGTCGATGATGGTTTAGAGGAACGGGTTTATCCTAAGAATACTGTTTTAGAATCCAACGATTTAGAAACAACAGTCTTTGATAACAAAGATCGGCTCAAAAGTTGTTAAAGGCACCCAGAAAAGTTACTAAAGGCACCCAACAAAAGTGTTAAAGGCACCCACCAATTGGATTGGGGACACCCCTTCTTTAAATTCAAAAACTTAAAAATGGCGGGAAAGTTGGTGTTACGTGAAGAAAGTTTCTTAATTTGGTGTAGAACGTGTTTTAAAGAGTTTGGGGTAATTCTGAGTTACCCAATTAAAGAAGAATCGAAAACACGATTAAACACATCACTTCTGAGTGTTTCACGTCGGAAAAATTGCTTGAAAAATCGATTCAAAGACGGAAAAGGAAGTTGTTCCTGTTTCGGATTTAAACATAATTTGAGTTGGATTTAGATAAGGATTTACATCCTAATCGGTTAATGATGATGTATTAGGGTTACCTAAACCTATAAATACTAAAGAGAACCGAAGAAAAGTGAGGCGAGAGCAGCCGGAAAAGTTTTTCAGGAAGAAGAAAAAATCTGCTGGTGAAGAACACATTAAGAACATAAGGCTCCAGAGAACAGTCGCAGTTTCTGTTGCATATTCCTTTAAATTTCTAAAGCTGTCAGGAACCGTACTTTATTGTTTCTCTTTACTTTTCTCTTCAACAACACATGAAACATTCTCTGTAACACTTATAAGCGTATCAAATCATCTGTGTTACTTCTATATCATCATTGTAAACACTTTTTGAGCTATGAAAAATTATTTTGAGAGTGTTTCCAACATGATGAGCTAATCACCATCACTGGGGCGATGGAGGAAGTTATTTTTCCAATAATAAAGTGGTAATTCTTATTTTATTTATTTTTTGCAATTCCTTTATAATTATTTGCTTTGAATTAAAATTGGAAAAAATGGTTTTTATCAATTAGTTGTGTTTTCTTTTCATGAGTCATGCTGGGTTTAGAGCTTTTGATGTCTCATGCTTACGATTTATAACTATTATTTTGAAAAC
Source organism: Papaver californicum (assembly GCA_023531435.1). Classification (NCBI taxonomy): domain Eukaryota; kingdom Viridiplantae; phylum Streptophyta; class Magnoliopsida; order Ranunculales; family Papaveraceae; genus Papaver; species Papaver californicum. The sequence continues at coordinate 7,168,804 of JAJJMC010030977.1, read as the reverse complement.
CTAACTTTGGAAATATTTTGATTAAACTGAATACATGAGTTGCAAGATTTTTATCACTTGAAAAATTGGCGAATGGTGAAATCCTTAGTCCTAGCTCTTCCCATCAATTTTAAATCAACTTTATTTTAATTTTCTTTATTTTTAGTTATTAAAAATTAGGTCTGAAAATCGAATCTTCACAAGTCTGAGTATCGAACTTTTTACCATTATTTTAAAATTACATCAAGAATCAACAACAACAGTTTGCTTCTTCTTTTTCTTCGATGTTGTTGGAGAATCAATATCATCAATGTTTTTCTTCTTTTTTGATTTTGGTGGTAGAGAATCTACAGGAGAAGCGTTCTTCTTCTTCTCTGATGGTGGAGATTGAAAAGTATCTTGTTGTTTAGTTACTGTTTCTTTTATTCAATAACTGATTTTACTTTTGGTACCCATTTTAGGTTACTTATGCTAGATTTCTCTCAGTGGTTGAAGACGGCAAGAACCCTCACAATGCTAAACCTTAGTGAGTGCAGTAAAGTTGTTGAGTAGCTTAGGTTTAGTTGCAGTAAACTGTAGAATGCTCAAAGAATTTTATGTTTCAAAGTGTGCCATTACAGATTTTGATTTTGTTGTTTGCGCTGGGTTTTTCGATTTGGTTTCAGGTGGTTTCCAAAATCTTGCCCTAGATTTTCAGGTTTAAACGAATTAAAGAAGGTAGCTGAAACTGAAAATTCGGTTATAGCAAACTGAGAAGTGGAGGAGGTGGAGTACATGGATGGTTCACACGTGATGGCCATTAAGGTAATTTTAACTTTTCAAAATATTTTGGACCTACGGATAATTAATTGGGTTCTCCCGGTAGACTATAGGATAACTAGGTCCGGATTTTTTGGACCAACCAGCAAATTACCCATTTTGAATATCATTTTATAATGAATAGCTGGTCTTTACCACTAAGGCTATAAAATAAGTCATTTTTATTATGTAAGGAACTCAGGTATTTTTTTTAATAAATATTCTTTGAGGTTTAATTGATTTAATAATTTTTATTTATTAAAGATTTTGTTTTTAATAGTTTTGAATAGTCTCTAGCTATTGATATTTTATAAGTGAAGGAAATTATGCCATTTTGGTTTACAACAAAAGTTATAGAAATATTTAACGATGTATTTTCCGAGACGTACAATTATCGATCCTAAATCATCTTAAGTTATAATATGAATATTTGTTAAAGGTTGTATGAGAGTTTTACATAATTTAATTGGTAGAATCCGAAAACCTTAGATTTCTTCTACTAGTTATTTCTTTGTTTAGTTGTTTTAATTAATATTTTCGTATTCCATATTTTTATTTTCTAACATAATTTAATTATAAATTAAAAGTAACAATTGACTAGTCATTATGTATGACCCGTACTTGCATACTATCCAATCGACAACCGTGTACTTACGGTTGCACATTTTGGATCCATCAAGTTTTTGACGTCGTTGTTGGGAGGCTAAAAAATTATTATTTTTAGTTTCATTTGAATATTATTAGGGTAGTTAGATTTTTATTTTTCATTTTTATATCTTATTTAAGATAACTAATTTAACTAACAAATTAATTGTTCAAAACAATAGTTGAGAGCCTAGCAACAAGCTGAGCCCCAACCCCTTTTTGAACTAATCTATGAAAAAGGAAATTGCATACTTTAGAAATAGCATCATCCCTAGGAAGGAAGTTCTTCAACTGTTTCAAGAACTCCATAGTCTCCTCACCAAGTTCGCCTAAGGCCGTAAAAGCCAAGGTGCCAAAGATGTAACCATGAGCTAAACAAATATCAAGGTATTTGTTTTGTTTGTGCTCGATAGCACGAGACACAGCCAACCCATGGGTAACATGATGCAGATCATTGCAAAAGGTGAAACACCAATCACATCAAAGTAGGTATCACGCCCGTTTTCCCAGTTGTAGACCAGGATATCATCTGGTCTTGCTTCACCATCATCACGAGAAAGGAATCCTAAGGATGCCTCAGTTTTGGCCTGTACCCCAACTCTGAAGCAGATATCAGCCAAGGTGTCACGAACAAGGTCATGGCGAAATTTGAGACCAACTTCATGCGCACAATGTAAGGCGTGATCTCCGAAAACATCCATATCCGTACCACAACAGGGGCAGGGACTATCTTTGGCAAACAAAGGAACTCCAAGCCTATATCCAAGAATAACACTAAATTGACGAGGCCTAATCCCAATCTTCTGGCCCAAGTTATCTATTGGGATGGCTAGCAAATAATCTTGTTACTCTGCCACAGTGCCAGGTCATGCTTGGTCATACTGTACTTTGTGGGCATCTTCTTCATCATGACGTCGAAGTATAACACTGCAAATTTTCTCATGGGATGGGGGGGGAGGGGGGGGCAATATCATCGACGCAGAAGGATGAAGAATCAATATCACAGACACAAGAAAATGTATCCAAAGCAAGCATATATGTAGAGCTCATACCAGAGATTCCAGAGTTACGTAAGATTTCACCCTGTATTTGTTGTTTCTGTAAACAAAATGCTAAATAACAGTACTGCACGGTATCCTCCATAGTGTACAACTCGATACCGCCTTTTCTAATTGGTAAGGAAGAAATACGCATTTGCAAGCAACTAAAACCTGGTCCATCTCCTGTAACCAACTGCCGAATAAAATTAGAGAGCTGGCTATCAAAGATAGCTTGTGCATCTTTCACAAAGGCTGGGGCAGTTGTACGTAAGGTGAAGTAAAGCCTTGAAACACCAGAGAAATTACGTAACAACTGTATCTCACACTGTGGATCATCTAACCTGTGTATAGCCTCCATTAGCTGCATAGTTTTGTTGACACAAGCAAAGACCATTTGGCTGCAGAAATTGGGATCCAAACTCACAGGGCCACTAAGGAGCTTAACCCCAACAATAGGTATGTCAATTTTTAATGGAAAAACAGAATCCGCTGCACTTTTCAAATCAGTTGTAGGCCAGAAAAGCTCAATTTCTTAGATGTTTAGATCAAGCCCCACAGTTTTTACTTCAGTTCTAATAATCTGCAGTGCTTTCGAAACCATGAGTGTGTCACCTATGATGGTCCCATCATCCAAATACCATGCATGTAAATCTTAGTTACAAGATTGTGATATCTTTAACACCATGGGGTGCAATGTTAAAGCAAAAAGAAGGGGTCCCATATGATCTCCTTGTTGTACGCCTTGTGCTGAAGAGAGAGTGGCAGCACCATAGTACAACCTAGCTGGATTTGAGTAGAAAAACTCAACCACCTAGAAATAGTAGGGCACTTGCCCCTTACCTAAAGTATCATGGTTGTTTTGTCAACAAAATTAAAAGCGTTTAGAAAATCCACCAGTAACATAGACATTGAAGTAAGATTACTCTTCTCATTCAGGATGCGGTTGACTGAGTGAAAAATGGCTTCACCCACATATGGAACCCCAACCCCAAACTGGAAATCACTAAGGTATTTGTTCATGTCCAAATATCAGCCACCTTAGACACTAACCTCCTCCAAATAGTGCCTACAACAATAGGGGGTATCCCATCACCGGCTTAGGTAAAGGTGTGAGAGGGGCACCAGCAATAAACTCACCTAACTGGGAAGGGAATCTACTGGAAAACAAGAGATTAACAACTACAGTGATGAAGGAAAGCAAATCATCCGCAACAACAGCAACCGAACCATTTTATTTTCTAGATTTTACTTTAGGTATTTTTATTTTCTTTTATTTCAAAAAGTGGAAAGTAGAATTTACCTTCAAAAAAGTAAGTAAAAATATCCAAGATTTTATTTTATTTTTATTTTTGTAAATAATTTATTATGAATTTTTATTTTAGGTAATTTTTATTTATTTTATTGAAAGAAAAAACATCTGGCACGACATTTTACATCATCCACTACCGATTTTTAGAACACCTAGGATAGTACGTTGAACCCTGGCATTATCAGCAGAACCACCACAAACCTTAAACCTTGTACCTTTGACCAGTCTTTGACTGTAGGTATATTTCGCTAAGGTAACCTGAGCCTACCCAATTTTATAAAAAAAAACCATACATTTGCACGTGTACCAAAATATGTCGAACTGGTATTATGATGACCAATATAATGAAATACCCAACTGATTTTCAAAATGGACATTATCTCTACTATGACAATATGGTGAATATTACGTGGGACCACTATCAACCTTCTGAAAGTTATGGCTCGTACCATGGTGATCCTATTTGCTATTCACACTTGCACCAGTCATATAAACGAGAAAATGGGCAATACTATAATTATCAAAATGTGAGTTCTCCACCTTTGGAGGATTTAATCAAACAGTTGTTACCTAATTCTTCTTATGATGCAAGTCTTTATTTAGAAGACTCACTTAACCAATTAGCGGAAAGTTCACGTAGGTCTGACATAGTGATGAAAAATTATGTAGGACTTATAGAAATTATGAGGAGTAAATCACAGTTGCAATATTGCTTTCAATGAATTTAACTCTCAAAATAGTGTTTCAAATTTTACCTTTGATAATACTAATAATTATTTATCTAGTCCATAGGATAATGTTAAAATTGAAAACTCTACATGTTAAGTTGAGGTCAAACCATCTTCATTTTATTATGATGATGAGGATAATGTTGATGAATAATTTAAAATATGTGGCCATAATGATCATAAATTTTTACACCAATTGAGCCTCATGCTATTAGTGTTATTTCTGATCTAAATTCTGATAATATTTATGATTATTCACATATTCAAAAGAAAAAGATTTAACTAGAGATACCATCGTTTTAGACGGTGAAACTTTTCCTTGTTATTATGAAGGCAATGATGGTTTAGAGGAACGGGTTTATCCTGAGAATACTGTTTTGGAATCCAACGATTCAAGGAAAATAATCTCTAAGAAAGACGACAAAATTATAGAGATCTCTAAATGTGAGTGAAGGTGAACCACCCACTGATAACCTAAATGGATTAATTGACCATTTTCTTAAATCTGATAATTTAGAAATTAAGAAAATTATAACTAGTTTGTCTAGGGACACTGGCCACTCTAGGCTTGGGGGTGAATATCATTTGCTCCGTGGTTTTTCTTTGACTCTTAGAAAGGTCCCTCACTTGGGGCTTGACCTATGTGCCTCTACCATCTTACGCGATTATATATCTTCGTACACGTTTTCCCGAGCCTAATTATTTCCATGAAGAAATTCAGTTGTTAAAAACCCTTTATCATGTTGACGTGGTTTACCTGGTTTATGATACCAATATTGACTTTGTTATCACACCAGAATTTTATTTCCCAAATGTTAGAATGTGTAAACTCGGAATGTTGGAAAATTTCATCCTTGTTTCAAGGAATTTCCAAAGGTTGCTCATCTTCATAATCATTATCGATCAAATATTATTTATCGTCCATAGGAATTTCAGAATGATTTTGGCTTTAAGGACAAACTTCTTCCTCATTCTTTCTAACAAGCTGAGCAATTTGTATTTTCAAGTTTTTCATATTCCTTTTAATTTCTTGATGTGATTCATCAACAACTTGTTGATGTTGCTGAACTATTTGTTGCCTCTCTTCTAGCACTGTATTTAAAGAATCTGCAAAACTAGAGAATTTTTAATTAAAAGCATAACTATCATCCCATCCCTGTAATTGTTCACTTACATACCCACCTTAAGAAGGTTGGTGCGTATGCGAATAATCATAGGGTTTCGTAGGATATTGATCATATCTATAAGATTGGTTTTTATTATACCCCTGTAATGGTTGGTAGTGTATATAGGGATTGAAAACCATATTGATTATCACTATCATATGTTTGATCTTGCGCATCGTTGTACATGTTATTTCCAAAGGAAAACATGACGACTCATAAGAAAAACAAAATAATCTACTACTAAAATAAGCTAAAATAAATAACAAATCAGTTAGCAACCGTTTTTCGGCAGCGATGCCAAAATTGGATGCGTGTCGTAAATGCAAAAAATTACTTAAGATATTTCCCAATAATTAACTAGTAATATAGCGGTAGTAAGGATTGTTCCTGCAGAGAACCACGTAATTGAAATGTTATTTAAATTAGCAAAACTATAATATAGAGAATTACTAAGGGGATTGGTTTGATTAAAGTAAATAAAAAGAATAAGAAACAGAAGAAATAGATGATTAGGAAGTCTTTCTCCGTTACCAAACGTTAACTATCAGTATACTTATCTATCGTTCGTTAGAATCATTCATCCCCAACCGTAGAATAACAATAAACTCTGCGATCTCCAGAACTCATTGTGTCACTTGATATGAAAGCGCTCGACTACCAAATTCTATCAATTTTCATCACCATAAATAAGCTCTCAAGGTGTAACCGATACAAATGCATTAGAGTTTGTGTATTTAGGTTGATCCTAGCATCAAATGCATAAGCTCAGTTTGCTTACTAGTATTTACACGCGATTGCTCCACAAAATTCATCTACATGGTATCACGTTCTCTACTTGTGTAGGAGATGTTTGACTATTACACGTATTTTACAACTCTCTACTGGCAATAGAATAATCAATAAATTAACTTAGCATACACTCCAAACAATCTAATAATCACTCATAAACATTATATATGATAAAGATAAAGACAAGCGATGAGATGATTAAAACTCCCAATAAACTTGTAGAACTAATAAAGCTTCACTCTTAGAAAATTGAATATATCCTTAATCAAAAAAAGGTTAAGCTACTCATAATATAAGGAAGAAGAAGAAGAAGAATGGTTTCACCCTGAAGGGGTAAAACGTATAATATGGAATGGAGTCTCTCCAAAACCTTGATAAAAACGTCGATGACCCCCCCTTAAGAAGTCTTAGATGTCCTCTTAAATAACCTTCATAATCCTAGAGATTGATCCCACTTCAAAACCAAGTTCTCTCAATTTAAAATATATTTTCGTAACTTTCTTACCCTATGATCGATCCTGGTATAGGTCCCAAAATCCCTTTAAAACTGTTTTGCTCATAACTTATTCATCCGACCTCGGAATAACCTCATTCTTTTTTGCTTTGGCTTTGAATTTTTATTATCTAAAACATAGAGCTGAATACTTCTGAATTTGATCAAATTCCACTTGGTCCTTGGTTCATCTTCACTTTTATGTCAATTTCGACACTTTTTTAGCTCATTTTTGGATGATTCTACCTAACCGAGATAAACAAAAGAAAACAAGAGTAATGCAAGATAATATGCAAGAAATATAAAAAATACTAGCATGGAATTGATATAAAAAGTATAGTAAATTATGCACTTATCAATGGACGAATGATTTATAGCTAGTGAACATATTTTGTGGTTTATAACGAATGTAAATTTTGGATTACATTATGATTTTAAAGTGTTATTAGTTACAGAAGAGTAAAATTGATAATTTAGGGTGAATACATATGAATGAAAACTCATATTTGATTTATGCATATGGTTATGTTTTAGTTACTTTGTTCTTGTTTCGGTTAATCCTTTTGACATGCTATATTTGTTATTAAGATTTACGGTTTAACAATTATATTGATGGTGTGTGTATGTGATATATGAAAACTTTTCTCAAATTATTTTACGTGCACTTGAAAGATCCTTTAAGAAGATACATGCGAGCGAAATACAGGTTCCATCTTGCATTTGATGATAATATTGCATGTCATGCTATGATATTGTATCAAATAATAGAGCAATAAGTGCACGATTTACACCAAGTGGTCCCAATTTTGGTCAAGAACAGAGAACAAGTTTGGAGAATTCATGTTGACGCAAATGCTAGGACGATGTAGAACTTGAGAAGACGAGAGCATCGAGTACACCACCATTTTCCTTAACCTATATAAGACACACTTTGGTTATCATCTTGTTAGAGATAAAATAAATTACCAAACCAACAAGGTGTAATTAACGTACAAGTGCAATTATTTTAGTAATAAAGATAAACAATATAAAGACAAAATAAAGTGAAGACATAACAAAACATAAGATTTTTATTAATAAGGAAAAATTGTGTCAGAAACACCCTGAGACCTAGTCCAGTTTTGAATACTCTCATAATTAAGCTACTACACTCTTGCCTACTATGCAACTTTGGTCTACTGTAGTCGAGATATAATAATATAACCCCTAGTTACTCTGTTTTCTCAATATCCGTGCACCTACAACCAATATATCCTATGCACATGAATCTCTTACCAGATGTCTCTTACTGTCTAGCAGTTGCTCCACAATCCTTCGTGAAGACTATATATTTGTTACTCGACCTCCCTACATATGACGTCAATCAATACATTCAAGGAATTGTTGTATGATTCAATCACCTAGTTTCAATCACAATAAGAAAAGTATATGAATCTTCCGAGTCAAGGATCTTCTATTTAATCACCGAACTACTTGAATTCACAAGGTTTATGCTCAAGTAATAAATTCCTTGATTAATCAAGAGTTATGTTCAAAAAGTGAAATCCTTGATTCTACACGGGTTATATATGTTCAAGATGAGTTTTGTATTATCCCAGTCAATCAAGTATAACAAATAATCACGTTACCACTCTTCAAATCTTCAATATTCAAAAGTAAAAATGTAACACCTGCAAAAAATAACAACTTGATTCCACTATTTAAAGCCGCATAGAACAAAGTCTATTAATGTTAAATTTCAATCGATAGTCCTATCCACATATTTGAGCAATCTTTCAATAACTGGATCTGTATAACTTTTCTTTCACAAGTTCTTGAGTGGTCTTATTGCAGAAAAGAAGTACCTTGAAATAAACAAGAACTCAATACATGAACAAAGCTATCATGAAAGTAACTATTGTTATTATCATCAAAATTTAAAATATTTTTCTTAGCTCTCTGTATATAATATTTTTGTTGGATACTATACCAGTGCTTAAGACTCTCTTTTAAACCAACAATTAGATCGATATTTCTACGTATATTCCTGTTTAAGGCTACATATCTGCTAATTGTTTGTGAGTATCCATTATATGGCTATGGATACTGCCAAAGGAATACAAGTTCCACCAGCTAAGAGCCACTTTCAGTTAGACTCTCCTCTAGACTAATGATTAAAACAAATCTTATGGTGAAATCCAAGCTATTCCAAGCTTTGAAGTGTGGATTATCAAGTCTAATGGCTTCCAGATAGGGGTGTTCCACGTTTTTTCCAAGGTTTCACGGAAGAGAGATTAAATTCCAAGAGGAAGCAGGAATCCGAATAACGCTGGACGCTATTCGAAATTGCATTTTTTATGTAATTTTTTTAGGGCGGCGTTAATAGAATCTTTGATATTACGAGGAGAAAACCTCATATACGTTTCTAGGGGGGGCGTTGTTCATCTACATCTATCCCAATGATCCATCTATTGAATGGTTGCAATTGATGTTCGATCCCGAAGAGAAGGAAGAGATCTTCGAAAAATGGGTTTTTACAATCCGATAAAGAATCAAACTTATTCAAACGTTCCCGCTATTCTCTATTTCCTTAAAAAAGGCGCTTAACCCACAGGAACCGTTCATGATATTTGTCAGAAAACGTAATTTGGAATTGCATTTTGTGTCATTCCAAATCGCGTTTTCTAAAACGCAATTCCAAATTTAAACCGAATCTCAACTATAGAAGTTTAAATTTTCACCAAATTTAAGTAAATTTAAGCAACAAAAACTCATTAACAAGTAAACCTGAGTATCCCAAACATTATAATCTTCATATTCTTCGTTGTGATCCTCGTTTATTTCGTAAAAACCATCATTTTAGGATTGAGATTAGGTTTGAGGGAAAACACATTTACTATCTAACAAATCATTCATTACCAGATCGTTGTGAAGATTAGCGAATACTTTCTTTACTCTACGATTCAAATGTTCGAATTCTTTTGAGTTTGCACTAGAATCACTCATTTTAAATTTAAGAATCACCAAACTTAGGTTACAATTTTCTTTTCTTCAAAAACTCCTCTTATATTTCTTCTTCTCCCTCTCAATAATTCTAATTCTCTAACATAACACTAACACTGGTCCAAATATTTTATTTAATCTAAAACTAATAATCAATTAATTTAACTAACTTAATAATTAACATCTAATTAAAAAAAGAATATTTAAGGCATTAACAAAATTATATGGATAAAAAGATCATATTTTACTTCATAGTGACCTTATAAAATGGGGAGATGGTCCCTCAAATTCTTTCTTTATCTATAACAGTCAAGTACTCAAGTACAGGTATGTTAATAACACGAGTACACGGCCCAGTTAGTCACTCGGGTTTGGGTAATATTACTGTCACCCATATCCATACCTGCCCTTAGTTGCGCCTAAACCCTTCTCACTGTTCAAATAAATAGGAGAATTTACGAGGGCAGAGAAAGCTTTTTCGTTGAGTTTTTTTTTTTTTTATTGGCTAGCTTTTTCGTTGCTGAGAACGGCAAATTAGCTGTAGTAGTAGAAGAAGAAGATGTTGCAGAGTAAATCCTTCAATAGAAAAACTAAACAAGGAAAAGTTGTTAAGGTTTGACTGATTACAACTCTTCAATCCCCACTCTAACCCTAATTTTCATTGTTGTTTAATTTGATTTTTATTTTCTTTTGTGTTGTTTTCTTTATTTAGGTTGTGAGAGAACACTATCTAAGAGATGATATATACTGCGGAGCTTCAGTATGTACAGCATGTGATAATCAAGAAGCTCGTTTAAACTTAACGACACCTTCTTCAACACTTCTCATTCTTGATACTAATGTTGTTCTCAATCAGGTTAGTCTGTGTTCGTGTTTTTGTTTTTGACACTTTAATTTTATTTAATTTTTTGTTTGATTTTGTACTGGAATTGTTACATTTCAGATTGATTTTCTTGAGAATCCTGCAATGGATGATGTAGTTGTACTATCAGTTGTGCTTAATGAAGTGAAAAACCAGAACCTATCTGTTTACAATAGACTTAGGGCACTTTGCAGTAACAACCTAAGGAGGTTTTTCGTCTTTTCAAACGAACATCACAAGTGAGTTAGTCTTTTTGATTTTGCAAATTATTTAAATTCTTAGTATGTTTTGAATTGTGCTACTCATACGACTTTTATACCAACCAAGCAACGGAAGGATCAGACTTTAAACACAAGGGTGGGTAGTATGGCAAAGTTGGTATCATATGTGCAATCTCAGCCCTTGTTTGCCGGTGCTGGGCAAATGGAGTATGAATAGCATTTTTTGAATCACCCATGTTGATGATAGTATTTGATATCAGTGTTTACCAGTTTTGGAGGTGTTTATTAGATTATTTATTGTTTTCTGTTTATAGGGATACATATATCAAGGCCATGGTTGGCGAAAGTCCCAATGACCGAAACGATAGAGGTAGGTTTTCTTGCTTCACTTTATGTGTAGTACTACTTCATATAATCAACTAAACCAGAGATAGACAAAAGTGTTTAATAAGAGAAGAATGTTAATCAGTTAGTAACTTTATATTCAGCAATCCGGGTGGCAACTGATTGGTATCAAAAGCATCTTGGTGCCAGTGTACGAGTATTACTACTTACAAATGATAGAGAGAACAAGAGAAAGGCAACTGCAGAAGGCATTGCAGCAGAAACAAGTAAATTTGTTCACCCTATTTCTTATGATACTTATTCTCCTATAGAGTTTCTTCATATCATGTGTTTTTACCAGTAATTTTCTTGCAACTATTTATTTACACTCTCATTACTCTCTATCACAATGTTATGGTATTTACGAAACTCATATGTTAACCGTATCCTTGGTTTCAGTTGAAGCATATGTCAGGTCACTTAATCGACCAGATTTACTGGACTTAGTAGTTGTGCATCAATCTTCTGAAGATGTAAACATGGAAGACGTTGAAGATCTTAGACCTTCAAAGAGAAAAGCCATCTATACTGAGGTATTTTTGTGTTTGATTACTTTTTGATGTGCATCTGGTGGAATAGCTGATTGCCTGTTGTTACAGCACAAGCCGATGTCAGAGATTACTTCTGGATTGCATCGTGGAATCTTTCACCAAGGAAAGCTTCGAGTCAACCGCTATAATCCTTTTGAGGCTTATGTTGGGAGTGAGAGCATTGGTGATGAGATTATTATTCACGGCAGGAGTAACATGAATAGGGCTTTTGATGGTGATATAGTGGCAGTGGAACTCTTTCCTAAAGAACAATGGCATGATGGGAAATCTTCCTCTATAGCGGAAGATGGTATGAAGCATTTCTCTTGTGAACGTTTACTCCATTTGGTATTGAGTTATATGTATAGTATCACACAGCTAGATTTTATGTACTTTTAAGCTGATACTTCTCCTGAAAATTAATCCCTTCCAGAGGATGAAGAGGACGAAGATGTTCATTTAGTTCCAAACAGCTCTGATGATGCTCCTAGAAATACGAAAGTCGTGCAAGAATCTGCAAATGACACGAATTCTGATTCAAGCCGTCCAACTGGGCGTGTTGTTGGTATTATAAAGCGGAACTGGCAATCGTAAGAGAATGAGATTTTTATTCTCAGATTTTCCTTGAACAGTTTACATTCAATTACACCCATTACTGGACAACATTTTATTTTTATTAATCGAAATAACTACTCTGAGCCACACAAATTTTCGCAGTTATTGTGGTTCTCTGCAACCTATGCCTATGCCAGCAGCTACAGGGGGGATCGCACATGCGTTATTTGTCACTAAAGATCGCAGATTTCCTAAGATCAGGATTCAAACTCGACAGCTTGGTAATCTCTTAGATAAGAGAATTATCGTGGCTGTAGATTCTTGGGATTGTTTATCTCGGTATCCTTCTGGCCATTATGTACGAACAATAGGAGATATCGGTGATAGAGAAACTGAAAGTGAGGTAATTTTTGCTGGACGCCGTTCATTAATTCTTGACTTACCGTGACAAACCTTCCAATTTTACCAGTAGCTTTCCCGCCCTCAAGATAATGATTGGTATAAAATATCATTCTTGAATTATAATTGCGAGTTGTCGTAACAAGAAATTTCATTGTCCCTATTACAGGTTGTTTTGATTGAGAATGATATAGATTCCAGACCATTTTCTGCACAAGTTTTGTCTTGTTTGCCACCTATCCCTTGGTCGGTGTCCTCAGTGGATCTGGAGAATCCCAACAGGCAGGATTTGCGACACTTGCGTGTATTTAGCGTGGATCCTCCAGGTGTGGTACCCATAGATATACCGAAGCTTTTTGTAGGATGACACTATATTTGCTACCCTAAATCTTAAACCTTTGTGCAGGCTGCAGGGATATTGATGATGCACTACACTGTACTCCCCTTCCAAATGGACATTTTGAAGTTGGAGTTCGTATCCTTTTGCATATTCTTTTCTCTTTCTTTTCCTTTATAATTTGATCTCTCTGAAAACAATGTAGTTTCGTACAGGCCCTCTGGATATTCTCTCTATAGTTGTGTTTTTTGTTTTTTTTTCTTTTCGAGTGGCGACTTGTTGGTTGGAGCTTCAGTGCAAATCTTTAATATTATTTATCAGATATTGCTGATGTCACGAATTTTGTTCACCCTGGTACTCCTCTTGATGATGAAGCAACCCAAAGGGGTACGTCAGTCTATCTTGTTGAGCGACGCATTGACATGCTCCCAAAACCTCTAACAGAAGGTAGGTTAGAAGTTTAAACCATTCCGTTTGGAGATCTTAAAAGTATAAAATAGCTGTCTCTTATATTGAGAGGCCTTATTACATTTTTTTGACAGATAAATCTCTTCTTTGTAGATATATGTTCTCTTCGTTCTGATGTTGAGAGACTAGCCTTCTCTGTAATTTGGGTGCGTGCTTCAACCTTTTTAGATTATAGGAGAGTTGTTTCGAATAATATGTAGTATTACTGTATTAGCACACCTTCTCTATTGGTGTCTTTGCTTACTTAAAGACTTTGTAATTTTGAATTATACTTTTGTCTCTCCAATTTATAAGTTATGTATTCCTATTTCCTCTAAATTCAGGAAATGACGCCTGAAGCTAAGATTATTTCTACTAGATACACAAAGAGTGTCATCAAGTCATGTGCTGCATTATCTTACATTGAAGCTCAAGCCAGGATGGATGATAGGTGCTTTAATTTATTACCATTTTCATTAGTTTTTCAAGTTTTTTTCCCCCTCATGTTTATGTGTGGATGACCATTTTCATATACATTCTATTCCCAGCCGCCTTATGGACTCATTAACTACGGACCTGCGAAATATGAATGCATTAGCGAAGGTATGCTTATTTAAGTAGTATGTGATACAGAGTACCATACTCTATTGTCTGAGCTTCAACATCAGGTGTTTTAACGTATCTAGATATGTCTGTGCAGATTATGAGGCTCAGGCGTATTGAGAAAGGAGCTTTAACTCTTGCTTCTGCAGAAGTAAAATTCCAAATTGACACTGAAACTCATGATCCTCTTGATATTGGTATGTGATCTTATGTGCTACCACGAGTAAAATGTGCTGGATTTATTTCAATTGTAGCTGAAATCCACATTTTTTTGCAGGAATGTATCAAATTCAGGAGGCAAATCAAATGGTTGAGGAATTTATGCTTGCTGCTAATATTTCAGTTGCAGAAAAAATCTTGAAACACTTTCCGGTGTTCTCACTACTAAGGTATGATCTTGCATCACTATACCATGTTCTTCATATGAATGTTCTGTTCCTTCTCCTCGTGAAAAAAAGTAGTCTATCCTTCAAACCTGATTTGAGGTGCTTCTTACACCGGCAAGTTGCCCGATAATTAGTCGACATACAACTGACCGCTGTTGATTTATTGTTGCAGGCGCCATCCGAGTCCTACCAAAGAGATGCTTGAACCTTTGCTGCGTACTACGGCTGCTCTTGGTCTGGGTTTGGATGTGTCATCTTCAAAAGCCCTGGCTGATTCACTTGACCAGGCTGTGGTAGGATTATTTATCTCTACTATTTACTTCCTTTTCATTTACTTGAGCCATCACTGTTAGCATTATGAAGACTACTCCTTGTCTGTAGAAAACGTGAACAAACTAGGATTTAAAGTTAAGATTTTCCTTTATTATGTTATCTGCGGCTGATTAAATACTCCTTACTTGACAGGCTGATGATCCATACTTCAATAAGCTTATTCGTATATTGGCGACTAGATGCATGACTCAGGTGCCTGCACTGGATACCTCTGACCACTAATTTATTATTGTTTAGGCTTCTCTGGGTTAGGTATTCTAAAGTGTTTGTGTCTTATTTTTTTACTCGTTGCTTTTTATTCTTTTAGGCTGTTTACTTCTGTAGTGGGGACCTCACCCCTCCAGAATTTCTGCATTACGGTCTTGCTGCAGCTCTATATACTCATTTTACTTCCCCAATTCGAAGATATGCAGGTCAGTTGTGATGTAATTTGCTAAAGTTACTTAATTCATCTGTTTCTTATCATCTGGTAATAGAATCATTGCTGGTTGGTCAGACATGAATTTACCTATATTTGAAAACTCCAGCAACGCACTCATACATGGAAATGGACATTTAGATAGTCTCATCTGTTAGTGTGATGAACTCACTTCTATGCATAGGTGCCTTGTATAGTTGTGTTGCATCTATCAAGTACATGAGATTAGAGAACCTGACCTGGTTATGCTTCATTTTCATGCAGATGTCATTGTACACAGATTGCTTGCCGCAGCTTTGGGGATTTATAAGCTTCCACCAATATTCCAAGATAGACCTCAACTTACTAGCATTGCTGACAGTAAGTACCATTTGCAAACTCACTGATCTCTTGTAGGCAAGCATGCCATATATTTAGGAGAGTATTTCCAAATCGTTTGATATAATTGCTTTTAGATGACCAAGCATTTGGTTTTCTTTGACCCGAATCATATAGAACATGACATGCTATCACCTATCATATGCTTTGTAATACTGATACGGGAATGGTCCTTAGCTCCTTTTTAGCATCAGCAGTTACTAATTTTATGCTTCTTTTCAGATCTAAATTACCGGCATAGGAATGCTCAAATGGCAGGGCGAGCCTCAGTCGAGTTGCATACACTCATATATTTCAGGAATCGGTATGCTCTCTTTCTCTCTCTGACTGAATTGTATTATGTTGCAAGGCCAATGGATACTGAAGCAAGAATAGTGAAGATAAGATCCAATGGATTTATTGTATTTGTGCCCAAGTATGCCTTCTATCTTGTTCTCTGACTGACTGAATTGTAAATTTTTATGTTGCAAGGCCAACGGATACTGAAGCAAGAATAGTGAAGATAAGATCCAATGGATTTATTGTATTTGTGCCCAAGTATGCCTTCTGTCTTGTTGTGGCTCTTCTCTAATCATTTACACCTGAAGTGTTACATCAGATATGGATGTAACGTGGGTTGTTGAATGCAAAAACTGACAAGGCTATATTATGAAATTGTATAGGTATGGTATAGAAGGCCCCGTGTACCTGACGTCGAAAGGGGACAAGGGTGGAGGGGAGTGGTTTGTGGATGAGGAGCATCAGAAGGTTAAAAAGATGGATGGCAGCATCAGTTACAGCGTTCTGCAGGCAGTTAAAATTCACATGGAGGTCGTTGAACCCCAGCCCAATCGGCCGAAGCTCCAACTCACTCTCATCTAGAAAGATAAGTAATCTCACTTCATTTAGTTCACAAACTTTAGAAATTATATATGTATAATATATATTTTATTGGTAGAATTCTTTTCATAGTTTGGATATCTGAGAATTAGGATTTGGTCAGCATGAGTGTAAAATCAAACTCAGCCCCTTACACAGCGTTAATTGGGGTTGGGTGGAAAAGTAATAGAGAAACATTGTGATGAATATTATTGTTCGTTTCTTGGGTGCCTGAATAATTTAGACGAAGACAAAACTCTAAAATCTAAACATGTCTCGTAGAGTTTTTTCTTTTATCAAGGTTGCACAGCTTGGTTGACATAATCAAGGTCCTATGTAATAACCTTACAACACATGCAGAACAATTTTGTGGCAGGCTATATCGAACTCACATGAATCCAAATTAGGAAAAAACTTAATGAATGCATTCTGTTACATATCGAGATACATTGGACTTACAAACTTTTCTTCCCTCAACTGACAGTGACAAGACTTTCATAGCAAAACTAATGTTACTATGCCAAAACAGATATCTATTGAAAATTTCGTATTACATTTGATACATCATCCTATAAAATTAAATTGCTGGGAAGGTCCTTTTTGTATATAGCAACTTGTAGTTGTTAAACCTATCAAGCAAGGACATATATAAAGACTGCAGACCAAATAGTTAGGGCAAGAGCGGCAACCAAGTATGTCCACAATAAAATAATAGAGCATTCATCTTGACCCACGTCAAAAAGCTGTGCAATAGTACGTACATGACCACACCAATTGATTGTTGAAATCAGTAAAAAAAAACAAAACAGAAAGGATTGCAGTAAGCTTATGTACTCACCAACATTCATTGCAGGTGGCAAGGAAAATTGAATCATAAGAACATATTGAAATAAATTTTCCGTAGGTAGTAAGCCTAGAGTTTCAGCTGCTTTAACCACTCCTATCCGATAATAGGAAGTATCATGTATTTTACACAAATGATCCCGATAACAACCAGAGGCTTTACTTTTGAGGACCGCAAACCTGTTCGGAATAAAAGTTGATAAATATTAGGGAATGTTCCGATAGGATTGCTAATTTCCGATAGTAAATCAGTGCGGTTAAAGTTTTCACCTTGGGTAAGGTTACCTCCCAAAATGAGAGTAATGCAGGGTATTGCACCATTCCTACACAATTGAGTTGTTTTGAAGTAACAAAGTAGGAATATTAATCAAAATCGAGTTTATGATTAGAAGATTTGCAGGTATTCAAGCCAAAAGGTGAACATAGTACATACCCTAACAATGTAACCGAGTCTTGGATCACTCGTAAAGGTGCATCGTCACCGATGATTAGGTTTTTCAGCCATGTCACTGCTCCGAAGATGAGCCCTAGAACCTAATAACTTGAACTGAATCAGCTGTGGAAAATAGTAGAAGATTGCATACATGCAAATTAATCATCAGGTTAGAACTTACTGCTGCAATGGTAGGAGGTGTAAGTAGTTCTTCCACAATCAGATGAAGAAAACCCTTTAGTTTGGCCAAGAATGTTATGTTTCTGATCTCCCCAGTATTAGACTTGTTTCGTACAATCTGCATCAGGATATCAAGAATCTGTAATAATATCTTTACACTCCTGCTTGGAGAATTTCATGAAATGCAAAAGAACCATAAGACTGTCATCGAGAACTATTATATATATCCTTACAGCTTGGTTTTTTGTATATTCATCATCATCGATGCTCTTTGTTGACTGAAAACGGATAGCTTCCTGGTCTTGATCTTGTTTGTCTGCTGATTTGAGAAGGTGGGACTCCTGAGTAGCATCCAAATCTTGGTTGGGTTTATTTTGGATTGCTAGAGTTTCTTTTGACGCTTGAAATGCTTTATACTCATCTGACGATGAATGCAGAAGGTGGTAAGTGTGTGTCCAAATGTAGAAAACACCAAGCTGTTTAAAAAACAACAATCAGATGCTTATAAATCTAGTATGATCAGCTTTTAAATTGGGTCTGTAATCTATGGTCTCTATTGTGTACACATACTGCCATGGATAAAGATTCGTAGGAGAGACCAAGGGATTTGCAAGTAGCGATGTCTCCAAAAGGGCCACCATCTTCCATACAGATTGCTGGGACGATAATCAATGGTAGGTTTCCTAGATTTTCCTGCAGAATGATCAGTTGAGCAGTATAATTTTTTTATTAGGTTACTAGTTTATGAATTTGAAGTGTGCGCAAAGCAATTTTGTGTGTCAGAGAGAAATCGAGTAGAAGACAATTAAGAAAGTAACCTGCTGAACAGCAAGCAATGACGAGACCTGCAACATGGGGTTCAGGTTTAAGTAATTTGACCACAACCTATATTTATTGGCATAAACCACCTGCAATGCATTTCATCAGATCGATCATATCTTAGGATGTGTGTTCATCTCTTCTATTTGTTTTCTACATCAAATTTAGTAAATGCTGTTTAGTAAAGCAGGTTACTTTCTTAACTTTATAGGTTTACCATGAAATGATGTCCTAAAGGGTAACAGTTTTAGAGAAACTTGCGAACACCAGAGCTGGAGAGAATACTACGAAAACTATCTGCATATTTCCATTTTTATGCGAACAGCTTAGCAGTGTAAAACTTACAAGCACAAAAAGAGATGGTAGTACCTATTATTATGTATACCTTGTTCATGTGTTTGCGAGCATCAGCAGATAGAAGATTGCAATATTTAGTTGCCATGAAAGCTCCAAGAACAGTTATTGTTAGAACCTCCAACACTGGCATGCTGGCCTCCTCCAACAGTTCACAGAACCTTCCGTCCATTTCTGGTTGCTCTCTTGATATGACAGGCAACTTTAACTTGAAGGGTGATTTAGGGGCTCCCACATTTGTAGAGGGGCTCCCATAATAAGACGAAATAGAGACATTTGAAGTAAAATTCAGAAACCTCTTATCCATCATATTTTGATAATGGCTAAAATACCCCTGATTAGTTAAAAACTAATTAGCTAATAGATTAAGTTAATCATGATTAATCGAAAATAATCTTAAACTTAATCAAAATCTAAATTTTTTTCTTTTTGGTTTGGTGGGAAGAAAAATTAGAAGAAATATAAGATAATTTTGTAGGATTTTTTTTAAAACCCTAGATTTTGATTCAAACAACCAGAGCATAACTGGGATACATCTAACTTAAACTCTTGGTCTTTTAAGGGCTCAAATTGGATGAAATTACGGACAAAAAGATGATTTATTTTTGATTCAGAGAATTTTACGGTTGGGTTTTCATGTCGAACCCAATCGTAAAAGCTATTCACGGTTGGGTGTTCTTCCCAACCCAACCATAAACAGAAGAACAACGGATGAACACCAAATCGTAACAGTTTTACGGTTGGGTTTTAGCATCGGACCCAACCGTAAATAATCTAAAAAAAAATTCTTATTCGAGATGATTTATGGCTGGTATTTGCCAAAAATCCCAACCGTAAAAACTAATTTTAGTTTACAATTTCATCCAAAATTTACGGTTGGGTTTAGGCTTCCCAACCCAACCGTAAAACATCTTTTGGAGTATTGAGTTTAAGGTCAAATTTGGGTTTAAAAATCAAATTTTTAAACTTATTCAATCATTTTAACTAGATTGAAGGTAAATTGGGTCATTCGGACAAAGAAAAACCGAAAACAGCATAAGTACTAGAATCCAATTTTGAATGATCCAGGAGAATTTACGGTTGGGTGTTGGCTGAAAACCCAACCGTAAAATTGATATTTGGAGCATTGAGTTTAAGGTAAAATTTGGGATTAAAAATCAAAATTTCAAACTTATTCAATCATTTTAACTAGATTGAAGGTAAATTGGGTCATCCAAACAAAGAAAAATTGAAAACAACACAAGTACTAGAATCCAATTTTGAATGATCCAGGAGAATTTACGGTTGAGTTTTGGCTGAAAACCCAACCGTAAAATTGGTATTCATATTTACGATTAGGTTTTGGGTGAAAACCCAACCGTAAGTCTGGCATGAAAAAAATGACAGTTTTACGGTTGGGTTTTCACCCAAAACCCAACCGTAAAACTGTCATTTTTTCCTATTTACAGTTTTACGGTTGGGTTTCAGCCAAAACCCAACCGTAAATATGATTTTTTTTTTGTTTTTTGACTTGATTTTTCCTTTATTGGTTTCCAACTTGAAATTTTTATAAATAAAACATGAGCTAGACAAATTAAAGATAAAAACTTTCTCATACATTGTAACTTGTGTTATATAATGTATATAATACACCCATAAAAAAACCCCTTAGTTTGACGCAATTGTTATAATAAACATAGAGTTAGGGAGAAAGAGGAGGGGATTGTCGATGAGTTTGACGAGCTCTTTTTTTACTCTTAGGACAATGAGTACGAGGAGCAGCACCACCGCCACGAGTACGAGCACCAGCACGACCGCACAAGTACGAGCATAATTCATATTTAGGGTCTGAAGAGGGTCACACTGAAATTAAAGGTGGTGTACCTTATATGCCAATAATTTAATATTCCCACAATATTATTATCTTTTTTTTTCTTCAAATTTTGGGATAATTTAATAAGTTAGGTTTAGATTTATACATTCTTTTTAATATTTAATTGTGAAAAAATTGGGATCTTTTATTTTTATCATATTTTTCACGAAATACATAAGAAACAATTCAAGAAAAAATAAAATAAAATGAGAAAACTCTCGTAGATGTTCGTAACTATTGTTTTTTAATTCTAGCCCATTTTCATCTTCTGGGAGTTCTTTTTAAATACTCATATGTTGGATAGTTTTTTTTGTAACCAAAAATATATTCGGTTCAGTTTTACTTAAAACTTTTGGTCTATATAGGCATTTTTTAAACTCATCCAAACCTTAGGATGAGAATGGTATTTTTTTTAAAACGTAAGGGAACCTCGGTTCAGAGAGTTTTATTTCTAAAACCTATTCGATCGAATCTCAAACAGTAAAGTATATATTCTTTTTTAAAAAAATCCCTAGTTGAAATTTAGGTATAGATTATTTTTTTTTAGCCACAAGATAGGTTCAGTAGGATTGTTTATTAAACCCTTTCAAACTTTTGGCTTATACAAAAATAAAATAACAAACTACGTCAATAGTTACAGTTATACGAAGATAAATCACGGGTTTGGTCAGGTTTAAAAAAATATATAACGAACCCTGTTAACGGTTATTTATGTTATTCAACATAAAAACCTAATATTAATAAAATTAAAACCTTGTAAAACAAATATAAAGGCTATATGAAAAGTTTAACAAACTTCTAAGAGCAAGGACTATGGGGCTTGAGAGTCTCATTCAAATTGAAAGACTTAACAAATTTGACCAAATTTGGTCCTATTATGGGAAGAGGGGAATCTTCTTTCACCCAAAACTCAATCAGAGTCTTGTTCAGGTGATAGAGTGAGTGAAAGTCTTCACCACACGGTACAAGTTTACCGTTTAAAATAAATAGAGAAAAAACAGCAAACCGTTTGCCGTTTCATTAAGTTTAATAAATTTAATACGATCCATATAACTTCTAAGTTTCTGAATGCGAAATCTTTAAGAAATTCACAACCTAAGCCACCTGCTCTTACTACTAATACCCTTGCAAATTCTTTTACATCATTCCTCAACTACAACATAAAAATAATATCAGAGTTAATCAAACTGTGAAAGTAAGAAATTGATAAAAAAAAAACAACAACAAACAAACAAAGATTTAGTTATCAGGACCAGGTTCGAAGTTTTTGTTGACGAGATTACTGATCGTTTTAAAAAAGTGGTAAAAATAGTACGTTCGCTGAGACTTGTGAAGATTCGTTTTAGACCTAATTTTGATTTAAACTAGAAAATAAGTAAAAGATTTTAATAATATTGGAAAGAACTGGAACTCAGGATTCCACCAAAATCACTTCTGAATGATTTCTACAATGATTCTTTAACAATTATAGCTCTTTTATTGACTCGTCTTCATCGTTAGGGTTTCTGCTTGAAGAAAGCCATGGCGAACCCTGAATTCAAGAGTAGTGGTAGATGGAGAGACCTTGATAAACTTCTCTTTTAGACCTGGTAATTGGTAAGTGCATAATTTACGTATTTTAAGTAACATTCCTTATACTTATTTGCTATATTTTGTGTGAATTACTGTGTATTACTATTACTTTTGTAGTTTATGTGTTTTATTAGGTTACATCTCTGAAAGAAGTGAAATTGAGCTCTACAAGGAAGAATTACCAATACTCAGTGGAAATCAGTCCAAATCAAGGATTTCTTGTCACCATATTGTAGATAATTGAATTACAAATCCAACTTCGAAAGAATGAGGTCATTCCGAGTTTGTATGAAGAAGTTATGAGCAACACCGTGAAACCAACTTGGATTTGGTATCTGTTGGGCCTTATTGGGCCTGCGCAGGAAGAGAAATAAGGGAAGCGTTTTGGGCTCACCTTTGACGTGAAAATTAGGGTTTTTGTTGGTTTTTGAGGATGTTAAGTCTCCTAATTGGATAAGGAATCAAAAGGAAGTGAAAAAGTTTAATGAGACTAGGTTTTCTAGTTGGATAAGGATCAAGAGGAGGTTACCAAAGCCTATATAAAAGGGAACCTAGATACAATTTTGGAGGACAACTTCTCACAGATAGAAATTATTATTTTATTAATCAATTTTTAATGGCTTTTGAGAAAGTCATGTCTAGCTAAACCCAACCCCTGGGACAATGGAGGAAACCATATTTCATAAATGAATGGTAACTATTTTTTATTCTTAATGACTTTTGCATTGATTTTTAATTGATTTATGATTTTTTTCTTAATTAGTTGTGATTTTGTTTGATGGTATATGTTGGGATTAAGAGCTTTTGATGCGCCATGTTTGTGATTTACAATTAATATTTTAGAAATCTACTTTTGGCAAAGAAACTCTATGTGACTCGGTCTGTTTTGATTATAGCTTAAGTTTGAACGGCCAATTAAATACCGTATGGTATTTTTGTTTTTTAAAAAAATTGTATGCCGTATAGGCTTTTACACTCTATCCCATGGTGGTTTTTTCACTCATTCAGATGGACTTTCACCCATTTTGAAAGATATAGACTACTAAAACAATCTATATCATAGTCCTTTCTCTAATAGCGTATTAACGATGAAAAAGGAAAAAGGAAATGGAGAACTAAGGGAGACCGAAATGAACATTGGCATAACTCAAGAGGACATCTGTTATTTTAATTTATGAAGGGTAAATTAGTCTTTTATCAAACACCAAGCTATCTCACAACATACTAAACATGATTGTTTTATCCGATTGGTATTCTTAGTGAAAGTTTTATGGTGGAATTTAAGTTTGAAAAAAATATAAGATGTCAAGTCTAATAGTTTCTAAGTAAAGGTTTTGTTGATACTAAAAAATACCCAATAGGGGACTTGGAGTCCATGGGTAACTTGATAGGGAGTTGCACTATAGAATTTAACCCAATGGAGTATTTAGCCTTGGGATGGAAATAAGAAATAAGAGTCCAGTTAGGGGTCAAAGGATTTTGGATTTTGACCAATAAGGTCAAGGCCAGTTTAGTAAGAAAGACGTTTGAGTAAATCAACCAAGGAAATGACATATAGTAAGAAAGAGAGAGCTATGAGTAGCGATGGAGATAATAGTAGAGATGAGTTTATTTTTAGTGCATGTATTGTGCTATTAGGTTTGGATCTCCATTATTTTAGGTGAAACAACATTTGACACTTTTGTGAGCCATATTCCAAAGTCCCGTGAAAGAGAACTTGTAATCCAAGCGAAAATTCACTTCACGTTGAATGCTAATCCAAATGATACTGGGTTTATAAGAAATTGTTCATTGAAATAGCACTGAGCGTAAGTCCAATTCCGCCCAGGATATTTTTTTTCCTCATTTCAAAGCATTTCTATATCTAAAGCTAATAATTCGGTATTTGTTGGAGTAACTTAAATTGTTATTTGAGATTTGATATTATGAGGCACGTAATTTTTTATCTTATTTTTGATACTATAAAACGTTAATTTTCTATCTCACTTTTGGAACCTTGTGACGTGGGTGTTTCTTTCATGTGTACAAGACGAGGAATTTTACTTTTATTAACGGTTGATACCAAATTCGAGTAGGGTTACTTATGTGCACGAGCGAGTTGTTTTTCTTCTCGCTTTTGAAGTCTCTACCATTAGATTTGCGCTGCCAAGTGGTGAACAAGTTTAAAACCCGGGAGATGTAATTCTTCAACCATAAAGACTTGTTCTAAGAGAAAGTCTAATGGTGGAATCCAAGCTATTCCAAGCATGGAAAAAGTGTGGAATGTCAAGTCTAATGGCTTTCAAGCTGGGATCCTCCATTCTTTTCCCAAGGCATTTTCCAAGGTTTTATGGAAGATAACTTGAAATCCAAATTAAAACGTCAATCTGAATTGCTTTCAAACTTGTGGTTGATTTTGGTTCTAAATCTGATTTCTAACCGTCAATTTTGTGGGCCAAAAATGAACGTAAATCGAATTGGCATTTTGGAACTCATTTTACCTTTCACCGTTAGACATGAACTTCCATAATCTATTCCAAGTGTTGATGTGTCATGGAACTTGCAACATAGGATTCTCCACCGTAAGACTTGCTTTGGAACTAGTTTGGTTGTTTGGGCTCATACCATATGCAATGTATATATTGTGTAGGACTAGGAAAGTTTAATACTAAGAAAGATAGGAAGCCCATTAGGCTTAATGCACCAGATTGTTGATCCAATTGTTCAACAATGTCCATTATATTGATTGCAGTGGTACAACATTGAAATGGAATGCATGATCATTACAATTCTTACAAATACAACAGTATCTCATTATCCATTCAAGAATTTAGATAATTTAGAATTTACGTAACCAGATGAAAAATCTGAACGTCATGTATTGCCACTACTGGAGTAAGGACTTAATGACACCATAAAGTTTCGATCGAGAAGAAAAACAACTGGGCCTCAAACAATTCACTATTTCGATCATATGTTGTCATATGAGTTCAATGCGTATTCTGTGAAGCTTCGTTTGGGAAACTTGGTTCGACCGAAGCTGAGATGAAACTTCGTCGATAGTCTTGCTCAGCTTTGTGATATTCTCTTCTAGTTTCTTTCGTGTTTTCTGTTTGTTGACAATTGATTCACCACCCATGTTAATGTTAATGTTAATGTTAATGTAAGTGTGATTTTTTTCAACACTGAAGTGTATACACGTAATGTCTCACTCACTAGCTTTAAAAAGTAAATCCTTGTACTGTACCTCCCAAGCTTCTTCTTCGTTATAGATAAAATCTGGTAGCTTTCTCAACAAATCTTTTCTATCTGCCCCAGCTATGGACTTGCTAATCTGTAATACGACATAATCAGTCCACAATTAGACCGAAAACATGTTTTTTTACCGTAAGAATGAAGACAAATAACAACCTAGCTGCAATGCTTGGTCTGTGATACCCAATAGTTGATGATAAACTAAAATACCTGAGGTGCATATAGACAACCTAGTGTTCCAACAATGATTCCACCCAATACGAATGCACCAATAAAGAATATTTCCGTTTGTGGATTTTCCAGCATTACCACTGTCAGTTCCCAAATCAAAGTAGGCAATTTCAAATTATCAGTAAAAAACAAAATTTCTCACAGACAGAGAGGGAGGTTTTGGCTTTTTTTTTTGGTGTACTTTCTTTTACTCTTTTGGTTTTGCAGGACGACTTCAATTTCATTATTTCATTTCTTTTTTCTTTCCGTTTTTCATACAATCCTTAAGTAAATTTTATTTACTTGTATCTTTCCAAGTTCCGTAAAGTAGAGGATTTTCACTCAAGATAACTTGGGTTTGGGTTCAAATAAGCAAGTATATGGAAGCATTTACAAATAGATTGCCTATAGATGTGAGAAGATTCTCTGTCACACAACTAGAATGGCATAGCTGACGCACAGCTCAAATTGCATGGCTGACAGACACTGAATTCTAAATTAAGTGGTAATCCATCCGCATGATATATGCAATGTGCATTAGAATATGTAAAAAATACCATACCGGCAGAAAAAAAAATGCTTGGCTAAAATATGTGTACCTTGCTTGTACTGTTAGTCCTCCTACTTGTATATCTTGTATGCTTTATATGGCTCCGGCAGATAGGATTCATGAAACACGAATTACCAGGGCTAATGTTTATGATACAGTGGCATGGTGGCTTCCAATTCGAACCTATCAAAATACAAAATGGGTAAATTGTTCGCAAAAAATATCATCTTTACCAACATGCAACTTTACACCAATAACATATGCGCCCTTGGATTAATCGATCAAGTGATGTGTATGAAATATCCAAAAGGTCGTCATACACATTCAAATATAACCAATCTCAATTATCCACACTACCTAATGAACACAGCTATATTGAATAAATGTCTTTTCTATACGGTGCCTAAAGTAGTTCCTAACTCGTCACTTAGTTACGGATCAAAATAACAATTATTGCAATTCACAAATCTATATTCAAAATGATAAATTAATCACATCTACATGAGTATATCTTAATAAACACGAAAAATATTTTCACAAGAAAAACGTAAGAATTGAAATTCACACCTCTTAAAAAGTTAATAGCTATGAATTAGAGTAAGAAAAACTTACCGGATGATAGCGCAAATTGAGGACTCGTGAAATGGGCAAGCGAAGTAGTGAAAATAGTCATTGTTAGTGTGAGGGTATTAAATCCCTAACACCACGTATTCAAATACTATGGAAAGAGTATCAGATAATGATAGAACGAGAAACACTGAAACAAAACTCTTTGATAAGTACTGAAACAGATATCTGACAGACAGCTTCATTGCATGATCGACATGCAAGTTGCGGGAAAGCATGATGCACTGTACACCTTCGTTGCATGACTGACACACAAGTTGCGGGAAAGCCTGACACAATGAATAAAACTGACAAACATTAATGCATGATGGACACGTCTCAGTTGTATAGGTTGCGGAACAAAAGAAGCTAAAGCATGACAAGTTACTTTCAATGGCCACATGTCAGACATGCCATAATTTTAATAAGACCGCAATATTCATCCAAATCCAAAAACAATAACTCGAATACAAATCCGCAGAAGAGGTGCGGGTCACCAAGCGGAAAACTAAGGGAAATAAGAAGCACACATGTCAAGCCTTGCGGGAAATACAAATAAGAATGCGGGATAAGCTTCGCTCCAAAGTCTGGATAAGAACTAATAGGTGAAAAGTTTAGATTAGAGGAACCCATGATATTTACTATAAATATCAAACTCCAAAACAGAAAGAAGGGACTGAAAATTTTGGAGAAGGAATAGGATCAGAGGAAAAAGTTTAGGTAAGAGTATTGTGTCAATTAATTATAATCTTAGTACAACGATTCTTTTATAAATTTTACTTGATGCAAATAGCAATTGATCCATTTGTAACATACAACCATGAATACGAATCATCCAAATCTTTTACTACCCGTGGATGTAGACAATCCGTTGCCGAACCACGTCAAATAATTGTGTTGATTCATATATCAATTTTTTGTTCTTATTGTTAACATGTTTTGTTTTCATTATATTTGATTTGATCTGACTTATGTTTTTCTGACTCATATGGTTGTGATCCAAAGATCTGATTTTTGGTACTCACTATTTGGCGCTAGAAACAGGGAGGTAGTACAGAATTTATTCTACCTGTCCAATTCTTCATCTTTAAAATCTTGAATCCTGTTATCTTAGAAAACCCCTTTTCCTACATATACTATGATTTTAAGTGATATTTCAAACTCTGCATATAGTTTCTCTCTGAACTTTTCAATTGATGTCTATTTCGATTTAACTGTTATGGTCATATACAACATCTTTTTAATTGTTACCTCTCATTTAAATCAATATTTTGATATTTTAGATGATCTCTTAACTACGGGTTTGAAAACTTTGTTCATAAACTTCCACCAAAATATTATGTTTTTAACGATTTTACAAAAAGAATTTGGCTTGAAACCATTAAATTTATGTGTCTCTAATTCAATTGATTGTATAAATTAAAATTGTATTGCAGCTACCTAGTTTTAATTCTCGTCAAAACAGAAAAATAAGTTTTGAATTGAATTTCTCAACTTGCTTGTGACTTATTTGCAAAAAATGATATGATGAACCTATGAAACCTGATTTAAATTGGAAATTTGTCTAGCTTTTATGTGATATATAAAAATTTAATTAGAGATAGATTTTTTCTATCAATCAAATTATTTTATATATATATTACGGATGTTAAAATTTTATGAAACACATATCTCATTATCTGAACTTTTATTAGAACATCAACAAAGAAATTTCTACAACAAAACTAGATTGAGCAAAGAAGACATTATAATATACCAAAAGAAATTAGATAAATGGAGACAGTCGTAAACAAAACCGTACAAGAACAAGATGTCGATATAAGAAATTTGGAGAATCAAACAATAGAGACTCTTCCAGAAATAGAAATAGTAGAAGATTCTCAAGGACCGCGACCCTTGGATGCTCAGGAAAATATCCCAGTTAACCAATCAATTAACCAACCACATGAAGAAGCATCACAAAACAGGAGTGATCTTATCAATCAATTATTTGAAGAGTTGAATGGAATGTAAGGCACAAAAAACTTATGCAGAAACAATTGCTCTGTTAACGCAAGAGAATCAGATGCTCAAACATAAAGCCCAACAGGATGCGGAAGCATCTGTTACCAGTTTACAGGGGCAGGAAGTAAGTTCAAAAAGATCTGCAAAAAGTAAAACAAGGATCAATAAAGATCAAAGAGTGAGATGAGAGATTTGACAAGATTTGTATTAAATAGAAGAGGATTGAAACTGACGAAACCGTCGAAACAATAAAGTGGAGGAAAGAGGAACTTTATCAGAGACCTGATTTTTTCGAAACCGTCAAAACTGTCAGAAAAGTAAAGCTAAACGTGGGAAGAAAATTTATTAATGGCGTGAAAATCAGAAAAGTAATAACTATTTTTCCTTTTTCAAATTTTTACCATATGTAAAAATTCAAAAGAAAAAAGGGGCAAATTGTAAATCCATAACACCACGTGTTCAAATACTATGGAAAGAGTATCAGATTATGATGAAACGAGAAACACTGAAACAAAACTCTTTGATAAGTACTGAAACATACATCTGAAACCTTGATAAGTACTGAAAAAAATATCTGAAACAAACAACTTCATTGCATGATCGACATGCAAGTTGCGGGAAAGCATGGTGCACTACACACCTTCGTTGCATGACTGACACACTAGTTGCGGGAAAGCCTGACACAATGAATAAAACTAACAAACATTAATGCATGATGGACACGTCTCAGTTGTACAGGTTGCGGAATAAAAGAAGCTAAAACATGACAAGTTACTTTCAATGGTCACATGTCAGACATGCCATAATTCTAATAAGACCGCAACATTCATCCAAATCCAAAAACAATAACTCGAATACAAATCCACAGAAGAGGTGCGGGTCACCAAGCGGAAAACTAAGGGAAATAAGAAGTATGCATGTCAAGCCTTGCGGGAATTACAAATAAGAATGCGGGATAAGCTTCGCTCCAAATTCTGGATAAGAACTAATAGGTGGAAAGTTTAGATTAGAGGGACCCATGATATTTACTATAAATATCAAACTCCAAAACAGAAAGAAGGGACTGAAAATTTTAGAGAAGGAATAGGATCAGAGGAAAAAGTTTAGGTAAGAGTATTGTGTCAATTAATTATAATCTTAGTACAATGATTCTTTTATAAATTTTACTTGATGCAAATAGCAATTGATCCATTTGTAACATAAAATCATGAATAAAAATCATCCAAATCTTTTACTACCCGTGGATGTAGACAATCCGTTGTCGAACCACGTCAAATAATTGTGTTGATTCATATATCAATTTCTTGTTCTTATCATGTTTTGTTTTCATTATATTTGATTTGATCTGACTTATGTTTCTGACTCATATGGTTGTGATCCAAAGATCTGATTTTTGGTACTCACAGTTAGGAATAATTTGGAAGACCAATAAACATAAAAGAGTGTGTTAATGAGAGTTCCATTTACAAAGAGGAAGAAGAAAAGGCTAATCAAGTTTTTCTTATTGAACTTTTCTTCTCTTAGATAATATCAATGTGAAATTAATTAATTAAGATTATCTAATATTTTTTTACTAATAATATATTTGGTCTAAAAAAATTTGAAGGTTAGGTAATCCAATTTTTAGGGAATAAGCCTAATTTCCTAAGCCAAACATGATAAATCAACTTTATATAATTATAAAATTTAATTCCTAGGAATCCGATTCCCTCTAAAATAACAGATTTTAATTGTACTGGTCCACTAATACAAAGAAATTGGATCCCGGTAAAAACAAAGTTAACTAAATTACCTGAACCAAACATTAATTTTTGGGCTATTTAATTGTTGGTACCTAACAAATATTTAACACATTGGTTTGGTACCCAACATTTCAAATATTAAGGATTGATACCTTGACCAATCATTGACTGTCATGGTCCCGTTTGACCAATCTTTATTTTATTTTTACAAATTCCTATTTTATATTTTCAAATTTATATTAAAATATTTTTTTTTGATTTTACAGTTTTCCTCTCATGAAAACCCTTAACTTCTTCCCCTGTTCTTTAAACTCTTACAAATATCTCAATTATTCCCAAATGAAAACTCTTATCGCCCTCATTGTTCTCCCAAACAAAACCCAATTCTACTCTATAAGAGCTACTGCTTTACTTGTTAGTGGTGTCGCAGTGGCCGCTATCTACAACATCAACAAAATCAAAAAAAAATAATCACAAATTATTATCAACAATCCTTAGAAAAACCAAAATGAAAAACATTAAGAAATTAATTTCGAAGTAGATATCGATTTAATGACATCAATGACGAAGAGGAAGGAAAATTAAAACTTGGATTGAGAAATTAGGGAACATTTTGGGAGAAGAAATTAGGGTTTTCTTTTGGGGGTAAGGAGGACAAGAAAGGAATTGAGTCTAATGGAAAGAACACGAAGTTGTCGATGTAATGTATGGAATAGGGTAGATTCTCCTTCTATATCTCATTCTACATCTCCCGAATCTAAAATCTCATTTATGTGATTCATTGATTAAGTTTTGTTGGATTTAAAGAACAGGAAAAAAAATTATAGAAAATGAAGCAGAAGTTGGAAAATAAAATAACAGCAGTTAGGATGGTATTGTCTGTGTTATTAATTTTGTTAGTTCCTGTGGAAGCATAAGAGATTACGAGTGGTTATAGTTGAACAGGGATGATTTTTTGTTTTTATTAATAGTAATCATCTTGATTAGTTAGGGAAAATGTTGGTGAAAGGTAATTGTATCTGACCTAATTTAATTTGAAAGACATTCTATGAATTGAATTAAGATTAATGTTTTTGATGTTCAAACTGTTTTGGTTAGTTTAGTTAATACAATTTCTCGAGGATGATTATCATATGCTTAGCACTATATTAATCTATAATTTGGAATCAATTCTTTGGAGATTAAAGTTTCAAAAAAGAAAATCTACTAAGAATTATCTCTGCCCTATGTTTGTGCTTTCCGCGATGGTGTAAGGATATGAAAGACCACTTTGGAAGACTTAGAATTTAATTAAAGGTTTCTTTAAGGTAAATTTGTAAAATCAAATAAAAATTTGAAAAAATGACATAAAAATCAGTCAAACGGAGACTTTGACGGTCAAAGTTTGGTCAAGATATCAACCCTTAATATCTGAAATGTTGGGTACCAAACCTATATGTTGATTATTTACTGGGTACCAACGGTTAAATAGTCCTTAAATTTTCGGAATCGAATTCAATTCTTTGGAATCCATAATTAAATTCTTAGGATTCCTATTCTTCCAACCAAATGAGGTACTCCCTCCGTTTCTGGAAAAGTGTTACTATCACTTTTTCATTTTAGCCTAAAAATAGGCCAATTTGAAAAAGTGATAGTAACTCTTTTCCTGAAACGGAGGTAGTATAATAGTGTGGAACTTGTGAAATTTTTAGTACACTCACCTTACACACAAATGGTATCTCAATCTCAATTTTGGTTGCACTAACATGCCTTGATTATATTAATGTCAGTTCTTTAAAACTAGATCAGCAGTTCCTCGCTAGTTGTGAGTCGTCTGGGTTAACTAACTTCGACCTATGATTTTTCGCATCAAAATATTAACCAGGCGACAACAGATTATGGTATAGTTATTTGCGGTTCTGAACCCATAATCTCATTAGCTTTTTCTGATTAATTAAAATATTAATCTATCATAAACACATTCTTACGAAGTTTTCCTCCTAGTTGTTCTCTTCATCGAAGTTAATATTGTTGATATTGTTGGTTCTGCAACAATGGAAAACACTATACAGAAGAAAATTGTCAACGTTAGTGAAATCTCTGATTGATGCATACACAATGGACAGAGCCACCTGCTTAGCAAATTGTCCTTAACACAATAGTCCGCGGGTACTCCTCAAGAATGAGAGATGCTATGCCCCTACAACGGAGATATGTCCAGGATAGAACTTCCCGTTATGACTTGTATAAGCACAATACAAATCACCCTCAAGAACTTAACAACAAGATAGATGTGGAAGGGAAATAAACAAGCACTGCGCAAAACAAAGCAGGAGGAGGGGAAAATAAGTCAGGATAGTAGCTGCTTCTGGTGTAAGTTGAAATGAAGAATTTCGTTTTTCTTTTATAGGCAGAAGAAGAGAATAACTTTAATGGCTATTGATTGAAAATCAATTCCGTGCATGAAGCATAGACATAAAATTTGAAATGGAATTAAAACGGTCAATTTATTCACTCTTTAATTCAGCTTAAATCTCACCGGGTCAGACGCCCCCCACATTAAAGCAAACTTTAATTTTAGTTTTAAAATTCTTTAAGAAAATAATTTAAAATAATTTCTGTTCAAAAAGATAAGTCTTGGTTGACCCGCAGCCGCAGCCACGCCCGCACCCGCAACCACAATGATAAGTGCATAATTTATACATTTTAAGTATCATTTCCTTATACTTATTTGCTAGATTTTGTGTGGATTACCGTGTGTTAATATTACTTTTCTAGTTTATGTGTTTTATTAGGTTACATCTCTGAAACAAGTGAAATGAAGCTTTACAAGAGAAGAATTACCAAAGACCCAGTGGAATTCAGTCTATTCTAGGATTTCTACCCTCCATATTGTAGAGAATTGAATTATGATGCCAATGGCGAAAGGACGAGGTCATTCCGACTTCGTATGAGACAGTTACAGGCAAAAAGAGGAGTTAAGTTTGTCGGTTTCACGGAACCGACAGTTGAACAGTTTTAATGAAAATTACTAAAGGCGCCAGTGGTTTTGCTAAGGGCTTCCTAGTTATTTGAATAGTTATAAGGGCACCAAGAATTTGGATCGGGGCCACCCTTTATTCTTTAACACTTTAAATGAGAAACAGAGCAATGCCCATTAATGGTGAACGAAGCAATGAGTTTGAGTCGTGATGAAGTTGCTGCTGAGCTAGAGATTAGCGTGAAGATGGGGAGTAATCAGTAATGATTGGAGATGGCTGTCAATGGTTGATGAGGCTTATGGATGTGACGCTGTTGAGAAGGGAAAACAGAGCTGGTGGATATGGTTCGACGGTGATTGACTGGCAGTGAGAATGGCTTGAGTAGCTACTGTCAGATGGGAGAAGATAGCAGTTGATAGTAATGTAGAATGGTGTTGGCAGAGATAACGAAGGTGATGGTCATAAGCTTGCTGCTGCACTTGAATGGGTTCTGTATAGCCGGTGGTGTTGCTGAAGCCATGGAATGGAGAATGGTTCATGTGATGATATTTCAAGGGAATTTGCTAAGAGAAGAAAATGGCTGATGCCATTGGTAAAACTCGAGGAGAAATGATGCTGTTGTGGCTAGTGATCGATGTTGGAGTTGTTGGAAGTAGTTAGCGGCAGTTGAAGCTGTTTCTCGGTGTAGCCTGAGTTCGATGCTGCTGGCAATGAAAGATCGAACTAGAAAGGGTAGAGGCTGTCTGAGTTAGGCCTGATGGCTCGAGGGTGTTAGAGAGGAACGTACTTCTCAAGAGAAATATATTTTAGGCGTGTGCGGATTCTTGGAGGAAAAGAAAGTACAAGCCGGGAATTAGGAAAGCTTCCGCCGTGTTGTACACGGAATAAGGGGTCGGTGTTTGATTCCTAAACCAGTTAGGATTCTAAAAATAGTGGTAAACCTCTATAAATAGAGCCAACATCCCCTCTCACGAAAGACACACTGGACAGAGAGAAGAATACCTCCCCGGACATCACATATACAGCCGGAGACAGAAGCTCACGTACAGAACTTCACAGATAGAAGACACCGGGTTAGTTTGTAATTCTTTTTAATTATTCTTTATGGATTTTGAGAAAGTTGGGCTAATTCCTTTGTTAGGGCGAAAGGATGAACTTGTAGAGATGGTTTTCTTTGTGTTTCAAAACTAGGGTTTTCAACTATATGAACTAAATATTAATGTTTTGTCTCTCTCTCAACGTTTTACCTTCTCGATGATTTTTCATGTTCTATGCCACGTATAGTTCATTGTTTGATTAGTAGAAGGAATCGTTAAAACCTTGTATTAAATCGTTTTATGAACATTCTTTGACTATTTACGCCACGTATACTTAGTACTTCGAAATTCTACCATAGGTTGAGAACAAACAATTCTTCTTGAAAATTCTTTCTTCGATTCTTAAACAAAAAGTCTTCCGTGTATTAGTAGCTAGATTTGCTATTTTACATGAGTAAAATCGAGACCCTTTGTGACGAACGCAATTAAACCCTAATCTACAAAGGATTCCCGGAACCTTAACATTTTCCTCATACTATTTTCAAACTTTACTAAATAGTTTTAATTCACCAGTTAATTTAATTCTTTATAAATAAAAACCTATAAAAATATTTTAATCTAAACTCCTCGTGGGAACGAACCGTATTTGCTTTTGTCTACATCTTTCGACACTGTGCGCTTGCGGTAAAACAAAGTCGGTTTTCCGACGCATCACACAGCCACAGCCGCAGCCACACCCGCACCCGCAGCCGCAAGCGCAAATGCAAACGCAAACGCACCTGCACCCGCACCCGAACACGCCCGCCCGACCGGACGGACGACGACAGCGTGCGTGCTTCGGTGCGAAGCACCGCGCGTGTGTGAAAAGTATGGTTGCACCAACTAGCCCATAGCCTTAGTCCTCTCACATACACAAAATAGTCTAAACCCCTAAGGGCCCTCCCTTAGATGCAACTTTCTTGGTAATAAGGAGATGAAACATCTTTAGTTTCTCCAATGTGGGACTAAATGTTCATTCACAAAAGTGAAAATGAGCTAGGGTCCTTAGTGACCCCTTAGTCCTAAGATCCATTCCCACAGATACCAAAAAACAAAACATAATAAGTTCATTTTCTCCAACAATCCCCCACATGAATGAAAACCCGATGAAAATAAGAAATCAGAAAGCGAGAAATACCACTATAGGCAATAGGTGTCCATAAGGTCTTGAAACTTTGCTTAATGAGAAATTACCGGAACTACTTGATGGACAGTGAACGCGATGTCTTGAACTTCCATCGTTTGGTGTAGTTCATCAATAACTTCCACGCGTGATATCACTCTAGGTGCTGTCAAGTTCGTTCCGTTGTGTCCATTTTGGCCCTGGACGTGTCCCGTTTCTCAGAATGCTCTAGAGAATCAGCTCAATTCTCATAGGAAGTGACCCACTTCCTCATTCAGATAGGTGAGTTCCATCAAGAGTGTTTACTGCTACACCCCACTTCAATCTTAAATTGAAACTATAAAAATCATTAAGACTTAATAAAAAGTCATCCTTCACATGCAGTCACACTATCACGTCTACACCATAGGGAAGGGACAGAGAATGAAATTCTCTGATAGTGTTTCCTTTAACCCACCACAAATTAGTTATCTCATTCAAAACCTTGATCTTGGGATCTCTAGTCAGCAAGGTTGTGTATCCTTCATGGTAATTTATTTAATGATCTTAAGCCCCATCCCCCTTGATGCATTACTAACTATCTCCTTTGACAAACCTTTCATCAAAGGGTCCGCGATATTCTCCTTAGACCTCACAAAGTCAACAGAAATAATGCCAGTTGAGATTAGTTGTTTTAGGGAATTATGTCTTCTACGAATGTGTATAGACTTCCCATTATAGTTGCTGTTTTTAGCATTAGCTATTGGAGCTTGACTATACAATGTACAGATATAGCTGGCACATGCCTATGCCAAATAGGAATGTCTTCTAAAAAGCATCTTAGCCAAACATCTTCCTCTCCTGCTTTATCTAACGCAATAAACTCTGATTCCATAGTGGATCGAACTATACATGTCTGTTTGGAACTCTTCCAAGATACAGACCCACCTACTAGAGCGAAAACATATCCACTTTTATACTTAGAATCCTCTTAGTTTGATATTTATTTTGTATCATAAAATACTTCAAGGAAGGCAGGGTACCTCTCATAATTCAAACAAAAGGTCAAAGTGCACTTCAAGTACCTCAGCACTCTAATAAGTGCATCCCAATGTTCCTGCCCCGGATTACAAGTATACCTACTCAACCTACTCACAACATAAGCAATGTCTGGTCTCGTACAATTCATCAAATACATCAGACTTCCTATGACACGTGAATACTCAAGTTGTGACACTCCATTACCCATATTCTTTTTGAGTCTACAACAAGGATCATACGGTGTACAAGTAGGTTTACAATCAAACTGGTTATATTTTTTAAGCACAGATTCAACATAATGAGATTGACTAAGACTATATCCATTAGAATTTCTTCTAATCTTCATCCCTAAGATCACATCAGCGGGGCCTAAGTCTTTCATGTCAAAGTTCTCATTTAGCATGTTCTTTGTGGAATTAATTACATCCATATTTTTACCAAGTATACCCATTTCATCAACATACAAGCATACAATCACACATGCATCATTCACAAGTTTAGTATAAACACACTAGTCAGATTCATTAATTTTAAAACCACTAGAAATCATTACATGATCAAAATTTTCATGCCACTATTTAGGTGCTTGTTTCAAACCATACAAAGATTTTTTCAGTTTAAAAACTTTGTTTTCACAACCTTTCACTACAAAGCCCTCAGATTGGTCCATACAAATTTCTTCATCTAATTCACCATTTAGAAAAGCTGTTTTTACATCCATTTGATATATCTCTAAGTTATGAATGGCAGTAATAGCAATTAACATCCTAATGGAAGTAATTCTCGTAACAGGTGAATAAGTATCAAAGAAATCTACACCTTCTATCTGTTTATAGCCTTTGACTACTAATCTAGCTTTGTATTTTCCACAGTTCCATCTACCTTACGTTTCCTTTTGAAGATCCATTTACAACCTATGGGTTTACACCCCTGAGGTAAATCTACAATCTTTCAAGTATCATTCTGTATAATGGAATCCATTTCACTAATGGCGGATTCTTTCCACCATGGAGCTTCAGAAGAAGTCATGGCTTTTCTATAATTTTGTGGATCAGTCTCAGCTGAGCATGTTATAAAGTCTGGCCCAAAATATTTTCCAGTTCTAAGTCTTTACCTCTTCTAGGCTCAGATTTAAATTCTTCTTCCTCTACAGGTAATGTCTGACTAGTAGAAGGGACATCTAGGGGATCAACACATATCATGCGAGAATCATATTTTAATGGATAAACATTTTCAAAGAACATAACATCCCTAGATTCCATAATTGTATTCACACCAATTTCATATATTTCAGAACTTACAACCATAAATCTAAATGCAGTAGTATTCTCAGGATACCCTATGAAGACACAATCAATAGTTTTGGGTCCTATCCTGGTTCTCTTAGGTGGAGGAATGAACACCTTAGCTACACATCCCCACACTTTAAAGTATGCATAAGAAGGTTGTCTACCTTTCCATAACTCATATGGAGTTTTGTCTGATCCTTTAAAGGGTACTCTGTTCAAGACTCAGCAAGCAAAGAGGACGACCTCTCCCCACAAGTTTGCAGGTAATCCTTAACTAATTAACATCACATTCATCAACTCCTTAACCCTTCTTCCGTTCAGCCACACCATTATATTGTGGTGAATAAGGAGGGGTTACTTCGTGTATAATGCCGTGTTCTATGCAAAAATATCCTATAGGAATTACATACTCACCACCACGGTCAGACCTAACAGTTTTAATGATAGCACTCATTTGGTTTTCAACTTCTAGCTTATACATCTTCAAGGATTCTAAGGCATCATCCTTACCTTTAAGTAAATATATGTGACAGTACCTCGTACAATCATCTATAAAAGTGTCAAACCATTTCTTACCACCTCTAGTTTGAAATGATTTCATGTCAAATAGGTCTGAATGAATTAATTCTAAGGGTTTAGAATTTCTCTGGATATTTTTCCTAAAAGGTTTTTTAGCATATTTTGATTCTACACATACTTCACATTTATGTTCATTATCCAAACTAAATTTGGGTAGGCAACCTATGCTTTCCAGTTTATGCATTGACTTATAGTTTACATGAACAAGTCTACCATGCCAAACATTCAATGACACACAAACATAAGTAGAAGAATCAATTTTATTCATTTCATCAGAGGTTACATTAAGTTTGTAAAAACTATCAGTCTTATAACCCTTTCCTACATAATCCTTACCCTTAGTGACAATAACTTTCCCAGATTCAAAAACAAGTTTAAAACCCTTATCATCTAAAACACCACAAGATACAAGATTTTTGCAGATGTCCGGAACATGAAGAACTTCAGTCAATGTGAGAGTTTTGCCAGAAGTGAGCTTTAGCCCAACTTTGCCTTTTCCTGCAA
The DNA here is from genome assembly GCA_023531435.1 of Papaver californicum. Lineage (NCBI taxonomy): Eukaryota > Viridiplantae > Streptophyta > Magnoliopsida > Ranunculales > Papaveraceae > Papaver > Papaver californicum. The sequence continues at coordinate 7,129,214 of JAJJMC010030977.1, read as the reverse complement.
CCTGTGCTGCAGATGAGTTACCCATGTAGAGTTTCTCCCCTTTCCCTACCTTCTGATAGGAGGTGAACATATCTTTGTTTCCACAGACATGCTTGGTAGCACCAGAGTCTACCCACCAGTCTCTCACATTGGTTACCAAATTGACTTCAGACACCGTGCCAGAAAACTCGGTTTTGTTGTTTTCAACAAAATCAACAATTTTTTTCTTATTATTAAAGTCCTTACGTTTTCTACAGTGCATTTCCATATGGCCAGGAGTTCCACAAACATAACAGGCACCTTTAATTTTACAAATGCCAGATTTGGGTTTCTAAAATGTACCTTTCTTGTGATGACCAGGCTTAGGGATGCTTTATGCTGCTGTCGCCCTTTTCAGTATTGGAAGACTTGTGTTCAATTACATGAGCCTTGTTGGACAAGTCTCTTGCAGAAGATACGTTCTTGTCTTTGGAGCACAATAATTCTTCCACTTAAATCTTCTTACCCAAATCAACCATACTGAATTCACAAGTTTCATGTCTCAATCTACGTTTGTATTCATACCAGGAAGACAGTAATTTCTCAATCACAGCAGACACTTGAAACGTTTCATCTATCACCATACCTTCAGCAAGAATTTCATTGATAATTCACTGAAGTTTAAGGAATTGATCAACCACAGATTTGTCATTTGACATTTTGTATTCCAGGAACCTAGCTACCAACAATTTCTTACTTCCAACAGTTTCAGCTTGGTATTTTGCTTCTAAAGCAGCCCATAAATCAAAAGCAGAAAAGTTGTCTTTTGCATTATAAAAGTCATATAGTGCATCTTCTAGACAATTCAGAATATGATTTTTTGCCATATAATTATTTCTAACCCAACTTTCCAACTCCCTTTCATTTCCAACATCATTCAAAATATCATTAAAAGATTTCAGAACTAATTCATCTAACATATGAAAACTCAGAAAGAACAATATCTTGGATTGCCATCTTTTGAAATCTTTGCCACTGAATTTTTCTGGTCTGTCAACATCGTTCTTAGCCATTGTTACAGAAGAAGGAATATTGTGTTAAAAACAATTTGATAAGCAGGTGGCTCTGTCCATTGTGTGTGCATCAATCAGAGATTTCACTAACGTTAACAATTTTCTTCTGTTTAGTGCTTTCCATTGTTGCAGAACCAACAATCTCAACAAATATATGTATTAAAACATTGCGGTTGCTTATCCGAGAGAGAGAACATTGGCAGAAACTCCAACATGGGTTGTGGCTATTGTTTGCGCAGTTTTAGTGTTAATCACTGTAATAATCAGACATGGAATTCATTCTCTTGGAAAGGTATACGAGTCCCATTTCAAAGTGGAGTAACTAACATAATATATATTGAAATTTATAGCAGGTCGTTGGAACAAATTTTTCAAAATCGCCAGAAAAAAGCTATGACTGAGGCTCTGGAGAAGATTAAAGCTGGTATATATCCACATGAGAAATCCCGCTTTTGTTATTGTTTTATTTGTGTTAATTTCTAAAAACACAAAAATTGGTTTTGATTGATGATGCTTTATAATTTTATAGATCCAACTAATGTTGGTGGGGTTCATTTCCTTAATCTTAACTGTTTCTGAAATATGCATACCAAAGATATGTATTCCATCAAGTGCGTGAAGTGTTATGCTCCGATGTAGTAAAGAGGTAGCTAAAAGATGTTGGAGAAAATGATTTTTAATGTTTTGTTTTTTGGTTTCAGTAGGAATGGATCTTAGGACCTAAGGGTCACTAAGGACACTAGCTCATTTTCAATAATTGTGAATGAAACTTTTAGTCCACATAGGAGAAACTAAAAATGTTGCTTCTCCAAATTACTAAGAAAATTGCATCTAAGAGTGGCCTTTTGGGTCAACACACTTTTGTGTGGGGGAGAGGACTTAGGCAATGGTCTAGTTGGTGCAACCACACATTTCACACACGTGCGGTGCTTCGCACCGAAGCACGCATTCCGTCGCCGTTCTTCTTGTCGGGCGGGCGGGAAGGCCGGGCTCGGGTGTGGGTCTGAGTGTCAACCAAGACTTATCTTTTTGGACAAAATACTTTTGAATTATTTCCTTAACGAATTTAATTTCAAAAAATAAATCTTGTCTTAATGGGGGGCGTCTGTCCCAGTGAATATAATTTTATTTACAACATGTGTCGATATTTTCTGCCCATTTTTTCTTTACATCATTATGTCGACACATATTTACAACATTATGTCGACATAGATTTACTCAGAGATTTATTCCATTATGTCGACACAGATTTACAACATTATGTCGACACAGAATTAATTGCTGGACTGATTTCTCTCTTCTTCTTCGCCTAAAAGAAAAACATTTTCTTTATTTCTACTCATTCCAGAGCCGGCTACTATCCCTGGCTCTTTTCCTCTCTTCTTGCTTTGCTTGTTTATTTATTTCCTTCATATTGCTATTGAGTTCGTTTGAGTGGGCAAGTATTGTAGTGCAATACAATACTTGTATCGGGCAGTTTTATCCTGGACACAACTTCACTGTTGGGTATTTAACATCATTCATTTTTGAGGCGTACCGGTGAACTATTGTGTTAAGAACAGTTTGATGATCAAGTGACTCTACCCTCAAATCAGTGTTTAAATTTCAGAAATTTTATTTACCGTTAACATCATTTGTTTTTCAGTATTTTATTATTGCAGAACCAACAATCTTAACACAATACTTTCTTCTGTAACAATTGGAAAGATTCAGCGGGAAAGATTTCAAAAGATGACAATCAAAGATATTTTTTTTCCAGAGTTTTCATATGCTCGATGATCTTGTTCTGAATTGTTTAGAGGATGTAGTGTATGATATTTATAATGCAAAGGAGAATTTTTCTGCTTTTGATTTATGGGCTGCTTTAGAGGCAAAATACCAAGCTAAAACCGCTGGAAGTATGAAATTCTTGGTAGCTAGGTTCTAGGAATATAAAATGTCGAATGACAAATATGTGGTTGATCAATTCCTTGAACTTCAGCATATTATCAATGAAATTCTTGCTGAAGTCATGGTGATAGATGAAACTTATCAAGTGTCTGCTGTGATTGAGAAATTATTGTCTTCCTGGTCCGAATACAAACGTACATTGAGACATGAAACTAGTGAAGTCAGCATGATTGATTTGGGTAAGAAGATTCAAGTGGAAGATTTACTGTGCTCCAAAGACAAGAACGTGTCTTATACAAGGGACATGTCCAACAAGGCTAATATAATTGAACACAAGTCTTCCAATACTGAAAAGGGTGAGAGCAGCAAACGCAACCCTAAGAAAAGTATGTTTCAGAAACCCAAATCCGGCATTGGTAAAATTAAGGGTGCTTTTTATGTTTGTGAATTCCTTGCCATATGGCCATTCACTGTAGAAAACGTAAAGAACTTATAACAAGAAAAATAATACTAATTTGATTGAAAACAACAAGAACGAGTTTTCTGGTACGATGTCTGAAGTTAATTTGGTAACCAATGTGAGACACTGGTGGGTAGACTCTGGTGCTACCAAGCATGTCTGTGGAAACAGAGATATGTTCACCTCTTATCAGAAGGTAGGGAAGGGGAGAAACTCTACATGGGTAACTCATCTGCAATATATGTTACAGGAAAAGAAAAAGTTGGGATGAAGCTCACTTCTGGCAAGACTCTCACATTGAATGAAGTTCTTCATGTTCCGGATATTTGTAAAAATCTTGTTTCTTGTGGTGTTCTAGATGATAAGGGTTTTAAAATTATAATTGAATATGACAAAGTTGTTGTCACTAAGGGTAAAGATTATGTGGGTAAGGGTTATAAGACTGAGGGTCTCAACAAACTTAATATAACCTCTGATGAAATGAATAAAATTGATTCTTCTTCTTATGTTTGTGTGTCATTAAAAGTTTGCATGGTAGACTTGGACATGTAAATTATAAGTCAATGCATAAACTGGCTAACGTAGGCTGCATACCCAAATTTAGTTTGGATAATGAACATAAATGTGAAGTATGTGTAGAATCAAAAATGCTAAAAAACCTTTTAGAAAAAATGTTCAGAGAAATTATATACACTTAGAATTAATTCATTCAGACCTAGTTGACATGAAATCAACTCAAACTAGAGGTGGTAAAAAATGGTTATAACTTCCATAGATGACTGTATCAGGTACTGACAGGTATACTTGCTCAGGGGCCAGGACGATGTTTTAGAAGCCTTTAAGATGTATAAACTTGAAGTTCAAAACCTTAAAGATATTACCATTAAAAGAGTTAGGTCTGACCATGGTGGTGAGTAGGAAATTCCTATAGGATAATTTTGCTCACAACATGGCATTATTCATGAGATCACTCCCCCCTATTCACCAAAATCTAATTGCCTGACTGAACGGAAGAACCGAACCCTTAAGGAGATGATGAATACCATGTTGATTAGTTCAGGTTTACCGACAAACTTGTGGGGGGAGGCCGTCCTCTCAGCTTTGCTATATCATGAACATAGTACCCTTTAAAGGATCATATAAAACTCCATATGAACTATGGAAAGGTAGACAACCTTCTTATGTATACTTCAAAGTGTGGGGGTGTTTGACTAAGGTTTCTATTCATCCTCCTAAGAGAACTAAGATAGGACCCAAAACTGTTGACTGTGTCTTCATAGGGTATCCTGAGAATACTAGTGCATATAGATTTATGGTTGTAAGTTCTGAAATTTATGAATTGGTGTGAATACTATTATGGAATCTAGGGATGCTGTGTTCTTCGTAAATGTTTTTCCATTGAAATTTGATTCTCGCATGATATATGTTGATCCCCTAGATGTCCCTTGGACCATTCAGACATTACCTTTAGAGGAAGATGAAGTTGAATTTGAGCCTAAAAGAGGTAAAATGCTTAGAACTGGCCAGACTTCATAACATGCTTAGTTGAAACTGATCTACAGACTTATAGAGAAGCCATGAATTCTTCTAAAGCTCCATGGTGGAAAGAATCTACTATTAGTGAAATGGATTCCATCACACAGAACGGTACGTGGAAGATTATAGACTTACCTTTAGGGTGTAAACCCATAGGTTGTAAATAGATATTCAAAAGGAAACGTAAGGTAGATGAGACTGTGAAAAAATAAAAAGCTAGGTTAGTAGCTAAAGGATATAAACAGAAAGAAGGTGTATATTTCTTTGAAACTTATTCACCTGTTACGAGAATAAGTCAAATAGATGTAAAGACAACTTTTCTAAATGGTGAATTAGATGAAGAAATTTACATGGACCAACCTGAGGGCTTTGTAGTGAAATGTTGTGAAAACAAAGTTTGTAAACTGAAAAAATATTTGTATGGTTTGAAACAAGCACTTAAACAGTGACATGAAAAATTTGATCATGTAATGATTCTAGTGGTTTTAAAATCAATGAATCTGACAAGTGTGTTTATACTAAAACTTGTGAATGATGCCTGTGTGATTGCATGCTTGTATGTTGATGATATGCTTATACTTGGTACAAACATGGATGTAATTAATTCCACTAAGAACATGCTAAATGAGAACTTTGACATGAAATACTTAGGCCCCACTAATGTGATCTTAGGGATGAATATTAGAAGAAATTCTAATGGATATATTCTTAGTCAATCTCATTATGTTGAATCTGTGCTTAAAAAATATAATTAGTTTGATTGTAAACCTGCTTGTACTCTGTATGACCCTTGTTATAGACTCAAAATGAATAAGGGTAATAGAGTTTCACAACTTGAATACTCACGGTTATAGGAAGTTTGATGTATTTGATGAACTGTACGAGACTAAACATTGCTTATGTTGTGAGTAGGTTGAGTAGGTATACTTGTAATCCGGGGCAGGAACATTGGGATGCACTTATTAAAGTGCTGAGGTACTTGAAGTGCACTTTGACCTTTTGTTTGAATTGTGAGAGGTACCCTGCCTTCCTTGAAGTATTTTGTGATACAAAATAAATATCAAACTAAGAGGAGTCTAAGTATAAAAGTGGATATGTTTTCACTCTAGTAGGTGGGTCTGTATCTTGGAAGAGTTCCAAACAGACATGTATAGTTCGATCCACTATGGAATCAGAGTTTATTGCGTTAGATAAAGCAGGAAAGGAAGTAATGTGAATTGTAGATGTGGTAAATAATGTATCTTTCGCTCGGACTTGCGAAAACTGATTTTAGACTTACTCATAATTTGGACTAGAATATAAATAAAAGATAATGACAAAATTACAAGGGACTGGGACTCTGAATTCCACCGATTTTCAAATTCATGTGGTACAAATATTGATTCTTAACCATTTAAGCTCTTTTATGGACTATTATTTTTGTTTGCCAAAACTAGATTTTTGAAACATTGATTGTAAATCCTAAGCATGGACCATCAAAACATTTAAGCTAAGCATGACCCAACAAATTAAATAACAACCAATTAAGAAAAACTATGAAACAATTAAAATAAGTGCAAAAAGTCATAATCGAATATAGTTACAAAGCTGAAAAGTGCTTGAGAAGAAGAAAAGTACAAAAAGAACTGACCAACTGAGTCGCAAAAGAATTACAATGATTTTTTGAATCTACGACATACTCTAGACGCAGTTGAAAAAGGACTATCTTCCTTTGTATTAAAACCGGAAACTGTTGCTTTTACTATAGCAAAAACTGTTGTTATAACTTATGAATTTGAAAGAATAGACAACAGAATCAACAACAGTTTTCTACTTTTAGTTACGGTTTCTTCTTCTTCTTCTTCACGTGATGAACTTGCAGCAACACCAATTTTTTTTGGAATTTGATTTCTTCGAATCCGGCCTCTGCCAGCCCCCCGAATCTCTTTCTCTATCACCTCTATTTATACTACAACATCAACAACACCCTAAATCTCGTGAAAATCTTCTCATTGATGGGAATCCAATCTCGGCAGTAATGAGAATAATCTCGACGTTGATCTGATTTCCTTCCGTATCAAAGCTCGAGAGATTTATTTTGATGTTGATATGCTCGTTGTTGTTTCCAATTTCAAACCCGAGATAAAATCTTTTGATGCAGTTTCCCAATCCCGTGATAATTGTTTCCTTTTTTTACGGTTGAAACAACCAATTTTCTTTCACGGGAGTTATTGGATTTGATTCTGTTTAATATTTTTATATTTAGAATCTTATGTGAACTCTTACTAACAAGGCAAGAAGATATCTTGTCTTAATTCTTCAAAACTCGGTCACAAAAATCATGCAGATGAAGAGAATAATTTCCCGCCAAAACTCAAAATTTGAATTCGAATAGTAGGTGCCTTTATTAAAAACCTGGGTGCCTTTATCAAATCCAAGGGGTGCCTTAACAATTTCTTGGGTGCCCTTAACACTTTTGATGGGGTATTTTTAGCACTTTTTAGCCGATTTCTCCATAATTTTTTATTCTTCCAGAAATACCTACAAACATATTAAAATGCCAAAATTAGTACAAAAATGAGAACTAATAATATTTAGAATTGAGACAAATCAGACAAAAAATGTGTCTATCAAATACCCCCAAACTTATTATTTGCTAGTCCTTGAGGAAATCTAATCTAAAAATAAAATAACAATCCTAACTCACTTTTGCAGGCATCGCGATTGCACTTAGCATGTTCAACACGCCTTTAAACCCATAGGTGTCCCTATCGAACGAGTTTTTGTCTCGTGAGGGTTTACAAGAGATATACCCACAAACCTTTACTCCAAACCCTAGCTACCTGTGAATGATTGAGGGTAGACACTAAACATGTTATTTAGGTTGCATACTAAATTCTTCGGCTATGGAAATCATTACCCTATATGAGTCCAACTTTTGTACACGAGTTTGCACTCAGCATACTAAAATTCATATATAAGAAAACAAAGCTCTACTTAGATAGTCACTCAACCACGATACTCAGAATCTATCAAAGTTCAATTACATGAAAAGATTTCGAAGATGGATATGGAGATGATGAAGTTTACGCATGTTGACTAAGGTGAACGGTGTTTCCCATATCTGTCTAAAGGTCAGTGCCAGGATGAATCCTAATGGATTGAGATACGCTCCCACTGGTCTTACTCCTTATACTAATATCGACTCAACTGGTATATATACGGGTCCCAGCGATAGATTTATTGAAAATAAGACAATTATCTTTATATTATTAAATGTACTGACAACATAATTGGATCAAATTGAATCCAAGCGCATGCTCCTTATCAGCATCTTACATGATAGTTCTCATGGGTCCTGCGTTCCATGCTTGCTTAGGCGACGGAGACAGGGAGAACACACATATATGGCTATCAAAGTGTCAACACTATTTTTTTTTAATAATCATGGAAAAATATAATAATGAGGCTTGATCTCAAACACCCTACTTCATCCTACCGTCGATAACAATTCGATATTGGTGCCCCACCAAATCACTTAGAGAAACACAAAAATTGCAAAAATAAAAACAACAGGTGATATGGTCGAGATAAACTCTGAGATATGGTGACAACTATCATGTTATTTCTAACACCTGAGCTAGGCATCCTTTTATGAATAGAACATTTAGCTGCGCACACCAATTCCTATAGAAAAAGAGCTAAGTTTCCATCTACCTAGAATGGTTAGTGTCATCCTGAATTGTTCACAAGTTTCTAGACTTTGGTGTTTTATTTTTCACTATTTTTTTTTCCTTTACCCCCAAACTTAAATTTAACATTTTCCTTAATGTTCTAAAGATGAATGATTAAAAACATGAACAAGGAGAAACTGTTACCAATCAAAGGAAAGGAACTAAGGAAATATATTACCGTGTGGCATGAGCATGGGTTACCTCCCAAGAAGTGCTAAGTTTAAAGTATTCAGCCAGACTAAGAAAGAATTAGTCACCTCATAGAATCATATAACAATAGTCGGAACAACTGTGGGTCATCTGAATCAAACAATTCTATCCCAAATAAAGGAAACTGCAACAAGCCAAGAAAATGGACAAACCGAGCATACCCTATCTAGTTTTCTGTTTAAGACAACTACATCTAGTTGTGGTTCGGGTTTAGGCTCTATAAAAGGGTCTAGATAAAAATATTTTCATGGGATGGATTTCCTCATTGGAAGGATCCGGAGAATCAGGTTGTAGAGTCTGAAGTAACTCAACTAATAAATTTGAAGCACATAATAATAACCTGAATAATTATGGATCCTCAAAGTTAATCAGATTAGACTCACATAGTTGACTACTATGAAAATGGTGGTCATTCTTAAGCAAATGTGTCGATTTTAATTTCCTAAAGTAATTAGGATTAGTCTCAAAACTTAACAACTGACACATTTGAAATTCAAACGTTCCCACAATTGGAAGAAATTTTTTTGGTGAGAAAACAAAGTCAATCTTAGTATTATTTCTTAGGTGAACCACATCAACCAGAGGATGGGTTTCTAACAACTGAACTTCTTTTTGGGCATCAACAGGCTTAAAGAATCTAGTTTGAAGATGATCTTGAAAAATAATAGAGGTGCTAATGTCAATCCCCAAGTGAGGGACTTTAAGCAGGGATACTTGAAAATAACAAGAATCATCGGTACCCCCAAACTTAGGGTGGACATTACTCTCAGATGGACTAAAAACTGTTGGTTGGATTCTAGGGTCCTTAAGGTCAGAACTGTACCACTCAGCTTCCTCTATAAAAGGAAATAAGGTAGACTTATAAACTTGTAGAGGTTCAAACTTAGCTTTCCATATATTCTAAGTGTCCATCAAAGGTGCAGAATATATCAAAGTATTCACCTCATTAATAACACTATCATCGTCAACATCAAACCCAAAGTGGGCTAGGCATTTCTCTAATGGATCTTCTAACAAAGTGTTTGGCAAAGATTTCTGAATTGAAGTACTAGTTATGCTTACTTCTTTTAAATCATAGATCTCACTAGAAGGTTGTTTACTCATACTAAATAGATTCAATTCAATAGTCATGTTACCAAAAGAAAAATCAATTATTCCATTTCCATAATTAATGATGATATTATATATAGCTAAAAAGGGACGACCTAAGATCAGTGGTATTAGAGCCTCTGGGACCTGAAAAGGTTGGGTGTCTAGACAAAAAAATCCAATGGGGAAAATATTCTATCAACCTGAATCAAATCATCCTCTATCACATTAAAATTCTCTATGAGTCTATCATCTTCGTCAGAGACTATTGTCTTCGAATCGTTAGACTCTAAATCACTAGTCTCAGGCCAAACTCGTTCCTCTAAACCATTATCGACTTCAAAATAAGAAAATTCTACATCGTCTAAAACAGTGGTATCTCTAGTCAAATCCCCTTCCTTTTGAATAAGTGAATAATCATTAGAATTATTTGGATTTGAACCAGAAATAACACTATCATCATGAAGCACAATTGGAGTGTGATGTAGTTTTTAAATAGTGGTAAAAGATTCGATACTCAGACTTGTAAAGATTTGATTTTTAAACCTGATTTTTAAAACTAAAAATAAAGAAGATTAAAGTAAAATTGATTTCAAATTATGGGAAGGACTGAGACTAAGGATTCCACTATTAGCCAATTTTTCAAGTGATAAAAATCTTTTAACTCATATATTCAATTTATTCAAAATATTGTCAAAGTTAGATTTTCAAAATAATAGTTGTAAATCGAAAGTATGAGACATCAAAAGCTCTAAACTCAGCATGACCCATCAAAAGAAAACAAAACTAATTGATAAAAACCATTTTTTTTCAAATTTAATTCAAAGCAAATAATAGTAAAAGAATTGCACAAAAATAATAAAATAAGAATTACCACTTTATTATTGGAAAAATGGCTTCCTCCGTCGCCCCAGTGATGGTGATTAGCTCATCATGTTGGAAAAACTCTCAAAATGATTGTTCATAGCTCAAAAAGTGTTTACAATGAAGAAATAAAAAGAACACAAAAGATTTGATATGGATATAAGCGTCACAGACTGTGTTCTCTGTGTGGATGAAGATAAAATAAGACGACAGACATAAAGAACGGACTCTGTATGCTTCAGAATTATGAAAGGCTTTCTTTGGTTGGGGAACCTGGGTCTTTGTACTTAGGAGTTGTATTGTTCTGGATAACTGAACTCACATGACTAGCTAAAAAGGCTTTCTTTTGTACACTAAGCTTTCCCTTTCGCGTACACATATCCTTAAGGAACTTGGCATAAGTAGGAATCTGCCTAATTGCATTTAATAATGGAAGGTTGATCATGACTTGCTTAAAAACCTCCAATATGTCGTTAAAGTTGGTTTCCTTCTTTGTTTGTGCTAACAGTTGTGGGAACGAGGCTCTGGGCACAAAATCTGGCTTATGAGGAGCTACATCGGGCTCTTTAGAGACTTCATCAGTCTCTGCAGTTACTAACTCAGAAGGGTGACCTACAGTATGTTCACTATCAGGCATGGTTACCTTGTTGTCTACCACTTTACCATTCCTAAGGGTTCTAATTGCGTTCACATGATTTGATGATTTCTCACCAGAAGATACTTCATGAACTCCTCTAGGATTGGGTTGGGTCTGACTAGGAAACCTACTTTTTTCTCTTTCTCTCAAAGACTCAGCGATTTGACCAACCTGGGTTTCTAAATTAGAAATAACCTGACTGTTAGCCTCAACGATCTTTTGATTTTCTCTTAAACTTTGGTTGACAAACTGCTGAAAATCTTTAAAGCTCTGAGTTAATGAGGTGACAGACTCTGTTAAACTCATGATCGTCTTATCTATCGGATTCTGAAATTGTACCGGTCCAGAAGGATTCTTAGTATAACCAAAACCTGAGGGAACCTTAGAATTACTAGACTGACCCTGACTCTGGCCCTTAGACCAAGAAAGGTTAGGATGGTTTCTCCAACCAGGTTTATAGGTTTCTGAATAAGGGTCAAACTTCCGATAATTATCAAATATAGTGTTATTATAAAGAGCATGGGCTTGCTCTTCAACAGTCTGTCCTTCCCAAAATGATTTGGGCTCAATTCCCCAACTAGATTGAGTCAATTCTAAAACTTCTAACCTTTTTGATATAGCTACTATTTTGGCATCTGATTCAAAAGATCCTTCTACCCTATTGACATTTTCTCTACTTAGAAGAATTGTTTTCTGGTGCTCCCTACTGTTTTCCCACTGCTGGGTTTTTTCGGCGATTTCATTCAAAAATGTCATCGCACCATTGACAGTTTTATTTTCAAGCCAACTGTGCATAAAGACTCAACCATGGTTGTTTTCGAATAATCTAAACCCTCGTAGAGGAGATGAACTAGCCTTACTTTTTCTAAACCATGATGAGAACATTGTGATAATAAGTCATTGAACCTTTCTAAATACCTATATAAAGATTCTCCCTCTTGTTGAGCAAATGTGCAAATCTGCTGCCTAATAGATGATGTTTTGTGCCTAGGGAAAAACTTCTGGAAAAAGGCAAATGTAAGTTGTTCATAGGTCTCAATTGACTCGGAAGTCAAACTATATAGCCAAAATTTGGCTTTGTCTCTTAGTGAAAAAGGAAACTGTCTAAGTTTCAATGATTCATCATCTAGGTCCTTAATCCTGATGGTACTACATATTTCCTCAAAATCCCTAACATGGAAATAGGGGTTTTCAATTTCTTTCCCTAAGAAGATTGGGAGCATCTGTATGGTCTCAGGTTTCAACTTAGAGTTTGCTTAAGTTTCAGCTAACTTGATACATGATGGACGAGAAGTCCTAGTTGGGTTCAACAAAGATTTTAAAGTTGCGACTGTTAGCGCTATCAAAGAAATGGAAGTAACTTCTTCACGCAATGTCAAGTTCTCAAAATTGAAATTTCCAAAAACAGGGTCCTCAAAAGAAGAGTCTTCGAGGTCCTCGTTTTTAGAGACAAAAATACTAGGTTTTTCACTAAAACGACCTAGAGTGTCTCTTTTCCAAGCCCGCTCAGTTATGATTTCAAGCGGTCTTGGCATACACTAAAAAAACTAAAAAAACTAAATCCTAATTGGAAGGCAATTATAAACAATCACAATCAAGGCCGACTCAACCAAATCAAACCTATTGAATCTAGCAAACAAAAAGCATGATGGGTCCACTTGGATTGTTTCTAGACCAGCTTCTATTCTTTCGAAAAGCAACTAGTTACAGTTTTAGCAAACCTCTTAGAACGATCTGAATTAGATTAAGTCGAACAGAAACAAGATAAGCTCTAAGGAGCTTTGATAACCCTGTCTCTTTGGCAACTTTTCTTTGGGTTACAAGGCGGCTCTAATCAACTTAAAATAATCTTCCTGAACTTCGAGTTAGGCTAAAAGAGTAACAAATACAGTACTTTTGAACGAGTTTCCTATAAGCTCGTTACCCTATCGGTCTCTTTCTATTCAAAATTTTAAGCTTAGGTTCGCGTTTGGTAATGTGTTCCTAAAGCGGGCAAGAAGGAAACGGTAATGAAATCCGAGTCCTTATTTTGTATGGCCAATTCTTTCCCTTTACTAGAAAAATAATCCCGTATTCAGTTCCTCAACATATATGTATACGAAGGAATACAATAAACCCACTTTCAGGGGATTCGTGGGTTGGTCGAGTCTTACCTCCCATACCATACGGGGGATGAATCGGTTGTATTCGACTCGGGCCACCAACTCCTATGTCAGTGTACGAACCCGACATGCCGAGACAATATAGTAATTGTCGTCCTTCCCTGTTGCAGTTTATATTTAAATTATCCTTTCGTAGGGTTTAAAAATAATAATAATGTCCAAAGTCCCAAAATAAAGTAGAAAAGTGTCCAATAAAAGAAAAAATTACAGAAATAATAAACATTTCCTAATACAATTTTCTAAAAAGAGAAACAAATAAAAATAAAATCTAAAAAATAAAATTCTTTGTCTTCTTTTCCGTTCTTTTAGCTTTAACTTTAACTCTAAGTCTTTAATCACCAAAGTATTTGGCTCAATTTCCTTGCAATCCAAAATCCAAAACCTGTAGCAAAAAGAGAAATACCCAAAGAAACGTAAAATAGAACAAAGTAAAAATAATACTAAAAATAAAAAAAATAAAAACCTAAAAATAAATCTAAGACTCTAAACCTAAAGACAAGTCCGCGTCGGCGGCGTCAAAATTGATGTAGTTTTTAAATAGTGGTAAAAGATTCGATACTCAGACTTGTAAAGATTTGATTTTTAAACCTAATTTTTAAAATTAAAAATTAAAAATATTAAAATAAAATTGATTTCAAATTATGGGAAGGACTGAGACTAAGGATTCCACCATTAGTAAAATTGATTTCAAAGTAAAATTGATAAAAATCTTGCAACTCATATATTCAATTTATTCAAAATATTGCCAAAGTTAGATTTTTAAAATAGTAGTTGTAAATCGAAAGTATGAGACATCAAAAGCTCTAAACTCAGCATGACCCATCAAAAGAAAACACAACTAATTGATAAAAACCATTTTCTTTCAAATTTAATTCAAAGCAAATAATAGTAAACAAAAATAATAAAATAAGAATTGCCACTTTATTATATGTTTGGGGAACCCTAATCCATCATCCTTAATCGATAGGAACACAAAGAACTATCCCAAACCAACTCAAATTCTCATAAATCCGAAACAGAATACAACTCCCTTTTTCGGCATGAACTTGATTTTCCAGCAATTTTCACGGCATGAAACTCTCTGTTTGACGTGTGTTGATAATATCTTGATTGTTTATTCACTTGGGTAACTTAGAGTTACCCCAAAATCCCCTAAAACTCGATTTTCATGTAATTCAGATAGTTTTCTTCACGTAAAACAGGTTTCCGCCATTTTTGATTTTTAAACCATGAAGAAGGGTCCCCCTAATCCATCTGGTGGGTGCCTTTATCAATTTCTCATGGTGCCTTTAACAACTTTTTGAGCCGATTTTTCCATAAATATTTATTTCTCAAAAACACCTACAAAGACATAAAAACTCATAATAAGTACAAATCAAGCATTAGTAGAATAGAGGATTGAGCACAATTTAGACACGAAAATGTGTTTATCAGAGTGATAATTTCCTGATCACTCTGCCTATATATTTCAAGTTCTTCACCAATACTATCCTCATCATCATAATAATATGAAGATGTTTAAACCTCGTCTAAATAAGTAGTCTTACCAATTCTATCCTCGTCCTCTTGACTGGGTGAATAATTATCAAGGGTAGCACTATATTGGAAATTAAGATCATTTTGAGCAATATTATTCTTTGCAAGACTTCCATTCACACTTAATGCGAATCTATTTGTATTGTCAGTCAACTGCTTGAGGGATTCTTCTAGAGAAGGAGTTGGACTACTATTTGTTTCCCCCAACTTATTACAAACTTTTTTGTATTCTCAGTCAACTCCTTGAGGGAATTCTCTAGAGAAATAAATGGATCATAAGGAGTACTAAATCGCAACTGCTCGTGTGATTCTTCTAGAGAAAGAGTTGGACTACTATTTGTTCCTCTCACACTTAAATCAAACCTATGTGTCATCTGAATTAACTTCTTGATTGATTCTTCTAGAGGCATAATAGGTTCATGATGAGTACTAGATCGCAACTGCTTCGATGATTCTTCTAGAGGCATAATAGGTTCATTATAAGTACTAGATCACACATGCTTTAGGGCCTCCCTCCAAGACAAAGAACTCAAATTTTGTTCATCTTCATGTTCATATGACGGGTTTGTATATGAATAGTAATTGGGATCACCCTAGTATGAGCAATAACCTCCAAAAGGTTGGTGGTGGTCCCAACTACTATCCTCACCATGTTGATAATACGAATAATGTCTATTTTGAAATTCAGTCGGATATTCATTGTATTGGTCCTCATAATACCACTTCGACATTTTCTGACAAAAAAAACTTCCTAATATATTTACAGAAAATCTAAGAAAATAAATCCTAATAGGAAGGGGGTTCTAAACATATACAAACAAGGCCGACTCAACCAAATCAAACCTACTGAATCTAGCAAACAAAAAGCATGATGGATCCACTTAGATTATTTATAGACCAGATTATATTCTTCAGAAAGGCAACTGTTACAGTTTTAGCAAATATCTTAGAACGGTCCGAATTAGATTAAGTCGAATAGAAACAGGATAATCTCTAAGGAGCTTTGATAACCCTGCCTCTTTGGAAACGTTTCCTTGGGTTACAAGGCAGCTCGAATCTACTTAAAATAATCTTCCTAAACTTTGAGTTAGGCTAACAGAGTAACCAATACAGTCCTTTTGAATGACTTTCTTATAAGCTCGTTACCCTATTTGTCTCTTTCTAGTCAAAATTTTAAGTTAGGTTCGCGTTTGGTAACGTGTTCCTAAAGCGGGCAAGAAGGAAATGGTGATAAAATCCGAGTCCTTATCTTATATGGCTAGTCATTTCCCTTTACTATAAAAGTAAATCCGTATTCAGGTCCTCAGCATATATGCATGACAAAGGCGTCCAGAAAACCCACTGACAGGGGATTCGCGGGTTGATCGAGTCTTACCTCCCGTACCAGATGGGGGATGAATCGGTTGTAGTCGACTCCGGCCACCGACTCCTATGTCAGTGTTTGAACCCGAGGAGCCGAGACAATATCGTAATTGTCTTTCTTCCCTGTTGCAGTTTATATTTAAATTACCCTTCCGTAGGGTTTAGAAATAATAATGTCCAAAAGTTCAAAGTCCAAAGTCCAATAACAAGGAAAAACAGAAAAATACCTAAAATAATTAAAAAAATAATAAGAATTTCCTAATACATAGCTCAAAAGTGCTTGAGAAGAAGAAAAGTACAAAAAGAACTGACCAACTGAGTCGCAAAAGAATTAAAAAGATTTATTGAATCTACGACATACTCTAGACGCAGTTGAAAAAAGATTGTCTTCCTTTGTATTAAAACCAGAAACTGTTGCTTTTACTGTAGCAAAAACTGTTGTTATAACTTATGAATTTGAAAGAATAAACAACAGAATCAACAAAAGTTTTCTACTTTTAGTCACGGTTTCTTGATAGACACATTTTTTGGTCTAAATTGTGCTCGATTATTTATTTTGATAGTGTTCGGTTTTGTACTTATTATGGGTTTTTATGTCTTTGTAGGTATTTTCGAGAAATAAATATTTGAGGAAAAATCGGCTGAAAAAGTGTTAAAGGCACCCGAAAAATTTCTAAAGGCACCCAGGAAAAATTGTTAAAGGACCTAGCTCTTGGATTGGGGGCACCCCCTTTGTATTTCAAAAACCCGAATGTGGCGGGAATATTTCTTGACGTGTGACATTGTTTCTGATTTGGTTTGAGACAAAATTTCGATGGATTTTCTCAACAATTTTGATTCCTTACGAGTTGTTATGATCACTGGATAGCTACCTGAGTTGGAAGGAGAAAAAACAACCATTCCCGACAGTTCAGGGAAGATAAACTCAAGTTTGGGGGAGCTGTTAGGGAGGATATCTTATGCGGATTATTCTCTATCTTTTGAGAGTCTCTGATGTGTACAGAGAAGAGAAAAAAAGGGGATATTCCCGTAACTTGGAGTCGGAAACAGAGTCATGGTCTGTTTAGGATTGTCACGAGATTTCAATTTGATTTGGATTTGTTTTTGAGTCCTTATCGGTTCACAAGGGTTTCTAGGGTTTACTAATACTATATATAGCAAAGAGAAGCAAAGAAAAAAGGAGCTGGAGCCGCCGGAAAAATTCAGGAGAAAAAATATTTACGCTTTTGGGAAAATATTTACATTTTCTCTGTCACCTATTCATTCATATTTCTGAAGCTTCTGGAGTCCGTTCTTTTTTTCTTCTGTCTTATTTTCTCTTCAGCAACGCAGAGAACAGTTTCTGTAACGCTTATGAGCGTATCAGTTCCCTTGTGTTACTTTTATTTCTTTATTGTAAACACTTTTTGAGCTATGAAAAACTATTTTGAGAGTGTTTCCAACATGATGAGCTAATCACCATCACTGGGGCGACGGAGGAAACTATTTTTCCAATAATAAAGTGGTAATTCTTATTTATTTATTTTTGCAATTCTTTTACTATTCTTTTCTTTGAATTAAATTTGGAAAAATGGTTTTTATCAAGTGGTTGTGTTTTCTTTTGATGGGTCATGCTGAGTTTTAAACTTTTGATGTCTCATACTTTTTATTTACAACTATTATTTTGAAAACCTAACTTTGGCAATATTTTGGATAAACTGAGTATATGAGTTGCAAGATTTTTATCACTTGAAAAATTGGTTAATAGTGGAATCCTTAGTCCCAGTCCTTCACATAATTTGAAATCAATTTTACTTTAATCTGTTTTATTTTTAGTTATTAAAAATTAGGTTTAAAATTAGGTTTAAAAATTGAATCTTTACAAGTCTGCGTATCGAACCTTTTACCACTATTTTAAAATTACATCATTTTTTCATCTTCTTCACGTGATGAACTTGCAACAACAATAAATTTTTTTGGAATTTGATTTCTTCGAATCTGGCCTCTGCCAGCCCCCCAAATCTCTTCCTCTATCATCTCTATTTATACTACAGCATCAACAACACCCTAAATCTCGTGAAAATCTTCTCATTGATGGGAATCCAATCTCGACAATAATGAGAATAATCTCGACGTTGATCTGATTTCCTTCTGTATCAAAGCTTGAGAGATTTTTATTTTGATGTTGATATGCTCGTTGTTGTTGCCAATTTCAAACCCGAGATAAAATCTTTTGATGTAGTTTCCCAATCCCTTGATAATTGTTTCCTTTCTTTACGGTGAAACAACCAATTTTCTTTTACGGGAATTATTTGATTTGATTCTGTTTGATATTTTCATATTTCCAATAATATGTGAACTCTTACTAACAAGGCAAGAAGATATCTTGTCTTAATTCTTCAAAACTCGGTCACAAAAAATCATACAAATGAAGAGAATAATTTCCCGCCAGAACTCAAAATTTGAATTTGAAGAGTGGGTGCCTTTATTAAAAACCTGGGTGCCTTTATCAAATCCAAGGGGTGCCTTTAACAATTTCTTGGGTGCCTTTAACACTTTTGATGGGGTGTTATTAGCACTTTTTTGCCGATTTCTCCATAATTATTTATTCTTCTAATACCTACAAACATAATAAAATGCCAAAATTAGTACAAAAATGAGAACTAACAATTTAGAATTGAGACAAATCAGACACAAAAAGTGTATTTCAGGAAGCCGCTTGGCTAAGATGCTTTTAAATTGAAACTTAGCCTTCTTAAAAGCATCTTAGCCAAGCGGTAATTTTAACTATACCAAATGAGAGAGATATCACGCGTGGAAGTTATTGATGAACTACACCAAATGATGGCAGTTCAAGACATCGCGTTCACTGTCTATCAAGTAGTTCCGGTAATTTCTCACTAAGCAAAGGTTCAGGACCTTATGGACACCTCTTGCCTATAGTGGTATTTCTCGCTTTCTGATTTCTGATTTTTTATCGGTTTTTCATTCATGTGGGGGATTGTTGGAGAAAATTATTTTTAATGTTTTTTTTTTGGTCTTGGTAGGAATGGATCTTAGGACCTAAGGGTCACTAAGGACACTATCTCATTTTCACTAATTGTGAATGAAACCTTTAAACCCACATAGGAGAAACTAAAAATATTGCCTCTCCATATTACTAAGAAAATTATATCTAAGAGTATCCCTTTGGGTCAACAAACTTTTGTGTGGGGGAGAAGACTTAGGCAATGGGCTAGTTGGTGCAACCAAACATTTCACACACACGCGGTGTTTCGCAACGAAGCACACACGTCGTCGTCGTCGTCTGTCTGGTCGGGCGGGACGGGCTCGGGTGTGGGTCAACCAAGACTTATCTTTTTGGACAAAATACTTTTGAATTATTCCCTTAACGAATTTAATTTCAAAAAATAAATCTTGTCTTAATGGGGGGCGTCTGTCCCGATGAATATAATTTCATTTACAACATGTGTCGACATTTTCTGCATGTTTTTTCTTTACATCATTATGTCGACACATATTTATAATATTATGTCGACACATATTTACTTGATTATGTCGACACATATTTACTTCATTATGTCGACATATATTTACAACATTATGTCGACACAAATTTACTTCATTATGTCGACAAAGATTTACAACATTGTGTCAACACAGAATTAATTGCTGGACTGATTTCTCTTCCTCTTTGCTATAAAAGAAAAGCATTTTCTTTATTTCAACTCATCCCAGAGCAGGCTACTATCCCTGGCTCTTTTCCCCTCTTCTTGCTTTGCTTGCGCATTTGCTTGTTTATTTCTTTCCTTCATCTTGCTGTTGAGTTTGTTTGAGTGGGAAAGTATTGTAGTGCTATACAATACTTGTATCGGGAAGTTTTATCCTGGACACAACTTCACTGTTGGGTATTTAGCATCACTCATTTTTGAGGCGTACCGGTGAACTATTGTGTTAAGGACAGTTTGATGATCAAGTGACTCTGCCCTCAAATCAGTGTTTAAATTTTAGAAATTCTATTTAACACTAACATCATTTGTTTTTCAGTATTTTATTGTTGCAGAACCAACAAAAGAGACGCAGGAAAAGTCAATAGAGATAATTGGGATCACAAGAGGAAATTATTAGATTTAGGGGAAGATTTTATGTGGCGTCGACAATTGGCTTCCGCAACAGATCTACAATAGTTTTTTCAGCAACTATTATGAAGTATAGTTTATCTATAGACTTCGTGTTTATGGCATTGCACAAATTGATAACTTGTTATTATTTAGTGTATTGAACTTCCTGATGAATCCAAACCTTAATAAATATGTTTGAAAGCATTTTCAAAAACATAGTTTAAGGAAATAGATTTGTGAAACTTGTTTCAAAGTCAAAATAGGGATTTATAACTGATCCCAGGATCAATCCCTAGTGGGAAGGATCGATACCAGGACCGATCCTGAATGAATCTAAGTTTTGTTTTATATTTTTTATTGGTTTTGTTAATCTTCACGGGTTTTTACAAATATCGAGATTATATGAGTTAGATTGGAAAGTTCATTAAAATATCGACATAATAATTTGAGCATGTGTTAAACTCTAATTTCTTAATGTTCAAGTATGTACCCTTGATACTCAAAGCAAGATCCCAAGATATTAATTTTTTATATCATATTTGGTATCGAATTATATGTTTTCCATTCCCAGAGGTCTGCATATATCTAGTAAGCTATATTAGTAAAGTACTTGTTATATGCTAACTAATCTTAGTTGTCATACTATGAGGTAAATCGATTGTGAGTTGGATATTACTTGGTATTTGCTAATTTCAAAAATATATTATTATTGCATATCTTGAGATTTTCAAAATTGGTAAATAAGTGTTTCAAGTCAATACCTTGGTCATAACATTATAAATAGTGAGTCTTATATTCTTATAAATTCATCCTAGAAAAACATTCTCTAGAGTGTGGAAACCCAACTTGTTAAAGTGATAGGAGTAATCTAATTAGGTGGAACATTTTGTATTTCCTTTTGTTAATGTCTTCTTTGGGATCAAGAATCCTCTAGTTTTACCGTTGGTGGAAGGATAGATTGTTAATTAGTTTTCATTGATTACTTGTGTTGAAATAATTTTGAGGTCGTTATTGTTACGATAAGATAATACAAAGTGAGTCTTCATAGGTTGATATCAAAAATATTTTGGGGTAATCGGTACCCTCGTCATTTTAAATTCCTAAGCATATCTAATGAGATCGAATGAATTATAAAATTGGATGAATCTTTTTTGGAATCGATTAGTAAAGCCCAAAGAATATCCAATGAGATCGAATAAATTATAGATTATGATAATTTTATCTTGGAATCGACTTATGTGAATCTCTAAGTATATCCAATTGTAGATGGTGGGTTTTTGACAAGGGCTAGAATTATAAAATTGCCTTATGCCTAGCAACATGAAAGTAAAAGATATACGATATGTACCAAAACACGAAGTATTGTATCTTTACTTATATATTCCGCAAGCGAACTAAGAATACAGTTTCTCTAAAAACAACTACAGGCATTCTAAACTGATCATGTAGATTTTGTAATTTTCACAATATTTATGCCATATCGAATCAGTCTCAAGTCGCATAAATTCCACAAATGAATTCCTTGAACTCAACTTGAATGCGCATCAATGTTCCAATAACATCTATCAAATATGGGAGTAGCTAATGCTTAATCCCCAAAATATATATTAGCTTAATGCCTTGTTCGCAAAGAGCATATCACAAATTGTTGTCTGAGAGTAAAATATGCCACTTTAGCATTTTGCTCATGAAAAAGCCACAAATTATGCGTCATTCCTCTTGAATGCGCCACCAACAAAGACACATTGTGTATATGAGCTAGGATAGCCCTAGCCTTTTCCTGCGCTAACACCAGGCTAACATTAGTCACACTAGAGCTGTGTCCCACGGACGCATTAGCTTTTGTGCTAAAAGCGCTAACTTCCTAGCTTAGTAACGCATTGGCACTAGAAGCATATTGGTGCTAGCTTCCTCGGCCAGAAGCATATTGGCGCTAGCTTCCTCGACTAGAAGCGCATTGGCGCTAGCTTCCTCATCTAAAAGTGTATTGGTGCTAGCTTCCTCCGCCAGAAGCATATTGGCGCTAGCCTCCTTGACCTTGGCGCTAAACTCCTTGATCAACAATGTATAATGCTAGCTTCCTTGGCTTGGCAACGTCCTAGCCTTTGCACTGAAAGCGCTGCCTCTTTGGCTAGTAGCGTCTTAGCCTTTGCAGCTTAAATGATAGCTTCCTTGCTAGTAGATAGCACATTGGTTATTCCTCCAAAACGCCAACACATTGTCCTTGCTCTCGAAACGCTAGAACATTAGATTTTTTCGGTAAGGAGCTAGTACATTACCATTTACGCTAAGGTGCTAGCTCTAGCCTTGCTGTCTGCTTCCCTTAAAAATGCGTCATTCTTTCAGCACTGGCCTAATGCCAACGCTAGCTTTATATGGTTATCTAATAAGCTTTCTTGCTTAGGAAGCTCCTCGTAATTTCGTCCTCAAACAACTTCCAGAATTATGCCTTGTCACTTCTAAGCCGACTTCTGGCTAGTAAACGACCATATTACTCCTAAGATAGCATATTATCACTAAACTTACCATACTTGACACTAATTAGTCTAATTACCAATTCAGTGAATTGTGCAACCCGCCTCACTAACTTAACAAGTCATGTGACTTGACTTGACCTAATTAAACAGTAGTGGTTCACGACTCCACTATCATTCTACGATATATCAAATACAACACATTGGGGGGTTCTCATTGGGGTATTGGTATGGCATTCTACGAAAATCATGCATTGTAGAAACATCCAGGAACAAGAAGGTAATAAGTATTGGGACGGTTACAGAGCAGTTGAGAGAACGAGGAGTAGTGGTTATACAAGTCTTCCCTATTTTTCGGACATGACTCTACTACAACCTCCACAATTGTTACTCCTCCACTTCTTTGATAAATTTCACCACTTACGAGAAATCAGTGTGTCTCCTTAGAAATATAAATAGATGGCTTTGTCTATTCAAAACAAGGACAAGAGAGAACTAAGGGACAAGCTATACAGAATTAGCGATTCATCCCAGAGATAATTCATTATTCTATACACACTGCAATGACTCATAACACTGAGATTTCTCAACCTTCTTTGCTTCCCTCCCCTAAGACCTACCCAATTTTCTCCATCTTCATGATCGAAACAGGACGTGAACGACCATTTCTTATTTTAGGATCGTCCTGTTTAAGCTTGATCTCTAGAACCTACATAAAAATACCACATTGCAGTACATTTTTTTTACTCTAAAACACCAATGAGATCTAACAAATTTTGTACTCGGATGAGTCTTTCTTGTAATTGACTTATGTAACATGCATATCCAATAAGATTGGGCGAATTTTATAGTCAGATGAATTTTGAATATTAATTAACTTTTACTTTTTGATTTATTTTTAAGTAGACTTACTTTTAATTTTCTCGATTCACATGAATTAGTAGCTTGACATTCCCAAAGAGACAATTCTAAAATTAATTAGTTGGGGGTTTGTTAACTATGGTTCTGAACATATTCTATTTCAATTGATCTGATTTTAATTTACCGACTCAGATTAATTCACTTTCGATTTCCCATTCAAATGTATTGGCTCGAAATTCTCAAAGAAATAATTCAAGAATTAATTAGCCGTAAGTTTGCTTAATATGGTTCCGGATACACTCAGTTTTAAGTGAATTAGATTTCAATTTTCTAATTTATTAGTATGAAAATATAATACGAGCATTAGTCGGGGATTTGTTTAATGTGGTCCCGAACACGTTTAATTTCAGTTGAATTTACTTTTAGTCTATCGAACCATTAAGGAGAGGGGAGTGGTGAACCCTTTTTGGTTCTAATGACATTAGCTTCGCTTCCGATGACATCTGCGATAGAATTAATAGAAACGGCTCAACCAGTTAGGAGGATTAGAGTAAAATTTTTACACCAATAGATTTGCTATAAGAAAGACCAAACTAATAAAAGTTTACCCTCAAAGTATATAACTTCATATGTACTTTTTAGTTGTCAAAGTCATAGTGGCTGAAAACTAATAGCCACATAAACGCTTTGATAATTGGCAAATGTGTCTACCTGCAGATAGTTTTGGTGGTTAGTTGTACTGGCTAGAAATATATAGCTCTTAGTATACACTTTAGTTTCCAACTATAGTGGCTGAAAGCTACTAGCAACGCCTAAAATTTCATGGCAGGTATAGGTGTTAACCAACAGATTTCTTTGGTGGCTAAAGTTATTGGCCAGAAGTATTTAGCTTCTGATGTAACTTATAGTTGCCAAATATTTGTGGATGAAAACTAATAACTGCATGTATGATATTTAATTAGATGAAACATTGTTTCTAAAGACTTCCTCCCACTATAGTTACTGAAACTGGTGGCTAGAAGTTTCTGGCAACTCTGGCTGATTTTAGTTGCCAAATACAGTTGCTAAAGGGTTATACCAAGTGGAGTTGGTAAGAAAATAGTTCTTAAAGCAAAGTTTTCTTCTAGTGATATACCTATAAAATATTACTTCCAGCAGAATTGAAGGAGAGATATAATAAAGGACTTTGTTTTAATTGTGATGAAAAGTTTCGTCCGGGTTATCGATGTCAAAAATTATTTCTTATTCACGGTTCTTGATCTGACAGAGAAAGTGAAGGTAGTGATGATGATGTGCCGGAGCAGAGAATATGTGAGTCGGTGGGAGAAATACAGAAGATGTCAATTCATGCAATCTATGGTGTTCAAACTCCACAAACTATGAAGGTGCAAGGAAAACTGGGTAAATATCAAATTCAATTTTTGGTTGCTTCAGGTAGTACTCACACTTTCTTAAGTAACAAGGTTGCAAGAAAGGTTGGTGTTCGTGTTGTTGGTGTAGCAAAGTTTGATGTGCCAGTAGCAATGATGGTTTTTTCACGCGGAGGGCTGATCTTTACCTACTTCCATTGGGTGGACATGATGATGTTTTAAGTACTCAATGATTTAGCACGTAGGTGCCTATTTTTTGGAATTTTTCAAAGTTGCAAATGAAGTTTCAGATTGAAGGAAAGGATGTGTTATTGAACGGGTTAAAGCCTAAAGACGATAAATTAAGTGGTAGGAATGCAGGAAATAATTCAAGAAGTAAAGAATAAAAAAGGAGTAATATTGCAAATCTGTTCACTTTCTATGCAGGATCCACAAGGTAATGTTTTACAATTGTATAAAGATGTGTTGATGAGCCTAAGAGTTTTCTTCCTCCGATATCACATAACCATGTTATACACCTGAAGATGGGAAGTGAGCCTGTATGTGTGAGGCCGTATCGCTATCTGCATTTCCAAAAGAATGAGATTGAAAGATTAGTGTCAGACATGTTGAAAGGAGTAATTCGACCAAGCCAAAGTCCTTATTCCTTGCCAGTTGTACTTGTGAAGAAGCATGATAGTTTGTGGATACTTTGCATTGATTATAAATCTTTGAATCAAAACACAATCAAAGACAAATTTATGATACCAGTCATCGACGAATTACTTGATGAACTTCATGGAGCAAAGTACTTCACTAAATTGGATTTGCGAGCCGGATACCATCAAATCAGAAAGCATCCTCATGATGTCTCTAAAACTTTTTTTAGGACTCACCAAGGCCATTACGAACTCTTAGTAATGTCGTTTGGCCTTACAAATGCACCGTTAACCTTCCAATCGTTAATGAATGAGATTTTTAAAAATTATTTACGCAAGTTCATATTAGTATTCTTTAATGATATATTAATTTACAGTAAGTCATGGGAAGAACATATAAAACATATAAAAAAATTATATTCTAATGACTAACAAATAATATGTCAAGAGGGAAAAGTGTGCTTTTGGGGCAGGAAGAAGTGCAGTATTTGGGTCATGTTATTTCTATTTAGAGATGAAAATGAATTTGTTAAAATTGAAATAGTCATGATGGGATTGGATCTTAGGATCAAAGAGTCACTAGCCATTGAATTGAGTGAAAATAACAATTCCATTTTTCACTCTTTAGTGAATGAAGAACCTTTGGTTAGTTCCACATTTGACAAACCAAGGATGAGTGCTCTCTTTATTACCACAAAATTGGCAACTAAGGGAGGGCCATTAGGGTTTAAATGCTTTTGTGGTAGGGGGAGGACTAAGGCAATGGGCTAGTGGATTGATGCATGCTTATCACACATGTGCGGTGCTTTGCACGCGGGTCGCGGAGCTTGCGTGTGCCTAGCGTGTGCTCCCGCGTGCGCCCTGTCAAGACATAACAGTTTTATTTTAAATTCCTAAAATATATTTATGTTACCGTTTTAAAAATAAATATGATTAATTCGAATTAATAAAAATATTCTTTCATAAATGCGAATTAATTCTCCTCTCTCGAATTTGCCTATAAAAGCAAAAGGAAAAATCATTTGAAAGGTACTCCAGTAGCAGCCACTGTCCAGTCTACTTTTCCCCCCTTCTTGCTTTGGTTTGCGCAATTGAGTGTTTAAATTTCTTTTCTTTCTTCTATTGTATTCGATGTTAGGTTCATAGAGGGTTAACCAAGTTGTGCTAACTGGGTTAATAGCGGGCAGTTCTATCCTGGACATGATTTGTCAGTAGGGGTATATCATCGCTCATTATTGAGGTGTACCCGAAAAATATCGTGTTAAGGACAATTTGCTGAGCAGGTGGCTCTGCCCAATTGTGTGCTTCAAAATTATCAGAGTGGTTCTATTTTTCTTAACGTTAACACAATTCAAGTTTCTGTTTAGTTTATTTTTATTGTTACAGATTTGCGATAACAATCTTAACACGATATTTCTTATTCGCTACTTCTGTTCCAATGGCGAAGACTGATGTTGACAGACCTCAAAAAATTTCTGGAAAGGACTTCAAAAGATGGCAATCAAAAATGATATTTTTTCTGAGTTTTCATATGCTGGATGAATTGGTATTGAAGCCGTTTGATGAATCGTTGAATGAACCTGAAAATGAAAGAGAACTAGATAATTGGAAGAGACAAAATTATATGGCTAAAAACCATATCCTGAACTGCCTAGAAGATGCCTTGTATGACTTTTACAATTCAAAAGAAAATTTTAATGCATTTAATTTATGGACTGCATTAGAAGCTAAATATGAAGCATAAACAACAGGGAGTAAGAAATTTTTAGTTGCACGATTTTTGGAATATAAAATGGTGAATGATAAATCTGTGGTAGATCAATTTCTGGAACTTCAGCAAATCATTAATGAAATTATTGCTGAAGGTATGGTAATTGACGAAACATTTCAAGTTTCGGTGGTGATTGAGAAATTACCTAATTCTTGGACTGAGTACAAGAGAAGACTAAGACATGAAACTGGTGAAATTAGCATGGTGGAACTGGATAAGAAGATTCAAGTTGAAGAACTGCTATGCTCAAAAGACAAAAATGTATCTTCTGCAAGGGACATGTCCAACAAAGCCCATGTCAGCGAACACAAATCTTCTACAAGCCTGGATCACAGCAAACGCAAGCCTGGCCAGCAAAGAAAATGTACTTTTTAAAAACCAAAATCTGGCATTGGTAAAATTAAAGGAGCATGTTATGTGTGTGGTATTTCTGGCCATATGGCAATACACTGTAGAAAACGTAAGGATGCTAATTTTAAAAAGCCAAATGCAAATTTAGTTGAAAACAACAAAAATGAATTTTCTGGCACGGTGTCCGAAGTTAATTTAGTTACCAATGTGAGAGACTGGTGGGTAGACTCTGGAGCTACCAAACATGTCTGCGGAAACAAAGAAATGTTCACCTCCTATCAGACGGTAGGGGAAGGAGAAAAACTCTATATGGGTAACTCGTCTGCAACACAAGTTGCAGGAAAAGAAAAAGTTGGGCTGAAGCTCTCTTCTGGAAAAACTCTCACATTGAATGAAGTTCTACATGTTCCGGACATCTGCAAGAATCTTTTTTCTAGTGGTGTGTTAGATGATAAGGGATTTAAAATTGTAATTGAGTCTGGGAAAGTGATTATAACTAAGGAAAAGGACTATGTAGGAAAGGGCTATAAGACTGAGGGCTTATACAAATTGAATGTAACCTCTGTGGAAATGAATAAAATTGATTCTTCTTATGTTTGTGTTTCATTGAATATCTGGCATGGTAGACTTGGTCATGTAAATTATAAATCAATGAACAAATTGGCAAGCATAGGCTGCATTCCAAAATTCACTTTGGAAAATGAACATAAATGTGAAATATGTGTAGAATCAAAATATGCTAAAAAGCCCTATAAGAAAAATATTCTCAGAAATTCTAAACCCTTAGAATTAATTCACACAGACCTAGTTGACACGAAATCGGTTCAAACTAGAGGTGGTAAAAAATGGTTTGTCACTTTCATAGATGACTGTACTAGGTATTGTCAAATTTATTTACTTAAAGGAAATGATGATGCCTTAGAATCATTTAAAATATATAAATTAGAAGTTGAAAACCAAATGAGTACCACCATTAAAACCGTTAGGTCTGACCGTGGGGGTGAATATGTAATCCCTATAGGAGACTTCTGTGCACAACATGGTATCATTCATGAAGTAACTCCTCCTTATTCACCACAATCTAATGGTGTGGTTGAACGAAAAAACCGAACCCTTAAGGAGATGATGAATTCCACGTTAATTAGTTCAGGACTACCTGTGAACTTGTGGGGGGAGGCCGTCCTCTCATCTTGCTATGTCCTGAATAGAGTGCTTTTTAAAGGATCAGACAAATCTCCATATGAATTATGGAAAGGCAAGCAACCCTCTTATGCATACTTCAAAGTGTGGGGGTGTTTGGCTAAGGTTTCTATCCCTCCACCTAAGAGGACTAAGATAGGGCCCAAAACCATTGATTGTGTCTTCCTAGGATATCCCGAACACACCACTGCTTATAGGTTTATGGTTGTCAGTTCTGACAACTCAGAAATTGGTGTGAACACCATTATGGAATCTAGGGATGCTGCATTTTTTGAAAATGTGTTTCCAATGAAATCTGAATCTCGCATGATATGTGTAGATCCCCTAGATGTCCCTTCTTCTAGCCATACCTTACCGGTAGAAGAAGATGAACCTGTTTATGAGCCTAGAAGAGGCAAAAGACTTAGAGTAGAAAAATCTTTTGGACCAGACTTCATAACCTGTTTAGCTGAAACTGATCCACAAACCTATAAAGAAGCCATGACTTCTTCTGAAGCTCCATGGTGGAAAGAATCCACTATTAGTGAAATGGATTCCATAATTCAGAATGAGACTTGGGAGATTTTAGATTTACCTCTAGGGTGCAAACCCATAGGTTATAAATGGATCTTCAAGAGAAAACGTAAAGTAGATGAAACTGTGGAAAAGTATAAAGCTAGACTAGTAGCTAAGGGCTATAAAAAAATAGAAGGTGTAGATTTCTTTGACACTTATTCACCTGTCACGAGAATTACGTCCATTAGGATGTTAATTGTTATCGCTGCTATTCATAACTTAGAGGTACATCAAATGGATGTAAAAACAGCGTTTCTAAATGGTGAATTAGATGAAGAAATATACATGGACCAACCTGAGGGCTTTGTAGTGAAAGGTTGTCAAAACAAAGTGTGGAGACTTAAAAAATCTTTCTATGGTTTGAAACAAGCACCTAAACAATGACATGAAAAATTTGATCATGTAATATTCTCTAGTGGTTTTAAAATAAATGAATCTGACAAGTGTGTTTACACTAAAACTGTGAATGATGCCTGTGTGATTGTATGCTTGTATGTTGATGATATGCTTATACTAGGTACAACCATAGATGTAATTAATTCCACTAAGAACATGCTGAATGAGAACTTTGACATGAAAGACTTAGGTCCCGCTGATGTAATCCTAGGGATGAAAATTGGAAGGGAGTCTAATGCTTATAGTCTTAGTCGATCTCATTACGTTGAGTCTGTTCTTAGAAAATATAACCAGTTTGATAGTAAACCTGCGAGTACCCCATATGATCCTTGTTGTAGACACAAGAAGAACAAGGGAAATGAAGTTTCGCAACTTGAGTATTCACGTGTCATAGGAAGTCTGATGTATTTAATGAACTGTACGAGACCAGACATTACCTTTGCTGTGAGTAGGTTAAGTAGGTATACTTGTAATCTGGGACAAGAGCATTGGGATGCACTTATCAGAGTGTTAAGTTATCTAAAATACACTTTAAACGTTTTCTTAAGTTATGAGAGATACCCTGCAATCCTTGAAGGATATTGTGATGCAAACTGGATAGCAGACTCAGAGGAGTCTAAATCTACGAGTGGATACTTTTTCACTCTAGGTTGTGGATCAGTGTCTTGGAAGAGTTCCAAACAGACCTGTATCGCTCAATCCACTATGGAATCCGAGTTTATTGCGTTAGATAAAGCAGGAGAGGAAACCGCTTGGTTAAGATGTTTTTTAGAAGACATTCCTCTATGGCATAGGCCTGTGCTAGCTATATCTATACATTGTGGTAGTCAAGCTGCAATAGCTAATGCTAAAAATAGCAACTATAACGGAAAATCTATTCATATTCGGAGAAGACACAATTCTCTAAAACAACTAATCTCAACTGGCGTTATTTCTGTTGACTTTGTGAGGTCTAAGGAGAATATCGCGGACCCTTTGACGAAAGGCTTGTCCAAGGAGATAGTTAGTAAAGCATCGAGGGGGGTGGGGCTTAAGCTCATCAATTAAACTTTCCATGAAGGACACTCAACCTTGCTAACTAGAGATCCCAAGATTAAGGTTTCAAATGAGACAACTAATTTGTGGCGGGTTAAAGGAAACACTATCAGAGAATTCCATTCTCTGTCCCTTCCCTATGGTGTAGACGTGATAGTGTGACTGTATGTGAGGATGACTTATGATTAAGTCTTAATGAGTTCTATAGTTTCAATTTAAGATTGAAGTGGGGTGTAGCAGTAAACAATCTTGATAGAACTCACCTATCTGACTGAGGAAGTGGGCCGCTTCCTATGAGAGATGAGATGATTCTCTAGAGCATTCTGAGAAATGGGATACGTCCAGGGCCAAAATGGACACAACGACATGAACTTAACAGCACTTTTCAGAGATATCTCGCGTGGAAGCTATTGATGAATTACACCAAACGATGGCAGTTCAAGACATCGCGTTCACTGTCCATCAAGTAGTTCCGGTAATTTCTCACTAAGCAAAGGTTCAAGACCTTATGGACACCTATTGCTTAAGAGGTATTTCTCGTTTTCTGATTTCTGATTTTATCGCTTTCTTCATTCATGTGGGGGATTGTTAGAGATGAAAATGAATTTGTTAAAATTAAAATAGTCTTGATAGGATTGGATCTTAGGATCAAAGAGTCACTAGCCATTGAATTGGGTGGAAATAACAATTTCATTTTTCACTCTTTAATGAATGAAGAACCTTTGGTTAGTCCCACATTGGACAAACCAAGGATGAGTGATCTCTTTATTACCACAAAATTGGCAACTAAGGGAGGGCCTTTAGGGTTTAGATGCTTTTGTGGTAGGGGTAGGACTAAGGAAATGGGCTAGTAGATTGATGCATGCTTATCACACATGTGTAGTGCTTCGCACCAAAGCACGCACGCGGGTCGCGGGTTTACGGGATTACGGGATTGAGGAGCTTGTGTGTGTTTTGCACGTGCTCGGCGCGTGCTCGGCGTGATCCTGGCATGTGCCTGGCGTGTGCTCCCGCTTGCGCCCTGTCAAGACATAACGGTTTTATTTTAAAAATATTCTTTCATAAATGAGAATTAGTTCTCCTCTCTTGAATTTTCCTATAAAAGCAAAAGGAAAAATCATTTGAAAGGTACTCTAGTAGAAGCCGCTGTCCTTTCTAATTTCCCCTCTTCTTGCTTTGATTTGCGCAATTGAGTGTTTAAATTTCTTTTCTTTCTTCTATTCTATTCGCTTTTAGGTTCATAGAGGGTTAACCAAGTTGTGCTAACTGGTTAATAGCGGGCAGTTCTATCCTGGACATGGTTTGTCAGTAGTGGTATATCATCGCTCATTATTGAGGTGTACCCGATAAATATCTTGGTACTGGAATTGGTGGTGTGCTTATGCAAGAAAACAATCTAATTGCGTTTTGTAACCATGCATTACAAGGTAAAAACTTGTTGTTATCGACTTATGAAAAGGATATGTTGGCACTTTATTTTGTGTAAAAATGGAGACCATACTTACTTGGTGGGAGGTTCATGGTAAGGATTGATCAACAAAGTTTAAAACATTTGTGGGATCAAAAAATCACTACTTCAGCTCAAGAGAGGTGGTTTATTAAGTCGATGGTTTATGATTTCGTAATTGAATATAAAAGGGAGAAAGAAAACATGGTGGCAGATGCTCTTTCACAAAGAGAAGATGAATGTGAGATTAAGGCCATCTCAACACCAGTACCAAATTGGGTAGAACCTATTAAATAGGAGACACAAACAATTTTAATCTTGTAAAAACTGGTAGAGAAGTGTGAACAAGGTGAACTAATGAGTCCATGGGTGGTAGTTGTGTCAGATTAACCTTTAATACCTTTCATTGTGAAGGAGATGCATTGAAACACGTGAAGGTTATATCGGAGAAAATGATCTTATTTGTTTTGTTTTTGGTCTTGGATTAATTGGAATTTAGGACCAAGGGGTCACTAAGGAAACTAGCTCATTTTCACTATTTGTGAATTAAACCTTTAGTCCCACATAGGAGAAACTAAAGATGTTGCCTCTCCATATTACTTAGAAATTTGCATCTAAGGATGGCCCCTTGGGGTCAACATACTTTTGTGTGAGGGAGAGGACTTAGGTTATGGGCTAGTTGGTGCAACCACACGTTTCACACACCGTTGGGCTCGGGTTCGAGTGTGGGCGTGGGTGTGGGTCAACCAAAACTTATCTTTTTGGACAAAATTCTTTTGAAATATTTTAAATTTCAAAAATAAATCTTGTCTTAATGAGGGAGGCATCTGACCCGGCGAGTATAAATTTGTTGCCGAAATTGCCTGATCTTGTGGCTGGCACGAAATTGCCTGATCTTGTGGCACAAAACTAATATATTTTCGTGGCTAGCAGAAAATTATGGCTAGCACAAAATTGAATGGATTTTGTGGCTAACATAAAATTGACTTGATACACATACCCAATCGTGATGTTCAATCAAGTATTTTTATGTGTAGCTTGATATATGCTTTCATACAAACTTGTATTGACACTGTGATAAATCAATATCATTCAGTTGGGGATTGAATATTGATATAAATTATTTTTTAGGAATTCAGTTGGGGAATGTAGCACTAGAGAAGACTCAATGTTGCTCTAAACTAGTGGGTAATCCATCTAGAAGTTTGAGATTTATTATGTAAAATTATAGAATATCTAGGAATGTTGCAACAAGCACCATCACTACTCTAATAATTTTGTACATATATAGATACTGAATTATACAATAAATATGGTTGTACATACATATATTTTCTGAGTTCAGCCAGGTGAAGCATTTATATGATTAGGTATATAGAGAGATACGCGTGAACACCCATTATGACTTAGTATATTTCTAAAATTCCTTACAGAATGAAAATATACTAAAGTTCAATATTCTTAATACCCGGTCAAAAACATATTTTTTAACGATTTTCTCCTTAGCAAAAACCCACTATCAACATGATGTATATATTTTTTTCCCATCTGGTCACTCAATGACAGGATCAAACAATATTTGTTTATGCATTCAATAATTTAATAACTCTCCTGTCTCAATGATATGGGACAATGGTTTGACCCATCAGACACAGTCTCACGATCGGGCATGAGCATCACGATCCAGAAATTGTCATTGTATACTAGGAAGGCGGCGGGAGAAAAAAGGGGATATTGGGCACGATCTTTCAGCAGCGAATTCCCCATACAGATAGAGGCCCCTATAAAAAGATACTTCGAAGGCTTCGTGATCGGGGTTTCATTAGTAGAAGAAGACCCTGGATAATCCACGTGGCCTGCTTGACGAACGTCAGCGAAGGAGACATCGTAAATCGGTCTGCGGGCATCGCTATCAGTCTTCTGTCCTACTACAGGTGGCGCAATAACTTTTCTAAAGTCCAAACGATTGTCGACCACCAGATTCAGATGAGATTCTGTTTTTTTTTAATGCATAGTATTAAGGAAGGATATTTTCGTTCCTAATTTATCGCCACGGTATATTCGAATTAGTAACAGTTTCTAGATGAGTTAGCAACGGTTATAAGCGTTGCTAATTAAAAATTTTGATTTTCATTGAAGTAGCCATTCATCTTGTCATTAAAAACCAGATGAGTTTTTTATAAAATTTTCTTTAGAAATACACGGACTATAAGGGACTGGATGGATTGACATTTTGATTTTCCCATGGTAGGTTTTAGCTCCACCAATGATTGAGGGTCCATATATATGTGGATACTACTTAAGTTATGGATGTTTTTACCTCCATACCGTAGGGGTTGCCCTTATCACTTGTTTGGTCCACATGAAGTGCAAAGGAATTTGATCAGGATCCATATCTTATGAGGCGTTCTTTCGGATCCAAAAGCGTGAGTTGATCTTTCCATGTTGATTTTTGTTTTTTCCAATTTGCAGTTTTGCTTCTCTTGTTACTTGTTACATATTACGTATTCTTTTTAAGCCCGTGTGTTATATTAGAGATCCATATACAAATTAATTAGGGTGCATTATAAGATATCCCTAGAAATAGACTTCTCTAAATATACCCGGACATTATAACTATAATTCTCACCTTCTAGAACCTTTATCCATTCAAAGGTAGAGTACAGTCACCTTACGAGGGTAGGAGAGTAATTCAAAAAAATGAAAGATTCTGTCAGATTATAACAACCTTGATCGCTCTCCATTCTGCTCCGTGACTTTTCTCTATACCCTATTCTTAATTCTTCTGATTTTCTGAAGGTGAAATGGGAGGTTGTTTAGAGGAGGGGTTTGTAGTAGTTGGAGAAGCTTAGATCGCAGAAAGAGGAGGAAAAGCTGATGATGATTTCGTGGTTGTTGAGGAAGATAGAGGGAAGAGGTCAAGAGATTTTGGTTTAATTGAGAATAATCAGAAGATACGGAAGCTGAAGAATGAAGAGCTATCCATGCTTAAAGAACTTGAAAGATTAAGAGAAGAATCGATGGACCTCAGTAATTTGATGAAAGAAATGAATGAAGAGCTATCCATGCTTATCACCTCCTGAAATATCGATTACATCATTCACTCTGTTTCAATTGGTTTTAATTTCTGTTTTGTGGTTGCCTATTTGATGCTTTTTTGTTAAACATCCAGGTTTATTTGATATATAATTAGTACTTGAGGATATTATTGGATGGCTAGATTCTCTTAAGATTGTTTATTTTATCTTCTGTTTTGAATTTGAGTGATGAATTTTGATGTTCTCAACCTGATTTCATGCTTATTACTAGTTCAATTAAGTATAGTCTTTACCACATTCCACATTTAGTGAGACCAATGCTACCAATTATTCCTTGAACCCAATTCTAAATAGAGGAGCAATTGGTAGCGCTAGATCTGTCATTGGCATTAAGAATGATGTTGAGATCAATAACACCCCATGGTTGTGTAATATCTCTTCCTAGTTCAGATGAGTAACTCCAAAATTTCGACTATAAACACAAGACAAATACCCATTCAGGCTTAGAAGGATGAGTGCTAACTGAAGCATGAATTATGTTGTCTTCGGCTAATACTATGTCATAATTGAAACCGTTTTTCCACGTGAACACCAACCCTTCTGCTAAACCTTTAGAGGAAATTATAACACTGTTGTAACGATGTAGATGTCATGCCCGGACTCTATGTGCGCTATCATCAGAAAAATGTATCCACCTTTTGAGGGATGGATCATTTAGTTAGATTTTGTTTCTGCTGATCCAAATGAGACAGCTTGGGGCACTAGTGCGGGTTGCCCGTTGCTTGTCAGAAGTTTGAACATGGTGATATTGATACCCTTGAAGGTATAGGTACATTTTTCCGTAGGATTTGATTGGTTGCGAAATAGATGGTAGAAATTTGGGTCCTCTGCGATAACATAACTTGAACATCAGTTGGAGCTCTGCTCCGAACAACAACTGAGAGTACGAGTGTGTGCATGTTCAAGCCGGTTACCATAAGCAATGGCATGGATATAATCCTATGAATTTCTAAGATTCTCGCATATGGTTCCTTTTTTTAGAATGACCGGTAAACAACAAGAAGATGTCCCTGAAGGTTATTTTGAACTTGATCATGCTTCCCTTCCCGGTAGTTTTGAAGAAGTTTCTGACGACTTCAGTACCTTCTTCGACGTCAAACCCTTGTGAACTTCTAAAGTCCGAATTTTGTTTCACTTTTGTGAGAGGTAAAAGTCTCACTCGACATGTGTGCCAAAATTAAAACGTAGATAACTCAATATCACGAAGCGGCGTGTACAATAATTATTTTGTAGATGCTTAACTTTTAAAGCTAAACGTAAATATATATTTATCCATACACTTTCTTACCCTGTAAAAGAGTAAATGTATTAGGTTTAGAAAGGAGGATTTTGTTGAAGAAAATTATTTTATGTGTTTTGTTGTTGGTCTTGGAATAATTGGAACTTAGGACCAAGGGGTCATTAAAGACACTAGCTCATTTTCACTATTGTGAATGAAATCTTTAGTCCCATATAGGAGAAACTAAAGATGTTGCTTCTTCATATTATTAAAAAAATTGCATCTAAGAGTGGTCCCTTGGGGTCAACACACTTTTATGTGAGGGAGATGACTTAAGCTATGGGCTAGTTGGTGCAACCACACATTTCACACATGCGCGGTGCTTCGCACCGAAGCACGCCGTCCGGTCGGGCGGGCGGGGCGGGCTCGGGTTCGAGTGTGGGTGTGGGTCAACCAAGACTTATCTTTTTGGACAAAATTCTTTTGAAATATTTTCTAAATAAATTTGAATTTCAAAAATAAAATCTTGTCTTAATGGGGGGCGTCTGACCCGGTGGAAATTTTCTTTGCAACATAATGTCGATATTTTTCTGCCCGTTTTCTTTTTACATCACTATGTCGACATTCACTCTTATTGCAAAATTGACTGTTGGCTGATTTCTCTCCTCTTCTCGCCTATAAAAAGAACTTGAATTTTTCATTTCAACTTGTTTATTTCCTTCCTTCCTCTATTGCTGTTGAGTTTGTTGAGTGGGTGATTTGTATTGTGCTTATACAAATCATAACGGGCAGTTCTATCCTTGACACATCTCCGTTGTGAGGGTATATCATCTATGTATGACTTTTATAATGCAAAAGAGAACTTTTGTGCTTTTGATTTATGGGCTGCTTTAGAGGCAAAATACCAAGCTGAAACTGCTGGAAGTAAGAAATTCTTGGTAGCTAGGTTCTTGGAATATAAAATGTCGAATGAAAAATCTGTTGTTGATCAACTCCTTGAACTTCAGCGTATTATCAATGAAATTCTTGCTGAAGGCATGGTGATAGATGAAACTTTTCAAGTGTCTGTTGTGATTGAGAAATTATCGTCTTCCTGGTCCGAATACAAACGTAGATTGAGACATGAAACTGGTGAAGTCAGTATGGTTGATTTGGGTAAGAAGATTCAAGTGGAAGAGTTACTGTGCTCCAAAGACAAGAACGTATCTTCTGCAAGGGACATGTCCAACAAGGTTCACGTAATTGAACACAAGTCTTCTAATACTGAAAAGGGTGAGAGCAGCAAACGCAACCCTAATCTTAGTCATCACAAGAAAGGTATATTTCAGAAACCCAAATCTGGCATTGGTAAAATTAAAGGTGTTTTTTATGTTTGTGGAACTCCTATCCATATGTCAATTCACTGTAGAAAACGTAAGGACTTTAATAATAAGAAAAACAACGCTAATTTGGTTGAAAACAACAAGAACGAGTTTTCTGGTAAGGTGTCTGAAGCAATGTAGTCGATCGCGGCCGTAACGGCCGCGATAGCGCCGTGATTCGCGGTATCGGGGGTTATCCGCGATGCGACGCCGATATTAGCCGAACGTGATTTAAACGCGATTCTCGGCCGCGACGCCTGTATCTCGGCCGCGACACCCGTATCTCGACCGATATTGAACCCAATTTTTTTATTTATTTATTTCTTTTTTGATTTTTTATTTTGATTTTTTATTTGATTTTTTTTTTATTTTTTTTAACGAAAAAGTTAGACCCAAAGCTACTAATGACATCATGGCTCTCGAAATCTGATTTATCAAAAAAAAAAACTTAAGTTAGGAAAAATTGGTTTAGGTTGACTCTTATTTTGTTTGATGAATGAACTGAATGTTTGGCTTCCGAATGATGGGTTTATCTTAAACTGATCTTTGCAAGAACTAGAAAGAATTTAGAAGTTATGAAAATCTGAAGCTGTAATGAATGAAAAATGGCACATAACATGTTTGTGTTATTGCCTGAGTGACCATCTCTTTTTTGCCTCCAGCACATAGCTTGTTGTTTAATTAGAGTTGGTCAAACTTGGTCTTAAAATTTAAAATTAGAGTTGTAATATGCTCATTGTTTAACTCATTATTTGTTTTCCTTTCTTAAATTTTTTGTTTATGTAGTATATTTGTAATAACTCTAACATTTACACTTATCCGATATTTCACCGATAATCTCCCCGAGATCAAGGTGTCAAGGTCTCGGCCGCGACGCGACCGAGATCCGAGATTGACTACATTGGTCTGAAGTTAATTTGGTAACCAATGTGAGAGACTGATGTGTAGACTCTGGTGCTACCAAACATTTCTATAGATACAAAGATATGTTCACATCCTATCAGAAGGTAGGGGAAGGGGAGAAACTCTACATGGGTAACTCATCTGCAGCACATGTTGCAGGAAAAGGCAAAGTTGGGCTAAAGCTCACTTCTGGAAAGACTCTCACATTGAATGAAGTTCTTCATGTTCCGGACATCTGCAAAAATCTTGTTTCTTGTGGTGTTTTAGATGATAAGGGTTTTAAAATTGTAATTGAATCTGGAAAAGTTGTTGTCACTAAGGGTAAGGATTATGTGGGTAAGAGTTATAAGACTGAGGGTCTCTATAAACTTAATGTAACCTCTGATGAAATGAATCAAATTGATTCTTCTGCTTATGTTTGTGTGTCATTAAATGTTTGGCATGGTAGACTTGGACATGTAAATTATAATTCAATGCAAAAACTGGCTAGCATAGGCTGCATACCCAAATTTAGTTTGGATAATGAACATAAATATGAAGTATGTGTAGAATCAAAATATGCTAAAAATCCTTTTAGAAAAAATATTCAAAGAAATTCTAAACTCTTAGAATTAATTCATTCAGACCTAGTTGACATGAAATCATTTCAAACTAGAGGTGGTAAGAAATGATTTGTCACTTTTATAGATGATTGTACGAGGTACTGCCACATGTATTTGCTTAAAGGTAAGGATGATGCCTTAGAAGCATTTAAGATGTATAAACTAGAAGTTGAAAACCAAATGAGTGCTACCATTAAAACTGTTAGGTCTGACTGTGGTGGTGAGTATATAATTCTTATAGGATATTTTTGTATAGAACACGACATTATACACGAAGTAACCCCTCCTTAT
The DNA here is from genome assembly GCA_023531435.1 of Papaver californicum. Lineage (NCBI taxonomy): Eukaryota > Viridiplantae > Streptophyta > Magnoliopsida > Ranunculales > Papaveraceae > Papaver > Papaver californicum. The sequence continues at coordinate 7,089,052 of JAJJMC010030977.1, read as the reverse complement.
TCACCACAATCTAATGGTGTGGCTGAACGGAAGAACCGAACCCTTAAAGAGATGATGAATGTCATGTTAATTAATTCAGAATTACCTGTAAACTTAT
>JAJJMC010030977.1:7068116-7088855 GCA_023531435.1 Papaver californicum | reverse complement strand
GGGGGGGGGGGGGGCGTCCTCTCATCTTGTTATGTCTTGAACAGAGTACGCTTTAAAGGATCAGACAAAACTCCATATGAGTTATGGAAATGTAGACAACCTTCTTATGCATACTTTAAATTGTGGGGGTGTTTCGCTAAGGTTTCCATTCCTCCCCCTAAGAGAACCAAGATAGGACCCAAAATTGTTGACTGTGTCTTCATAGGGTATCCTGATCATACTACTGCATAAAGATTTTTGGTTGTAAGTTCTGAAATTTCTGAAATTGGTGTGAATACTATTATGGAATCTAGGGATGCTGTGTTCATTGAAATATTTTTCCATTGAAATCTGATTCTCGCATGATATGTGTTGATCCCCTAGATGTCACTTCGACCAGTCACACATTACCTTTAGAGGAAGATGAAGTTGAATTTGAGCCTAGAAGAGGTAAAAGGCTTAGAACTAAAAAATCTTTTGGGCCAGACTTCATAACATGCTTAGCTGAGACTGATCCACAGACTTATAGAGAATCCATGACTTCTTCTGAAGCTCCATGGTGGAAAGAATCTGCCATTAGTGAAATGGATTCCATTATATAGAATGATACGTGGGAGATTGCATATTTACCTTTAGGGTGTAAACCCATAGGTTGTAAATGGACCTTCAAAAGGAAACGTAAGTTAGATGGAACTGTGGAAAAATACAAAGCTAGATTAGTAGCTAAAGGCTATAAACAGAAAGAAGGTGTAGAATTTTTTTATACTTATTCACCTGTTATGAGAATTACTTCCCTTAGTATGTTAATTGTTATTGTTGTCATTCATAACTTACAGATACATCAAATGGATGTAAAGACAGCTTTTCTAAATGGTGAATTAGATGAAGAAATTTACATGGACCAACCTGAGGGATTTGTAGTGAAAGGTTGTGAAAACAAAGTTTGTAAACTGAAAAAATCTTTGTATGGTTTGAAACAAGCACCTAAACAGTGGCATGAAAAATTTGATCATGTAATGATTTCTAGTGATTTTAAAATCAATAAATCTGACAAGTGTGTTTATACTAAACTTGTGAATGATGCACGTGTGATTGTATGCTTGTACGTTGATGATATGCTTATACTTGGTACAAACATGGATGTAATTAATTCTACAAAGAACATGCTAAATGAGAACTTTGAAATAAAAGACTTAGGCCCGCTGATGTGATCTTAGGGATGAAGATGAGAAGAAATTCTAATGGATATAGTCTTAGTCAATCTCATTATGTTGAATTTGTGCTTAAAAAATATAATCACTTTTATTGTAAACATGCTTTTATTCTGTATGATCCTTGTTGTAGACTCAAAAAGAATAAGGGTAATGGAGTTTCACAACTTGAATACTCACGTGTTATAGGAAGTCTGATGTATTTGATGAATTGTACGAGACCAGACATTGCTTATGTTGTGAGTAGGTTGAGTAGGTATACCTGTAACCCTGGGAAGGAGCATTGGGATGCACTTATTAGAGTGTTGAGGTACTTGAAGGATTTTGTGATGCAAACTGGATATCAGACCAGAGGAGTCTAAGTCTACGAGTGGATATGTTTTTACTCTAGCAGGAGGGTCTGTATCTTGGAAGAGTTCCAAACAGACATGTATAGCTCGATCCACTATGGAATCGGAGTTTATTGCGTTAGATAAAGCAGGAGAGGAAACCGCTTGGCTAAGATGCTTTTTAGAAGACATTCCTCTATGGCATAGTCCTGTGCCAGCTATATCTATACATTATGATAGTCAAGATGCAATAGCTAATGCTAAAAACAACAACTATAATGGGAAGTCTATACACATTCGTAGAAGATATAATTCCCTGAAATAACTAATCTCAACTGGCGTTATTTATGTTGACTTTGTGAGGTCTAAGGAGAACACCGTGTACCCTTTGATGAAAGTTTTGTCCAAGGAGATAGTTAGTAATGTATCAAGGGGGATAGGGCTTAAGCTCATTAAATAAACTTGCCATGAAGGATACTCAACCTTGCTGACTGGAGATCCTAAGATCAAGGTTTTGAATGAGACAACTAATTTGTGGTGGGTTAAAGGAAACACTATCAGATAATTTCATTTTCTGTCCCTTCCATATGGTATAGACGTGATAGTGTGACTGCATGTGAAGGATGACTTTTTATTAAGTCTTAATGAGCTTTATAGTTTCAATTTAAAATTGAAGTGGAGTGTAGCAGTAAACACTCTTGATAGAACTCACCTATCTGAATGTGGAAGTGGGCCGCTTCCTATGAGAATTGAGTTGATTCTCTAGAGCATCCTAAGAAACGGGATACGTCCAGGGCCAAAATGGACACAACGGCACGAACTTGACAGCGCCTAGAGTGATATCACGCGTGGAAGTTGTTGATGAACTACACTAAACTATGGCAGTTCAAGACATCGCGTTCACTATCCATCAAGTAGTTCCGGTAATTTCTCACTAAGCAAAGGTTCAAGACCTTATGGGAAACTATTGCCTATACTGGTATTTCTCGCTTTCCGATTTCTGATTTTCATCGGTTTTTCATTCATGTGGGGGTATAGCATCTCTCATTCTTGAGGAGTACCCGCAGACTATTGTGTTAAGGACAATTTGCTGAGCAAGTGGCTCTGTCCTTTGATTTTAAATCAGTGTTTCAATTCAGAGATTTTATTTTAACGTTAACATCTTTTGTTTCAGTATTTTTATTGTTGCAGATACAATAGGTTATCACAAGACCCTACAAAGAGTACAATCAGTTTTCAATTGGAAGTGGATGCAGAAGATGGTTAGAGAGTTCATTAAACATCGCGACACTTGCAAATGACACAAGGGAGATAATGCTTCACTTGCAGGCCTTTTTCAAACGCTATCGATTGCAGAATAGGTATGGACTGACATCTCAATGGATTTCATAGATGGGCTTCCCAAATCAAACAACAATATTTGTGGTAGTAGATCGATTCTCAAAATTTGCTCACATTATATTAATTTTTCATCCTTACATTGGTACAACTCTAGCTCAAGTATTATTCGAACACATTTTTAAATTATATGACATGCATCAGAGTATTGTTTGTGATATAGATCCAGTCTATAAAAATATTTTTTGGGAAGAGTTGTTCAAGTTGTAGGGAACAAGTTTTAAGTATAGTTCGACTTACCGTTCATAATGCGACGAACAAATGAAAGTCTTAAATAGAACTGTGAAAATGTATCTAAGGTGTTTTACAAGTCACAGACCAAAAGAACGGGTGAGATGGATTTCTTGTGCTGAATATTGTTACAATACATGCGTGCATTCGGCGACCAAGAAGACTCTGTATGAGGTAGTTTATGGCAAGCCAGTCCTTACTATATTATCTTATGTTTTGGAAACTACAAAAAGTTGAAGTAGTTGATATATAGTTAAAAAGCAGATAACAAATTATCAAAGAATTACGAGAACAGTTAGTCATGACCCAATAGCGAATGAAATTTTCTTACGATGCGAAGCGTACATATAGAAGTTTTGAAGTTGGTGACCTTGTTTACTTGAAACTGCATCCATACAAAAAATATCCTTGGCGTTGCGAAGAAAATTGAAGTTATCACCAAGGTATTACGGAATGTATGAGATTACTCAAAGGGTAAGGCAAGTAGCTTACAAACTGAAATTTCTTGATGATTCAAAATTTATCCAATATTCCGTGTATCCTTGCTCAAGAAGAAAACCGGGGATTGCCTCGTAGTTCGTAAGTCCTTGCTCACAATTCCGGATGATGAAGATCTTATTGGTCCTTACCAGAAAGCAATTCTGGATCATCGTACGATAAAACGATAAAAAACTTAAAAAAGGTATTGGTACATCGTTGGGATCCTTGTATATACCAGCTGAGTTGATACTAGAATTAGGATTCAGACCAGTGGGTATCTATCTCAATCCATTAGGGTTCATCCTTGCATGATGTTCATACAAATATTCTGGAAAACACCATTTACCTTAGTCAACATGCGCACACTTCTATCTCCATATCCATCTTCTTAATCTTTTCATGTGATTGTGGCTTGTTAGATTCCGAGTATCGTGGTCTATTGTACGACTTTCTGAGTAGTACTTTGTTTTCTTATATATGAATTTTAGTACGCTTGAGTAAAAATTCGTGTACAACAACTGGATTTAAAATAGGGTAATTCCTACATAGCCAAAGAATTTTGTAGATAACTAAATAGCATGTTTAGTGTCTACACTGAATCATTCACAAGTAGCTAGAGTTTGGAGTAAAGGTTTTGTGGGTATATCTCTTGTAAACCCTCACGAGACAAAACTCGTCCACTAGGGCCACCTAGGGGCTCAAAGGCTTGTTGCACATGCTAAGTGCCATCGCGATGCCTGCGACAGTGAGTTAAAAAATTTTATTTTCTAGATTAGAATTGCTCGAGGACTAGCAAATAATAAGTTTGGGGATATTTGATAGACACATTTTTTTGTCTGATTTGTCTCAATTCTGTATTTTGTTAGTGCTCATTTTTGTACTTATTTGGGTATTTAATGTGTGTGTAGATGCTTTTGGGAAATTAATATTTTTAGAAAAATCGGCTCGAAAAATTACTAAAGGAACCCCCAGATTGGATAAGGGTACCCTAGTGGCTAAAGGCACCGGCGCAATGGATAGGTAGCACCCCTTCTTCTTCACGGATTAAAGAATTTTTGGCAAGAAAATTTCTTTTTGAAAATCGATTTTCCTGGATTAAATTTGGAAGAGTTTTTCTCGGAATTCTTATTGGATTTGGACATGTCATGGCCTGTTAAGACAAAACAGGACTGGTAAGTCCTTTTGATTCGAAAAAGAAAGGATATATTACGTGGATTAGAGAAAACAGGATAAACGAGAATATCTCACTCTTTTTCGAGTTTCTTTGTGGTTGGCGTGTGTCTGGAGAAGGTTTGACTCAATTTTTGTCGTGTTTAGATAGTTTAAGTTGCCACAAACGCGTGAAGGAAATAAATAGGGAAATAATTCCCGAAACTTGGAAATAAAATAATACAAAGATATTTGGCATTTACTCGAAGATTTCAGGCCTGTTAGGTATAAAAAGGAGTTTCGGGAGTCACAAAAAGATGACAAAGAGTAGACATGAGTTTAGAAAGGAACCAGAGCGAGAAAAATCAAGTTGTAAAGAAATTCTGCTGGTGCTGGTGCTGAAGAACATCAAGAACACGAAAAACATAGACTGCACACATCAACCGTTATTTCAGAAGTGTCATTCATTTCAAAATTCATGTAATAGACATTTGCAACGTATATGTTGAATTAGCAACACTTGATCTGTAACAGTGAATCTGAAAGCTTATAAACGTTGCAGTTTCTGTGTCAGTTTCTCTTTTTCATCTTTGTAAACACTTTTTGAGCTATGAATCATTATTTTGAGCGTGTTTTCAACATGAGGAGCTAAACGCCATTGTTGAGGCGACAAAGGAAGTTACTTTTCCAGTGAAAAAGTGGTATTTCTTATTTATTTAATTTGTGCAATTCTTTTATGATTATTTGCTTTGGTTAAAAAATTGATTTAATGATTTTTGTTAAGCAATTGTGATCTCTTTTGATGGTACATGCTTGGCCTAGGGTTTTGTATGTTCCGTGCTTTCGATTTACAATTGTTATTCTGAAAATCTACTTGTTGTAATATTTTATAATTAATTTGAATATATGAATTGCATTATTATAATTATTGAATTAAATCACTTTAAGAATTGGTAAATAGTGGAATCTTAGCCTCAACATTTCCTTAATCTTGATTTCAACTTTGTTTGAGTTTCGCTATTTTTAGTCTTAGAACTTAAATTTAAAACCAAATCTTCAGAAGTCTTGAACGAATTTCTTATCACTTCTACAATCACATCACCATCTCACCGCGTCAGAGGAGAAATTTTCCCTGGTCCATCTCAATGGTATTTGATTTATCATAGTGACTATGAAGTCTGATTCAGTTCTGGAAGAAAGCGTTAGTTAAAGACTTCTTTGGGATCAAGAAGCTCTAGTAGTGACGTTGGTGTGAAACTAAGAATCTTACTTTCGTTTTCATAAATATTAATTGTTGAATAACGTATAATTATCTTCTAGATAAGTTTTGAAATAACGAGGGTACCAAGTACACCAAAATCTTTTCGATATCAACTTATGCAGACTCACATTGTATAATATTCTCAAAACAATGACGATAAAAATATTAATTCAACAAGGTGATTTTTGGTAATAGTCAAAGTTCCATTCGAACTAGCTATGGAATCTTTACCAAGATATGATTACCGCACATATATGATTACTTAATTATAACTATGACAAATATAATACGGAAGGTAAAGCAATCACACAACACACAAGATTTTGTTAACGAGGAAAATTGCTCAGCGCAAAAACCCTGGGACCTAGTCCAATTTTGAATACTCTCAGAATTAAGCCGTTATAAAAATTGACTACCGCAACTTCGTATAGTTGAGACCAAGTAAACTACCCTAAGTTACCCAGTTCCTTCAGTATCCATGTGTCTACAACCAATCTGGATAACACACGTGAATCCCAATATAAATTCCACTATCTTGAGTTGTTTCAGCGCTATGAAGAACTCTGCACTCAATTCTTTTGGATCGTAATCCGAAATAGCAAATGAAAAATTTGTTTCTGTAACCAACTCACTTATCGATCACCCAAATCAATCTTTTGATCAGTGATAAAGCATAGTAAAGGATCTTCCATTTATATAAATAAACTCATTTGGTTAAAATATCAAACCAAGATAATGATTATCAAAATAATTAATCTTGATGAACAAGATCTTTTCATGCAAGTTCATTCTTCTAGACGGTTTGTTCGATCTTCTACAAGTCTGATGTTTATATAAATAAACTGCTTGTAAAATCCCAGAGAATCAAGCCTGTAAAAAGTCATACAAATATCATAAACAAAAAGAAAAGTCTTCAATCTTCAATTTCAATCTTCAAAAGTAACCATTGCAAAACAACTTGATTCCTCTATTAATCAAATGCACATAAAATAGTCTATTAACATTGATTGATGAATAATTTTATCCCACAAATCCACAACCACTTAGATATTTGATAGTCAAATCTCCAATCAAACTTGAGTGGCCTTATATCAGAAGAGAATGACCATATAATAAAAAAGCTTGATCTATTGAAGATAACTACATTGTTAGTTCAACACAAGTAATCAACGAAAACTAAATGACAATCTATCCTTCCACCAACGGTAAAACTAAAGGCTTCTTGATCCCAAAAAATACTTTAAACGAAAGGCAACGTAAGATGTTTCACCTAATTATATTACTCATATCTCTTTCAAGTTGGCTTTCCCACACGACAAAGGTGTGTTCTGAGATGAATTTGTAAGAATAAAAGATTCCTTATTTATGGTGTAATGACCAAGGAATTGTTTGGAAATACCATTTACCAATTTCAAAAATTCTAAAGATATGTAATAAAAGTATATTTGCGAACTAACAAATTCCAAGTAATTTCCAACTCATAATCGATTTCTCTCATAGTATGAAAATTAAGATTAGATATCACACACTCATGTACTTTACTAATGTAGTAACTAGAGATATGCAAACCTCTAAGAGTGCAAAACATATAATTTTGATCCCATAAATGATATTGAAAATTTGATATTGTAGGATCTTTCCTTGAGTATCAAAGGAGTATACTTGAACATTAAAAAATTAACTTTTAGCACATTTCAAACATTATGTTGACATTTATGAACATTCTCAATATAACTCGTGTACATCTCGATGTATACAAAAACCCGTGAAGATAACAAACCAATCAAAAATATAAAAGACAAGTTAGATATAGTAAGGATCGTTCCTGGGATTGGTCCTGACTTGCGATCGGTCCTACATTGATCCTTTCCACTAGGGATCGATCCTGAGATCGTTCATGTCTAAGGATCGGTTATGACTTCAGGGATCGATCCTGAGATCGGTCCTAAATCTCTTTTTCAATTACGAAACAAGTTTCAAAAGTTTACTTCCTTAAACTATGTTTCTGAAATTGCTTTCTAACATATGTATTAAAGTACAGATTCACTCGAGTTCGACACACTATATAATAACAAGTTACCAATTAGTGCAATGTACAAAACACGAAGTCCATAGATAAATTATACTTCGCAACTCCTTATACTTCAGTTGTCAAAAAAACTATTGTATATATCTTTCCTTTTGATATTTTGTGCAAAGTATAGTAACCAATTCCCCAATACTACTTAACTTCATATGTATGTTTTCATTGAATAGAGACTTGTACGAACAATAGATAGAAATAGTTAAGATCAAGTTTATAGTTACTAACCTCGAACCGAGTGATGATATATTTGTTTGTCTTCAATACGTCTTCAAGTATTCATGAGTAACTAGAGAAAGTCTCAACATTTCTATGTTCCTAGTCTAACCTACAAAGTTGATTTTAGTAATCTACTCAATCAATTTAATTTTGGAACTAAACTTGACAACCAAACTTGACAAACCAACACTTAGTGGGTTCAACCGAGCAGTGCTCTAACAAGTTGTTGATTATTCTATGGTCTTTCTCTTCTGATATAAGGCCACTCAAGACTTTGAATATTTAAATATCCAGTACTACCTTCGTCCAAGTTATAAAGTGGAGTTCTTATTTTTGGTTGTCCATCTCGATAAGCATAATTCTAATTCCTAGATAGTTTTTTCCATATATACCCTTATTAATTATACTAGTATTATACTAAATGAATTTAGTGTTTCTAGTTTTCATCAAAAATGGAGGGGTAATATAGAAAAAAGAGAGATTTTTATAACTTTCATATTTTTTATTAATCTAATACAAACTTGTTTTTTTGCCTATATAACTTGGAAGGAGGGAGTATCTAAGTGATTCTAGATCTGTGGGATAGAGCTATTGATTTTTTCAATGTTAACAGACTCCGTTCTATGAGATAAATCATTAGTGGAATCAAGTGCATGTTTTTACTATTGAAGATTAAGAAGAATGAAGACTTAAAGTTCTTATGTGTTTCTAATCTTGGCATGATAATCAGCTTGACTTGATTGTCTAGGACAAACAAGTAAATTATCTTTGATAAACGTAATATTTGTAGGATAGACAAGTGATTTATCATAAACGTAAGTCCTGTAATTGAGTTGATTACTTTTGTAATTGTAAATCTAGATTGATCTTAATCAATAATTTCGGATCTATTATTATCTTGTTTATATTGGTATTATAAATCTAAACGGAAGATCCTTGACTCTGAATTGATCATCTTATATCTTTGGTATTTGTGATTGGATTTGAGTGGTTAGAAAATAGTTGAATTCCTTGTTATTTGTGAAACGTCCTAAAGGAATCGGGTAACAAAAGTCTTTACGGAGGTAGAAAAACACTTGGCAGTGGATTCTGTTAGGTGATTCACATGCATTGGCCAGATTGGTTGTAGACGCAAGGATATTGAAAAAACAGGGGTAGTTTATTCGGTCTCAAGTACACTAGGTTGCAGGTAGGCATTTGTGTAGCGGCGTAATTCTAAGAGTATTCAAAACTGAACTAGGTCCCGAGGTTTTTCTCCCAAACAGTTTTTCTCATTAACAAAATCTTGTGTGTATGTTTTTTTACTTTACTCCTGCATTATAATTATTTTTATAATTAAAGTAATTACATTTGTACGTTAATCAAATATCTTGAATCGATCCATTAATTTATTCCTTGGTTAGAACGAAGATTAGTTAAACAAGATAACCTTGTTTAGATATTCTTTAGTCATCGTAATATCGATAGGATTATACAAGGTTTGTCTATATAGGTTAAATCGAAAAAGATTTGGTGGTGTACTCGGCACCTTCGTCTTTTTAGTCTAGGTTTAGAAAAACTGAATTAAATATCCTTGTTATGCTAACTAGAAATATCTGGAAATTAATGGAATGCCCTGATTCTCTCCTAGGCACTGTCTTGAAAGCTAAATACTTCCTGAACTCTAATTTCTTGAATGCTAAGTACCTTACAATTTTCTGTTGGACCTGGAGATGTCTCCACAATATTAAGAACTTATCAAACTTTTTTTCTCTTAGATTGTATGAGATAGTCAATTTATTGATTCTTCGTGTGAAAAATAGATCCTCTCCTTGGGTTCTGATGTGCCAAACCCCAGGTCCCCCAAAATCCTAACCTTAAATTTTCTTATTTTATTAACCATGTAACAAGATATTCAAACATTACTAGATTAAAACGCTCACTTTGACAATGCTTCCGTTGAGAAGGTTGTTACTATTCCCTTAACCATATTTGCATTCCTGACAGGAGGGCTAGTTCTAAATCTTCCTACTTAGGTCTCCGACCTTCCCCTAGTAAAAATCTTTTGAAGTGTATTTGGAAACTTAGAGTTCCGCGTATCCATTTATTTTTATGAAAGGCTACTAGGAATGCCATCCCTGCTAGATTGGTTTTGCATTCCAGAATGCCTATTAGTTCTACAATTTTTCCTTGATGTTCTCTTGAAAATGAGTCTGTTATGCATGCTCTTGTTCTTTGTCCTTTTGCTAGTCATATTAGGTTCACTTCTCCTTGTAACATTCATACTCAGGCTTTCTCTAACAAATATTTGCTTGATTGGCTCCATTTCTGGTTTATTGATCCAGTTTCCTCTCTGCCTGATGATTCTATACCTTTGTCTCTGCTATTCTTTGGTCTATATGGAGTAGCAGAAATACTCTTTTGTTTAGTAAAAGATTAAACACCTGGTGCAGTTCTGAGTAAAGCTAGCTAGAGCTTTGATTGTCACTAAATATCCCACTATTCACCCTAGATCTTTTTCTAATGTCATTGGGGGTAATAAATGGTTTCCTCCTCCTTTTGGGTGGACTAAATATAATATTGATGGCGCCTTCGATGTTATTTCTTTGGCTGATATATGGTGTCTGGTATGTGATGAGAGATTATCTCAGCAAAGCCTCTTTTTGTGATGTAATGGTTTTTGTAGTCTGTTCTCGAACTGAAGCTGAAACTTATCTTATATGGGTATTCCTAAAAAAAAACAGTGTAGTTGAAACTCACTTATTTCATTATTGAAAGTGATGCTTGTAATGACATCATATCTGTAACGATGTTGCTTATATCTTGGCTCACTGAGCTTAGATAAACTCTATAAATGAGCCAAAATAAACTCTATTTCTATGTTTTGGTCGAGACCTCTAATTTAACTCTTGTCAGTTGTTAAGGCTGACCGGTACCCTTTTTTAAAAACTTAGCTTAAAAAATATTGGGTGAATCGTAAACGGAGAAAATGTCGTATTTTTATAGTTGAAGTTATCAATAAAGTGAAGTTAAACCATATATATTAAATTCGTATTTTTGTTACAGTCACCTTATATCCAAGGAGGTGGCGTGGTGTTTAGCGTATTATCCCCCGACTTTTGTCTAAGAAATAATTGAAGTAAAGTCTTCCAATTATACATCACCAAACATATATAGTGTATCGTTCTAATAATCAAGAAAAAAAGTTAAATACCAAGATTTATTTTTCTTCTGCAACAATTTGATCTTAAAAATGGTTTTATTCCACTGTTCTATCTTGTTGCCATTCGAGGAGTTGATTTTTTTTTCTTTTTTTGAAGCATTCGAATTTCGAGGAGTTGATTACTAAGCTATAATGCCTTCACCATCCTTTTTATTTTTATTTTTATTTTTTTATTGGGGATTCCCGGGTCTTAATTTTTTGTTTAGCTTCCTTGTCAGATTCAATATGTAGTGTTTTTTGACTTTCACATAGAGATATACAAATTTAACTTATTGCGCACGCAGATGTTGATATGTACAAATTTTAGACATCGAAATAAATATTTAAGAATTCTCCCATTTATATATTCTCAGAGTGGAAAATATTTTTTTGAACCAAATCGATGGATGGCATCAGTTCAACTGCATGTTGTTGAGTTCAATAATGACCCAAATCTTCTGTTATAATACCTCCTAATTTGACTTGGTTATCGTGGACCTGTAATCTGCACCAGAACCTAAGTATAACAACTGCAATACCAACTGGTATGATTCTTGCCCAAACAACACTTGTGAGGGTATTAAATCCTTAACACCACGTGTTCAAATATTATGGAAAAAATATCAGATTATGATGGAACGAGAAACACTAAAACCAAAACTCATTAGATAAGTACTGAAAAAGACATCTTCGTTGCATGACAGACACGCAAGTTATGGGAAAACATGGCACACTGTACGAAACAGACACCTTCGTTGCATGACAGACACACAGGTTGCGGGAAAGCATGACACAATGTATAGAACTGACCAACATCGATACATGATAGACACGTCTTAGTTGTGCAGGTTGCGGAACAAAGGAAGCAAAAACAGGACAAGTCACTTTCAATGACCACGTGTCGAACATGCCAAATTCTGAAGATAATAATGTCACTTTCAATGGCCACATGTCGGAATGCCATAATTCTAAATAATAATAATAATAATTCTAAATCCAAAAGCAATAACTTGAATACAAATCCGTATGAGAGGTACGAGTCACCAAGCGGGAAACTAAGAGAAATAAGAAGTACGCAAGTCAAATCTTGCGGGAAATACAAAGAAGAATACGGGATAAGTTTCATTCCAAAGTCTGGATAAGAGCTAATATGTGGAAAGAAAGAAGAGGGGGACCCATGATATTTACTATAAATACCAAGCTCAAAGACAGAAAAAGGGGACGGAAAATTTTGGAGAAGAAAAAGGATCAGAGGAAAAATTTTAGGTATGGGATTTGTGTCAGTTAATTATATTCGTATTCTTTGATGAATTCTACTTGATGCATATAGCATTTTATCCTTTTATAATATACAATTGTCAATAAAGTCATCCAAATCTTTTATTACCCGTGGATGTAGACACACCGTTGTCGAACCACGATAAATTTCTCTTGTGTTGATTCTTATTTTAATTTCTTGCATTTAATCTTTATCTTCTCATTGCTTTTGAATTATTGGCTTATCATCTGATTCATGTGGTTGTGTTGCCAAGATAGATTTTTGGTAATCACAATTTGGCGCTAGAAACAGGGAGGTAGTAAAGAATTTATTCTACCTGTCCAAACTTTCATCTCTAAAATTCTGAATTTGTTATCTTAGAAAACCTCTTTTTCCTATTAGGGGCTCTTTTCTCTTCAATTGATATTTCAAAATTATGCATACGGTTTCTCTAAAAAAATAAATAATTGTGTTTAAATTTGTTTTTGTGTATGAAATCTTAAAGTTGTTACTGAACTGGGTTTGAGTTTTAATGCTATGAATGATTTCTATGAAGTTTAAAAACTACATACAAATTTCATTTTACAAATTAGTTCAACTTTTACATTGATATTTTCAATGAATTCATATTAGTTCAAATCTACAATTTTGAAAGTTTGAATTTGTTATTATTTGAGAATCCCCTTTTTAATATTTCTCTGATTGACAGTAAGGGTTTCTTTTTATTCAATTACTATGTCAAATGGGTTTAAAATCCTATAATTTTCGTATCTTAACCCATCTGAGTTCGAGTTTTTATGGTATGAATGATTTGTGGGAAGCTCACTTCTCAAAACAAAAGAATCTTAGTTTGAATGGCTTAAAATTATTAAATTTCTGTGTTTGTAATCAATTGATTGTATAAATTAAAATTGTTTTGCATCTACCTAGTTTTGATTCTCGTCAAAACTGAAAAATAAGTTTGAATTGAATTTCTAAACTTGCTTTTGATTTGTTAGTAAAAATGATTCAGTGAACCTTTGAAATCTGTTTTCAATTAACTCTTGCAAAAATGATTCAATGAACCTTTGAAATTTGTTTTAAATTGGAAATTTGTCTAACTTTTATGTGATATATAAAATTTTAATTAAAGCTAGATTTTTTTCTATCAATCATATATATATTACGGATGTAAAATTTTTATGAAGCACTTATCTCATTATCTGTTCTTTTATTAGAATAACAAAAAAGAAATTTCTACAACAGCACCAGATTGATCAAAGAAGTCATTATGATATACCAAGAGAAATTAAATAAATGGAGACATCCGCAAACAAAACCTTACAAGAACAAGAAGTCAATGTAAGAAATTTGGATAATCAAACAATGGGGACTGGAAGAAAAACTCTTCATCAACCAGAAAGAGAAATATTGTAGAAGAGTCCCAAGGACGCTGTAGATGAGATGGCTTCGATAAGATTGAAGGACAACCCTTGGATCGGACAATACAAAATAGAAACAAATATACTGAAGTTGCGAATACTATTCCGTTACAAATAAACGAAACAAGGAATCAATTACAAGAGACAAACGGAGTAGAGAAATTACAGAGACTGCAAGATGAAATAATAGAACCAAACATCCTAATTAACCAATCAATTGATAGCAACAGAACAATGCAACAACCACATGTAGAAGCACCACAAAACAGGATTGATCCCATCATTCAATTATTCAAATAATTGAATGAAATGCGTAAGGCTCAAAAGACTTATGCAGAAAAAAATGCTCTTCTAACGCAAGAAAATCATATGCTCATGCATAAAGCCCGACAGGATACGGAAGCATCTGATACAAGGTTACAGGGATAGGAAGTAAGTTCAAAAAGGTCTGCAGAAAGCAAAATGAGGATCAATAGAGATCAAAGGGTGATGATAGTTGAACCGACAGATGATACATATGTTCATCCAAAACAAAACAGGTTTAATCAGCGGTATGAGCCCGATAAACCAGATTTTGATGACTCAGAACCGCAGAACAACAGGTGGAATAAATATTTCGAGGATTTGGAAGAAATGAGAGAGGAAATAAAGACCTTAAAAAACAAACAAGAGGGAGGATGTCTTGAGGAAGTATTAAAAGAGGCCAGTAGAACGCCATTGGCACCGCACCTTGCGCTTGCATCCATCCCGCACAAATGCACTCTCCCCTGCTTTGAATGTTATGATGGAACAAAGGATCCCGCAATTCACTTAAAATATTATAACCGCAATATGACCCACTGGGAGAAAAACGATGTTATCATGTGCCAATATTTTCCATCTAGTTTGAAAGGATCTGTATTAACATGCTACGACAATCTACCAGAAGGAAAAATACATTCATATACACAGTTGACCCGATAATTCTTGGAGACGTACATATACAACAAACCCGCAAATGCTGGAATGAATAAATTATTTTCCCTTGCGTCATGGACAGATGAAACTATCCGAGATTACACAGATCGATGGCAGGAAATTTGTCAAGCAATAGGTAATGTTAGTCCAGAAATCTCTATTAATTGTTACAAATGGGGAATATCAAACCGCACGTTCCCGTTTTTCGTAGATATTCATGGAGAGGATCCAAAAATTGAAGAGGATCTAAGGGTAATTATCGAGAAATATGCAAGGTTACAAGATATACAAAAACAGAATCCAAGAGCAGTTTCTCAACATCAGAGAGTTCCAAACAGAACAAATTTTGTGGAACCGGTAACAATTTCTGGAAAGCGAGTTGCGAGTGAAAATTCATATAATGAATCTAAGCGAGGCAGAACGGATGAAGAAAGAAAGATCAACCAGCAATTTGAGGATCGAGTTTTTACTAAGCTCAACATCCCGTATTCACAAATTTTAACTACACTAGAAACAAGCAAGATTTTGAATGGCCATGGACGAAAGGAAGGCAACCACTACACACAGAAAGTTCTAAAGATTATGTGGATATCATTGTTTTTATGGTCATCCCACAAGTAGATGCAGAAATTTAAAATTACAAGTCCAGAAGTTAATTGATGCGGAGAACTGAAGGAATTCCTTTATCTACCCGATCCTCCACCAAGGTTGAACACATGGAAGACTGTAAAAATTCTGGAAAATAACCTAACCATCAACACGATTTCCTACACAGAGTCAAATCAATTATCTATGAATGCAACAATTGATAAGAAGTTGTGTAAAAGAATTGACAGTCATTAAGTTTTTAAAGTTATCGGAAGAATGACAGAAATGTGGGAGGAATGGATGGCTTCCTCATTAACTTTTTCATCGGGTGAAGTTGATCAAGAAATTGAGATACACAATGATCCGCTGGTTCTCACTTTACCAATGTCTGGATGGAATGTGAAGAAAATCCTCATGGATGGGGGAAGTTCACTTAATGTGTTATTTTATGACACATTTCAAAAAATGGGACTTAAGGACGATCAACTCACACCCTCTTGTTACATTATTTATGGATTTAACGGGATAGCATCAAAGCCAAAATGAGAGATTTTACTTGAAGTCATGGGGGGACCAATAAGCGTTTTAACCAAATTCAGTGTAGTAAAGGCACCGTCCCCATATAATGCAATCATTGGCAGACATTGGGTACACCAATTGAAAGGAGTAACCGCAACTTATCATCAATATATACGATTCCTAACACCACAAGGAGAAATGGAAATAAAGGGGGATCAAAATGTTGCAAGATCTTGCATCCTCACAGAGACACACATGAATGAGGAACGAATTCAACAACAGCAAGATAGAAAGAATGAATGAAAAATCAAAGCAAAAGAAGAGGCGATAAATCAATATATGATTGAGACTGCGGGTAGAGGATCGATGAACGAAACAAATAAAAACACTCCATCGGAAGGGAGCATACCAAAAACTAAGGAAAGGGGCAGTATTCCAGAATAGCAATCAAAGGGAGCTCCCACATTTTTAGGAGTTCCCAAATCCACTTTTTCAGCAGTTGAAGAAACCAAGAATGTCAATATAGGAACAGAAGAATCCCCGAGAATAATCAAGATTGGAAAACTAATGGAATCATAAAGGGAACATAATTTGGTTATCCTACTTAGAGATTATGTAGATATTTTCGCATGGAAAATGGAGGATATGCCAGGCAGTGATCCAAGTATCGTTCATCACGAATTACATATACATCCAGGAACTACACCATTTCGGCAGCGTATACGCAAGTGGCGCCCGAGTATCATTTATCAGTTTAAAAGGAACTAAAGAAACTCATAGATGAGGGATTTATTCGAGAGGTGTGATACCCAACCTGGATATCCAACATAGTAATTGTAACAAAGAATAATGGAGGAGTAAGGATTTGTATAGACTTCACCAATTTGAACAAGGTATGCCCTAAAGATAGTTGTCCACTTCCTAGCATTGATCAATTAGTAGATGCAGTTGAAGGACATGAAAGACTTTACCTTTCATGGATGGACATTCAGGGTATAATCAAATTGCTTTAGCTGAAGAAGATCAAGAACATACTGCATTTTTTACTCCGCATGGTTTGTACTGCTATACTAGAATGCCATTTGGACTAAGGAATACGGGAGCAACCTATCAGCGACAGGTAGATGCAATCTTTAAACCATGGATATGCCGCACCTTGGAAGTCTATGTAGATGATATGCTAATAAAAATTAAACTTTCAAAAAATCATTTACAAGATTTAAGAGAGATATTTGAAGCTCTACGCAAATATAAAATAAAAGTTAATCCGGATAAATGCATTTTTGGAGTTACATCTGGAAAGTTCTTGGGATACTTGGTCACAAAAAAGGGGATTGAAGTTGATCTATCAAAAATAAAAACAATTTCTAATATACCATCTCCAAAGAATGTAAAGGAAGTACATAAATTAAATGGATGTTTAGCTGAACTTAACAGATTCATTGCAATATCATCAGACAAATGTAAACCATTTTTTAAAACACTGAAAAAGAAAATCAAATTTGTATGAAATGAAAATTGTGAGCAAGCCTTTCAAAACATCAAAGCTTATCTCGTCACACTACCTGCATTACAAAAACCGAAGCCTGAAGGGGTACTGGCCTTGTACATAGATGCAACAGAAAATGTTGTAAGTGCGGTATTGGTAAGAACAAATGAGAAAGTAGAGAAACCAGTGTATTATATTAGTAAAACTCTTAATCTTGCATAAAGGAATTACACTAAAATTGAACAATTGATATTAGCACTGGTTTTTGCCACACAAAAACTGCGTACATATTTTCTAACATATTATGTATGGGTACCAAGTAAAGCTCCGATAGAATCCGTACTAATGAATACGGGAAAGGTAGGGAGAATAGCGAAATGGAATACACAATTGGAGAATTTCCATATCATATTTGAAATACAAACTGCACAAAAATCACAAGTCTTGGCAGATTTCCTTGCGGATCTACCACTAGATGACGACTTTGAAATCCAAGGATTGTCGGGGATAGAAGACGATGATTCCAAAGATATTCTGAGTTCTTTAACTCCCGCAGATGGGAAGTATTTGTTGATGGGGCACGGAATAAAGAAGGAGCGGGAATCGGAATTGTGATTACAACCCCTACAGGAGAACGGATGGTGCATGCATTTCGTCTTGAGTTCGGTGAACACACAAATAATATAGTAGAATATGAGTTTGTGGTCCATGCCCTTCGGCTCATCATCGAGTTGGGAATAAGTGATGTACGGATTACAAGTGATTCACAATTGATAATTCGGCAGGTTGAGTTGAAATATCAAGCACTTGATGAAGACTTGATAGAATACAAGAGTCTTGTTCAAAAATTGGCATCTCAAATTCCAAATATAATTTTTAGACATTTATCCAGAGAGAAAAATCGCCATGCTGATGCATTAGCATTCATTTCTTCAATGATAAAAGATCAAAATACATCGGTAGTCAAAATTGGGCGCATCTATGAGCCATCAATTAAGATATGGACAATCGAAAATATAGAAGAGGAAGTAGGTGAAGATATTGAAGATGCAGTCATTAAAGATGATGAAAACTTTTCACAGAAACCAGAAAATGAATAAGCTGAAGAAGATTGGAGGCTCCCGATACATCAATACTTACAAAGTGGGATATTGTCCGCAGACACTAAAGATGCGAGAAAAGTGCAATCAAAATCTGTAAATTATCAATTGCGGGATAAAATTTTGTACCGCAGGTCTTTTTTGGGACCGTTACTTCGGTGTTTGTCACAAAAAAAAGGACAACGTATTCTCACAGATATTCATTATAGAGATGCGTGAAATCATAGCGGAAGATGATCACTCGCATTGAAAGCAAAGACGCAAGGGTATTACTGGATATTTATGCATAAAGATGCGGACAATCTGGTAAGAAGGTGCGAAGAATGTCAACGCTTTGCACAAAAAATTAAATCTCCCACAACGGAACTCAATTTTGTACTCAGCTCATGGCCGTTTGCAAAATGGGGAGTAGATATCGTTGGGCCCTTAGTGGAAGGCAAGCAAAAAAGAAAATACTTGATCGTATCAACTGATTATTTCACTAAATGGGTTGAAGCCAAAGCTCTTGCTCGCATTAGAGATGAGGATGTTTTTAAGTTTTTATTCGAAGATATAATTTGCAGATACGGAATCCCGATAGCTATAGTCTCGGATGGACAACAACTACAAGGAAAAAATATTGATATGCTTTTCGAAGCATTTAATATCCAAAAGAACAAGTCCACTCCACTTTATCCCCAAAGTAACGGACAAGCTGAAGCTACAAATAAAACTATTGCCACGAATCTAAAAAAGACTCTAGATGGACATCATAATCAATAGTGTGAGCATATTCATAACATATTATGGGCATATCGCAAGACGAGAAGAGAAACCACTGGAGAGTCACTATTTCTTCTCACTTATGGAGCGGAAGCAGTTATTCCAACAGAAATTATTTTACCCACAACAAGGAAAGAAGCATGCGAAAAGAATTTAAACACAGATCTAATGCTTGAGAAGTTGGATGACTTATAAGAAAGAAGAGAGGTTACGCTCCAAAAAATGGAAAATTATCAGAGAAGGATGGCAACAGAATATAATAAGAAAGTAAAGTTGGGGAAATTTATTGAAGGGCAGTATGTTCTGCGACAAATCCCAGAATACCAAAAAGATAAAAAAGCGAAAAAATTTGCACCCACATGGGGAGGACCATATGTCATACAAGATATTACGGGATAGGGCTCGTACTATTTGCGTAATATGAATGGAGAAGCCTTACGGCATCCTTGGAACGCACAATATCTCAAACCATATTATCCATAAAAAATAAAGCAATCATACAATAATTTAGCTTCATACTAGGTAAAGCTGAACAAATGCAATCTCTCTAGAAAATCCATATAAATGTTTATGAGTGTATGACTATTGGATCTTTCGCGAGCAAGAGATGCCTAACATGACATTAATTATTGTATCAGGTACTATCCATTTGAGGAGGTACTCATTAGGGACCACATCATTAATTTCCTCCTGGCCAGAGAGAAGTTGAGATGTGACTGTACCCTCAAAGGTAACCCAAGGTACAATAAAAGCCTTGTGGTTTCTCAATTCACACACTCATAAATCAAACTGATTATGTATATATATTTGTTAATTGTCTTGCAGATACAATAATATGAGACAAAAAGGAAGCTTGCCAATACAATTTAGAAGAAGGAAAATATTGAGGAACAGGAGGATCTGCACTAGGAGAAGGGTGTTTATAGATTTCCTTGCGGCTATAAACTTTGGTGAATCCATCAGCTTTAACACTACTGATGTAATTTTAGATAGTGGTAAAAACGGGTTGTTTCTCTCGAACTTGTGAAGACTGAATTTAGATTTTAATAAACTAATTTTTAAAATAAAAATATGCATAAAAGATTAAAATAATATTCACAAATTACTGAGGTTATGGATTTCAC
>JAJJMC010030977.1:6852817-7063116 GCA_023531435.1 Papaver californicum | reverse complement strand
AAAAAAAAAAAAATTGAACAAGGAGAAATTGTTACCACTTGAATAAAAGGAGTTAAGGAAAGATATTACCGTGTTGCATGAGCATGGGTTACCTCCCAAGAAGTGCTAAGTTTAAAGTCTTCAGCCAAACTAAGAAAAGATTAGCCACAACTTACGACCATATTATAATAACCTGAAAAGTTGTGGGTCCCTAACGTCAATCATATTTGACCAGAACATCTGACCACAATTGAAAACACGAAAGTGGTGGTCATTCTTGAAAAAATGTGTCGGTTCTAATTTCCTATAAAAAGTAGGTTTAGTTCCAAACTCTAGTAACTGACACATTTGAAATTCATACGTTCCCACATATGGAAGAAAATATTTTGGTGGGAAAACAAAGTCAAACCTACATGTAAAAATCGGTGCTTCAATTCTAGATCTTCATACTTTGATTTGGCTTGACTCATCATATCAACCAAATTATTGAATCTTTCCTTGATCTCCATATTTTCTTTATTGATTTTTAATACATGTTTTGTCAGACGCCTATCTCTATGTTGCAGCCTATTCACGAGGTCTGAATACCCCGCTGATCCCATAAAGCAATTCAGAAACATACAAATAAAGTAAGAAAAATGACATGAGAGAAAAAGCGTTAAACCTTGATTATGGAGATCTAATAACTGCTGACGAAGCGTATCATTTTCCCGCTTCAAGTCCGCAGCATCTTCTTCTGATCTGATTAATTTCTCCTCTACTTTCCTAAACTGAGTCTCCATCTTTATGGATCATCCTTTGAAAAATTTATAAGCCACATATGCGGCGTTCTGACCCCGAGCAAGCTGCAACATTCGAAATTAAAGCTATAAGTAAAGGATGAAAATAAAATGAAATTTGAGGTCATTAAAATAATAAAAATACTTGTAAGATAGCTTGTTGCGGGAAAGAGTATGCTCCACCATCCGTTAGAGCAATTGCCTCAGCAAGAGAGGAATGAAGGTTCATGTCAAAAGAAGGGCAGACGGGATGGCCTTGGTCCTTTAACCAAGCTTTTTTCACCACTTCATACGGAGCAGACCGTATGCATTCCCGCAGATTAGCAATCGCAGAGGTATCTGTCTCCATTGGATGAAAGTCGCATGGGACAGATAGCAACTCTTTGGACATGAACCAGCGAAAGGCCTCCTCCTTATCCATAAGATTCTCATCTTCCGCTCTTCCTTTACCCTTATCACTGTGTGGGATTTCTTCACTCATAAGAACTGCATCAGTGACAGATGTGCTCTTGTCATTACCCTCGGTAGAAGCCGCTTCCACCGCAGCATTTGTCGGCTCACCATGAATTGTAGGATCCTCCTTATCAGATAAACCAACTTCACTCGCAGAAGGAACGAAAAGATCATCTTCAAACAAAGGAAAAAACTGGGAGGTGAGATAGGAGAACTCAGGATCTGCGGCCTGGTTCGAATAACTGTCCGCAGCACCTGTAGTTTCCACCGTAGTATTATCCAGCTCTGTGGGCTCAACATTCTGCTCCGAATATGTTAGATGAAGCGGGAAATTCTGCTCTTCCTCACTTTTTTGAGGTTCAGCAGAACTAACATTCTCAATTCTCAAATTTGGTTGACAACAGGGTGAATCACGGATTTCTCCTTCATCCCTATCAGTGGAAATGCGGGGTGCAGCTTTAGCTTTTTTCTGACCTTGTCAATGTACCGCAGGAACTCATTATATAAGATTCATATGAATCATGCAAATTCATTTGGATAAGTCAATACCTTTTCTATTGAAGCTACGACTTTGCGTTTATTACCCAAATCACCTTTCGAACTCCCTTCAGCTGCGGCTATAAAAAAAAGAAACAATTATATAATGTTTAAGGCATGATGTAGAATAATGGAGAAAGAATTCTATATACCACATCGTCATACAGGAAAAAAAGCCGCTGAAGTTTAACTGCCAAGGGCAGTAAGAGTGAAGGCGTGATGAAAGGCTGCGGACCACACTATCTTGATCAAACCCATAAATCCATGGTCCCTCAATTATCAAAGCAATGCGGTACCACCTGAAATCATGATCAATACGGATCTTCTCCCGTAAAGGAGCTTGTGTCCCAGGAATGACATTCAGCTTAGAGTTATCAATTTCCCAGAGAAGACGAAATACTTCGCCACCTTTACGACCCGGTCAGACGCTCCACTTATTATAATTCTTTACATCAATAACGTCTACATATGTAGCATGGAAATTATCCACAGTATAAAGCTTACGTTCCGCAGGATTGAGAACGCAGCATGTGAAATTTGTTTCTCCCCTATTTCTTTTACTACACTCATTCACCACACGCCACCAATTCCCGTTGTATTTGGCAATAGACCGGGCCAAACCATGTCTGGATTTATTTCGGCTCGAAAGAATCCCCACTCTTATACAAAGGAAGCTTCAAGCCAGCGTGCAGCGCTCCCGCAGTTATTAATAGTCTGTTTGGCGCTATACTGAAATTTCTTCATCATATCAAGAGTAATCTCATCTCCTTCAGCGGGATCGCAAAGGGAAATTTTAAATTGTTGGAATTGATGTTTATCTTTAAACTCTTGAATATCCATTGACCTAAAGCTGAAGTTCTCGTTTAAACATTTGCTCTTAGAAGCTGGTTTATTGGCCGCAATAGCTATATCATCAGTTCCTACCAAATCAGAAGATTGAACTTCTGAAGTACCAGATTGATCTCCCACTTTCTTTTTTCTCGCAAAGTAACGATATGATTTATTTTTTATAGGTTGATCACCATGATGAGAGGCACCTCCAGCAACATTACTATCGTCTTTTCCAGACATGATGAATTTTACCTACATATGAGAGAACAAGAAAAGATAGATTCACCCTGGTGAGAAGCAAGAACAAAACAGAAACCCTTCAAAACAAAGGAAAAGCAAGATGTTCATTGAACCAGAATATGAACAAGTAAACAATTTTCTGATAAAAAAAAAGATTTATGGATTCAATGAAACAATCAGAAATTAAAATAAAAACATCATCGTCACCATTCACTCCTAAAAGATTCAGTCATGAGGATTGATAGATAGACAGATACAAACACAATCACAAGAATAAGTTAGGAGTATTACCTGTAACAAAGTGAAGAACAGAAATTAAATCAGATAATTAGATGAAAAGAAGATCTGATCCCGATGAAAGAAATCCTTAATCACGATTTAATCAGCACAAATTGAGTTAATCAAATCACGAGGAATCACTGAAAATTTCAGTTTCAGAAGAATAAAAAAGAATAAAAAATTTAAGAAGAAAAAGACAAAGAATACGAAGAATAAGATGAGAGATGTGACAAGATTTTCATTAAATATGAAAGGATTGAAACTGACGAAACCGTCAAAAAATAAAATGGAGGAGAGGGGAACTTTATCAGAGACGTGACTTTATCGAAACTACCAAAACTGTCAGAAAAGTAAACCTAAGCATGAGAAGAAAATTTATTAAGGCGTACGAATCGGAAAAGTAATAATTATTTTTCCTTTTTTAAATTTCTACCATATGTGAAATTCAAAAGATAAAAGGGGCACACTATGAGGGTATTAAATCCTTAACACCACGTGTTCAAATATTATGGAAAAAATATCAGATTATGATGGAACGAGAAACACTGAAACCAAACTCATTAGATAAGTACTGAAACAGACACCTTCGCTGCATGACAGACATGCAAGTTGCGGGAAAACATGGCACACTGTACGAAACAGACACCTTCGTTGCATGATAGACACGCAGGTTGCGCGAAAGAATGACACAATGTATAGAACTGACAAACATCGATGCATGATAAACACGTCTTAGTTGTGCAGGTTGCGGAACAAAAGAAGCAAAAACAGGACAAGTCACTTTCAATGACCACGTGTCGAACATGCCAAATTCTGAAGATAATAATGTCACTTTCAATGGCCACATGTCGGACATGCCATAATTCTAAATAATAATAAGACCGCAACATTCATCGAAATCCAAAAGGATAACTTGAATACAAATCCGCGGGAGAGGTGCGGGTCACCAAGCGGAAAACTAAGAGAAATAAGAAGTACGCAAGTCAAATCTTGTGGGAAATACAAATAAGAATGCGGGATAAGTTTCGTTCCAAAGTCTGGATAAGAACTAATAGGTGAAAAGAAAGAAGAGGGGACCCGTGATATTTACTATAAATACTAAGCTCAAAGACAGAACGAGGGGACGGAAAATTTTGGAGAAGAAAAAGGATCAGAGGAAAAAGTTTAGATATGGGTTAGTGTCAATTAATTATATTCGTAGTTCAATCATTCTTTGATGAATTTTACTTGATGCATATAGCATTTTATCCTTTTGTAGCATACAATTGTCAATAAAGTCATCCAAATCTTTTATTACCCGTGGATGTAGACACACCGTTGTCGAACCACGTTAAATTTCTCTTGTGTTGATTCTTATTTTTAATCTTTATCTTCTCATTGCTTTTGAATTATTGGTTTATCATATGATTCATGTGGTTGTGTTGCCAAGATAGATTTTTGGTAACCATAGCACTGACCAAAAATAAATAAATAATTAGAAATAACTTTGTGATAAACTGTTTAAGAAAGTTTTGACATATTTTTTCAATTACAACAACGTTTTCTACCTCTAGGTCATTCATGTGTTTGTCACAAATGTCTCATCTGTAGCGACGATTTGCTACCTAATATTGTACTTTATCCGTTTTAAAAAGATAAACAAATTTGGTTTGGCACAAAATTTAAAAAATTCAATCATTACAACCATTTTTTCATATTTTTTCCTAGTTTATCCTTTTTCTTTAGATGATCCCCTCCTTGTGATATTACTCCAGATAAAAGGAGGAGATAAAAATGGTCCCTGGTAAATAGTTAGTAAATTTATACTAACATATAACTTTCTTTAAATGAAAACAAGTTTATTTTTTTAATATATATATTTATGAAAACTTTGCCATTATTTTAAAACGGATGTAATTAAATATATTTTCATGTCAAAATAATATTTTGTGATATATTAGCCTTGAGTGTTTACAACTTGACTAGTGTCTTGCACGGGCCATAGTTTATATATACCCGGGATTAGTGGAGGTAATTTTATAAGTTTATGATAAGAAGTGACTGCATTGCCAAGTTAACTGAGATATACGGGAGCATCGATAATTGGAAATGGGATTTTGATGGACGAAAAGATGGTTGGGATGCACTCAGTCACTTCATTTTTCTTCTTATTATTAACTAGGATTTAACCCGTGCCATAATAGCACGGGCGTAAGTTTATTTTAGTAGCCATTGCATGTTAGGTTTCGACTTTACACCAAATCTAGTAATGAGATATATTTGGGGATGGAAACCGTTAACTACCTGACCTTTGCACTGTTAAGTTAAACTAAACTATCAATGGAAAATATGGCCCACTATATTAGGTGTGTTGTTATGTAATTCTAGTGCAACAGTGCTATAAACCAAGCAACTGTTGATTAAAATTCTTAAATGGCAACTCACCTGAAGAAATTATCTATACAGGGAAATAATAACTAAACAACGTAAAAAGTTACTCGAATTTCAACAAACATTTGCACAAAATATCCAAAAATCTTGATAGAAATTTATTGAACATAAGAAAATAATTGAAAAGGTGGAGTTAGATTCAATTTTAAACAGTATTAAATACTATATAAAATGTTGCTTCAAAGTTCTAACGGTTCATATCTGCAGCGTGGTTGCCGTATCATTAAAGATGAATCACTACATAGCAATCATACTCTACCGAAGATGCACACGGTAGCTTCTTCGCCAATTTTTTCCAGGCAAGTCATTCTGTTGGATTGAAGGTTGTGCTTGATCATCATCACAATAAGAGGCATTTTCACACTTGATTATTTCAGAAATCGGCCACGGTAATGCTTGGTGGGCCTTGAATTTCCATGTGAGTTTTTTTAGTAACAACCCCGTGCAATTCATCACCCAATGCCACATCGAACATAACACTATTTCAGGAATGTAGATAAATGGTGCAACCCTATTTTAACAGGGTTGAGGAATAACTAACATTTTCGTAGAGCATCAAAATATCCAAGCTGGTGATCTGACCCAAATGAAATTCCAATATTTCTCGCCCAGAAATATGAGGTAAGGCGCCTCGAAGCCAAGTGCTTGAGCAGCCAAGTGAAGTTCTGAATCTTATCTATTGCATGCAGTCATAGATATAGTAAATACTTAGTAGGTACTTCCACATGGGACAGTTTAGATAAATGTGAAAAAGTGTAACACATTCAGCAACTAATCAAAGTGTCAATATTACGTTAACTTATTGCTTAACTTGATTCTAAGTGAATATATGCTCGAAAGAAAACACAACAATTTTTATATTGCAGTCAAATCTGTACGACATAACCTGAAACTCTTAAAAACATATCTAATGTATTCACATTGTCCTCTCTATGACAATCTATTTTCGTCATCCTTTTATCTTAACTGAAGATTTAAATCATTCTCCGCTAACACTCTTAAAATTATATGAAAATAATGCAAATTGATTAGTTCACTGTAAATTATATATCCAGTCATGCTTACCGACCATCATCCGCTATTGCCAGTAATGCTTGCCTATTGAATGTCAATTTTCCCTTTTTACCGGGTTGAATAATCTTTATTATTTTTTTCATGAATTGGTCCCAAAATTCCTATAAACTGAAAAATAAGTGCGGTTTGTGGTCGCTTACAGGAGATCAAAGAAAATGGTCCACTACAGGCAGAAGTTGAGGGCTTGCATATTAAATAACTGCAAGCAATCATTGAGCATTAGAAAACGCAATATTACTACAAAAAATGAAAACATGAACTTCCAAATGAAACCGAAATGTATAACAAAAATCACTCATAACATTCTTGCATACCGAAAACGAAGAATGCAACAACCTAACTCCCATATATCCACGAAATAGCAATAGGTTTTCTATGTATATTAACAGGAGCGGTTCTAAGAAGCGAGTCTGAACTCCCCCCTCCCACTGGTAGTCTTCATACAATATCCAGGTGACTTGATTTCTAACATATACCCAACCATCACCACCAGCTGCTAACCATAATGCTATTCCGATGTTCAGGTCCTACAATATAAAGAGTGAGGTTTCGCTTAAGCTAGTTTTCATAGAAGAATGTGTCAGTATGAAGTGCGTTCTAAAAGCATTATCAAGATTGAAGTTTCACTTCATTAATAGAAAGATTGTATAGAATCCTACCATGTATGTATTAGACGGATATATGAGTGACATGACATGCTTTGTTTCGGAGATCAAGTTTGACAATTCACGATCTATCTCCACAAGGTTCCACCTGCGGAGCCAGCCATGCAATTTAATTGTCACGCTGAAATGATAGAACGGTGTTCCATGCAAAAAGGAAAAGTAAGTATCAGGGGAGGAATCAATCAAAGCACCTTTGGGAAGGTGCAATTCTCTGAAGTTCCTTTACTCCTGCCCTGGGCGATATTCTATCTGGAGCAGACTGTCCATCAAAGCACAGGTTAAGCAGATCGATGTCATCTGTCAACAAAATTTCATTAACTACAATAACAGTGAAGAGAAATACACACACAACATGATATATGGAGTTGGAGAAAAATAAATGGCAAGTTTGCTTGCAACAATCTAGTTGGCTATTTTAACCTACAGATGAAATCTAGGCATTGATCCAATAATGCTGCAAGTACCATTGAATCTAATCCACCAGAAAACAGAACTGCTATCGGAACAAAGGTCTCTACTCCGGTTTCATCTTTAATTTCCTGCACATTAATTCATAATCAGTCATCTTTATCACAAAAGTTTCTTCTGAGTGTAAGTTAAAAAGAAAAAGATAATTGACAAATCATAAATCCCATCAACTCTTTGTCAAAGTAATTCATAAATGCATGGATAAGACATAGGAATTGTTTCATAGTATTTGCATGAAATTCTGCAGTCATCAGGGAAAACAAATACTATAGTATTAGAGTTGAATCGTGAATATAAACTATAAAATAGAGCAGATAACAAAATCAGAACAACTAATGAATTACATTTCATACCTGAAACACTGTGTTTAGAATGGTACGCCGCATGACAGACTCTCTGAGAACACTAGGCACCTTTTGCACTGGAAGTGAAACTGAAGGTGGAATGATCCCTGAACAAAGCAAAAGCTACAGTCAGGCACTTCTCTTAGATTCTCCAAATTCTCAACCCAAGTTAAAGGTGACTCTTGAAACTTAATTATTTAAATAATTAAGTATCTCCCAGTTTATAGGTATTGACACACCTTTGGGTTCTACATCACTTCTCTCCCACTTAATCAGTTCGCTTAAAAGAGGGTCAGTCCAATCGTGTTTCTTGACTTTTCCAATTAAGCATTCTTTTGTTTCTAAAGCATCGAAGCATATGCTATATATCCCACAAGAAAGCCCTACCAGAAGTTCATGCCACTCACCAAATCTTCTGCTCCAGAATCTGCATCCAGTATCAGTTTCCAAATTAACAGATTGAGACTACCAGTTATCATTTGTAAGAACTTGCCATGAGTATTTTATGATCTTTACACATGTTACAGTGTAACTAAATGGGCAAGGAGATGCATAAATTAGAGGGGATAAAAGAACACAGGTGTATGAGGAGGAATTAGAGTTAAAAGCATCCACCACCTACCGAAATTTTGGTTTGTATATGAAGATGGAGATACAGAAGATAACATTAACTGAGGGTCATATCAATGACAGGTGGAGGCTCAGTTCGACGAACAATGATGTTGAATAATACAACTTTTAACTCAATCCTCTGGAAGAAAGGCAACAATGCAACTTCTCTCAGATCCTCTATAGGCTAGGGTACCGAGTACCAACTAAGAAAGGGAAAACTCAAAAGTAGAAAAAAAAAAAAAAAATTTAATCCTCAGTGTAAAATAGTAATAGACACAAACATGGTGTAGTAGCAATTCTTAATCTTAAAGTTTTTTGTTTCTGCACCTAAAAATTATAGATTCAGTAGTGATAAGAAACACAGAAACAAAATCAATGAATACAAACTAAAACATGCTTCGACCTTACCTTCTTTTTTTTTTCATTCAAAACCCTCATCTTTAAAAGTAAAAATCAAAGCTACCCGTCAATATAAAGATCAGAACAAAGCATTTTGAGTAAACAAATACCACTCTTAGAAAGCTACTCCGATACATTCACATACCAACAAAATCAGAACCAAATAAATCAAAGAACGGAATTTCCGAAAAACCTTTACCAAAAGAATTCATATGAAGTAACTATAGTTTGAACAACCTAATTTATAAACTGTAACCTCAAGTAGAAAAAATTGCTACCAGAGACGGAATGATTTTTCCAATCAAGATATCTGCCATATCCTTAATAGCGGGTTGGTTACACCTGCAACCGAAATGAGAATTGCAAAAGCATAGATCTGGAGTTTTCAAATGCTATCAGACATGAAAACACTGAATGAATTATACCTCAAAGAGAAGGTGTTTCTATCTTCCATAGGCTGATCTCTCAAGTTCCCATCACAGCTTAATCTCTCCATTTTATTGCATAAAAAACTCCAAAAATTAAGTTTTAAAATTCACAACAAAGATGAGTCTTCAAGACCCAATAGCCACCAATTCAGTTCATTTCTTCCAATTAATGGCAATGCTGAACCACCAATTAGGAAAATACCTAAACCCCCAAAATACCAAAGTAACCAAACCACCACTTAAGTGACATCTTAACACTATTCACAAAAGAAAAATTAGAATTTGGATACAATTTCAATGCAAAAATATTCTCAATCAAACAGTGTTGAGCTTAATGCAAATATTCATATAATCGACAATTAAATAAGGAAAATTGCAATTTTAGAATTAGATTTTTGAGAGACTTACAGACAATTGCAGCAAAGAAAGGATTCATTGATTTCCTCAACTTCATCTGGTGTGAATCGAACACACAACCTTCTGACTTGATGTCAGATGCATTACCATTGTGCTACAGACTCATACTCATCAATGAACCAGTTTGAACCGTGAAACTTTGTTGTAAAACAAATTAAACATGTCAAAATCAAAAATCTAAAGGAAGAAGAACACCGCTGCTTCTGTGAATCTACCAAATCGCAATTGCACCCTTATGGCGGAGCATAAATAAATTACGCTTCATCAAAAACATGCAAGTTAACTTTTGTATTCTCTCAAACAACTTAGATGATCAACATCTTTTCCGTTCCAACAAATAGCTTATAGGAGTCCATTCTCAAAATAAGATTTATTCATTGGATGACATCAATTTAAGTATATGAAAGCATTTAAGATGCACCGTCACAATAACGAAGCTTCACTCTATTCCAATTGAAAAAATCTGCACCAATTAACATCACAGCAAGAAAATACATACTGGTATTTGAAAAGCTTCATGAAAATTGCAAAAGGAAATAACCATAATGTATAAGAAAAATACCAAGATTTCCTCTAACTTTGTTGCTCAATATTCCTACAAATGGTATATGTTTCTTCATGAATTTTTATGAACCACACCGTCTTTTTGCTCCTCGCCAGGACGTTCGCCTTAGAATATTCATGTATCGAAATGATCTCTTCAAATCATTGTTACATCTTTGTCTCCTGCACAATGAAGTGTTCAAATCATATTTGGCTATATTTATTGTGGTTATTTTCATCTTTATGTGTGTAGAAGTCAAAGAGTGAAACCCTTCAGTATTATATAACATGACATCTGAGTACAGATCTAACTCGAGTCGAAACTAATCTAACACTAGTACAACTTGAAACGTGATAGACATAGAAAAGGAAAAGAAAGGTGAGTACTTATTCTTTGGGCATAGAACAATGAGCCTACTCAATGTTGAAGCAATGTTAGCATCTTACCAAAATATACTGCTGTGGCGAGTACCACAATACAGTTAGCTACGTTTCGTTTGTTTAACTGAAACAGTGGAGTTAATATGGCATCTTTACTGAAGCAATAAGCTTTAAAACAACTGGCAAGTTATAATAATAACACTCGGTTTAAGACTAAGAGTATAGGTATTAGTTCATTGGTATCACTTGATATCTATTAACACGAAGAGAGAAAATATATGTTTAATCAATTACCATTTCCAAAGCCAAAACAGTGTATTGAGGTGTCATGAATGTTCCACTCTTCCATAATTTTTGAAGTTGTTTGGGTTCTGAATGTCAATGCCAAGTAAGTTCTTCATTGCTGAAATCACAAAAACAAATCCAAATTCAGAACTTAGAATAAGGAAAATAGATTAGGCATCATAGAAAAACCAAATAGTATAAATGCTTTGATTTATGTTATTGATATAAACCCAAAATCAAAATACAATTGATCACTGTGAAATTGATAACTGAAAATCGTTGGATGAATACAACCAATTTTTTTGAATGATATACGCAAACGGGTAGTAGCAAAACTGATTCAAGTGAGTGGAAAGGTGCAGCGATGAGTTTAGGTGGTGGTGGTGCCTCTCACCGAGTTTAGAAGAGAAGAGAAAATGGATCAAAGTGAGAAGCTGGTTATTATCTGAAACCCAATCTGATTTTAATATACCAAAAGCATCAACCTACAACAATCAAAAGAAGCAACAAAAAAAAAACTGCAGATAAAAAAATCTAGGGTTCCTACATGTTTACCTGCTTCTCTTCCTTCTGATTCAACTTCGCCCCCTAAATTTCCTGCAGCAAACATTATAAATTAATTACAAAAAGAAACACAAAGAGCAAAATAAATCGCTAAAAGAAAAACAGAGAAGAAAGAATCTAGGGTTTCTGCCTGAGAGAAGAGAAGGATCGTAGAAGAAAATTCAGGATCCTAATTAAGAATTTCTCAATTTACATCACCCAAATAAAACCCGGGACTGAAAGTTCTACAAAATAAGTTCGGAAAACACAGTTACATCAGGAAACGTAGGAGTCCCACCACTCCTCCATGACTGCTTCACTAAGATGGAGGCCATGACTGCTTCACTAAGATAGAGGGGAAACAAAAAGTTGTATCGGAGAGGTTTACAATGGTGGTGATGGCGTTCCATCTAACTGCTGTTCGGTCGAATTTTTTTTATGAGAAAGTTTGGTGTTTTATTTTAAAAAATACAAAGGGGAGCGTTTTAATCATGACCTCTTTATCTTTATCCAAACGAAATCCTAACAGCTCTTTATAATTTCATTGTGCTTTATATTCTTGATGGATTAATGAATCAGTCAATCTTCAGTTAACTGTTTTACAGAATAATCTTTTTTGTAAGCTGTACCAATCTGATTGTTTAGGTATTGTCTGATGGAAATGGTTCAAAGTTGAAGAGCCAACTGTTTGATGAAATGGTTAGCAGAAACTGTCAATTACGCCAGAGGCGTTTGTTATTTTGTAAAATTGTTCTCAGTTGTTTAGTAGACATTACAGGTCTTTGGCCAAAATTGGTCTATTGTGAGCAATATAGCTAATAGAAAAAAATGCTAAGAAAAGTAAAAACAAACCGCTAATCCATGTTTTAAGATTGAAATTTTGCTTCTATTTGCCATTAAACAAAGATGAACCATTTCCCCCCTCCTCTGACTTCTCAGATAAATTTTAGAGCTTTGAAAGTGGTTTCGTCCAAAGAGATTGATACCAACCCCATGGCTCATTTGAGATGTACTGAGTAACTTACTTCACACTCAAAAAGTTTTCAAGTCCCCTGTAATAACATTATAAGAAGATTCATTAGTGTCTTGTGATACATATTACATGTTAGCTACATTTCTCACTAAAAGTTTGTATTTCTTACCATTCACCTGATCTCGTCCAAATCCACTACGTTTAATACCTCCGCATGGAAGTTGGCAAAAGCAAGGTTGCCAACAATTCACCCACACAATACCAGTTTGAAAAGCCCAAATAAGGAAAAAATAAATAGTCATTACCAACTTTAAAACCACATCAGCCTAAATAAGGTTGTGAACAATTCACCCACACAGTATTGACTGAAATTATACCTGAGTCATGCGTTCACACCTTTCTAGATCATCTGAAATCACAGCAGCAGCCAAGCCGTATCTGTGAACGACCCATACCCCATGTTTCAATCAGCTGACCTTCAACTCTTAAATTCAGATAATATTTAGAATAATAAAAGGGAAAAGTGAGAACTCACTCAGTATCATTTCCATGATCAATGGCTTCTTCTTCAGTTTTGAATGTTTTAACACACAAAACAGGTCCAAAGACTTCTTCTCTCCAAATTTGCATTGATGTATCAACATTTGTTATGGTGGTTGGCTCAATAAAGAATCATTTTTTCAAGTGCTGCAATGCCATTCATTTGTGAGTAACATACTTGGATCACAATTAAAGAATCACAGTATTGAAACAAAATGTATGGGGTATGATTAAATTACCTGCGGACGCCTTCTAGAGAATTGTTGCACCTCCACTGTTAGTAAATAAAAGAAGCATGACACGTGGAAGAAGATCGAGATAGGAAGCAACCAAATAAAAAAGAGCGAGAATCACACAATCAATATTAAAGATATCAAATATCGAAAAGACACGAAGCCTCTGAACAATAAATTGCATGAAGGACACATATGATCGAGAAAGCTGGATTACATTGAATAAAACAAACAGCATTAAATGATGACAGATCGAGAAAGTAAAAATAATGATTACTCTATTATCTTGATAATCGAGAAAGTAAAAGTAATAATTACTCGAATTATTTTAATGATCGAGACAACAGAAGTCTATAAAGATAGGAAGACACGTGTTGAATATATAAAGCATCGAACCAAGAAACAGTTAAGAGTGATCTGTCAACTAGTGATCGCACCAGATAAAAGAGGAAATACAAGACGATGGGTACATCGAAATAAAATGGATCGAACCAAAGAAGAGGCAATCCAAGAATGACGACAAGACTGGATAAAATGACACGAGGGCATCGACCCAAAGAAGAATCGATCAAGGAACGATGACCATGCTGGAGAAAATGACGCGTTGCACAAAGAGGGACCCAGTAAATAAATCTATAAATAGAAGAAGCCAGACAACAAAGAGGGGGTCGGGAAAAAATAGGAAGAAAAACCTTAGAAAGAAAGAGAAGAAATTTCTAGGTATGAATCTAGGTGAAGTAATTATATTATGGAAGGATTTTTTGTACCTAATTAAACAATATGAAAAGATCATAGCTCAAAAATGTTAAATTTGGGTGATCATATGCATCGTACAGAAAAGATTTTATGTATTGTACAGAAATGATTTCATAAAATCAATACAAAGATGTTTGGGTGATACTCGATTTCAACCTTTAATTGATATGTGAGAATATGATTGGTTGTTTTAGTCGAAAAGATTTTTTGGCATAAACAATTTGGCGCTAGAAACAAGGATATTAAAGGATTTATCCTACCTGATGAAGGAAAAAAGGTTTTAAATTCAAAAATAAATCGTCCAAGAAAGAAACATTTTTATTAAGAAAAGAACGGATATGGTTGGAAAAATTTAAAAGAAAAGATGGGAAAAATTCAATTTTGCAAGATACAAAAAGTGTAAAGTTTATTTACATAAGCATGTTTTATTGACATGAAAAATGTTTGAAAAGATAGATAAGAATATGAAATAAAGGATTTTATGAATCGGGAAAAAATCAGATTTGTGATAGGAAGAATTTACAGTTAAAGTAATAAATAGGATCTCTTATGATTTTGATGTGTAAGAGTTCATTTGACTGACTTTCTGAGAAATTTCTAGATATCAAGCAAGGAAAGCAATCAGCAAGGCGAAAAATAGTTAAGAAACAACAGGATCTGAAAAATATGTCTCAAGACGCTAATTCTGGGAACCAAAATGATAATGAAGACTGGGAGAATAGACAAGAGGAAGGAAGAGAATCAGGAAAACAACAAACTAACGAGGGAAATCATACCCCAAATCAAGAATTAACACCAAATACAGTGGTTCAGAATTTCTCTTCAGATCATGAGAGTTCTCAAAGAAAAATACAGCAAATACAGGATTTATTAGGAAATAAATGAAATGAGAAAGGAGCAAATAGCAAGCAACCGTCGAATTGAATTACTAGCAACCGAAAATCAAGTTTTAAAAGATGTAATTCAGAGAGAGCAAAGACCAGCTGTGACAAAAATACGGAATCAGGAGGTAATGTCAAGTAGACAAATATCAACAAGTGAACAACGGAATCCAGATCAAAGAATGGTGTTAGTAGGATCGACATCTCGAGTAAGAAGGCAACAAGAAAAAGAGATTCAACGAACCCAATGGGAAACATGTTTGGAAACGATGGAACAAATGAAAGAAGAAATTAAAGGATTAAAAAATAAAGAGGGGGGAAGAATAGAAAAGGTATTGAAAGAAGCAAAGCGAACTCCGTTAGCACAACATTTGACATGTGTATCATTACCAAGAGAATATAATATTCCAGTATTCGAATGTTACGATGGTACCAAGGATCCAACATCACATTTAAAGTATTATAATCGAGTGATGACCCGGTGGGACGATCATGAAGCAATCATGTGCAGATGTTTTCCATCCAGTTTAACAGGGACGGCATTGTTGTGGTACGATAGATTACCGGAAAATTCCATCCATAATTACGCACAGTTGGTGAGGAAGTTTCTTGAAGCATACATGTATAATAAACCAGTTGATTCAGGGGAGGACAAACTTTATTCATTAACATCTTGGCCAGAAGAATCGATCCGATCATATACAGTCAGATGGCACGCGATATGTCAAGCAATAGGTGAATTAGACCCAATAACAACTATAAACCATTACAAATGGGGGATTGTTGATCGGAAAAGCCAGCTTTTTGTTGAAATTCACCGAAATAATCCAAAAACTGAAGGCCAGTTAAGAGAAATAATAGAAACATGTGCAAGGCTCCAAGACATACAAGAGCAAGGATCGAGAATTAATCCAAGAAGCCAAGGAAACACAAGGAGAACAAATTCAGTTGAGGAATCGCCTGATCAGAAAAGGAAATTTCTTCCGAAATTCGAATCAAGAGAATTAAAACATCCTCGACAAGGGTATGGTAAAAATTTTGCTCAGCAATTTCGAGAAAGAACGTTCACCAAGCTTAATGTTTCATATTTCAGATTATTCAACATTTTGAAGAATCGGCCAAATTTTCAATGGCCAATAACAAATGGAAATCAACCAGAGTTTACACAACATTCAAAAGACTATTGTGAGTATCATAGCTATAAAGGGCATACAACAAACAACTGTAGAAATTTTATAGCATTAGTACAAAGAATGGTCGATGCTGGAGAGTTAAAGGAATTTGTTCAGAAAGTTGAACCAACAAAGAAACATGATGAAAGCAAGGCAATACGCATTCCATATAATGAACAAACAATTAATATGATATCATATGCGGAAAAGAATAATACAGATTTGAATGTCGCAATCAATAAAAAATTGTGCAAGAGAATTCGGAACCATGAAGTCTTTAAAGTTCAAGGAAGGCAAACAGAATTATGGGAAGATTGGATGGCATATCCATTTACATTTTCTGCACAAGAAGTAAACCAAGAAATTGAAATGCATAATGACCCTCTTGTGTTAACATTATTGATATCAGGCTGGAATGTAAAGAAAATACTTTTGGATGGGGGCAGTTCATTAAATGTGATGTTCTATAGTACATTTTGTAAAATGGGTTTTAAAGAAGATCAGTTGATCTTATCACGATACATCATTTATGGGTTTAATGGAATATCTTCCAAGCCAAAAGGAGACATTGATCTTGAAGTTTCAGCTGGACCGATCAACATTTTGACAAGATTTAGTGTTGTGGATGCACCATCACCATACAATGGTATAATTGGAAGACGATGGGTTCACCAATTGAAAGGAGTGGTATCAACATATCATCAATATTTGCGATTTCCAACACCGCAAGGAGAGATGGAGATAAAGGGTGATCAAGAAGATGCTAAGTTTTGTATAATGGCAGAAACAAGAATGAATGAGGAACGGGAGCATCTACAACATAAAAAGAAAAAAGAACGAAGAGTTAAAGCAAAGGAGGAAGAAATAAGTCAATATTTAGAAAAGCATGCAAAAAATAAAACGATAAATGAAAAAGGAGAGAGCAGTCAGAGTCAAGAAAATCTGGTAGACCAACATCATAAAGGGACGATGTAGCAATTAAAGGGAACCCCAACTCCAATTGGGATTCAAAAACCAGTCTTCGCTCCAGTAGAGGAAACAAAAGTCATAAATATTGGCACTACAGAATTGCCCAAACAAGTGCGAATTGGGATTTTAATAAAAGCAGATTTGGAACAAAAGTTAGTTAAGTTGCTTTGTGAATTTGTAGATGTATTCGCTTGGAGAATGGAAGATATGCCGGGGATCGATCCTAATATCGTACAGCACGAATTAAAAATACGTCCTGATGCAATTCCCTTTCGCCAACGAATACGAAAGGTCGCACCAGAATACCATGAACCAGTGGAAAAAGAATTAACTAAACTTTTAAGTGCAAGATTCATTCGGGAAGTACGATACCCCACATGGATTTCTAATATGGTGATTGTCCCGAAAAAGAACGGTGGAGTAAGAATTTGTATAGATTTTACTAATTTAAACAAAGCATGTCCAAAAGATAGTTATCCGCTCCCAAACATCGACCAATTAGTAGATGCCGTTGAAGGACATGAGATGTTATCATTTATGGATGGACAATCTGGATACAATCAGATAGCATTAGCAGAAGCAGATCAGGAACACACATCGTTCTTTACTCCACGGGGATTATATTGTTACACCAGAATGCTATTTGGGTTACGAAATGCAGGAGCAACATATCAACGTTTAGTGGACGCGATATTCAAACCATGGATCGGTAAAACTTTGGAAGTTTATGTGGATGACATGCTAGTAAAAAGTAAATTATCTGATGATCATTTACAGAACTTGGCTGAAATTTTTGGTGCATTACGAAAATATAAAATGAAAATAAATCCAGAGAAATGTATTTTTGGTGTTACTTCAGGACGATTTTTGGGATATTTGGTTACGAAAGATGGAATACAAGTTGATCCAGCAAAAATACAAGCAATAACAGATATGCCATCACCAAATAGTATAAAAAGTGTACAGAAGTTAAATGGGTGTTTGGCTGCATTGAGTCGATTCATTGCGAGATCATCAGAACGATGCAAGCCCTTTTTTGATGTACTTAAGAAGAAAAATAAATTTGAATGGAACGATCATTGTGAACAAGCATTTCAAAGTATAAAATTACATCTCGCCACGTTGCCAGCATTGCAAAAACCAGAGCCAGAAGAAATATTAACTTTATACATAGCGGCAACAGAAAATGCAATCAGTGGGGTAATGGTGCGAACGAATGAGAAGATTGAAAAACCAATATATTACATCAGCAAGACTCTGAATTCAGCAGAAAGAAATTATACCAAGATTGAACAACTAATTTTGTCAGTAGTATTTGCTACTCAGAAGTTACGCACTTATTTTCTTACTCATTATGTTCGTATATTAACAAAAGCACCATTGGAGTCAGTTTTAAAGAATACAGGAAAAGTATGAAGAATAGCAAAATGGAATGCTCAGCTGGAACAATACAACATTGTTTATGAAATACAAACTGCGCAGAAATCTCAAATTCTAGCTGATTTTTTGGCAGATTTTCCAATTGAGGAAGAATATGAAACTCAAGGACTGCCAGGGTGTGAAGAAGAAGATCCATTAGATATTTTGGATTCAAATAGTTCACGACGATGGGAAGTTTTTGTTGATGGGTCGTGAAATAAAGAAGGAGCAGGAATAGGTATCGTGATTACAGCACCAAGGGGAGAACGTGTGGTACATTCATTTCGTCTAGAGTTCGAAGAGCATACGAATAACATAGTAGAATATGAAGCAGTGGTCCATGCTCTCAAACTCATTATTGAACTAGGAATAAGTGATGTTAGACTCACAAGTGACTCGCAGCTGGTAATTAGATAGATCGAACTAAAATATCAAACGATTGATGAAGATTTGGAAAGGTATAAGAACCTTGTGCAGAATTTAACAAATCGTATTCCAAACATTGTTTTTCGATATTTGTCCCGAGAAAAGAATCGACATGCCGACGCACTTGCATATGTTTCATCTATGATAAATGATCCAACCGCTAAAGCAGTAAAAATTGGGAGAATATATGAGCCATCCATAAGAGCACAAACATTAAATAATATACAAGAGGATAGTGCGATGGAAGAAATTGACGACCCAGCAATACGGAATACCCCACTTACATCGCAACAAGAAGATGACCAACCAAACGAACCAGATTGGAGAGTCCCGGTACATCAATATTTACAAAATAAAGTGTTACCAACAGATTCTAAAGAAGCAAGGAAAATTCAATTCAAATCAAACAGCTACCAACTTCGGGATGGAATTCTTTATCGAAATTCTTTCCTTGGACCATTATTTCGATGTTTATCTCAAAAAGAAGGATTGCGAATTCTTAAAGAAATACATTATGGAGATGCAGGAAATCACAGTGGAAGACGATCGTTGGCATTAAAAGCCAAAATGCAAGGTTATTA
The DNA here is from genome assembly GCA_023531435.1 of Papaver californicum. Taxonomy (NCBI): domain Eukaryota; kingdom Viridiplantae; phylum Streptophyta; class Magnoliopsida; order Ranunculales; family Papaveraceae; genus Papaver; species Papaver californicum. The sequence goes on along the minus strand of JAJJMC010030977.1, from coordinate 7,043,479 downwards.
CTGGATTTCTATGCTAAAAGATTCGGAAAAAATGGTTCGAAGGTGCGAAGAGTGTCAGCGATTTGGTAAGAAAATCAAAGCACCAGCTACAGAATTAAATTCAATACTTAGTTCATGGCCATTTGCAAAATGGGGGGTTGATATAGTTGGACCATTAGTTGAAGGAACAAAGAAAATAAAATATTTAATCGTGGCTACCGATTATTTCACCAAGTGGGTAGAAGCGAAAGCATTAGCACGAATCAGAGACACTGATGTTTTTACATTTCTATTCGAGAATATCATTTGTAGGTTTGGGATTCCCGCAGCAATAGTTTCTGATAATGGGAGACAATTCCAAGGAAAGAACATCGACATGTTATTTGAAACGTATAATATTCAAAAGCATAAATCTACACCTTTCTATCCACAAAGCAATGGACAAGCAGAATCCACAAATAAAACGATCGCAACAAATATGAAGAAAACATTGGATGGGTATTATAAAAAGTGGTGCAAACAGTTACATAATACATTATGGGCATATAGAACCACAAGAAAAATTTCAACTGGAGAATCACCTTATCTTCTTACTTATGGAACGGAAGCAGTAATACCAACATAGGTTATTTTACCTACAACCAGAACAGAAGCATGGGAGAAAAATCTTAATTCAGATCTTATGTTACAAAAATTGGATGACTTGGAAGAAAAAAGAGAGGTAGCACTCCAGAAGATGGAGAATTATCAAAGGGGATTAGCTCGAGAATACCATAAACGTGTGAAATCACGAAACTTTGTCCAAGGCCAATATGTCCTACGACAAATAACGGAATACCAAAGAGATAAAAATACAGGAAAATTCGCACCAACATGGGATGGTCCATACATAATTCAAGCGTCAGCGGGACAAGGATCGTACTATCTCCAGAATATGCAAGGAGAAGTTTTACATCATCCATGGAATGCACAATACTTAAAGCTTTACTATCTGTGAATAACAATGCGATGTTAACACAAAAGGCAGGTACATAGCCAACTAATCCAGTAATTTCCTTTATAATTTAATCACTCCAGGAACATCGTATCTTGGAAAATACTGTAATTATTAATCAGAATTCCATTAATCCCGGAATATCATATACTTTGAATCCAGGAACATCATATCTTGGAAAATACTATGATCATTGATCAAAATTCCATTAATCCCGGAATTTCATATACTTTGAGCGCTCAAAATTCCAGGAACATCATATTCTGGATTGCGTTGCGATTGACGACACAATCATACACAAAAGGTAAACATCCTTAAAGAATTTCACTAACAACGAAATTCTTATAAACAAGGAGTTCCTTATTATTGGTTTATCAATTTTCAAAGTACAGTTCGGGACCAACCCTGTATCTTACCCCTGGCTCGGGTTTGTTTCGTATGTGTGGGATCTCGAACAACATGATTTGAGGTAAAAATTACTTTCAATTCATGGTACTCGGAAAGTCATATCATAGCCAAAAAGATTACTTAATCAAATTCTCTTGTGCAGGGAACAACATTGAAAAAACGTATCAAAAGGTTACAAAAGAAAATTCTTGAAAGACAGACAAATTACAAGATGATGAAGCAAACAATACATGAAGTTATAAAGAACATAATCAAACATCGGGAAGACTGGGTCGCGATGGTGGAGGGGGAACTACAGGCACAGAAGCGCGTTTACTGAGCACTGAAGGATCGGATTGTGCACGATCTAAAGCAGTATTGAAGGATTTCGCAATTTTTGCTTTAGCATCCTGTCGAACCCAATGAACAAAGTCGCGCCCAAAGTTGATTTCTTTTTGAAGCTCTTCGATCTTTTGTTGATCTTTTTCTATTTGAGCAACAAAACGTGATCTTTGATCTTTTTCTTCATTCAATTCTGTGGTTAATGATACAATTTCTTGTTCACGAGCTGCAATCTTGGAAAGCTCAACAGACAATTGAGCCTGTAAACTCCAAACTTTTGTTGCACCAAGAGACACATTGTTTTCAGAAGTCTTTAACTCTTCAGTGATGTTTTTCACTGTATCATTCATTGTATTAAGATCAGTTTCTGCTTGAGTTGCTCGATCTTTAAATTCATTAAGTTTTCTCTCCAGTTCTGAAAATACAAGAAAATATTAGATAAATTTTATGGTATATAATAAACCAAAAGATCAGGTATACCAAAAAAGTACCTCTAACAACAGATTTAAACTCTATTTCTTTCAGAGTAAGCAATTTTACAACTTCTTTGTATTTTGACTCAGCTTTATTACGCCTCCAAGTGGCTAAATCAAAACTATCGTTCAATTGAGTTAGTTTTTCTCTAACCACATTCATCTCTTTGTAGATTTCTTTTGCATGATTATTCAATTGTACCATTCTACGATCGTACCTAAATAAGGTTTCCAAGTTTTCCATTGGACCCAGGATAAAATTTAAATTTTCCATATAGATTAATAAAATAGAATAATAAATGAAGAGGAATGAAAAATAAACCTTGATTTTGACTCTGAAGAACTTCGATAGTCTAGAGTTGTTCTTGTTGTTGCTGATGTTGTTGTTGAAGCTGTTGGAATTGTTGAAGTTGTTGTTGAAGAAGATTATTTTGCTGCTTCAACTCATCATTTGCTTGTTGTAGTGTATCATTTCTTCCCTTCATTTTTACTGACTCGTTCTTAAACAGTAACCCCAACATGGTGGCTCGAGCCTTATAAAATTTATAACCGCTAAATAAACAATCATTACCATACTGGAGTTGAGCCAAAGCTTGCTGTGGAAGTGAATATGATGAACTTTCAGCAACAGCTAAAACTTCAGTAAAGGAATAAGGAAGATTCACAGGAAATGTTTGCTCAAGAATATCGTTCTTAGACCACGCATCCTGAGCTTCATCTATAGGGATCGCACTAAGTGAATCACGAAATCGAGACATGAAACAAGAATCAGACTTAACAATATCAGGATTTGATGAAATATTTAAAAGCCCCCGAGAAAGAAACCACTTGTAAGCCTCTTCTTCATCACCGATTAAATTAAGACCTTCATTAGTTCTGACACTGGCAATTTGATTAGAGAGAGACTGCAGAATGGAAGGATCGGCACTTGGTATTTCAGTATCGACCACAACAGCAACAGGAGAAGATCGAACCAAAGTCTCGGTAGGTACGATCGGTTCCGAAGAAACTCCAGTAGTACCCTCGACTTCAGTAGGGATCGAAACATTAGGAGCGGTCGTACCAGAAGGAGGAGAAGTTTCTTTTTCAGAACGATCAATATCATTCGATTCTTCAACAAGAGTGGCATTGGTTTTAACATTCACATTTTCTACATCACCGGCCGGATTTACATCAGCATTATTCTTTTCCAACGAATTTTCTTCTTCAACATGAGTTACTTCATTCACTACATCAATAACAACATCATCTCCCTCTTCTTGAGGAAAACCAGAAAAAACTCCTAATGTACCATTATCAGGTACAGGAGTATCAAGCACAAAATCAAAAGGCAATGGAGAAATAATATTATAAAAATCGATTGAAGTACCAGAAGGAGGTGCAACAATGAGATCAGACTGTTCCGATACCCCAATTTCGGCTGGGATCGAAGAAACGGGAATAACATCAATATGATCGGACTGATCCGATGGTAAAGCAACAACAGAACTTCCTTCTCCACTGTTTAAATTTGAAGTTGTCCCTCCCACAACCTCAGTGGAAAGCACAAGAGTTCTGGACTTTTTCTGCTTCTTCTCTGCTGCAAGGACTAATTTCCGTTTTCCCTTACCTTCAACTGCGGGCTCGACCCTTTGTCTACCCTCGACAATCTGAATACTACGCTCAGATGAAGGAAGAGGAACTTCAATATCAAAAGAAGGATCGACCTGAAACCAAAAAAGTTCGAACATTGTAAGAAAATGTTAAAGATCGATACAATATATCTAAAAGAATGAAATATGAAATGAAAAATTCGAACCTTGTATTCAAATCTATAGTCATCAAAGTTTAATCTCCATGGACAATAATTCGGGAAACATTTTCGAAGATGTTGAATTTCATTATGGGGGATGTCACCATATACCCAAGGACCTTCAATCAAAATAGGGGTACGATACCATCTGTAATCGTGTTCCCGACGGATTCTTTCATTAGAAGGAAAATCGACTTTGGTATATGGAGCTATTCTAATTCTAGGGTCATCAACTTCTCAAAGTAAGGGAAACCCTTTGGAACATTTGCGAACTGGGCTAACACTCCATTTAACAAAAATTTTAACAGTGATACCATCACCATAAGTATTCTGGAAATTCTCAGGTGTATAATGAATACATTCTGAAGGATCGGGAACGTAGCAAGTAAGACGGGTGCGAAGAATCCGACAACCGTAATTCCGCTGCCAATCCTTGTAGATCATGTCGGCCCACAAGTTCGTCACAACTACCACTGGAGATTAGCTTTTGAACCGAGTTCTGGGCTAAGCTCATAACTTCAAGGCCATTTTGCAGAAACGATAATTTATGTATTCTATTTGGCAACCAGCCTCTTTTGTTTAAATTTTAAGCATTGGGAATAGCGCTTTGCACAGAACACCATATGAAAAACTTAACTCTTTGTGGAACATGCTTTATCCAGAAACTTTTAAATGGAATGTTTAGAGGAGTATTTACCTGCTTGATCAACCAGCTATAACAGTCTTTGGTTGAAAAAGAACTTGTTATCTCCTATATTGAGGGTGAATCCTCTCCTTCTTGCAAAGTTGGTGGGTCTCCAAACGTTGTTAACAAACTTGTAACTTTTTCCAATTGCTCCTCATTTGGGTGTGTCTTCAGCTGTGGTCGGAGTATCTTGATAGTTGATACACTATTTAGAAATTCCCTGGAAATAATAATAAAAATAAACTACTAAATCAAGTACATCAACCTGAGACGCACACATGCATTTTCAGCTTGCAGCATAAGTAACTATTTTTTTAGAAATACTTTAGCACCATTAAAGATATTGAGCAAGGGTAAGATCAATAGTTCTTTACATAATTTCCTAGAAGCTGTAATGCTCATGCATAAGAATATAGAAAAAAATCTGAAGGGGAAGTTGAAGAGAACACTTGTTGAAGCTATAAAAGTGCATGAGCATTTGTATTCTAGCTGGTTAGTCTCCAGCTGGAAATCCATTAGAACAAAAGAAAGTAGTTTCTAAGCGTTGGTCAAATAACTTAAATAGTGAAAACTTAGATATGTTCTTTTAGCTGGCATCAGTTGAATGTGACCCTGACATGTCTGGTAACTAACATTGTTGCTTATGTAACTCAAGTCACACCATATGAAAAAAATTAACTTATGCACCTGAGCCATGGAAATCTCCCTGAATCCAATTTTATTTTTAGTTCCTTCATGTATTTAGTTTACGATAGGCGAGCCAACCAAATCACTGAAACCCAAGGAAACAAACTTGTAAAACGACTATAGAAACTAAAAATTTACATGTTATAATTTAAAAGTCTCAGCAGCTTTAGCCTGTCTAGAGTGAGTATGAGGTATGGCAAATATTGATGCGTCACACCTTTCTCCATGTTTTTTTTTACAATACCTTCAGCTTTGAAATACAACAATTCGGGAGAACCACCGAATGAGTAAAATGAAATTTAAGCAAACATGATTAATTTGTTAACCTGTACACACAAAGGCTGGGTTCTGTATCCTAACATTTGACAAATATATAGCCTTGTTTGGTAAAAAATATGATTATCATTTATGATTATAGATAATCATAAATTGAAAAATGATTATGCTATTAATTATTTTTTCAATAAATTTTAATAAACATATTTTTGGAATAATTGATTATTTTAGAAAAAATGCTCTCGAAGAGGAGAGGAAAGAATGATGATCTAAGAATATTTTTTAGTCCACTATTATTTTTTGTCTCTCTCTTGATAGTTTAGAGAAAATAAGAAAAAAAATCTAATTTATTTTTGTTAAAAAAAATAATTGATTATGATAATTTTTATAAACAACTTTTTTCTACTTATGAAAATAATGAGTTTTTTCAATTATGATTAAAATAATAAGTTATTATAAATTTAACAAACACCTATATAATGGATTATGGGCTCATAATTCATTATAATAATGGTTACGAAACAGCCCCATAGATAATTGTGATAAATCATCTTAGAAGCTGAGTATCCGTAATGTGCACATCCCTTCTATAACATAGCTAGATAAAGACTAACTTGGCATAGTGAGCGTATTGGTTATTAACAATAACAGGGTTAGTCAAATGAGATTTATATAGACTTTCATAGATTTTTATTTCTAGTGACTCACGGAGACTCTCTGGAAATATAGAGATTTCCAGTGATTTTAAAAGAGAATTGTAGAGAGTCTCTGCGACTTGTAGATGCAAATCTAATGGATTTCTAGAGAGTCTTTGTCATTTGTAGAGATAAAAAGATGTAAAATATCTAATCATAAATTCAAAACATCTACCAACTTTTTTATTATGCACATTACACAATTAACACAAGTATCATGAATACCTAGTAAAATTTGTGTCATTTGTCAAAATTAAAAGCTCATTGTTGTCCTGAGCCTAAGTTTCATTCTCTTTATTCCACTCATCCCACATTTTATTTGCTATGCTATCTCACCACTGATTAGCATCTTCTCGTTGTTGTCTCTGAGTTTGATTTTAGGAAAGATTGTCTTCAGGATCTATTTGTTCAGTGGAAGAATCTGGTTCCTCTTCACTTTCATCAACTGGAAATTCATCGGAACGACATTCTTCGCGCAAAAAGTTATGTAGTCCTGCACATGCCAAAACTATTTTCGTTTGTGTTTTGTATGGAAACGTGGGTGCACTCTTAAATATTAAGAAGCGTGATTTGAATACACCAAATATTCTCTCAACTATATTCCTTAGAGATGCATGTCGAAGATTGAACAATTCATCAGCTTTTACTGGTTGCCGCCCGGAACCTGAGTATTCTTGGAGATGATAACGAACACCACGGTATGGAGCTAAGAACTGGTCGGTTTGCAAATCTACAATCCACCAAATAAAATTTACCTAATTTTTTATGATTAACTTAATCATTATATGCATAATAACCAAATTCAAAGAGATTGCTACAAATAAATTATGTATAATTACCTTGCGGAATGGTGAGTCCGTTCCTTTTTGTTAAAGCATCATTTAGAATCTTTGCGTCATGAGAAGACCCTTCTCACCCACTCAACACATATATAAATTCTAAATCAAAATTGCATGCAGCTAAAACATTTTGAGATAATACTCCTTTACGATTACGATAAACACTCACATCCCTGCCCTTTATCATTGCTGGAATATGTGTACCATCCATATCCCCAATAAAATCCTAAAACAAGTTCAAAATTGTATGCTGTAATTATAATCTTGAGTAATATATATGTATGCATATATAAAAAAATAAAAAATAAAAATCATTGTTACCTTAAGATAAGGATAAAATCGTGTACTTTCTTTTATTTTAGGTTGGGTTGTTCTCGAGGGGCTAGCCATCATCAACAACGTTAATGTATTCAAGGCCCTCAACATTCGATTGAAGTTTGAGCTGACCGTCCAACGAGATCGATGAAACGTATCGCGAACGACGGCATACCGAGAATTTTGACCAACAATAAGTAAGAATGTTCCAAGCATTTCTTCAACAGAAATAAAGCGTGTATCTTGTACATGCGTTCTTTCTCTAATTATATGACATAGTTTTTGAAACACAGATGGATACATTCGATATTCTCGCCGGAAGATCAGATGGATACATTCGATACATTCTATAATAAAACAATAACATAATGATATACAATTTATGTTGCCATTGAAGATCAAAGAAAATTTAAGATTCTGAGATCGAATTAGAGTTGATTCAGCATCATATTCGGGTATAAATCTAGGGCGTAGTACTGAAGAAAGAAAGAAACGTCAGCTTTACAGAAGAACTGTCTCTTAAATTCTTTTTTCAGTATTTTGAAACGTTAACGTAGATTCAGATTCTGGAGGTTGAAATAGTTGAGAAACATGAGTTCTTTTTGTTTCTTCTTCTAGAGGTTAGTCGTGGTATAAAGAAAGGCGGAGGAATGAAGAAGAAGAAGAAAGAAGAAGGAATAGTCGTGGATGGATTTTGATCATCCGATAAGGCTAAGGAATGAGGACCTTTGGATTATATATGTTTTACCCAAATTTTCAAGTCTCTCAAAATATCGCCTATAAGGGAGAGATTTTGTTCATGCCTATTTTCATCAAAAAAGTCTCCCAAAATCCCAATAAGTAACAAATCAATGATTTTGAAGTCTTAATCCAATAACAAGAGTGTTTGTGTGACTTTTAACAAATCTTAACCAATAACAAGAGAGTTTGGGAGACTTTCTGGAAATCTCAATTGACTAACAATATATTTGAGAATTCTCTATAAGTCTTTATAAATCACAATTGACTACCCCCTATAAAGTTGAGTACACTTCCTTTTGTGGACACAAACAACCAGAAGAGACTTAATCTACCTAAGACAACAGCATCAACTCACATCTGCTTACCTATTTTCTTGTCTTTGACAGAACCAAATCACACAGCCTGCAATATGTTATCAACACAGCACCATCATTTCTTGGTTTCTTTCCACAGCGAGTAGCCATCTCTTCTATCCATCATTCAATTAATCTTCGAGCAATAGATCGGAAAACCCCTTGAAAAGTTATGATTTAAAAGAACCCATCTCAGACACTACTTCTTTCTCGTCTACAAACTCCACAACCCTTGAACTCAATTCAACATAACCCCGTGACTCACTGATACCCATTATCTTGTTTTTCTTCTTTCAATCTATGCCTACCCTAAATCTGTTGATGTTGCTGTTGTATCAAATCGACCCTACCTGCATAGGAAATTAGGGTTTGTAATGCACCATCTGTTATCAGCAGACGATAATAGAAGATTAGGGTTGTGGAGAAGATTTTATATGCTAGAGACATAGGTATTGAGCACCCACTTAGAAGACTAAAAATGAGTGGTCTAAAAAAACCTATGATTTTTATTGGTCTTTTCTGGTAGGATCAAAAGGCTCTAGAATTCAAACTTTATACCATTCTTAACCACAAGATTGAAAATAGTTTTCAAATTATATATAAAATAGCACTAATATTCTTGGTTGCTCATCCGTCAAATAAAGAAACAAGAACAGAGACTTACTGATCATACATAATCATTCATACGCTACCTAAAACTTGATGTAAAATTCAGAAAGACAAAAAAAATGCATATATATATATATATTTGTTGATGGATTGGTTGGGTACTATTCAAGATGAATGTACATGGTTACATCTGTTCTGTTTTCATATAAGACCATCTAATCTGTTTGTCATTCTCATTCTCGTTTTTGGCTTCAATAGCTGGCCTTGAATGATTATATATCTTTGTGTCTGTTATCAGAGTTCAACCGACCATTCCCATTAAAACATAAACCACATGCCAAATTAGGGGATCGCTATTGCAGTACCGGTGCCATGTTTAAACGCCTAGTCTTCATTTTACCAAACTTTTCTAATTGATTAAGTATTGATCTAAGCGCGATCATCGTCAGTCTAGTACAGCATTCTCCTTAAGTATTCCTCACAAGCTGCATTGTTTTCGTCAAAATCAGCTTTTAGATTAACCAATGGCAGTTGCTGTTCCGGAGAGAGAACTTTGGCTCAAACCCCGACTTGGGCAGTGGCTGTTGTTTGTGCAGTTTTTGTGATAATCTCTATAATCATCGAGCATGGAATTCATATTCTTTGAAAGGTATGTACCTATGCATATGTCTATGTCTCTTCCTATTTACATTTTAATTCATCATCGAGTAGGGTAGGTTCGGTTTGAAGTGAACTAACATATCGAATTTCATCGTGATGGGGCGGGGCGAAACAGTTTTTTCAAAAGCGACAAGAAAAATCCATGATTGAGGCACTCGAGAAGATAAAAGCAGGTATATACGCAAACTGAATTTTCCCGTGTTTATTTGGTTTGGTTGTTCGTTAGACATCTAAAACAGAATTTGAATTTGGTCATTTTTGTAGAGCTAATGTTGCTGGGCTTCCTTTCCTTGCTTTTAACTGTTGGTACTGTTGGAGAAAATGAACTTACACTGTTGTTTTGGTCTTGGTAGGAATGGATCTTAGGACCAAGAAGTCACTGAGGTACACTAGTTCATTTTTACTTTTGTGAATGAACCTTTAGTCCCATATTGGACAAACTAAAGATGATTCCTCTCCTTATTACCTAGAAAGTTGCATCTAAGGGAGGGCCCTTAGGGGTTTAGACACATTTGTGGTTGGGGGAGGACTAAGGCTATGGGCTAGTTGGTGCAACCATACTTCATACCGAAGCACGCACGCCGTCCGGTCGGACTCGGGCTCGGGCTCAGGTGCGCTTGCAGCTACGGCTACGGGCCAACCAAGACTTACCTTTTGAATATAATATTTTTCATTAAAAGAATTTAAGACTAAATTAAATTTTGTTTTAAATGTGGGGGGTTGTCTGACCCGGCGAGATTTATGCTGAATTAAAGAGAGAATAAAATTGACTGTTTTAATTTTGTTTCAAAATTTATTTTCGTGCTTCATGCACGGAATTGATTCTCATTCAATTGTCATTAAAACTATTCTCTTCCTTTGTCTATAAAAGAAAAATGAATTCTTCATTTCAACTTACTCCAGAAGCAGCTACTATCATGTCTTCTTTTCCCCTCTTCTTGTTTTGTTTTGCGCACTGCTTGTTTATTTCCCTTCCATCTAAATTGTTGTTGAGTTCGTTTGAGGGTGACTAGTATTGTGCTTATACTAGTCATAACGGTCAGTTCTATCCTGGACACATCTCCTCTGTTGGGGTATAGCATCTCTTATTTTTGAGGAGTACCCGCGGACTATTGTTTTAAGGACAATTTGTTGAGCAGGTGGCTCTGTCCATTGTGTGTGTATAAATCAGAGATTTCATTAACCTTAACAACTTCTTCTGTTTAGTGCTTCTTATTGTTGCAGAACCAACAATCTTAACAAAATATCTACTTCTTCTGTAAGAATGGGTAAAAATGATGTGGACAGACCAGAAAAATTCAGTGGCAAAGATTTCAAAAGATGGCAATCGAAGAGGTTGTTCTTTCTGAGTTTTCACATGTTAGATGAATTAGTTCTGAAATCCTTTGATGAGAGTGTAAATGATGCGGGAAATGAAAGGGAGTTGGAAAGTTGGGGTAGACAGAACTATATGGCCAAAAATCATATTCTGAATTGTTTAGAGATGCACTGTATGATTTCTATAATCCAAAAGATAACTTTTCTTCTTATGATTTATGGGCTGCTTTAGAAGCGAAATACCAAGCTGAAACTGCTGGTAGTAAGAAAATATTGGTAGCTAGGTTCCTGGAATACAAAATGTCAAATGACAAATCTGTGGTTGATCAATTCCTTGAACTTCAGCGTATTATCAATGAAATTCTTGCTGAAGGTATGGTGATAGATGAAACATTTCAAGTGTCTGCTGTGATTGAGAAATTAACTTCTTATTGGTATGAATACAAACGAAGATTGAGACATGAAACTGGTGAAGTCAGTATGGTTGATTTGGGTAAGAAGATTCAAGTGGAATAATTGTTATGCTCCAAAGACAAGAACGTATCTTCCGCAAGGGACAAGTCCAACAGAGCTCATGTACTTGAACACAAGTCTTCCAATACTGAAAAGGGCGACCGCAGCAACCGCAACCCTAAGCCTGATCCGCACAAGAAAGGTACTTTTCTGAAACCCAATATGGCATTGGTAAAATTAAAGTTGCGTGTTATGTTTACAGAATTTCTGGCCATATGGCAATGCACTGTAGAAAACGTAAGGACTTTAATAAGAAAAACAATGCTAATTTGGTTGAAAACAACAAGAACGAGTTTTCTGGCACGGTGTCTGAAGTCAATTTGGTAACCAATGTGAGATACTGGTGGGTAGACTCTGGTGCTACCAAGCATGTCTGTGGAAACAGAGATATGTTCACCTCCTATCAGTAGGTAGGGGAAGGGGAGAAACTCTACATGGGTAACTCATCTGCAGCACATGTTGCAGGAAAAGGCAAAGTTGGGCTAAAGCTCACTTCTGGAAAGACTCTCACATTGAATGAAGTTCTTCATGTTCCGAACATCTGCAAAAATCTTGTTTCTTGTGACGTTTTAGATGATAAGGGTTTTAAAATTGCAATTGAATCTGTAAAAGTTATTGTCACTAAGGGTAAGGATTATGTGGGTAAGGGTTATAAGACTGAGGGTCTCTATAAACTTAATGTAACCTCTGATGAAATGAATAAAATTGATTCTTCTGCTTATGTTTGTGTGTCATTAAATGTTTGGCATGGTAGACTTGGACATGTAAATTATAAGTCAATGCAAAAACTGGCTAGCATAGACTGCATACCCAAATTTAGTTTGGATAATGAACATAAATATGATGTATGTGTATAATCAAAATATGCTATAAAACCTTTTAGAAAAAATATTCAAAGAAATTCTAAACTCTTAGAATTAATTCATTCAAACCTAGTTGACATGCAATCATTTCAAACTAGAGGTGGTAAAAAATTATTTATCACTTTTATAGATGATTGTAAGAGGTACTGTCACATGTATTTGCTTAAAGGTAAGGATGATGCCTTAGAAGCCTTTAAAATGTATAAACTAGAAGTTGAAAACCAAATGAGTACTACCATTAAAACTGTTAGGTCTGACCGTGGTGGTGAGTATGTAATTCCTATAGGAGATTTTTGCATAGAACACGGCATTATACACAAAGTAACCCCTCCTTATTCACCACAATCTAATGGTGTGGCTGAACGGAAGAACCGAACCATTAAGGAGATGATGAATGCCATGTTAATTAGTTCAGGATAACCAGCAAACTTTTGGAGGGAGGCCGTCCTCTCAGCTTGCTATGTCTTGAACAGAGCACCCTTTAAAGGATCAGAAAAAACTCCATATGAGTTATGGAAAGGTAGACAACCTTCTTATGCATACTTTAAAGTGTGGGGGTGTTTGTCTAAGGTTTCCATTCCTCCACCTAAGAGAACCAAGATAGGACTCAAAACTGTTGGCTGTGTCTTTATACGGTATCCTGAACATACTACTGCATATAGATTTATGGTTGTGAGTTCTGAAATTTCTGAAATTGGTGTGAATACTATTATGGAATCTAGGGATGTTGTGTTCTTTGAAAATGTTTTTCCATTGAAATCTGAAAATCGCATGATATGTGTTGATCCCCTAGATGTCCCTTCCACTAGTCAGGCATTACCTTTAGGGGAAGATGAACTTAAATTTGAGCCTAGAAGAGGTAAAAAACTTAGAACTGAAAAATCTTTTGGGACAGACTTCATAACATGCTTAGCTGAGACTGATCCACAGACTTTTAGAGAGGCCATGACTTCTTCTGAAGCTCCATGGTGGAAAGAATCCGCCATTAGTGAAATGGATTTCATTATACAAAATGATACTTGGGAGATTGTAGATTTACCTCTAGGACGTAAACCCATAGGTTGTGAATGGATCTTCAAAAGAAAACGTAAGGTAGATGGAAGTGTGGAAAAATACAAAGCTAGATTAGTAGCTAAAGGCAATAAATAGATAAAAGGTGTAGATTTCTTTGATACTTATTCATATGTTACGAGAATTACTTCCATTAGGATGTTAATTGCTATTGCTGACATTCATAACTTAGAGATACATCAAATGGATGTAAAATAGTTTTTCTAAATGGTGAATTAGATGAAGAAATTTATATGGACCAACCTGAGGGCTTTATAGTGAAAGGTTGTGAAAACAAAGTTTGTAAACTGAAAAAATCTTTGTATGGTTTGAAACAAGCACCTAAACAGTGGCATGAAAAATTTGATCATGTAATGATTTCTAGTGGTTTTAAAATTAATGAATCTGACAAGTGTGTTTATACTACACTTATGAATGATGCCTGTGTGATTGTATGCTTGTTTGTTGATGATATGCTTATACTTGGTACAAACATGGATGTAATTAATTCCACAAAGAGCATGCTAAATGAGAACTTTGACATGAAAGACTTAGGCCCCGCTGATGTGATCTTAGGGATGAAGATTAGAAGAAATTCTAATGGATGTAGTCTTAGTAAATCTCATTATATTGAATCTGTGCTTAAGAAATATAACCAGATTGTAAACCTGATTGTACAACGTATGATCTTTGTTTTAGACTCAAAAAGAATATGGGTAATGGAGTGTCACAACTTGAGTATTCACGTGTCATAGGAAGTCTGATGTATTTGATGAATTGTACGAGACCAGACATTGCTTATGCTGTGAGTAGGTTGAGTAGGTATACTTGTAATCCATGGCAGGAGCATTGGGATGCACTTATTAGAGTGTTAAGGTACTTGAAGTACAATTTGAACTTTTGTTTAAGTTATGAGAGATACCCTGCAGTCCTTGAAGGATTTTATGATGCAAACTGGATATCAGACTCAGAGGAGTCTAAGTCTACGAGTGGATATGTTTTCACTCTAGCATGCGGGTCTGTATCTTGGAAGAGTTCCAAACAGACATGTATAAAATCGATCCACTATGGAATCAGAGTTTATTGCCTTAGATAAAGCAGGAGAGGAAGCCGCTTGGCTAAGATGCTTTTTAGAAGACATTCTTCTTTGGCATATGCCTGTGCCAGCTATATCTATACATTGTAATAGTCAAGATGCAATAGCTAATGCTAAAAACAGCAACTATTATGGGAAGTCTATACACATTCGTAGAAGACATAATTCCCTAAAACAACTAATCTCAACTGGCGTTATTTCTGTTGACTTTGTGAGGTCTAAGGAGAATATCGCGGACCCTTTGACGAAATGTTTGTCCAAGGAGATAGTAAGTAATGCATCAAGGGGGATGGGGCTTAAGCTCATCAATTAAACTTGCCATGAAGGATACTCAACCTTGCTGACTGGAGATCCCAAGATCAAGGTTTCGAATGAGACAACTAATTTTTGGTGGGTTAAAGGAAACACTATCAGAGAATTTCATTATATGTCCCTTCCATATGGTGTAGACGTGATAGTGTGACTGCATGTGAGGATGACTTTTTATTAAGTTTTAATGGGTTCTATAGTTTCAATTTAAGATTGAACTGGGGTATAGCAGTAAACACTCTTGATAGAACTCACTTATCTGAATGAGGAAGTGGACCGCTTCTTATGAGAATTGAGCTGATTCTCTAGAGCATTCTGAGAAACAGGATACGTCCAGGGCCAAAATGGACACAATGGAACGAACTTGACAGTACCTAGAGAGATATCACGCGTGGAAGTTATTGATGAACTACACCAAACGATGGCAGTTCAAGACATCGCGTTCACTGTCCATCAAGTAGTTCCGGTAATTTCTCACTAAGGAAAGGTTCAAGACCTTTTGGAAACCTATTGCCTAAGTGGTATTTCTCGCTTTCTGATTTTCATCGGGTTTTCATTCATGTGGGGGATTGTTGGAGAAAATGAACTTAAAAAGATTTATTGGTCTTGGTAGGAATGGATCTTAGGACCAATGGGTCACTAAGGAACACTAGCTGATTTTCACTTTTGTGAATGAACCTTTAGTCCCACAAAAATTGCATCTAAGGGAGGGCCCTTAGGGTTTAGAAGCTTTTGTGGTTGGGGGAGGACTAAGGCATTGGCCTAGTTAGAGCAAACATACTTTTCACAAATGTGCGGTGCTTCGCACCGAAGCACGCAGCTTGCGGTTGCAGTTGCGGCTTGCGTGCTTGCGATCTTGTGTGCTTGCGGACTTGCGGTTGCGGTTGCGGGTTCGGGTGTGACTGTGGCTACTGTTGCGGGAATGAGTATGCTTGCGGGTGCGGGCCAACCAAGACTTACGTTTTTTAAATATTATTTTTTTTTTAATTGTGGGGGCGTCTGACCCGGCGAGTATAACTCTTGTCATAATAGAAAATAAATTTTACCCGTTTTATTACCGTTTCAAAATTAAATTTCGCACTTAAATTTTTGATTAAATAAAAAATTTATTCTCAATTATTACTGCGCTGATTTCACTCCATCTTTGCCTATAAAAGAAAAGAGAATTTTTCATTTCAAAGCACTCCAGAGAAGGCTACTATCTCTAGCTCTTTTCCCCTCTTCTTGTTTTGTTTTGCATAAAATTGCTTGTTTATTTCCCTTCCTTATCAATTGTTATTGAGTTCGTTTGAGAGTGACTAGTATTGTGCTTATACTAGTCATAACGGGCATTTCTATCCTGGACACATCTCCTCTGTTAGGGTATAGCATCTTTCATTATTGAGGAGTACCCGAGGACTATTGTGTTAAGGACAATTTGCTGAGCAGATGGCTCTGTCCATTGCATGATATCATTCAAAGATTTCTTAACCTTAACCATTTCTTCTGTTTAGTACTTTTCATTGTTGCAGAACCAACAGTTTACTCTGCCTATAAATGCAGAATGGCATGCACTCTACTGGATATCTCTCATACCTCTTGTTGTAAGAGTTGAAGACACACTCTCTCTGCATTAAGTAGTCATAATGGAGTTAAATTTACCCTCTACTCACGTGCAGATACTTCTAGTAGTTGGAACAAAGCTAGAAATGGTAATCATGGAGATGGCACTTCAAATTCAAGAAAGAAGCAGTGTTGTCTCTGGATCTCCTATTGTAGAACCTAACAACAATTTGTTCTGGTTCAACAATCCCCGATGGATTCTTTACTTGATTCAATTCACATTATTTCAGGTACAGTAAACCAAACTGTTTTAGTCTCTGTCACCTAGTGTACACTACTAATCTGATTTTCATTTTGGATATTTTACAGAACGCATTCCAGATAGCTTACTTTTTGTGGATTTGGGTAAATACAGATTACATTTCCCGAATCAATAACTTCCTCTTATCCTCTATGTTTCTTGAATCTCTTTGGAGTTTAATTTTCTAATTATGTGCAAATGCAGTATGAGTTCACCTTAAAATCATGCTTCAACGAAAATTTTCCAGCCATTTTGATAAGGGTTTTTCTCGGTCTCGCCCTTCAAATATTATGCAGTTATATCACTTTCCCTCTGTATGCCTTGGTGACGCAAGTGAGTTAATTCATTTTCTCGATGTATGATCTCCGTATCTAGTCGTTATTTATGTTGTAATTACTAATGTAAATTATGTGATTGTAGATGGGATCGCATATGAAGACAGCTATCTTTGAAGAGCATACAACAAAAGCACTTCAAAAATGGAGAAAAGCGGCTAAGGATAGGAGCAAAGCCAGGAGAGCCGGGGATGATGGTTCTAGCTAGGTCCGGGTACATGAGTGGTGAAAATACCCCCAGTATCGGTTCATCCCCGGTACATTTGCTTCATAAACTGAAACACAATTCTACTCAGTCTGATACTGATTTATCAGACTACGAAGGTCCTTCACCTGTGTCGCGTGAACAATACCGTGGATCAGGAAGACAACACCAACATAATCATCAAAATTTTAATGGGGATAAAGAAATTCATAATGCTGATTTTTCATTTGTTACAAATTTAGCAGTTTCTTCTTGATTAGCTATTTATATATCAAATTACACCGATTAGATCAAATTTATGTAATGCTTATAATGATAGTCAAATTTGTGTTTTGGTCAAACTACATTACATTGACCTAAGTCGTGTAAATTATCAGCTGGGTGAAACTGACGATATATATATCTAGAACAATTGTGTCTAAATTGATTAACTGTAATAATAATTTTATTATTTATTAAGAGTACTCATGGTAGGGTACCGATTTAAACCTAAAAATAAATAACTATAACCAACTCATCAATTTTATAATAATTTTTAGCTTTAAAATAAAAAATTAGGGAAGTAATTATTTAAGAATTTTTCCCAAATCGATTTTTGTATTCTCGAGTTCAGGTTATTACTCCAACAACAAAAACATTAGCAATAACAGCAATATCAATAATAACATCAATTTTGATAGCAATCAGCGCAATTTGCAGCATAACCAGATCAACAACGAAATGTCAACTTTTGGTGTGAATGGTATTTTTATTCTCTCTTTCTTTTACCAATATAACAAATTTTGAATCAATTAAACTTGATTTTTCACGAATTATCTACTTCGGCATGATCAATTTAAAAATATGTTGATATCCACTGATCTTCTTGGATATGTTGATGGTGAAAAGATAGAACCACCACAAAAAGTAATTATAGATGATGTTGAAATTATAAATCCTGAGTGTGTTTATTAGAGAAAATATATAGATTCGTTTCTAGTTGTTTAAAGGCTAAATTTTTCCACCAACAGTGAGTGTGATATTCTTTGGTCTGTCTTTAGCAAGGGAAATATGGCAATTACTTGAAACAAGTTTTAAGACACAATTTCTTGCTTGGAAAAATATGCTAAGAACTCAGTTGCATCTTGCATAGTCTTAAAAAGGTAAATCTATCAATTGTGGTGTATCTTCAAAGGATTAAATCTATAGCAGATTATTTGGCATCTATAGGAGAAAAAATGAGTGATGAAAACTTAATGATGTTTGTTATGAATGGTTTGGGCAGTTATTATGATATTTTTTGTCATATTATCTCAGAATAAGGAGAAGCCTTATTCTTTTGCAAAAGTTAAAGCAAAATTGATGTCTCGCGAACAATTTCTTGCTGATAGACAACAAGAAACTATATATATTTTTTATGCAAGAAATGGTTCAAGTGGAAATGCTAATAAGAACAAATCTGGAAATGGGAACAATGACAAGAATGGAAACAGTAGCAATTTCAGAAACAACCAATATCAAAATAGCAGATTAAATCTATAGCAGATTATTTGGCATCTATTGGAGAAAAAGTGAGTGATGAAAACTTAATGATGTTAGTTATAAATGGTTTAGGAAGTTATTATGATATTTTTGTCATATCATCTCAGAATAGGTAGAAGCCTTATTCTTTTGCAAAAGTTAAAGCAAAATTGATGTCCCATGAACAATTTCTTGATGATAGACAACAAGAAACTACAAAAAAAAATTGTGCAAGAAGTGGTCAAGTGGAAATGCCAATAAGAACAAATATGGAAATTGGAACAATGACAAGAATGGAAACAGTAGCAATTTCAGGAACAATCAATATCAAAATAGGTCTAATTCAAATGGTGAAAGAATACCTTCAACGGATTTTTCTAAAATGCAATGTCAAATTTACAAAAAGAGAGGTCATGTGGCTAGTAGGTGTTTTTGCAGGTATCATCCACCATAAATACATGGGTCCAATGTTCAAGCTAATCAGGCCCATCCTAATTTTTCTTCAGTCAATCAGGAAATTATACTTATAGTGTTAATCAACAAGCTTTTACAAGTTTGAATGTAAATAATGTTGCAATAAATGATGGTCCTTCTTCTTCACATATTTGGTTTCCTGACTCTGGAGCTTCAACTCATATGAATGGAGATAAATCTTTACTTCATCATACTTCGGGAATTTTGATAAATACACCCAATGGGATTAGAAATTACAAACATACACCCGTTATTTGATAATTGCTAAAATACACCCTTCATCCAAAATTTTGTTAAGGCCCACCATCACCCGATCTAACCGTACATCAAGAAATTTCAATCAACGGTTATGATATCATTCCGAATACGAAATCTTTAATTTACCCTTAGCATGATAAAAGGGTGATGGAGAAACTAGGTTTCATTTCTTCCTCTCTTTCTCTTTCCCCTGAAATTTTTGTGTCTCGAAAATCAGCTACAAAAGCTATGATTTTTCCATGAAGATTCTGTTAAATCGAAGATTTATGATGTAATTTTATATAGTGGTA
Organism: Papaver californicum; assembly: GCA_023531435.1. Taxonomy (NCBI): domain Eukaryota; kingdom Viridiplantae; phylum Streptophyta; class Magnoliopsida; order Ranunculales; family Papaveraceae; genus Papaver; species Papaver californicum. The sequence goes on along the minus strand of JAJJMC010030977.1, from coordinate 7,023,599 downwards.
AAAAGAGGTTCGTTTCTCGAACTTGTGAAGGTAATGATTTTAGAAAATATTAAACTTAATCTAAACTAATAAGAATCAGGAAAATACACTAGAGATGATTTTTAGAAAATATGGAGAAAACTAGGAATCAGGATTCAGTTATTTCTAACAATTCATGTGATTAATCATGTAATTCTTTTTAACAATTTAATTCAAGTTTGCCAAAAATATGTTTCCTAAAAGAATAATTGTAAATCCTAAGCATGAGACATCAAGAGTAATTAACTAAGCATGACCCATCAAAAGAGAACACAACTATTTAATAAAAACCATTTTTTTCTAATTTAAATCCATGCAAATAATAATAAAAGAATTATAAATAATTATTAGAAAATAATTAAATCACATAAAATTGAGAAAAATACCTTATCCGTCATCCCAGTAAATAAACTTACCCCATGGTGAAGAAAACTTGCTCAAAAGTTAATTTCATTGCTCAAAATATTGATTACAAGGTTAAAGAATAGTGCAACAGCTGAACAGATACGTATATAAGTGTCACAGAACAGGGTTCAGCTGTTACAAAGAGCTTTAAGCAACAGAACGTTCAAAACTTAACGCAACAGGAGCAGAGCTGCAACAGTGGAACAGCAACACTTATAAATGTTACTGAGTCGTCTTCTTCGGTGATGGTGGATGAAGAACACGCCGGCCGGAGCACCAGCAGGTCACCGGCGGCACCGGAACTTCACCGGATTTCTTCTGAATCGCTCCCTAGGCTTCTCCCTTTATTTCTGAGGCTTGTAAACTCTTTATATAGGCCCTGTGAATCTTCTAGGATGTTCTAATCCCATTATAACTCGGTGATTTGATGAGAAATCAATAGTAATCCAAAACAGATATGTGTTCCTGTTTCCGTCCAAATTCATGCTTCTCCAGCCCTTATCTTCGGCTTCTAAAGCTTCTAATCGATTATACGAACCTTTAATTAGATTGGGTACTTATCAATTTGTGATGAAATCGCTAAAAAAACTGGATCACAATTCTGCTGCCGATGAAGCTTTGACTCGATGAAGCTTTGACTCGGTCAACTGACTTTGACCGAGTTGACTGGGCCGAGTTGACCCGCTGAGTTGGTCCGATCCAGCTCATCCCGATCCAAGGGTGCCCCAATCCAAAGTGTGGGTGCCTTGATCCATATTTCCGGGTGCTTTGAACACTTTTTGAGCCAATTTTTCCACAAATCTTTATTCTTCTAATGTACCTACAAAAGCATAAAAACACGTAATAGACACAAAATCGAATACTAACTCACTAGAAATTAAGGTGCAAATTAGACATTAAAATGTGTCTATCAATTTACAGAAGAAGAAAAAAAATCCAAGAAGAAGTTTAGACGCGACGAAGCCAGTAAAAGAGAAGAACAAGATGAAACATATGTAGGAATTGTAAAACTTGATTTGTTTTTAACCTATTTTTTTCTGATTTGATGAACCCATATGATGATTTGTGTTGTGTTGGTCTTTTATAATGTTTATCTTTGTTTTTATTAAAGTTATAGAGACAGATCTTAGTTTTTTCATTGTTTATGTCGATGTTGTCTGAAATCTTTGATTTTAGTTTATTAGATTATTTATTTTCAAGGAATTGATAAATTGTGCAATGAATGGGCAGTGTAATGTTGGATTGTTGTGATAGACAGATTTTTGTATCTGGTTTGTCTCAATTCTGTATTTTGTTAGTGCTTAATTTTGTACTTATTGTGTTATTTTATGTGTTTGTAGGTATTTTTGATAAACTTTTGTGGAAAAATTGGCTAAATTTTTTTGTTAAAGGAACTCGGGTAAATTGATAAAGGCACGCCCCGTTGTTGGATAGGGGCACTCCTCTTTTTTTTTTAAAAGAATAGAAAATAGCGGGAACTATTTCTTACGCGTGAGATATGTTTCTGAGTTATTTTGGAAGCCAGTTTTATGGGATATAAAGGTTAATTCGATATCTTAATAAGAAGAAACAATTTAAACACGTTAAAACACGTCAACAAGAGTGTTTCTCATCGTGAAACATGGCTGGAAATTCCATGTTAAAGTCGGAAATTGGTTTATTCTCAGATTGGAGATAAATTCGAGTAAAAAGTTTTTTTGGATGATATTTTGAGTCCTTATCGATTAAGGAAAGGCTATTAGGTTTTACTGAACCTATATAAAGCAAAGAGATCGAAGAAAAAAGGAAGGAGTTTGCTTGGAAAAAAATCAAAGAAAAAATCAAGTTCAGTTGAGGAAGAAGAAAAAACCACATAAGAAGCCTGTCGCAGAAACTATAGCCTCTTCTAAAACAGAAGAAAACTGTTCTTTCCGTTTAATCTTATATCTCTGTAACAGTTCACATGCAACACTTAAAACGTTGCAGTTGCCCTATTTTATCATTTTTTGTTTCTTTTCTTCTTTTCAAATATTTTTGAGCTATGTTTCTATCTTTTGAGAGCGTTTTGAACGTGATGAGCTATACCCAATCACTTGGACAATAGAGGAAGTCATATTTCACAATTGAATTGTAATTATTTTTGATTCTTTATGACTTTTTACATTGATTTTAATTGATTTATGATTTTCTTAATTAGTTGTGATTTTGTTTGATGATATATGCTTAGACTTAGAGCTTTTGATACGCCATGCTTATGATTTACAATTAATATTTTAGAAATCTATTTTTGGCAAAGAAAAAGAGTCAATAAAAGAGCTATAATTGTTAAGACTCATTATATGCATCACTTGATAATGGTGGAATCCTGAGTTCCAATTTCTCTTAATATTGTTATCATCCTTTACACAATTGCTAGTTTAAATCATAATTAGGTCTAAAATGAATCTTCACAAGTCTCAGTGAACGAACTATTTTTTTACCACTTTTATAAAACGATAAAGTTTTTGGCGCCGCTGCTGGGGCCTTGTTTTTAGGTTAGAGTTTTAGATTTGTTTTTGTTTTTAGGTTTAGTTTTTTTTTTTTAGTAGTAGTTTATTTTTAGATTTTTATTCTTTTGTTCTATTTTATGTTTTTGGGAATTTGTCTATTTGCTATAGGCTTTGAATCGAAAATAAAGTTGAGCCAAATATTTTGGTAATTAATTAAAGACTTGGAGTCAAAGATAAAGCGAAAAGAACGAAAAAAGAAGACAAAGATTTTATTCTTAGGGTTTTATTTCTTTTTCTTTTTAGAAAATTGTATTTTGAAATCTTCTTTGTTTTTTGTAATTCTTTTTATTATTTTTGTGTTATTTTTGGACATTTTGGACTTTATTTTTGGGACACTGGACTTTATTATTTTTAAACCCTACGGAAAGATAGTATTAAATATAAACTGCACAGGGAAGGACGACAATTATGATATTGTCTCGGCCCCTTGGGTTCGTACACTGACACAGGAGTTAGTGGCCCGAGTCGACTTCAACTGATTCATCCCACCTATGGTACGAGAGGTAATACTCTAACCACCCAGGAATCCCCTGTCAGTGGGTTTACTGTATTCCTACGTTTGCATATATGCTGAGGACCTGAAAACGGACTTTATTTTATAGTAAAGGGCAAGAACTTTCCATACAAGATAAGTGTTTGGATTTTATCATTATATCCTTCTTGCCCGTTTTAGGAACACGTTACCAAACGCGAACCTAAAACTTAAATTTGACTAGAAAGAAGACCGGTAAGGTAACGAACTTATTAGAAAATCTTTCGAAAGGATTGTATTGATTACTTTGTTAGGTCAACTCAAGGATCATAAAGATTAATTTAAATTGATTTGCGCCGCCTAGTAACCCGAGGAAACGTGCCAAAAAGGTAGGGTTATTCAAGTTCCTTAGAGCTTATCCTTCTTCTCTTCGATTGATTTACTTTATTTGAATCGTTTCTGAGAGGTTTGCTAAAACTGTAACTAGTTTAATTTTGGAAGAATAGAAGTTGTCTGGAAACAATCTAACTGGAGCCATTATGTTTTTTGTTTGCTAGATTCAATAAGATTGATTTGGTTGAGTCATCCATGCTTGTGTTTGTTTAGAAATCCCTTCCAATTAGGATTTTTTTTTAGTCTTTTTAGTGTATGACAAGACCGCTCGAGACTATCACTGAGCGAGCCTGGAAAAGAGACACTCTAGGTCGTTTGATTAGTGAAAAGCCTAGTATTTTTGTTTCTAGAAATAAGGATCTCGAAGACTCTTATCTAAAGAGTCATATTTTTGGAAACTTTAATTTTGAAAACTTACTGTATGAAGAAGTTACTTTTAGTCCTTTGATAGTGCCAGAAATGGCACTTTAAAATCTTTATTGAACCCCACTAGGACTGCTCGTCTATCATGTGTCAAGTTAGATGACACCATAGCAAACTATGAATTGAAACCGGGAACCATATGGATGCTCCCAGTCTTCTTAGAAAAAAGAAAATGAAAACCCATATTTTCACATAAGGGAATTTGAGGAAATCTGTAGTACCTTAAGAATTCAAATCCTGGATGATGATGTATTGAAGCTTAGATTATTTTCTTTTTCCCTAAGAGACAAAGCCAAATCATGGTTGTATAGTTTACCATCTGATTCTATTGAAACATATGAACAACTTACATCTGCCTTTTCCATAAGTTTTTCCCTAGGCACAAAACATCATCTCTTAGGCAACAGATTTGCACATTCTTTCAACAAGAGGGAGAATCTTTATATAGGAGAGATTCAATGATTTATTGACACAATGTCCTCATTATGGCCTATAAAAGGTAAAGCTAGTTAACATCCTCTATGAAGTGCTAGATTATCTAACGACAACCATGGTGCAATGACATTTTTGAATGAGATTGCCGAAAAAACCCAGCAATGGGAATATAGTAGGGAACCCCATAAAAAACTTCTACTGAATAAAGGTAATGTCAATAGGGTAAATGGAACTTTTGAATCTGATTCCAAATTTGTAGCAATAGTAAAAAGGTTAGAATATTTAGAGTTGAATCAATCTAGTTGTGGAGTAGATCCAAACAAGTCAGTTTGGGAGGGACAAACTGGTGAAGAGCAAGCCCATGCTCTTTACAATAACTCTAGGTTCGATAACCATCAGAAGTATGACCCATTTTAAGAGACATATAATCCTGGTTGGAGGAACCATCCTTATTTTTCTTGGTCTAACATTCAAAATCATGGTCATACTAGTAATCCCCAAGTTCCACTAGGGTTTAGATATCCTAAGAATCCACTAGAGCAAACTTACTCTCAAAACCCTTCAGAGAAAAAAATGACTAGCTTAGAGGAATCTCTTACTATGTTAGAACAAAACCAGCTTAGATTTCAATAGGCAACGAGCAGACTTTTCAGTCTAATGCCCAGACTCTTATTAAGTTAGAACTCCAAGTAGGTCAGATAGTTAAGACACTAAGTGAGAGAGAAAGTGGAAAGTTATCTAGTAAACCACAACCTAATCCTAGAGGAGTTCATGAAATATATTTAACTGGTGAGAAATCATCAAACCATGTGAATTCAATAACAACCCTTAGGAGCGGTAAAACGGTAGTCAATAAGGTATCCATGCCTGATAGTGGATATACTGTAGTTCCACCTTTTACTTCCCAAGAGGATCCAGTAGCTGAAGAGACTGATAAAATCTCTAAGGATTCCCATGCAGTTCCTGTTAAGACTAAATTTGTGCCAGATCCCCGTATCCGTAGTTGTTAGTTCTAACAAAGAAGGAATCGACTTTCAATGAAATAATCGAAATGTTTAAGCAGGCCAACATCAGCATTCCATTATTAGAGGAAATTAGGAAAGTTCATGCGTATGCAAAGTCCTTAAAGATCCTTGTACACGAAAGCGTTAGCTTAATGTACATAAGAAATTCTTTTTAGCTGGTCAAGTAAGTTCAATCCTTCTGAACCAAACACCCACAAGTATAAAGACCGTGGATGCCCCATCATATCTTGTGTGATCGGTGATCACTTGGTTGATGAGCCATTGCTTGACTTAGGAGCTAGTGTTAACCTACTCCCGTATCATGTGTACAACCATCTAGGTCTTGGTAAGTTAAAACCGACTAACATGACACTACAGTTAGCGGATAGGTCTGTCAAAGTCCCTCGTGGTGTCATTGAGGATGTTCAGATTGAGGTTGATAGGTTCATTTAATTATTAGCCCTTAATTATTGTACTAATGCTATTATTTTTTATGTTTGTAGGTATTTTTGTGGAATAAATGATTGCGGAAAAATTGGCTTAAAAAGTGTTAAAAGCACCCAAGAAATTGATAAGGGCACCCTTAATTAATTGATAAAGGCACTCCTGAATGGATAAAGGAACCAACCTTCTAATATTTGAAGTACAGATTTCGGCGGCAAAGATTTTCTCTCAAACATGGAAGTACATAATTGAGTTTTTTTAAGACAAACTATCCTCTTACCATATTTGTAAGAGTTTGCACATGAATGGGAAACTCGAATAAACGAAATCTCGTGAATTAAACAAAATCAGGAAGGTTATATTTTTTTTCTCTCCCGGGAATTATTTCGTCGTAATAAATCATTAAGGAGATATGATTCTCGAGTTGTGTTTAGGAAATAATGATCAAGAGTTTTACTTTCATGGAAACTCAGCAAGGAGAAGAAATATTCTCGGGTATTGCCGAGAATTTTCTCATTAAAAGGAAATCAGATTCGAGAAGATTTTTGGGAAGATTCGAGAATTGTTGATTGTCTTAGTATAAATAGAAGATAAGTAGAAGAGGTTGGGGAGAAAAGGGAGCATCACAAAAACGAGAAAAAAATTAAATCGTGTTCTTAGTTGCAGGTGAGAGGTTGAAGAAGATGAAATTTAATACAGTTCCAAACCGTTGTTAAGCCCTATCACCTATTATTTTATATTAACACCTTTCACAACAGTTTTCTACTACAGTATATACAACAGTTATGAAGCTTATTAGACCATTGAGCAGTCCTTCTTCTAGGCGTTTCTCAGCAATCTTATCCAGATGCATTTGTGAGCCGTTCTTTATTCACTGCAACTCAAAGAAGTCGTTAAATCGACTAGAACTTAAAGAAAAATTGTAAGCTTCTTTTCATTAACAAAATCCATAATTTAACAATTTTCTTTTATTCTTTTTGCTATGAGTAGCTAAACATTTTCTCTAGGGTGTAGGCGGAAGCTATCTTTTGAAGTGTAATAATTAATCTTTTTATTTCTTCAACATATATTACTCTACTATTTGTGATATTATTGTCTAATAATTTTCTCTTCTTATAAAGCTTCGTTTTAATTGTCCTGGGTAGTTTTCGATTATGGATATTTAATAAGCGAAGGAAAATTAGATTTTGAAAACGATGAAAGTTATAATATTATAATTTTAAACGTTTTATTTCCAAGGAATGAGATTGATTCAATAGGGTCTTGAGTAATTTTGAGAGCAATTGTTTAGGTAGTTATTTATTAATGTTACAAACATCAAAAATAGTGGAATCTGAAACCCTAGATTTTTCTCATATTTTTCAATCAATCAATTTAGCTATTTTATTTTATTTAATTAATGAAAATTTATTCACCACAATTTCTTTTAGCACATAACTAGGGTATTAACTAGATATATTATAATCAATCTCCGTAGACAAACCTGTGCTTGCCACTGTCTACTAGTTAGACTTCGTGTGATTGCGGTGTTTTAAATGGGTGTTCTTAGAATTCTATCAATTTCTGGCGCCACTGCTGAAGATTGAGAAATAATATTTTTGGTTAATATTTAATTTTGTGTTAATTAGGCTAGTTAGTTTAGAATTTTATTTTTATTTTTATTTTTTTTTCTAAATTCCATTTGGGTATTTCTTGTCTTTGTTGTGCACGTAGTATTTTACAAATATTGGAAAATTGCCTACCATAAAGGTTAGTAAAATCCAATTTTTATTTCATTAATTTCTATTTTTAGATTTTTATTTTCTTTTAAGTGTGTTTGCGCATATTTTATTTTTAGTTTTATTATTATATAAAAAAAAACACGTTTGCACACACCATTTTGCACCTTCGTCAGATCACCGATTTTTAGGAAAACCCGTGGATAAGTAAGCTGAACCCGTGCCTTGGACTTGATGGGAGTTACCAACTGAACGTCCACAAGCCTTAACTTTGTACCTTTGACCAGTCTTTGGTTGTAGGTATATTCTGTTAAGGTAAACCAAGCTTACCTAAATTAGTGAACCCTGCATTTGCATGTGTACAATTTCTTGCTTGACACTAGTATCTTTTGCTTGTGTATGCCTCGTTGGGTACGTGTAGAAGATATATTTGAAGAAAACGATTTGTATTGTTTAAGGCCTACCCCTAGCACGTTTGTTGGTAGTTCATCTTTATTTTCTGAAATGGGTGATGAAACCAATGTAACCAAAACCCTAAGAAACCGGGTTCATACGAGTGGTATGATTTTATTCACTTGATGAGAAGGCCAAAGAGTGGTATCATTTTATTCCCGCTAAAACAATCACCACTTGGGATGGCCTTGTAGAGGCCTTTATTAAGAAATTCTACCCACACCATAAGACTATTGTTGTTCGTCAGTCTATTCAGACCTTTAAGCAAAAATTAGGTGAAAGCCGATATGATTATGTATAAAGGTTAATGAGTTGTTATACCAGTGTCCGCATCACGGTTTTGAAAAAGCCCATATGACCCAAATCTTGTATGAGTGCCTAGATAGTGAAACCCATATGCATGTAAAAACAATGAGTGGTGGTGAGTTCACCCATCAAGAGCTTGATAAGTGTTTTGACTCGTTTATCGAGTTAGTTGAGAAAACTAGGCAATGGGCCTCAATGAGAGAACCAGAAATGTCTAGAAACCCAATTCGTAGGTTCAATCGAGTTGATAATGGTTCGGATATCTTTAGGCGTCTAGAGACCTTAGAGAGTAGAAGCCAAGAAGGGTCGAATCGGGTTATGGGCTATAACAATGAGCCCGAGTTTACCCTAATGAAACTACCCGTGACTAGGTGTTTGTGGGGAAAAAACGAACTGAATCCTATTTTGGGAAAAGTGGGATGAGCAGTTGACAATTCGCCAATCCTTAAAACATTTATGATGTTAAAGCACTTTGTTTAGATTCGAGAGATCAATTTGTACAATCCTGGAATAAACCAAGCAGTGGCCATTCCAGTCTTGCTTCAGTCACAAAATGAGAAGGAGAAGGGTTGGTCTTAGGGAGGGAAGCGAGAGAAGAATGAGGCCAGAGTATCAGACTCTGTAATATGTAGTTGGTTTGAATAGCTATGAACAAGTCTTCCTGAGAAGAAGGTTGAATGATCAAGGTTAATTAACTTGAATTGCTCTGTTTTAGAGTAAACTTGTTGTCGTGTTTCAGACTTGAAACTTGTTCTATCGTCATGTGTTGTTTCAGGCTTGAAAAACTTGTCTTAGACTTGTCTTGGAAAACTTCTCTATTATTCAGTAGATTGAACATCTATTTATATCTTAGCTATTGTAACCACTTGACCTCTTTTCTGGAAGAAACTGTCGATGGTTGAGTAGTGGTGATGTGGAGAAGGTGGAGAAGGTGTTGACAAATGCTCTCCACTTCGATTAAGGTTGAATAGTCAGTTGCTCAACCCCCCACTCCTCTACTCAACTGCTATCGATCTTTCCAGAACTGCTCTTTAGTGGGCGTACTCTGCACCACATGACGTAGACCGCCATACCAAAACCCCAATTAATATCCCCCCATTTGTGACATTTGATGTCTCGTGTATTATTATAGTATTAAGTATTACTGAAGTTAAGTCGATTGAGACCTGTTCAATGGATCTCTTGACTGAAGACTTGTCCTGCTTGACTAGCTAATGAGTCTAGCAGACTAAAATAAATATGTTTTGCTTGACTAGATGATGATTCTAGCAGAATAAAATAAATGTGATATGTCTTGCTTGACTAGCTTATGAGTCTAGCAGACTAAAATAAAATAAATTTGTCCTTCTTGACTAACTGTCGAGTCTAGCAGGATAGAATAAGATAAATATGTATTTATTTGTGTATGAGGAGCAATGTGTCCATCTTAGTCAATTTTACATTGACATGTTTATTTTGTAAAAATAGGTGTATGCTGTTGAGCATGAAAAATTGTATGTGAAGCCTCATACAAAAGATATATGTGAAAGAGGCTTAGTCTGGATTAGGATTTATCAAACCCTAATTTATTCACGTGAACAAGAAGAGGAGGATTTGCCAAACCCTAATTTATTCACGTGAACAATAGGGAGGAGCACAATATGGGCGTGCACGTGAAAGAGAGGGAGAGTACCCAACTTTAGTCTCTATGTGACAAGGAGAAGAGTAACGTAGGATTTAGTCTTCTAGCAGGAGTCTCAGGCTTCGTTCTTTGTACTCAGCCTCACATGTTGAGGGTAAAATAGTAAATTTGTCAAATTTTGACAAGAAACACAAGTCGTGTGAGCTTGGCTCTATTTTGAAGTTTTTTCTTGAAAACAGTCGTGTAGGCTTAGTTGCTTGACTAGCATACACGTCGGAAGCAAAAGAGGTAAAGGTGCCTCCCTCTCTTTAAAAATTAGGATTTTGAAAGAGTCTTGCCATAAGGCTAGAAGTTCATGTTTTACTCTTGTGCTCAGCCTCACATGTTGAGGGCAAAAGATTAAATTTCAGATTTTTTTTAGGGGGAACATGATGTCCATGCTTGGTTTTAGTAGGCGTGCAAGTTTGATTATGGGAAGCAAGACGCGTGAGCAAGAGAGTTAGACGAGCTAGAGAAAATTAGGGTTTGAGATTTTTAACACATTTTTTTGCAACGTTACAAGTGTTACTAATTCTTCTTCAAACCCTAATTAGGGTTTGGAATATTTTCGATCATGTTTTTTTGCAATGTTTTATAAATGTTGCGGTTTTATTTTCAAACCCTAATTAGGGTTTGAAAGCTTTTGACACGCTTTTGACACATTTGTAAGTGTTGTGAAGCGTTTTAAAATCCTTTTCCGAATTTTTTTCATTCGTTTTGCATTGGTTATCTCTTTAAGCAAAGGATCAATTCAACTGGATATGATTTTTAGCTAGTAGAAGCTATAAAGTCATGTTTTATTTTATTTAAGCACAGTTGTGATATTTTTAATTAATTAAATAAATACATATTGTTTGTATGAGTTAATATTGCTCAATTTGAACATAAATATTAACGTAAGTAACTTTGGGGATCCAACTGTGGAATATAACACTCGAAAACAATACTCAAATTGCTCTATACTAGTGTGCAATACATCTAGGAGCCTAAGAGATTTTATTTAAAAATCATAAAACATCTGGGAAACTTATCGTGTGCGCCAGTGTTGTTCTAATGAGTTTGTGTAATGAATAATTATCAAATTCATTAATTTAATCATATATGTTGGACTCAAATTGCTCTATACTAGTGTGCAATACATCTAGGAGCCGAAGAGATTTTATATAAAAATTATAGAACATCTGGGAAACTTATAATGTGCGCCAGTGTTGTTCTGATTTTTTGTGTAGTGATGAATATTGATTAAATTCATCAATTTGATCGTATATGTTGGCCAGACATATATAGAGAGGATAGGGATATAGCATGAGAGCGAGTAGGGATAAGCTTTTTTTTTCCGGAATTTTAAAAGTATGGTATTTCTCAGACCAGAGTATTGAGAGGTGATTTACTATTTTATCCTTGTCAAAAACCCACCATCTACATTAAGTCCCCTGCTTAGCACATAACGAGTAATGTTGTGTGGTAAGCACTAGATGGTGGCCTGACAGATAAAATAAATAAACTAAAATAACTTGATAGTTCAATGGTTAGATATTACTAGAGAGTAGAGGTTGCTTTGAACTTTTGAGTTGGCGAGCATAGAAGGATGTCTTGTTGCATCATTAGTGCTCTGATAGTAAAGCAAGGCTCTTGATGTTGGTTGGACATGCATAGTTTTCTACTAGGAACTAAGTACTATCTCGAGTGTTTGAGGAAAATAAACTCATTTGGATGTGTGAATTTTGATTGTAGCTACTTTGATTGAAGCCTGACGTGCAATTGAACGTCGTTAGGATGATGGCTTAGCTTGTTTAGTGGTAGGTAATCCAGCACAACTAGAGGTTGAGATAATTAAAATCGTCTTGGTCCTGAGTGATATAGATGCAACTTGATTGAAGCTGGACGAGCAAGTTCAAGCAAAGTTTGGCTGGTGACTTCAAAGAAGTTAGACACATGAATAATAAAACTTGTCGTGCGTGTCTTGGCTCGTGACAACTAGAATAAAGGTTGTATCAAGAAACCTTGACTTGAGGTAACAAGACATACACAAGTTTTTTTTTTTTTTTTAGGGTCCAAGTTAGTGAACCGGTGAATTATGTTGGAGTTGCTCAACAAGCTTGTTTTATTGTGACTCGAAGTTGAGGTAGACAAACACATCTTGGCAAGTCGAGCGCTACTTTGAAGTTGAAGTGGATATTCAAGTTTGCACGAAACACGTCTTGACTATTGAAGGCTTCGAAAGAAGTAGAGAGCATATGGATGAACGAGACTTGATTGAATTTGAACAAAGGCATCTAGACGAAGTAAGTCGACTGAAGGTGGATAGACCATGAAGAGGAGTCTTGGTAGAAGTCGAGCGAGTACTACTCGAGTGTTGGAGTAGACTAACACGTCTAGGCTTGTTTAACGGTGTTGATAGACATGTACGTCTTTGATTGTGGATGGACAAAGGATGAAGGCAGCTTGATTGAGGCTTGAGCTAAGGTAGCTGGATAATTTGAGCGAAATTAGGGCAGATGGGTGGAGCGAATAGATAGAGGGAATTCAGGGTGGACAAGTGGAAGGAGGCTAGGATAAACTTGGTAAAGTTAACAATCAAAAGTATTGCTCGGATGTACAAGTCAGGTCTAGCATTAGGATAAACAAGTTTATTTAGGGTTTGATTTGCTTGGTCGAACAAATCAGAGGAGATGGGTCGGTAGGACGAACAAATAATGTCTTGACTGGACGACGTGAACTTTGTTTTACGCACAAGAGCGCTAACTCTACTTCTGTTTTGGATTCAACCTTGCTTGTTATAGAAGAGGACCCTGCTTCCTTCTTTCAGTGTCAGTACTTCAAATAAAATTTGCTTCCTCCTAGCTGGCCACATCTTTGAAACCCTAATTCCATAAGCTTATTTAAATCATTTTTTTTTCACGAGAATATCAGCCACAACACTATTCATCAAGTAAGGTAGAGTTTCCCTTTTTCTTTTTCCATGATTCTGATTGAATGAATGAAAACCCATATGAATGAATGAGTAGTTCCATTATAAGTAAACAAGCTGGAAGGCCGTCTGAAATGAAAAAATAAAGTTCGTAACGAGGCAAGGCCCTGGATTTATCGGGAAGACATTGCTTAGTAGTAGGCAGATAAGCATGACTCCAGAATTGGCGTAAATAGAAGAATTTGATCTAGCGTTGATCCTCCATGGCAGCTAAGATAAGTTCATTGGCTCTTGTCGTGGTTGTGGTGTGCATAGCTTCTGTTGATCATGCCTTGTTATCCTCAATGATGTTGTTGAGTGTTACTTACTTGATTCCGAGGTCGCTAAAGTTGAATTGATCTCGCCAATGAGATCAAGTCCCTAAGTGTTGAACGGCCAAGAGGTGTTTGTCAACAAGACAAAGGGATGATACTGATTTGGTTCTCATGTATATGACGACCATGGATAAGTGACATTGTATCTCCTGAAGAAAGTGTATTGGGTTTCATTCTCCTTCACAAATTCATGTTTATGTATACGAGTCTTCGAATAAGTTTAGGAGGTCGATACGAGTTTGTATGAACTGAAACTTGTTGTGAAGACTCCTCGTCAGAAAATTCAGACATGTATAGTTTCTACTGAAAAGGCCATAAAATCTTCATACAAACTCGGATTGATGCGTTCGACCCCAACTTTTGAAGCCAATAAGCTAAGATATCATATGCAGAAAGAATCAATTAATGTTGGGTTTGTTACGCCGGTCAATCATGCGCGAACATCTGTGATCAGTAATTCCGTGTAAAATTTCAGATTATGTGGACTTTAGCGTAAGAGCCATATCTCTTAGCTCGTGTATCCGATTGATGCGCCTTTTCAGCAAGATGTAGTTGAGACATGTAAAACAACTTTCGTGAAGGATGCATTGCCCCAATCCTCACCCATAAGTACATTTTTCATAGTTAGGCGAGTAAGTATGTAATAGCTTGGGTTCCAAGAACTTCGAATTCGATGTAGACTGGCTTCGTCATGGAGTTGATGTTGTAAGGAGTTGCAAGCAATAGCAGGTAGTTGTAGACAAGATATGGAACGCCAGTGAGTGCGAGATAATGACTTGAGTCATAGTTGGTAGCAATAAGGTGGAAGACAGAGTCAGGAGTAGGTTTGCTTCATTATCGACTTTATGTGTGTTGTTCCCCCAAGAGTGGCAACACATGTGTAGAGGCATCAAGCCAAGGTGAGCAACCACGTTGACAGGGGTAGAGTAATCGGTGTTAAGTTCACAGAAGTAAATAGAGGAGACAGACAGTCATCCACTCATGAATATTCATTTTTTGATGTTGAGGTTGTAGCCTAATTGAATTGGAAATTTTTATGTTGTTGAACTTAATAATCCAATTGACTCTGATTAAAGAATTGATGACTGAGTCTTTGGGGGTTGAACGAACTTCATTCAAACTTTTTATTAACGATTTATTCCTTCGAATGATCAGTCTTTCATAAACGGTGAATCTTCTAATGTGTTGGGGAAGAGAAACCTTGTGCCAATGATCAGTCCCCAAGTGTATCTCACTTGGAATCCACCACTTAAAATAGATATGACATTATTTGATAGAGTTATCATGTCTTTAGAAATTAATCCTCTAGTATAGAACAAGGGAGATATCAGAGTCTGTATTGTTGGTTATTGATGGATGGAGCAAGAACTTAGATAGAATTTGGAGTTGAAGTCGGCGTTGGCGTCGAGGCTATCAAGCAGTGTGAGGTGGAGTGTACATGACTTTCTCTGCACCTCATAGGTAGTCAATCTTAGAAGAAGACTTATGGGTTTACAACTAGATATAGGTTGTAGTTGCGCAATATGAGGATCCTTCTATTTTGTAAGGTGAGGAGGCTGGTGCATCAACTATCTAATAGGAGAGCATGAAAAACACGGCTTGACATAGTCGTCTGCTAGTGGCACGAACAATTAAAGTAGGTACACAACTTCTCCCTGTTGACGCCTCATTGCACTGGGAATTTTATAGACTTGGCTTTCATCTCGTTCAAATATTTGAGGAGTCTTCTTCCATTTAATCGGCTTCTCACGACGTGTAGGTTAGTAATGTCTCTATTAACGACAAGGGTAGCACTTTGGCAGCGCTACGTCTAATGTAATATCAGACTGGTGTTTAGATATTGATAAAAGGGGAAAGGACTAAAAGAACGTTCAACCCTTTGGACACGAGTAGGACATGGATCTAAGCTTATGAACTCTTCGACCAGGAAGTATGGCATGCAAGTTGATGCTTCAGTCGATGATAATGTTTTGTTGTTTATCATGTTGTAAATATGATGTTCATCTTCAACCATGTGTTCTCTGTAGACGCAGAACAACCAAATGAATCTTCTCCAAAAGGATGAAACAAGGGCTCCGATGAATGAAGATGGTAATGACACATCTTTTCCGATTCAAAATCTTAAGTATGATGTCAAATATCGAGTTCCCAAGTAATGAGGAGTGAGGCTTGTTCAGAGGCAAAGAGATGTGTCTTGATAGAGATGATACTTGTGCGTTTGAGAAGTACAGATGTTCACACATGTGTTCCATGAGGTTTGGACAGTTTGGTTGACAAGTTCAGAAGAAGTAGTGAAGCTTCTGACGGGAAGAGGGTTTTTGTGTATTCCTTCAGTCCCCAAGTGCAACTCTCATGAGCTTTGTCATTTCTTGTTATGTTGGTGGATATTGAATGAGAGGTAACTTGGTGGTGCATTTTGTATCCACATTTATAAGAGTTGGGGAAGTCAGTAGAGATCGAATCCTCACTTGTATGTTTTCGTCGACGTCTAGTCGATGTTGGAGCTACATCTAGTGTCGCTTTCCTTCGATGTAATTAACATGCTTGTGATATTGGAGTTGAAATTTTTGCAGACGTTGCATGCTTGCGTTGTTGCTCTTTTGTTGAAGCGTTCTTCAGTCACAACACCCACAGATGGTTGATGCTTACTTGTGAGTCGTCTGTTAACATAAGTCTCATAGGCTTACTAGTGTGCAATACATCTAGGAGCCTAAGAGATTTTATGTAAAAATCATATAACATCTGGGAAACTTGTCGTGTGCGCCAGTGTTGTTCTAATGATTTTGTGTAATAATGAATATTGATTAAATTCATCAATTTAATCATATATGTTGGACTCAAATTGCTATATACTAATACATCTAAGAGCCTAAAAGATTTTATATAACAATCTTAGATCATCTGGGAAACTTATTGTGTGCGCCATTGTTGTTCAAATTTTTTGTGTAGTGATGAATATTGATTAAATTCATCAATTTGATCGTATATGTTGGCCATACATATAAAGAGAGGACATGGATATGAATCTAAGAGCGAGTAGGGATAAGATTTTTTTTTACGGAATTTTAAAAGTCTGGTATTTCTCAGATTAGAGTATTGAAAGGTGATTTACTATTTTATCCTTGTTAAAAACCTACCATATACACCAGGTTAGTATCTTGCATGGAGGTATGAACTCTAAATATGAGGGTCGACCCAAGTTTGAACCATACCTTAATACTTATAACCCTGGTTGGAGACATAACCCAAATTTTTCTTGATCTAAAGGTGCCCATTAGGGAAATGCTTCTAGCAATCCACCACCAGGTTTTCCTAAGAACCTAACTCAAGCCCAAGAACCAAGCCCAATTGATTCAAAGGTGTCATCTTTAAAGGAAGCTATGAAACTCTTTATTGAAAATAGTACCTTAGATCGTTCCCAGAACATCCAAAATTTTAACATGATAGAGAAGTTGATCGATGACTGATCCTTGATAAGTCAACGTTACTAACAAAATACTGATCGGGCCATCAGTAACTTAGAGACTCAAATTAGTCAATTTTCAAATAGGCTAAATGATAGGGAGAATGAGAAATTTCCTAGTCAGCCGACTCTGAATCCGAAAGGATTCCACTAGGATAGTGGGTCAGGTAGTCCTACTGAGCACGTTTAAGCAGTCATTACCCCCAGGAGTGGCAAAACAGTAGAAAACACAGTTGAACAACCTAAGGGTAGTAATCAAGCTTGAAAAGAGTCTGAAGTCGACAAAACTCCTAGTGATACTAATGGTCCTGAGATAGATATGGGACCAAATGAGGAAAATGTCCCTAAGAGAGTGTATACTCCACCCGCACCATTTTCCCAAAGGCTTGCCAAGAAAAATCCTGGCATTTATGCTGAAATCCTATACATCTTTAAGCAGGTTAAGATCAACCTTCCCTTGTTATATGCAATTAAACATATGCCAATTTATGCCAAATTCCTAAAGGATATGTGTACGGTCAAACAAGACATGAGTTTCCGTAAAAAGGCATTCTTGACCCAACAAGTTAGTTCCTTACTTAAACAACATACCCAGTCAAATTCAAAGACCCTGGTTGTCCCACTGTTACTTGTACTATAGGAAATCAACGGATAGAAAATGCACTTTTAGATCTTGGGGCTAGTGTGAATATTTTACCGTTCTTGGTATATGAACAACTTGGACTATGGGAGATGAAACCAACTAGGGTTACACTTCAGTTAGACGATAGCTCAATCAAGATTCCACGTGGAATTATTGAAGACGTTTTGGCTTAGGTAGAAAACTTTATAACATTTGACTCTTCACTCATCCCAATATAAAGTATCCAGTTGATTTTGTGATTCTAGACACTCAACCTATCTCAGACCAATAAATACACATTCCAATCATCCTAGGTCGACAACTCTTAGCAATTGCTAATGCAATAATCAATTGTAAAAACGGTCAAGTGGAATTTTCTTTTGGAAATCAAAAAGTCTCGGTGAATGTTTTTAAAGCCTTTCGAGCCCTTTTAGACCATGACCATTATGAGTTTATCTGCATGATTGATTCTCTAGTTGAGAAAACTTTCAGCACTAATAGTGTTAATGATCCGTTAGAGGCCTGCTTGGCCCATTTTAGAGCCTACTATGATGAGGATAATCATTTTGAAGAAGTTAATGTGTTGTTAGATTCTGCACCAGTTTTGGATTATGGTAAATGGCAACGTAAACCTGAACCTCTTCCGACCACTACAGATAAGCCCGTCCCATATTTAGTTAAAGCTCCCACACTTGAATTAAAGTCGTTACCAAATACTTTGAAATATGTATTTCTAGGTAATGAGAATACTCTTCCTGCCATAATTGACTCTGACTTAGAGCATGATCATAAAAGTAAACTAAATAGTGTTCTCCGAGAGCACAAGACTTCCCTTGGGTGGACCATAGCAGATTTGAAAGGTATTAGTCCTGCTGACTGTATGCACCGAATCTACCTAGAGGAAGGTGCCAAAACCTCAAGAGAAATACAACGACGATTGAACCCCAACATGGAAGATGTTGTCAGCACAGAAGTGATCAAGTTGTTAGATGTGGGTATCATATACCTCATTTCTGATAGTAAATGGGTCAGCCCTGTCCAGGTTGTCCCAAAGAAGCCTGGGATTACAATAGTTGAGAATGAGAACAATGAATTGATCCCCACCCGAGTTACTACTGGGTAGAGAGTTTGTATACACTACCATAAGCTGAACTCAGTCACTAGGAAAGACCATTTTCATCTACCATTCATTGACCAGATGCTAGAAAGATTAGGTGGTCATAGCCACTAGTGTTTTCTAGATGGATACTCTGGATATAACCAAATCCCCATAGCTCCAGAATACCAAGAGAAAAAAACTTTCACATGTCCATTTGGTACTTTTTCTTACAGGTGTATGCCTTTTGGGTTATGCAATGCACCTGGAACATTCCAACGTTGCATGCTAAGTATCTTCTCGGACATGGTGGAGCGGTTTCTCGAGGTCTTTATGGACGATTTTTTGGTTTTTGGTTCTTATTTCAATGAATGTTTGCACCACCTTACACTAGTTCTAGAACGTTGTAAAGAAAAGAACTTAGTCCTTAACTGGGAAAAGTGTCATTTTATGGTTAAATCTGGAATCGTGTTAGGACATGTGGTGTCCTCTAAGGGAATAGAAGTTGATAGAGCCAAGGCTGACCTAATTTCAAAATTAAGGCCACCTAAGAATGTAACAAATGTTAGATCTTTCCTTGGTCATGCTGGATTTTATTATCGTTTCATCAAAGACTTTAGCAAGATTGCCTTACGTCTGTCGAACCTACTTGATAAAGATACTATCTTTTGTTTTTATGAATCCTGTATTGAATCTTTTGAGAATCTCAAATCTTCGTTAACTTATGCCCCAATTATCCGTCCACCTGATTGGAACATCCCATTTGAACTCAACTGTGATAGTCTGATTATACGGTCGGTGATGTTCTTGGCCAACGACATGATAATGCATATTCTGTGATTTATTATGCTAGTAAAACCCTAAATGATGCCCAGGTGAACTACACAACCACTGAGAATGAATTGTTAGCCATCATGTTTTCTCTTTAAAAGTTTAGATCATACCTCCTTGGGTCAAAGGTCATACTCTACTCTGATCATGTCGCCTCAAATATCTTCTGTCTAAGAAGGACTCGAAGCCCCGACTGATTAGATGGGTTTTATTGTTACAAGAATTTACTCTAAAGATTCGTTATAAAAAGGGTTCTAAAAATGTATATGCCGACCATTTATCACGTATCCTTGTTGAGTCTAGAGAATGATGAGAGACCAGTCATTGACACATTCCCTGATGAACAATTGTTTTCCATCTCTCAGTTACCTTGGTTTGCCGATATTATTAATTATTTGGTGACTGGTCAAATGCCTGAGCATTGGTCTAAACAGGATAGAGTAAAGTTCTTGTCTAAGGTCAAACATTTTTTCTGGGATGATCCATACTTATTCAAATATTGTGCAGATCAGATCATTTGTCGTTGTATTCCTGACAACGAAAGCTCTAGTATGCTCACTTTTTGTCACTCTGGAGCTTATGGGGGTCCTTTTAGTGCAAAGAAAACAATTGCTAAGGTCTTGCAGTCTGGTTTCTATTAGCCGTATTTATTCAAAGATGCCCAATTTTTTTGTCAAAGTTGTGAAAGATGTCAGAAATTAGGAAAGTTCACCCGCCCGTAATATGATGCTACTGAATTCTATCTTGATAATAAAAATATTTGATGTATGGGGTATTGATTTTATGTATCCCTTTGTTAACTCTTTTGGCAACTTTTATATTCTGCTAGTTGTTGACTATGTATCCAAGTAGGTCGAAGCTATAGCTACCAAGACAAATGATCGCCACGTTGTGATCAAATTTGTTAGAGACAACATTTTCTCTCTATTTGGTATGCCTAGAGAAATTATTAGTGATGGAGGGTCCTATTTTTTTCATCGTTCATTCGAAGCTCTCACGAAGAAATCCTCCATTACTCGTAAGGTTTTTACACCTTATCACCCGCAAACTTGTGGCCAAGTAGAAGTGTTTAATAGGCAAATAAAACAAATTTTGGAAAAGACCATACACCCCACTCGGAAAGACTGGTCTTTACGCTTAATAGAAGCTTTGTGGGCCTACCGAACTGCTTTTAAGACTCCTCTAGGGATGTCTCCATATATACTTGTCTTCGGTAAAGCATGTCATTTGCCTGTAGAATTAGCACACCGTGCTTATTGGGATATCAAACAGCTAAACTTTGATCACCAACTGCCGGTAGTAACGGTAGACTTCAACTCAATGAGTTAGAAGAAATTTGTAATGATGCTTACCAAAATGTGAAAATATACAAGGAGAAAACTAAATTTTTTTATGATAAATTGATTAGTCGAAAGTCATTTGAACCTGGTCAAAAGGTCCTCCTGTACAATTCTCGTTTACATCTCTTTCTTTGTAAGTTAAGATCCCGATGGTCAGGCCCATACTATGTCAAGATTTGTTTTCCACATGAAGCAGTAGAAGTTGAAAATTCGAAGAATGGAGAAACTTTCAAAGTTAACGGTCAGCGGTTGAAACCAATTTCGGAATTGACCACTCATGCAGTGGAAAAATCATAATTGAATGATCCTGTCTCTCAGGACTAATCTGAAAGGTAACCAAGTCTTGTTGAAGACGTTAAACTTAACGCTCTTTGGGAGGCAACCCATTTGGTACACAATGCTGGTAATATCTTTCATATATCTTTTACTTGGCTCGGTAGTTCTCTTTGTTCATGCTTTTATTCATTATCTTTAGAACATCGAGGACTATGTTCAATTTAAGTCTGGGGGTAAGGGAGAAAATTTTAAATTTTTAGTTGTACCAAACACTACAAAATCTGGAAACTTGAGAATAATTCAGGATGACACTAGCCGTTCTAAGTAGATGGAAACAAAACTTTTGGCTGTAGGAGTTGAGGGACCCAACTAAATGGTTTATTTATAAAAGGACAAAGCCCAGGTGTTAGAAATAACATGATAGTCGTCACCCTATCTCGGAATCATCATAACCATATCACCTTCTGTTTGTATTTTTGTAATTTTTTGTTTCTCTAAGTGATTTAGTGGGGCACTAGTATCGAATTTTTATTGTCGGTGGGATGAAGTAGAGTGATTGAGATCAAGCCCCATTATTGTATTTAATAGAGACCGAAAAAAATAATATATAATATAATTTTTAATAAATCGACCGTTGGGGCCCTTGTATATACCAGCTGAGTCGATATTAGTATAATGGTTAAGATCAGTGGGAGCGTATCTCTATCCATTAAGATTCATCCTGGCGGCGACCTTCAGACAGATATGGGAAACACCGTTCACCTTAGTCAACATGTGTAAACTTCATCATCTTCATATCCATCTTCTAAATCAATTCATGTGATTGAACTTTGATAGATTCCGAGTATCGTGGTCTATTGTACGACTAACTGAGTAGCTTTGTTTTCTTATATGTGAATTTTAGTACGCTTGAGTGAAAATTCGTGTACAACAATTGGATTCAAAACAGGGTAATTCCTCCCATAGCCAACTAAATAGCATGTTTAGTATCTACCCTCAATCGTTCACAAGTAGCTAGAAATTGGAGTAAAGGTTTTGTGGGTATACCTCTTGTAAACACTCACGAGACCAAAACTCGTCTGATAGGGACATCTATGGGTTCAAAGGCTTGTTGCACATGCTAAGTGCAATCGCGATGCCTGTGAAAGTGAGTTAGAATTATTATTTCTAGATTAGATTTGCTCAAGGAATAGCAAAATA
The DNA here is from genome assembly GCA_023531435.1 of Papaver californicum. Classification (NCBI taxonomy): domain Eukaryota; kingdom Viridiplantae; phylum Streptophyta; class Magnoliopsida; order Ranunculales; family Papaveraceae; genus Papaver; species Papaver californicum. The sequence continues at coordinate 7,001,227 of JAJJMC010030977.1, read as the reverse complement.
TAGGTTTGGGGGTATTTGATAGACACATATTTGTGTCTCTATTAGTCCCGAAAATGTATATCGTTAGCCCTTAATTATTGTACTAATGCTATTATTTTTTTATGTTTGTAGGTATTTTTGTGGAATAAATGATTGCGGAAAAATTGGCTTAAAAATGTTGAAAGCCCCCAAGAAATTGATAAGGGCACCCTTTAAAAATTGATAAAGGCACCCCCAAACGGATAAAGGCACCAACCTTCTAATATTTGAAGTACAAATTTCGGCGGCAAAGATTTTCTCTCAAACATGGAAGAACATAATTGAGTTTTCTTAAGACAAAATATCTTATTACCATATTTGTAAGAGTTTGCACATGAATGGGAAACTCGAATAAACGAAATCTCGTGACTTAAACAAAATCAGGAAGGTTGTATATTTTTTTCTCTCCCGGGAACTATTTGGTCATAATAAATCATTAAGGAGATATGATTCTCGAGTTGTGTTTAGGAAATAATGATCAAGAGTTTCACTTTCATGGGAACTCAGCAAGGAGAAGAAATATTCTCGGGTATTGCCAAAAATTTTCTCATTAAAAGGAAATCAGATTCGAGAAGATTTTTGGGAAGATATAAGAGTTGTTGATTGTGTTAGTATAAATAGAAGATAAGTAGAAGAGGTTGGGGAGAAAAGGGAGCATCACAGTAACGAGAGAATTTTTTTTCAGACCGTGTTCTTAGTTGCAGGCGAGAGGTTGAAGAAGAAGAAATTTAACACAGTTACAAACTGTTGTTAAGCTCTGTCACCTATTCTTTATATTAACACCTATTGCAATAGTTTTCTGTTACAGTGTATACAACAATTCTTAAGCTTAATAGACCATTGAGCAGTCCTTCTTCTAGGTGTTTCTCATCAGTCTTATCCAGATGCACTTGTGAGCCGTTCTTTATTCACTGCAACTCAAAGCAGTCGTTAAATCGACTAAAACTTAAAGAAAAATTGTAAGCTTCTTTTCATTAATAAAATCCATAATTTCACAATTTTCTTTTATTCTTTTTGCTATGAGTAGCTAAACATTTTTTCTAGGGTGTAGGAGGAAGCTATCTTTTGATGTGTTGAGGACAATGTTAGATTTAAGTTTGGGGGTGATGAAGAAACTTTTAGTGGCAATATGAAACTCCACAATCTAGAAACTTGTGCCAATTCAGGACGACACTAACCAATCTACGTAGGATGGAAAAAATCTCTTGGTTATAGGAGTTGGTGTGCCCAACTAAATGGTCTATTAATAAAAGAATACCTATCTCAGGTGTTAGTTTTAACATGATAGTCGTCACCATATCTCGGAGTCAATCCTGACCATATCACTTTATGTTTTTATTTTTACAAATTTATGTGTTTCTCTAAGTGATTTGGTGGGCCCTAGTATTGCCTTGTTTTTGCCGCTGGAATGAAGTAAAGTGATTGATATTAAGCCCCATTGTATTTTATTTAATAAAAAAAATAAAATAAAAATAAAAATTCAATAAATAAAACTGACGATGAAGTTTTTGTATATACCAGCTGAGTCAATATTAGTATCAAAAAAAGTGGGAGTGTATCTCAATCCATTAGGAGTCATCCTGGCACTGATGTTCATACAGATATTCTGGGAAACACCTATCACCTTAGTCAACATGCGCAAATTTCATTATCTCCATATCCATCTTCTAAATCTATTAATGTGATTGAACATTGATAGATTTTGAATATCGTGGGTTGTACGACTATCTGAGTAGAGTTTTGAATTCTTAAATGAATTTTAGTACGCGGAATGCAAACTTGTGTACAACAATTAGATTCATATATGGTAATGATTCACGTAGCCAAGAATAAGTAGGCCATCTACGGAGATTGTTTAGTGTTGATCCTAGATTCTTCACAAGTGGCGAGGATTTGAAAGTAATGGTTTTATGGGTATACCTCTTGTAAACCCTCATGCGACAACACTCGTCTTCTAGGATCACCTATGAGTTTAACGGTTAGCTGCACGTGCTAAGTGTAGTCGTGATTCTTACAAAAGTGAGTCAGATTTCTATTTTCTAGATTAAATTTGCTCGAGACTAGCAAATAATAGGTTTGGGGGTATTTGATAGACACATTTTTGTGTCTGATTTGTCTCAATTCTCTATTTTGTTAGTGCTCAATTTTGTACTTACTGTGTTATTTTATGTGTTTGTAGGTATTTTAAGAAATAAATTTTTGTGGAAAAATTGGCTAAAAAGAATTGATAAAGGCACCCCGGGAAAATTGATAGACACCCAACAAAAGTGATAAATGCACCTTGTTGTTGGATATGTGCACCCATCTTTTTTGTTTAAGAAATAGAAAATAGCGGGAACTATTTCTTACGCATGAGTTATGTTTCTGAGTTACTTTGGAAGCAAGTTTTATAGGATATAAAATTTAATTCAATATCTTAATTAGAAGAAACAATTTAAACGCGTTCAAACACGTCAACAAGAGTGTTTCTCGCCGTGAAACATGGATGGAAATTCCATGTTAAAGCTGAAAGTAGGTTTATTCTCAGATTGGAGATAAAATCGAGTAAAAAGTTATTTTGGATGAGATTTTGAGTCCTTATCGATTAAGGAAAGGCTATTAGGTTTTACTAAACTATATAAAGAAAATAGATCAAAGAAAAAGGGAGGAGTTTGCTCGAAAAAAAATCAAGTTCAGCCGACGAAAAAGAAGAAAACCAAAAAACCCCAAAAGAAGTCTGTTGCAACCGTGGCCTCTTCTACAACAGAAGAAAACAGTTCTTTCCGCGAAGTCTTATGTCTCTGTAACAGTTCATCTGCAACTTAAAAACGTTATAGTTGCCATGTTTTATTCTTTTTTGTTTCTTTTCTTCTTTTCAAACACTTTTGAGCTATATTTCTATCTTTTGAGAGTGTTTTGAACATGATGAGCTAAGCCCAATCACTGAGACAATGGAGGAAGCCATATTTCACAATTGAATGGTAATTATTTACTATTATTTATGACTTTTTCCATTGATTTTAATTGATTTATGATTTTTCTTAATTAGTTATGATTTTGTTTGATGGTGTATGATTAGACTTAAAGCTTTGGATGCGCCATTCTTATGATTTGCAGTTAATATTTTAGAAATCTATTTTTGACAAAGAAAAAGAGTGAATAAAAGAGCTAGAATTGTTAAGAATCATTATGCATCACTTGAATATGATTAATAGTGGAATGCTGAGTTCCAGTTTCTCTTAATATTGTTATCATCCTTTACATAATTGCTAGTTTAAATCATAATTAGATCTAAAACGAATCTTCACAAGTCTCAATGAACGAACTATTTTTACCACTTTTCTAAAATGACATGTTGGGTTTAATGCTATAGGTTTTAATCTGTTGGGTGGTAGTAAGGATGAAGTGGTTGATGAGAAGTGGAAGATATAACACTTTTTTTTTTTACTAGTAAGTTTTTTTGTTTTATCTGTAAATTTGGTGGAGTGGGTTAGTTTGCAATTATTGTTTGATAATACAATTGCACTCTAAGTAGTTAAAAAAAAATGAATTCATATAATTCAATCCCATGTAGATAGAAAGAATTGATATATTTGTGTTCTTTAATTATTCTATAAAATTTTAATTTTGTTAATTCACTTGCAATGAAATCTTTGAATGGTTGGATATCCTTTCGTTTAGCTAGTTTAGTTTTGCATATGAGACAGAACAATTGCTTATTGAGTAACTTTCATTATCAACGTTTATTGATTCTTAGAATTTATGAATCCTTGTAATTGTGTTTGGAAAGTTAAATGTACAGTCAGGGGTATTTCATACATTTTATATCCTAGTCAACTCAGTCAACTCGACTCGATTTACTGACATAACGGCCATTAAATTTTTTATTGAAAGAACGGGATGGAAAAGTGGAACATGGTGTATTTTAGTAATTATATATATAAAAAAATGGGTTTAATTTTGTAAACACATTATCAGATGGCTGTATTTTATCAAAAACCCCTACTACTTCTACTTATAAGGGTAAGGACAGTGTCATGATTGGAAATGGGCCAAGCACATAGATGTGCAATATAATCTTGTCAGAGATTTAGTAACAAGTGTCATTTTGCAATTTCAACGCTGTCTTTTGAAGCTCAGTTAACAGATTTGTTTACAAAAGGCTTATGTGCTTTTACTTTTTCTTCCTTGTTGCATCAACTGCTAGGAACTGGTATTAATTTTGCTGAAAAATCTGCAACTATTGTGTCTGGTGTTTCTTCTTTATCAAATATTACTTTTTATGATTCTGTTAGATCTTCTTAGGTGTTTCATCTCATTCGAAAGATGTTTAGGTTTTATTTTATTTAGTTGTATGTAAGTTGAGCTTATATTATTTGCAGCATTTAATAGTTCTTTTCCAAACTCACTGCCGCTATCAGTTTGAGGGGGGATGATAAGTAAAATAACCAAGTTTTTGATTTGGTTAAAATACGTTGACCTAAGTCCTGTAATCTGTCATTTGTGTGAAACTGACAGTGTATTCTAACGGAATATATGTCTGAAACAATTTTGTCCTAAATTGATTAACTGTAATAATAAATATTTTCTTCTTCTTCTTTTTCAAATCTTGTTCTTGCTTGTTATCTGAACTATATCAAGAGTTCTCAGTACTTAATTGTATAATAAATAACATTAACTAACATTAGAAATTGAGTAGAAGGAATAGAAAAAAGTAAATATAATATAATACAACAACTTTTTACTGTCAAGAGACTGAATTTTGTTCATCGCTTTGAAATTAATCAATCTAATTAATCACTTTTATTAGAATTAAAATAAATTTCTTACATGATTTAAAGTAAAATAAGAATGGTTTTTTAATGAAAAATAATCGCTAACTCAACTTTTGCAAAGTTAATAAGGTTGTGTTTGATAACATGGAAAGGAAACAATTCCATGGAAAGTGTATTCCATGGAATCAATATCCTGGGGGAGGCAAGAAAAGATTTTCCATGGAATTAAGTTTAAAACATACTTTAGACCATGCTTTTTTGTAAATGGGCCCATAATTTTATGGAAATAGATTTGTAATCAAACGACGGAAAACACGTTATTTCCACAGAAAAATGGCTAATTCTATGGAATTAAATCCTATCAAACACAACCTAAGTATCATTATGGTTTTAAGACTCATGGACAATACTTTTACTTAAATCTTTACTATGAAATTAGTCTTGCAATAAACAAACATTTTTTTTAGGAAAATAAGCATTACCATCGGTAAAGATAATAAAGGAGTGTTTGTATAAACTTCAAATTAATAATGTTAACAAGGAACTCCCTTAAGAAATGAAACTAGTGATTTTGTGTTAATCAAACCAATACCTAACCCATGTTTTTCATCACCCACCAATTAACAGGGCAATACATGTTAGACAAGGTTTCAAGATTCTTGTTTCATTTTAAAATTCAACCGCACGAGAATCACTTCATTTATTATCCTACATCCATCCCAAATCCAGAAGGGTAGTACTGGAGGAGGAAGGGGGAACAAAAAGTTTAAAGCCTCGTCGACTGAGTTCATCAACGAAGATTACGAAAATCTTTCCATTAGAAGATTTTTTTGGGGCCATAAAACTGAAGCAATAACAAGAAAAAAATCAAAGAATCTTCATCAAATCCCCAAGAAAAAAACAAAATCAAAGGGTTTAAATCAAGAAGAAAAAATTATCTTGAAGTGATGAGAGACCGAAAACACATGCAATGGATCACGTTGAAGAAAAAATGGCGGAGAAAATTTTGAGAAGGGGGAAAGCAGGGAAGAAAAAAAGTTGCAGAAATGCTTCTTAGGAGTCGTGGAGAATGTTTTTATACCAAGGAAAGGGAACCGAGAAAATAGGTAACGGGCCACAAAATGGAGAAAATAGGGATTTATTAACGACGTGGCGGTTACAAGCTACGAATAAGGGATGTGGCGACGGTTACAAAACTGTTTAATGAATTCCCTTCCCATCCTACTCTTGTTCCGATGACAAGGTAAGAGGGAAAATGTATGGGGAAAAATATCATTGCCACGTGGAAGCATCTCAAGGCCAAAACACATCAGTGCTAAGATGAGGGTGAAGTACTAAATATAATTCCAAGAGTTATTTTACTCTTGAACGAGATTTGTATCACTCGCTCAGGATAAGGACACATGCAAAGGTATACTGAGATCAACAACCGAGTTTAAAGTGGGTAAATGAGCATTTAATGAAAGTCAGATACGTCAGATTCGTGGAAGACCCATATGAATGGGCAGGTAGCGAAAAAAGATTTGTTCGTGGTCAGAAAAATAACAATAGCTTCCGCAAAATAACCTTTTATGCTTCGCCGAACTCACCTCCTCAGCATTAGCGTTCCCCCAACGAAGGAAGGTAATTGATGATGTTCGATTGGCATTACCACTTGAGGCCCAGCGAGCGAAGTGAGCTGTAATCCATTAATTGTAAAACTGTTTATCAAAGTGTTTGTGGGTAAAAATGAGAAAATGATGGAGTAGGCTGATGTTAGTCAGAGAAATTCGTCCAAACTCCAAACATTTGTATTATAAGTACTTTTAAGATTCGAGTATCAATTTGTACGAAATTGGCCTAAATCAAGAAATGATCATTCCGATTTTGTTTCGGTCATAAAGGAAGGAGAAAGGTTGATATGTAGGGAGGGAAGCAGAGAAGGTATTAAGATCAATGAAATTGAATGTCAATGATGGTATGTGTTTGAACTGCTGTGAAGATGAAAATCAGAAGTCCGAGTTTTCTGAGAATCTCTAAGATGATAGTTGTGTGATCATATATTCTTGTTCTCTTATCAGATGACTGTCTTTTCAAATTCCGTCCCTTTCTCAATAGGTTGAAGAACTTATTTATAGCAGTAGAAGTTAACACATTGATCTCGTAAGTGGTGGAAGTTGCAGAGAAGTGGAAGAGTAGGGAAGTGGAAATCCTGGTGAAAACTAATTCTATCATGCTAGTGGAACTTGGCAGTTGTACGACCACTATTCCTTTCGTTCCTTCAACTGCCGACACGATTTATTTACTTTCTCATCATGGATGTATTGCTATACCGCACGTGATGTAGGATGCCATACTAAAAACCTACTAAATATCCCCCCATGTGACATAATTGATGTCTCGAGCGTAGTTAAGTCTATTTTATATATGTGTATTATTTCATCAGTTGTTGACCTAGCTAGACTGTTAGTCTTAGCATATTGATGAGTCTAACATGTTGCTGAGTCTAGCATGTTGTTGAGTCTAGCATGTCGCTGAGTCTAGCATGTTGATGAGTCTAGCATATTGATGAGTTTGTCATGTTGGATCATTGGTAGACAAAGCATAAGGTGTATGCTAAGACAAACAGTGATGCTTAATAGATCATAGATGTAGAGACTCTGATTGATATTAACATTGGTAGTTGTGGCATATCATTTTATCAGCTAAGGCAGCAATGATACTTGTATGATCTTGAAGTCGTGTGAGTGTCATCTCGTGTGAGTATCAATCTCATATAAATACCAATCTCATGTGAGCGATAGTCTCGTGTGAGCGCTAACTTTAGTAATTATAATAATATTTTGTTTCGTCCTACTGTCAAATGGTTCAAGTAACACAGTAGAGAAACTAAAACTATTTATAATTATTAGTAGCAGGACCAATCAAAGAGTGGTAGAGGGACTGACCATAATTGGTGGGAGACGGTGTACAGGGACCGACCAATTGGTGGAGTTTGGTAGAGCACGAGTTTGATGGTTGCGGCACCATGCTTCGCGTATCATATGGTCTCTAGCAATATTTTGATATATATTTGGTAATAATATTGGTGTGAGGACCAATTTATGTGAAGCCTAAATTTTGAAAATATTAAAATATAATATTTTAAAAATATTAGATGGTTGCGAGACCATTCTATATTACTTTGCGTAGCTATTTGGTCTTTATAGTAAAAAAAATATTTAATTTTGGTAAAAAGAGAAAAAAAGTTTTAGTAGAAAGAGCAAACCCTAGGATAAAATATTTAAAAAAAAAACACAAGTGTAGGGAACCAGCCAAGGGGTGGCCGGCCATCCGGCAAGCTGGCGTCGGTCCCACTACTCTATTTTCTTTTATTTTTTTATTACTTCTTCTTCATCCTTCCATCTATTTTATCTTTGGAGCTATATGCTCTGAAGACCATTATTGTTATGTACACCCATGCTATTTTTCAAGGCCGCCCTGTGTTATCCCATATGCCTAAAATTTCAGACGTAATGCTCTTTAATGAAAACGTTGTAGATTTTTCATCCGATGTCCGTTTTCGATGATCAACCCCAATTGGAGAACCGGAAATTGCCAGATATCCCCTTTCGCGGAAGGATTTAGGTTTAGAGCTTGTTTTTCCTGTCAAACGGAGCAAACAACAACCTTCCGGGAATTTTTAGATAAAATTATGACAGTCTTCAGCTTGTATTTCGTCGAGGGTTTAGGCCATATCTCTTAGAACGTTAATCGAAATGAGACGCCCCTTTAGTATGTCGTAGTAGACACATAGGGGAATATGAGTTGTTTAATATTTTGCCCCATTCTTCACTCATTGGTACGTTTTTCCAAGATGATTATGACGGAACGTCAGAAATCAGAGTTTCGGCCAAGTATGTTCGTGTACAACTCAGTTATGAGCTTTCATACAGGCTTGCATGTTTGGATACTGTGATAAATCAATATTATTCAATTTGGGTTTGAATATTGATATAAAGCAATTCTAGGAATTCAACCGGGGAATATAGCTCTAGAGTTTATTTATGATTCCCTCTATACTAGTAGGCGATCTATCTAGGAGCATTGGTATCCATTCTGGAACAAAGATGTGTTCTGGATATTTATTATGTATAGTCATAGATCATCTGGGAAGAAACTACAGTCAACACCAGTGACATTTTGAGGACAATATTGCTTTATACTAGTGATTAATCCATCTAGAGGTCATCCAATCATTATAAAGGAGTAAGCACTGAGTCGTACAATACTAATATTGCGTGTAAAATATTGAAAGCTCAGCCGAGTAAGGCTCTAATATTATATATGTGTACTTTCAGAGAGGCTACAGGATCAGTATGAGATGTCTGTAGCTAGATTTTGTTATTTTAATTCTCTTACGAAATATAAAATATGAATTTATGCTTCTGACACCGGATCAGTGGCACACAAAAATTCTATTATTTATTCGCTTTTACTGCCGGGCAGAGGCGATTTTACTACTTGACCTTTGTCAAAATCACCATCTACACAAAGATAAAAAGAATACTGATTGAGGGTTGAGATTTTGGAGAGTGGAGAGAAAGGAAGGCCGAGAGCGCACCTGTTCTTTAGAGTAAAAATATGTTTACCTCTAACTATCATCATATCATAGTGAATCACTCCCGTGGATATAGGTTTTAACACCAAACCATGTACAATTACTTTGTATTGTACTTTACGTAATTATCTCCCATAGTTCTTATTACTCAACAGTTAGCCCCACGAATCATCAACCTAGATATCTTTGGGTGTAGCTGTGGGCTTTTCCTGCAGTTACACCTCGTAAATCAAACCCTTTCCTCATATATTAATCTTTCTCTCATCTTACTCTTTTAAGGAAAAATTACTAACAATAATTAATGAAAATTCAAATAAAATTAAGGTTGGTGTAATGGTCATTATGTATCGAGTATTCTCATTCTTCAATTCCTTTCTTGGACAACCTAAGGTCCTAAACCAAAAAATAAACTTTTGCTCAATTATCCCAACCAAACATACAGTTAGTAACGTGATTTTATACATATACGATGTCCTCTATTTTGAGAAGAAAAATATCACCTAGTTCTTTTACGTTCTACCTTGTTTTTAGACCAAGTCTTATGTACTTGTCAAATAACCAAATTTTCCCATTTTGAGCTACTATGGACATGCCAATTGGACAAATTGGCTTGGCAAACCGGCATATTTGCCGGTTTGCACATCGCGACAAAGTCTCTGTCGCTGAGTTCTTATCTCAGAAGTTGATTTTTCTTTAATCCAAGGGTAACTATATAATTTACAGTTTCGATCATAGCTTTCATCTAAGTTTAATCCAATAACTATTTTTTATTTTAACAATAAGTTCTTTTAATACAGTTCTTAATTTTAATTAGATGTAATTTGATTTTAACAATAACCTCTTCTAATGTAATTCTTAATTTTAATTAAATGTAATTTGATTTTAATAATAAGTTCTTCTAATGTAATTCTTAATTTTAATTAAATGTAATTTGATTTCAAAAGGGATAAGCAAACTTAATAATTTGATTGAATTAACTAAAATTATATTAAAACACTAATCTCTGTTACATTAATTTACTACACTACGCTCTTTTACAAGATATAAACCAGGGCAATAAACACTTCAATAAAAATCTCGGACAATATTTGGCCTCCTGCTTATCTTCATTTGACGTAACTTCTAATCGATGCGCTCTTGGGAAAATTTTCCTTGTTTTTTATGAGCAGTATTACGGTTAACTTTCAAATTTTCTTTGCCTTCATTTTTCTTGCCTTGAATTCTTCTTTTTCTTTTAACTGCATATTTGACTTGGTTAAAACCCAAAACTTGAAGACCTCTTTGTTTTTTATCATTCTCTATTTTTTAAAACCATCACAAATCTTACTAATAGTAGTTTTAAGTATGACTCCTGAAATATTAAGTTGGATTGCAATTTTGTCATTCAATATCTTTTTTTATAAATAATCAACAGAAAATTAAGTTTTAAAAATTTGAGTGGAAAAAATTTAGTGTAAAAGAGTTTAAAAATTAAAAATTTATTTGACAGTAAAATTTCGGTCAAACAATATTTTTTGTCGCTTATTCTATATCCTATAATGGCGCGTCTATAAAAACTAAGCAATTTGACAATATGCATAGGATTTGCCTTAATATAGAAATTAGAAAGTTCGAAACCCTAAATTATTTTAATTGTAAGACGTGTCATTGCAAAGTTGTGACAAGAAGTATTATAGCGTGACAACAAAATGTGTTGTGCCTGCAGCAACAGTTCTACTTCACTCACTACCAGTCAAATACTAGAGAGAGAGAAAGTATTGAATACTAACAGAAAAGCAACGTGTGTTGGGTAAAAACGCTTCAGTGAAAACCACGCTTTAATTTATTTTTATCATTCTATTCTATCAATGAGCATAACAAAACAAGCAGTATGTTAGCAACTCCAAACCAAACCAGACCTTCTTCTTCTTTCTTCTTCCATGGCTCCTAAATCGATGATTTTAACTTTACAAACCCTAGAACTTAAATATATACATTCCCTAGGTTTCAAACTTTGGTTTTTATCTTATTCGATCTCAACATAAAACAAATCATTCCTTTTCCTGATTTTTACTATTTTTTTTTAGTTTTTAGATTTCGATTCTTGGTTTGGCCTTTCATCAACTTTGAATGCTGTTGATTTCTACATTTTGAATCTATTTTGTTTAGAGTCATGGCTAGGCGCCATGGTTGGCAACTTCCTGCCCATACTTTTCAGGTACATTCTTGATTCATTTATTTTGAAGAAATGGGGTTTATTTCTTATGCTAACTAAAGGAAGGGTTTTCTCAGTCAATGGATTTTGTCTTGACAAAGTTGCTGTCTTTATCTTTGTTTTGTTTTGGGGTTTTGTTTGTTTTTGATGATTTAGTTTCTATTTGTAGATAAAAAAAAATCATTTCTTAAATGGGTTTAATTGGTACGAAGTTCTAAATTCTGCATTGCTGGATCCATTAGTTAGAGTAGACTAGACTATTCGCTAGAGCTATTGGATGTCTAACTCTGCCTTAATTTTATGCAGGTTGTGGCCATAACTGTTTTTTCATTGCTATCTGTTGCATTTTTTGCTTTTTTTGCTCCTTCCTTGGAAAGGACATCTATGAATATGTGGCAATGGGTGTTCATTCTTTCCTGGTAGGTTGAGTTATTCCACTTTGCATTTTCAATTGTACTTATCTAGTACTTCTTTGTTGTTTCTCATGTTCCAAATGTGTTTGTTTCCAGGCGCTTTCCGTATTTGTTCTTTATGTTAGATGTACAGCTATTGACCCTGCTGATCCTGGAATTCTTATTGCGGGTGATGAGAGATCAGCATATGGATCACATCATACCAATGAATTACCGGGTTAGTTTATCTGTCACTGCAGTATATTTTCTGATTAGGGTTGTACACTGACAATGATGCTAAGCATGCTACTGACTGGTTATCACCAATCATGTTCTGTAGAGTTACCTGAGTAGGAGATGGAGATATTTGTCAGAGGAAAACAATTATGGTCCAACTGTTGCATTCATCTTTTGCTGTCTAAATATTTTATGTTTCTATTTTGGAAAGCTATTCAGACTTTAGGTCCTGATTGATAAATGGATGAAGCTTACTGTTTGTTATGAGTAATCCCTAGCACTATGCTGCTGTACACGTACCTAACTTCCAGAATCAGGTTTAGGGTTATACTAAGCCATTAGGTTCCAAATTAATGTCGAATCATGATATGAATAATCCTACACTGGTTAAAAATTATCTTAATGAGCCCAATTGTTACTATTTCATGTGCTTCACATTGGGGATTCAGGTAATGCATCTTCAAATGGAGAGCCTGGCAAGATAGGACTGAAGAATGGAGAAAGATCAACTCGGCATGATTCTAGTTTCTGTTCAACACTTGGAGGTGTCTTTTGCGGCTTTCTGGTGAAAGAAGACTGCCGCAATGATGAGGAATATATGCAGCAACAAGCTGGTGAAGAAGATGCCTTATTTTGCACATTGTGTAATGCTGAGGTGACTATTGGAACTGCAGTTCTTTCTTTCTTAATAAATCTACTATGTGTATACAGTGAATTCTTCAACATGTCCAGTAAGTCTATGAATACTCTAGTTTCTAATAGTTGCTCATGGTAACTTTACTCTTGTTGTAGGTGCGGAAGTTTGGCAAACATTGCAGAAGTTGTGATAAATGTGTAGATGGATTTGACCATCATTGTCGGGTATGTACCAACTGGTCTACGGTCAAACTCTCTGAATCTTGAAATTGTCCCTTGTGAACTTACTCTATCTCTATGGCGCATGTGATGCAGTGGCTAAATAATTGCGTAGGGAGGAAAAACTATATCACTTTTGTGTCTCTCATGGCATTCAATCTTCTATGGGTAGCCTTCATTTTATTTATTCGAAAACTGATTAAGCTTTTAGGTTTTCCTAATTTTAAATTCTTTTTTAAAAGTTATCTCCCTCTTCTGTATCAGCTCGCTGTTGAATGTGGGGTTGGTATTGCTGTCCTGGTCCTGTGTTTTGTTGATAAAAAGGGTACTGAAAATCAAATAGAAGAGAGGCTTGGAGTTGGTTTCTCCCGACCCATACTGGCATCTTTGGTGGTATGTTCCGCCAGACCTTGCTTTGGCATTTCATTGTTTGCATTTTACACGATACCTCAATCTACTTAATATATATATGCTTGTCACTTATCTGAGTTATCTCTTTTGTTTCAGGCCATATATATGTACAGCTGTTTCTCTTTTGGCTACTGTGCCGTTAGGAGAACTATTCTTTTTCCATATGATTTTGATACGAAAGGTACATTATAAAACCTGAAGAATTTTGCACATTCACTTGAGTGTCCCAATACATAACCACCTGAACTTTATGATAGGGAATTACCACCTATGAATATGTGGTGGCCATGAGGACACAAAGTGAACCTCCGGGGCCATCTGTTGATGGGGGAATGGAGCAGCAAAGTCTACCCTCTTCACCAACCAGCTCAGCAGTAACTGCCATAAGTGGAAGAAGCTCTCTTGGGATGGGCTTACAATACAAAGGCGCATGGTGTACACCCCCTAGAATTTTCATGGACCATCAGGTAATTTTTATTTCTCTACTCTGCATGTCCAGAATTGTTGTATCATGCTTGTGGCCACTTGGTAATTTGCATATTAAATTAATATAATATTTGATCGTTCTGCTGCATACCTGATAGGACGAAATAATTCTACATCTGGGACCTGGACGTGTACCATCAACAGTGGATCCAGATGTTGAGTCATCCAACAAGGAAAAAGGCTTACCCCGACAACCAGTTCGTATCAGTGCCTGGAAGCTTGCAAAGTTGGATTCAAGCGAAGCAATAAAAGCAGCTGCAAAAGCATCATCATCTGTATTACGACCTATAAATTCGCGTCATCAGCCATTCGATGCAGGTCATTTATCCAGTGGTACCGCTAGCGTTAGAAGCAGCCCTATGAACAACACGGATCATGGTTTCAACACCAGAGAGGCTGAATCGGGGATTATAGGGCTATCCCGTAAGAGTTCTTACCCACCCAGTCGTGCCAGTGGAGAGGATCTTGATACTTGTGCTAATAGCGTTAGTAGCTTTAACAGTCCTCACCGCACTAACATGCTTACTCCAATGGAACAAAGAGTTACTCATGATAGAGCACAGTTCAATCCAATCTATCAATCTTCAGCTGATCAATCTCCATGGTCTGCAAAAGCCAGTGAAGGAGGGGCAGATATCATCCCACATGAAACTGTAGAAATGAACCCAATTAGGAAGAACAATGTGGGTGTTGGAGAGAACACGAGAAACTCAGTGTTTTGGGATCAAGAAGCTGAACGGTTTATGCCCACAGCTTCTAGGAATATAGGGACTTCTTCTGCTTCTCAAGTTGCTGGAGCAGAATTACTGTACACAGGTCAGTCTATATTCTTTGGTGGTCCTCTTGTCAATGAAGGGTTAACGAGGGGTCCTAGACAGGGTGTCGATTTGGCAGGGACCAGCGGTTTGGAAAGAGGCTCAACTTCAAGCCACTATCAACAGCAAGGTAGATCAGAGAGAGGAGGTCAGCTTCCTGTGTTTGTTCCCACTGATTCTCATACAAACCAGCTATCAACTTCTAGACTGCCTTAAAAGGTCTTCATGAATATGATAAGGTTACAATCATTTCAGTATGCAATTGCCTTGTTTTCTTCTTTTCCTCCTTAGATGTTTTCATCGTCTCCCTTTTGGGCATTACTAACATTATATAAAGAAACTTCAAAATTTTAACTAATCTGTATCATCAGGAATTTCTTTTGCTATTTTCTTTTCTGTTATTATAACTAAAGAGCTCCAAAAGAACTACTGTTTCTTGCCTGTTGGGCTGGGGAATGAACACCATAAGGACAAGTTGGAGGAATAAAGAACAGTTAAATTTTTTGGAATGAAACTAATAAGACAATGTCATTTCTTTCATAATGACATCTTTTTATTGAATAGCATCCTGTCCAGCATCCTGTCTTTAAGGTCCTTTCCTTTGCATCCCTTTCCAATAGCACGTGCGTCTCCTTCCTTTCAACTGTTTCTTTAGGCTTCCCCAGATTGCCCACAGCTGAGCCTCTTTTGTTGTTGCAAAAGCGCCACCATCAGTACTTACCTTGTCCATTCTGAAAGGTATAACCACCGCTATTAGTGTAAATAAATAAAACATGGAAATCATAAACAAAAAAACTAATCAAGTTATAAAGGTTTCATATTTGGATCGAAAATCTGCAGATCTCTTTCCTTATGTTATGCTGGGAACTTTGTTTTCTTCTTGTAATCCTCCAATGCCATAATAAATCTCTTTTCGTTTATATTAAATCCATTCTATTTTCTATAGTTGGTCATATAGAACAAGAAACGATCAAATCTTAAGAACAAAAGTACCCATGGGCGACTAATACTAAACATCCTCTTTTTTGTAGATCATGTTGTTCTGTTCTCATGTTGATTAATTATTTGTTTCAGTTTTCATGATTATTACTACTTTTCATTTAGGTTACAGTATCTTCTTATACAGTATTAGCTTATCATTTTTCTTTGTGAAAACGCTTCTTCTATTATTTTTTTTATTTTTTTTGATTGAGAAAGGAAAAATTTATTGATTGGAGAAGGAAAAACTACATGAACTAGATATAGACGGCAAATTGAAAGCAAAACTAAGAAGACAATGGGATACAATCCTTCCAAAGGAAGTAAAAATATAAGGGGAACAATGATAGATTTATCTCAGAAAAACATGGTGTTCCATGAGAAGATACACTAGTCGAGCCTAAATTTAAAATCTCTTTTAAAGGCACAACTCCATGCCAAAAGTGATTCTTTGATCTCTACACTTATTTGGAAATGAGAGAGAGATTTTTGTTGAAAATATCTTATATTTCGCTCATTCCAAATAGCCCATAGAACTGCAGCAGGAACCATATCCCAGATTTTCTCTGCCGGACCAATAATGTCATTGGCAGACCAAGTTTGAGCTAAATAAAGGACTGGCGAAGGTGGGTTCCATGGAAGGTAGTTAGGTAAGATTGAGGACTATACTTTTCTAGAGAACTAGCAGGTCAGAAGCAAATGTTGTGATGATTCGCATTCAGACAAACAGAGAGGACATCGACTTGTAAGATTAAAACTTCTTCGTTGTAAAGAATCTTGGGTGGATATCTTATCAAGTGCATCAGTCCAGAAGAATAAACAGACCTTTGGCGGAACATGAGGATTCCATATGTTCTTGTGTGGAAAAGGAGGAACTGGTGGTGATGATGGATCGAGAGGAATTTACGTGAGAAACTTGTAGGTAAAATTGACTGAGAATGTACCTGAACTTGAAAGGGACCAAGTTCTGGAATCGGGATGGTTTGAAAAGATGGAGGAGTGTGACCAATAAGCACCAACAAGGATACAAGTTGGACAACTTCAACTTCTTTGAGAATTCTTTTAAAGTGGAAAGACCACCCACAATTGTCGCTTGAGATGTGTTCGCGAAATGAGCCTTGTTTGAGGCCTGCTACTTTGAAGAGAGAAGGAAACAAGTCCTTTAAACAACCTTCTATATTCCATTTTTCGAGCCAAAAAGATATAGGTGTACCATCCCCAATTGACAGATGCGAGAAGGATACCACCAGTTACGCTTCAATTGCAATGTGCTTCCATACAGAAAAAAACCATAGGATGATGATGGAATTTGAGGAGCCCAAATGGATTGAGGACTATCGTACTTGTTTCGAATGATGTTGTGCCATAGAGTGTTGGATTCATTACCAAATCTCCAACCCCATTTTGCAAGAAGAGCTTGGTTCATTAATCTTAGATTCTTGATGCCTACCCACCTTGTTTTATTGGTTTGCGTAGCTCCTCCCATTTAACCAAATGCTTTATTTTGGATCCACCACTATCCCAAATGAAGTTCCGCATGATTTTCTCTAGAGACTTGATGACTAATACATGAGCTTGGTATACAGAGAAGTAGTAAACGACAAGATTAGACAAAACGACCTTTACAAGAGCTTCTCTCCTAGCTCTTGTTAGAAAACCTTTCATCCAAGATGCTAATTTGTGTTCAAATTTCTCCACAATAGGATCCCATAGTGATTTTGCTTTGGATTTTGCCCCTAGTGACATGCCCAGATAGGAAAAAGGGATTGTCTCTTTTAAGCAACCTAGTCTCATAGCCCAATCATGAAGTTCTGGAACCATTCCCACTTGGATTAACTTTGTCTTCGATAGATTCATCCTTAGTTCCGAGACTGCTTTAATGCACTTGAGAATACTCATGAGGTTGTGCAGTTCTTCCCAAGAAGGATTGAAGAAAAAAACCGAATCATCTTCATAGTGAAGGTGTGATATAACTGGGGTACCCTGCTTTACTGAAAATCTGGAGAACATACCACACTCCACATCCTTATTAACAATTTTAGAGAGACCTTCCATGGCAAGCACAAAAAGTAAAGGAGATAGTGGGTCTCCTAGTCGGAGACCCCTAGAAGTAGAAAAATTACCAAAAGGGGACCCATTTAGTAAAATTGAGAAAGTTGGGGAGCCGTAACAGAATCGCAGCCAACTCATCCATTTCGCATTGAAACCCATTTTCTGCAATACAGACTCTAAGAAGGACCAACTAACTCTGTCGAAGGCTTTTTCCAAGTCCACTTTATAAATCAGACCTGGAGATTTGTTTTTTAGTCTTGAGTCGACAATTTCATTGGCAATTAGAATTTCATCAATGATTTGTCTTTCGAAGATGAAACCAGATTGGCTTGGATCAACTAATTTTACCATTAAAGGTTGGAGACGAGATGACAAAACTTTGGAGATGATCTTGTATGCACTCGTGAGCAGGCTAATTGGTCTATAATCCTTGACAGTTTCCACGTGATGCTTCTTTGGAATCAAGGTAATAAATGTTGAGTTGTGCCTTGTATCCATGAAGCTGGTAGATGAAAATTCTTGAACCATCCATGAACTCACATTTCAAAAAAGGCCAACATTTTTGAAAGAAAGCAATGGGATATCCATCAGGACTAGGTGATTTATCATTAGCTAAATCTTTGAGAGCAATCAAAATTTCTTCCTCAATGATCATAACGTCTAATGCATCGGCTTCATCTTTAGAGATATGTGTTATATTGATGTCTCCAATATTAGATATGTGAGGGAATTCTTCTGAGAACAAAGTAGAATAGAATCCAGTGATGTAGTCGACGATGATATTTTTTTTCTGTTACGAGATTACCATCGACAAAAAGTTGCTTGATCCTATTCGACCTTCGCCTATCGGATGCCATTTTGTGGAAAAAAGGAGTGATCCATCTCTCAACCATTCATTTCGCGCCTTTTGCTTCATTGATATCTCTTTTTGAACATAAAACTTTCGAAGTCCATTTTGGCCTGAGCACGATTGATAAATTGATCTGGAGTTAGAGAACCGAAATTTGCTTCAATATCGTCTAGAACATCAATAGTGTGCAGACATACTTGAATCTTGGGATCAAGAGGACCAAATACGTCTTTATTCCAGTCTTTTATCTTGTGTTTGAGAGCTTGAAGTTTGTTCCAAAATATTATGCTTGGAGTACCATAGAAAGTAAAAGAGGACCACCATTCAGAGATACTCGACATAAAAGATGGATGTTCGAACCACATTAACTTAATCTTAAATGGAAATGGTCCCCATCACGGGTCATCCAAGTATAATACTATTGGAATGTGATTTGATGTCGGTATTGTCTTTGCTAATTGCATGATGAATAGGAATTTAGCCTCAAAATCTGTTGAGAATAGACACCTATCAATTGTGGTTAAGATCAGAGATACTTGACATTCGACCAGGTGTATTTGGATCCTTTAAAAGGGAGATCTATCAGAGCATGGGTGGAGATGAATTGAGAGAATATTTCCATGCTTTGAGTTATTCTACCGAGAGTGTTCTTGTCTTCAATTCTTCGAATGACATTGAAATCACCACCAACTACCCAAGGAATTTCCCAAAGGCTTCTGATTTAGTGTAATTCCCTCCAAAAAAATTTCATTTCGAACGATTTATTAGGACCATACACACCTGTGAGAAACCAATGAAAGTTAGTGGCAATAAACCTACATTCAACTGATAGAGTGTAAACACCTTCTAGTGATGATAAAACTTCAATTATGTTGGGATTCCATATTATAATTATTCCACCGGAAGCACCAATGGATGGTTAAAAAGTCCATCCCATGAATCTTGAACCACAAATGCCAACAATGTCATTGTTTGTGCAAGTAGGCATTTTTGACTCTTGCAAAATTACGATGGCTGGCTTATGAATCTGTAGCATATGCTTGACTGCCGCTCTTTTGGAGGGTGAGCGCATACCCCTTACATTCCAGGACATGAATGTGTTATTCATTTAAAACTCTTTTGAACTTTTTTTCTTGCAGACTTAACACCTTCATAGGAAGCATGTGGTAGGACAATAAGGTCTAGTCTTCGAATTTCTCTTTGTAATTTTTTGGGGATTAAAGGCTGGATATTTGCATCAGAGGTAGGGGATAAAGGAGGAGAAGGGAAATCGGAGGAATCAAGGATTTAAAGGGGAGTTGGAGATGATTCAGGGGAAATTGAACTAATTGAAGAATTTTTTTTAATACCTAGAGGGTTGACCATAGGTGCTGAAATTTTGGACAAGGGGGAGTTCTGGAGATGAATTAGATGGCTTTTTGTGGATTGGGTTAGAAAACATGTTTGACATATCAGGTAAAATGTCTTTAATACTTTCCAAATGAGAGTTAGGATCGTATGATGCAACTAGACATTCAAAAAAACCTCGATGTTGGGGTCCATTGGATCAAAAATATTTAAAGAAAAATTTGCATTCGACTGAACATTTAGAGGTGGGAAGGTAAAAGGGGAATTGAGTTTGTCAATATGGCCATCTCTTGCGACAAGAGCATAAAAAATAGACTTCGATGAGTTAGGTGAAGCATCAAATCTAATACCAATACTTGAACCGAGAGATATGAGGCGCATAACCTCTTGGTTAATCCAATTTGACGAGAGCTGAGCAGCATTACATGGATTGGGGATAAGAGAGATGAGCTATAATGGAGCATGACAAGGACCAAGGATGTCATCTGAGGAACTGACATCAAATCTTGGTACCAGAGACCCACAAGAGTTAGAAACACTATGTGAAGGGATGACAATTAGTATAGGTTGGGAAGATGAAGAAATATTGATTACAACAGATTGATTGTGTACAACATCATATGAATTATTTTCTAGGATAGGTGTAATAAGGTCATGGGTGTTAAGTTGGTGATCAGGTAGAAGTGAGTGGTTATTATCATGAAATTGAGGTTGTACATCCGAAGGGGAAGGAGAGATCAGATATGAATTATAAGATGGGATTAAGGGTTCAGAAAGATAAATGGGAGTTGGTTGACGGAGTGGGCCAGGGCCATTGAATGTGTTGTGGAAGTAAAAAGGAAATAAGTTTGTATTAATTATGTCCCATGAAGGGGATGTGAACTAGGGTGGGTTTAGGAGGTCCGGATCATCTGAATCTGTAACTGTGATTCGAAAAGATCCTTTCTTCGTCGTACTTGAGGAGAGATCAGAAGAGACATTTAATTTATAGATTTCTGATTGAGATTGACCAAGTGGGTTGGATACTTGTTACAGAGAGACGTTGTTAGTCGGATATGGTAACCAGTCCATTTCATATTTGGCTCTCTTTTGTTTCCTTGATAACCAAGATTTTCTGTTTGTCTTAGGAATTGAGATTCCTTTTTGCAGACTCATTAATGATGTATTAAATGCAACCATGTTTTCTACAGACTTGGTAGGTGGGGGAATTTCCTTGCTATCGTCAGTCAAATCTGGCGTTTTGTCCTCATTCATTTTTCTCTTATTTTCTTTAGGCTTTCTTGAATTGTCATCCATCACCTGGATTGGATCGACGGTAATCAACGCCATTTCCATAACATATCCCTGGGAACCACGTCTTCAACTTGAACTAGAATTCCGGCAAATCCTACTGCAGTTTAAAGGTTCAACCATCTAGGAATTGCATTGATTCCTTTCAAGTTTCTGATCTTTACTCTTGCGGCTAAGGTGTCTGATAGAGTTAAGGTTGATTTCTCAATTTCCACTAGGTCACCACATTTATTGGAAAGTGCATTAATGATGGTGGAGGACCATAAATTCATTGGTAAACCATGAAAACCTACTATGAAGAATGTTTCTCGGTTATGATTATGGGGAATTAATGAGTATGGTTGACACGGGGATAAGGTAAGAAAGTTATTTTTAAGAGCAACAAATGATGATTGAGAGAAGAATGTTCTGATTTTTTGGTCCTCAAAAACATAATAGCCCTGAGATTGTCAATGGGCATTATGTCAAATGGATCAGATGTATGCAGAATCTCCACAATCTCCAAACCAATATCCTTCCAAGAAAAAAATAGGACTTGTTGCAGTGCGAACCATACCTTTTTTCCAAACATCAATCGATTCAATGTGATCTTCTAGTTTATCCTGAAGCTTCATGGAAGAACCTTGATATAAGGGTGAATAACTTAGGTTTTGTATTACTTAAATTTGGCTTGAAATTGACACCATATCACATGGCAGGGAGGAAGATATTGATATTGGAGTGGGATATGATGGGAGATGAGGAAGGGTTTGAGATGTTTTAAGGAAAGGGTATGTAGGTGGGGAACATTTTGTTGTGGGTTTTGGTTGTGGTGGTGATATGGGTGGAGGTAAAGACTTGGATTGATTAAATGATGGTGTAGGATGTAAGAAAGAGTGTAAAACAAATACCATTGCTAACCATCCGGAACAATATTCACCTGCCGGGATGAAGAAAGAGTGAAGCGTACCTTTACCATCCAACCGAGAAAGCATAAGACGTAGGAAAGAGCCTTTTTAGTTTGATGCTTTTTGTATTGGTAACAATGCGGGATGATCTGAGAAGTGCCAGTGAGCATCACCTGCTTCACCATCTTTAATCGCTTCCACTAGAGCAGTTTCTATTTTGGCTGCAAGGTTCATAGTAATGGCCCCATAAGCTTCAGATTTTGGACCTTTCTCTGATAGTATAATCTAGGATGGTACATTTCTTTCCAACCTACTAATTATCTTTAGTTTTAAAGTAAACAATTTTAGATCTATTTGAAAATGAATTGGTGGGGGGAGATGGGATAGGTGAGGAGGAGATTGGTTGGTGGGAGGGGGAAGACTTGTTTACAGAGATTAGAGGATGGGGATGGGGGAGGAAGGATGGTGGGAAACGGTAAAGGAGGAGGAGGTAGTAGAGGTGAGTTGGATGGTGAGAGCGGAAGGGGAGAGAGGGCAGAGCATCATGCCTCACAAATATTTATTATTGTGTTCTATCTTTAAAGAAGTTTTGAGAATAGTCTTAATGCATTTCTAATCTCTTTTTGTAGGATTCTCTTGATTCTAATCATGGTTATCATCCAGTTTTGGACCTTTGTATGCAGTTGTCTACTAATCTTCATGGCAGTTTTGTCAAATCCAACAGTTTTGTTCATGACAGTATTGTCTCACCATGCAGTTTTACAAAACTACATAACTTATATGAATCTTATAAGTATGTCCAAGTCTGATTACCTTTTCCACCACCATGATCAAGTTTTAGATTATCTGAGTCTTCCGATCCAACTCAGCAACCATAATTTCAAATTTCGAAATATGGATATCCCCACAAATTATGTTTTTTCTATCGAAAATCATGCAACAATTCCATAACAACTGTGACAAACCCCTTTTTCATAGGGGTTCTCGTTCCATATTAAAAATCAAAATGCATTTTTTTGGGGAACCATATATTTTTTTTCAAACCTTATAAGGAAACACGTCAACATCAAACTAAAACCTATCACCAAAACCACAACAAGTATTTTTTATTTTCCATGGAGTCTTATGCAAACAACAAATTCCTAGGCATCACTGAACAACTGAGAAATGCAACTATTTGAAAACATGTTATCAATCCAATCAGGGGAGCAATTGGTTCCTCTAAAAACCTATCAGAAGCTGCTGACTAATGGTCGAATAGTTTAATAGGCAAACTAATCACGAAGGATGCGATTGACACTGCTGAAGTGAAGGAGGAGTTAAACTTGCTTTGGAAAAAATACGAAAGGAAAGAGACTAGAGTGGTGGGTAAGAATTTATACATTTTCAAGTTTAGATCTCAAAAGAAGTTACAGAGGTTCTGAAAAATTCCCCATGGAATGTTAAACGCTGCCTCTTGGATTTGAAAATATATACCACTAAAATACAGTATGATAAATGGGAATTCACTAGCCTGGAGTGGAATGTCCAATTCAAGAACTAGCTCTTAGAACACCAACATGAAGCAGTTATCAATGAAGCTATTGAAGACTTGGGAAAAAGATATCTACAGACCCAAAAAACTGTAGACCAAGATATGATAATATGATAACAGCGAGAGTAGAGGTAGAGTTGGATAAACCTCTAAAAAAAGGTGAATGATGGAACACCAATTCTGGTGAAGTTGTCTGGATTCGTTATTATTGGATGAAATAACCTTACAGTTTGTGTGGTCAGTGTTATATTGTGGCACATAATGATGAAGTATTTTATGAGCCGATAGCATACGCAGAACACTTCGTCTCGAGAGCCCACTTCTGTCATTTTTGCCATTAGATCGTTTCAAAGCAGTTCAGCTATCGGGTAAGTCAGGGCAATTCCGATCTAAACAGGTCCTGCAAAATTTCCTCCAGTTCCAAAAGTGGTAGTGTCAATGCGTACGACTCCATATACCCATAAATATTAAAGAAAAGAGCTATGACTATTGAAGAGTACGAGCAATACTGCAACGAAAAAATAATAATCAAGACAATGACACTGAGAAGGAAAATTTCAAAGAAGAAGACACTGCAGAAGATGCTAGTGAGGTCACTAGTGAAGAAATGCATGTTGAAAATACTAGATTTAGTAAAAGAGCTAGAAACCATATGACTAGTATTGAGAAAAATGGTCCTTCCCTAAAGGTAGTTGTGGTTACTAGAGATGAAAATATTATGGTGGGTAATGGAAAGGGTAATTCTTTGACTATTTATCAAGACCAGATGCAAGATGTAGAAATGGTTTCTACTGGAGCTTATACTACTTGCTACAAAGGAGTATACCATATTGAATCAAGGGAGTCCTGCAAACATGGTAATTTTGATAATTTTAAATCATAACAATTATAGTTTATATTTTAGCTCTCTTCTTTTCTCCAAATTTATTCATTGTGAAATTACTATTGTTTACCTCTATAGCCTCCCTCCTCCAGGTAATTATTCAAGTTTAGCCAGTTCCTGGTATTACAATCTTACTTTCGACATTCAATTCTCACTAAGTCAGATTCTCATATTTGTGTTACTATGAAAATCCTTAGCTGGAATTGTCAAGGATTCTTAAAGAAAAAAACTAGAGATCATTTGCACCATCTTAATCAGTTGTATAATCCGGACATCATATTTCTTTCAGAAACAAAAATCTAAGAAGAAAGAATATTGAAGCTAAACAAATTCCTATGCCTTTCAAATAATTGATATGTCCCTCCCATATGTTTAGTTGGTGGTATTATTCTTCTCTGGAATGTTGGTTTTTCTATGGATATAGTTCACACTTCTCCTAAAATGATTCATGTTATAGTTTATAATAATCAGGCCAAGGGTGAGTGGTTTTTATCTTGTGTTTATGGTACCTCATATAGACAAGAACAAGCATCTCAATGGTCTTACATCAGAGATTTAAGTAAAGTTGTCAACATCCTTGGGTTCTGTTAGGAGATCTGAATATCACTATGGAATCGACAGAAAGAAACAATCAAGTTAGTTCTAGCACTCCTACTGAGGTCCTTAGTCTTATTAGAGACTCTGACCTTAGTGATATGGGGTTCAACGACAATCCTTTCACATGGACTAGTAATAGCCATGGGACAGGGAAACATAAATCTAGATTTGACAGAGCTTTGATTAATAGTGTTTGGTTTATTACTTTTCCTGATGCCACTTTGACCTATTTAACTCAAAATGGATTAAACCATGCTCACATCCTTCTAAACCTGTATAACAAGAATCTTATAGCTGGTAAAAATTGGAAATTTTTTAAACATTGGTTACATAATTCTACTTGCACAGATGAAATCATTAATGCTTGGAACACTAATATTTCTGGCTCTGCTACTTTTTTCCTTACCAATAAACTTTCCATTATAAGGCATTATCTTTCAAAATGGAGCAAGATTACTTTTGGTCATATACAAACAAGATATCTGATCTTCAAAAGGTGTTAGCTCAGCTGCAAACTTCTGATTCCCATGGTAACAACACATGTGAAGTTTTAAAGATCGAAAAAGAATTAGAAAGTTCGAATAACATTCAAGCTAGCTCCTACAGGCAAAAAGCTAGAGATCATTTTTATAATGACCTGGACAAAAGTTCAAGGTACTTTCATATTCGAGCTAACCAAAGGAAAGCACGAAACCGAATTGATTTATTACAGGCTTCTGATGGGTCTTGGTGCCAGGACAGGGGTTCTTTAGAGAAGTTTCCCATTTATCACTTTAGCGAAATCAGTACTTCATCTAATCTAGTTGATATCTATCACTTCCTACAACATATCCCTAGATGTATCACTGAAGAGGACAACCAAAAACTCACAGCTATACCAACATATGAAGAAATTTATCATGCTCTTTTCACTACGGAACCTTGAACTTCGCCAGGGCCGGATGGGTTCCCACAAGTATTCTACCAATCTCAATGGAAGATTGTTAAGCTGGAAGTATGCAACATGGTTAAGTCCCATTGCATTATGTAATACATCATACAAGCTCATTTCCAAGATTTTAGATCAGAGACTAAAAAGACATATTGTGAACATAATTTCTCCAATACAGTCAACTTATGTCCTAGGGAGGCTGATTTCTTCAAGCTATGAGACGTAAGGGAGGAAGAGTGGGTCATCCTGCACTAAAAATGGACATGTCGAAAGCATTCGACATACTAAAGTGGAATTTTTTAATAGAAGTCTTGAGGAAATTTGGGTTTGATGAACAATTCTTTCAGCTTATTCATCAACGTATCAGTACAACACAAATAGAGATTATGCTCAATGGTTCTCCAACTAAATCTTTTAAGCCTACTAGAGGTATTCGGCAAGGAGATCCATTATTTTTGTATCTATTTATTCTTGAAATCTTTTTCAAGGGTTTTAAATCATCATGAATCAACAAACCAGATCACAAGTATGAAAATATCAAAGTCATCTCCTAAGATTAATCATCTCTTATTCACAGACGACTGCCTTCTTTTCTGCAAAGATAATCTTGATCAAACAAATAAGTTGCTTCAAGTCATTGAGGAATTTAGCTTATGCTCAGATCAATTATGATTACTGCTGAAGAATGTACTTCCTCTGAAGGAAGTTGTGAAGATGACCGACGAGGAGATCCCGAAGGAAGGTTAAAACTCAATGATGCTTCCTTCTCACCATCATGTTGTTCTTGAGGAACCCACTATTGAAGTTACTACAGAGCCCGAAGTCGTTAAGGGATCCGAGGCTGTGAAGGGGAAGCAAATGGATGTGCATGCTTATGCTAGGATTAGTGAGAGGAGATCGTACCCTGAGACGAATGCTTGGGTCCTTTTTTTTAAATTGTTGAAGTAATGAAACCTTTGGGCAGTATGCAGCGCAATGATGAAGATATTTTCTGATTCCTTTGCTACCCTGGATGCCAGGTCAAAGATTGAAGTTTCTACCTCGCTGAGTTGAAAAAAACATGTCGGACTAATGACTTTGGTGGGTAGAATTTTTTTTCCTCTCGTTTGGGGTCTTCGCGTATTTCTTGCTAGGCATACGTTTACTTGTGCAAGAATATAATCGCCAGCTCGCATATCTGGAAGAATCTCGTCTCGTTGAGATGGATTGTTTGAGGCTGCAGAGTGAGAAATCCCAGCTGAAGAAGACTTGGTTTTAGAAAAGAAGGCGACGAACTTGCTAAGGAATCGAAACGACGAACTTCGCGGTGAATGTTAAATATTTCTATCTTCGTCCCGCCTATTTTTTTCCCTTCCGAACCTTAATTCCTAGGTTTATTCCACCCTCAAGAACGCTGCCAAAAACGAGAGATGATCGCCGAGCAGGGTAGAACCGAATACAAAATTTTATATGTGAAAAACGAAGAGTTCATCCAACATGTGTACCATCTGACTCGAGAGTAAGAGAATATGGATGAACCGAACCTTACCCTTGACGAGTAAAATACTGAGTTGATTGAGCAGCAGACTGAGCTTCATAGAAAATTGAGTTCTTTCAAGAATAAGTGTCAGCATCGCCAAACCACTATTACTCGACTGGAACGAGATGTCCAAGACCTAAAGGGCTGAGAAAAATAAGATCCTTACAAGAAAAGATACAACATTGGCGAAGTTACGCACAACATAGACATATCTTGGTATCACACGAACATAACTTAGTAAAATCGTGAGGTCCAATAGAATGCCTGCAAAGGATAATGAGGATCTTACGAGCCGACTAAAAGAGAAAAATTAGGTTATAGATCACTTCAAAGGAAAAGCTGGCGAGGTATCTGATAAGACTTTGGATCAACTCTCCGATGCACAGTGTAGGGTGGCTGAACTGGCTAATGAAACCCTTAATCTTATTATTACGTGTTGGATCTGCAACAATGAAAATACTAAACAGAAGAAGTTGTTAAGGTTAATGAAATCACTGAATTGATGCACACACAATGGACAGAGCCACATGCTCAGCAAATTGTCCTTAACACAATAGTCCGTGGGCACTCCTCAATAATGAAAAATGCTATACCCCCACATCGGAGATGTGTCCAGGATAGAACTGCCCGTTATGACTTGTATAAGCATAATACAAATCACCCTCAAGAACTTAACATCAAGATAGATGTGGAAGGGAAATAAACAAGCAGTGCGCAAAACAAAGCAAGAAGAGGGGAAAAGAAGACAAGATAGTAGCTACTTCTGGAGTGAGTTGGAATGAAGAAATTTGTTTCCTTTTATAGGCAGAAATAGCTTTAATGACAATCAATCCCGTGCATGAAGCACGAACATACTGTTTGAAATTCAATTAAGTGCATGAAGCACGGACATAATGGTTAAAACGGCCAAAATTATTCAATCCTTAATTCACCTTAAATCTCGCCGGGACAGACGCCCCCCATATTTAAAACAAACTTTAATTTAGTTTTAAATTCTTTAAGGAAATAATTTAAAATAATTTATCCAAAAATATAAGGCTTGGTTGACCCGCAGCTGCAGCCACGCCCGCACCCGCAACCACACTCAAGCCCGCAGCCGCACCCACATCCACAGCCGCAAACGCGAACCCGAACCCGAGCCCAACCCGACCGGATGGACGGCGGCGTGCGTGCTTCGGTGCGAAGCACCGCGCGTGTGTTAAAAGTATGGTTGCACCAACTAGCCCATATCCTTAGTCCTCTCCCAACCACAAAAGAGTCTAAACCCCTAAGGGGCCACCTTAGGTGCAAATTTCTAAGTAATATGGAGAGGAAACATCTTTAGTTTCTCCAATGTGGGACTAAATGTTCATTCACAAAAGTGAAAATGTACTAGTTTTCCTTAGTGACCCCTTGGTCCTAAACCCATTTATCCAAGACCAAGAACAAAACATTTATTAAATAAAGCCCATTTTCTCTAACAATCCCCCATATGAATGAAACCCGATGAAAATCAGAAATCAGAAAGCGAGAAATACCACTATAGGCAATAGGTGTCCATAAGGTCTTGAACCTTTGCTTAGTGAGAAATTACCGGAACTACTTGATGGACAGTGAACGTGATATCTTGAACTGCCATCGTTTGGTGTAGTTCATCAATAACTTCCACGCGTGATATCACTCTAGGTGTTGTCAAGTTCGTGTCGTTGGGTCCATTTTGGCCCTAGACGTATCCCATTTCTCAGAATGCTCTAGAGAATCAGCTCAATTCTCATAGGAAGCGGCCCGCTTCCTCATTCAGATATGTGAGTTCTATCAAGAGTGTTTATTGCTACACCCCACTTCAATCTTAAATTGAACCTATAAAACTCATTAAGACTTAATAAAAAGCCATCCTTCACACGCAGTCATACTATCACGTCTACACCATAGGGAAGGGACAGAGAATGAAATTCTCTGATAGTGTTTCCTTTAACCCACCACAAATTAGTTGTCTCATTCAAAACCTTGATCTTGGGATCTCCAGTCAGCAAGGTTGAGTATCCTTCATGGAAAGTTTATTTAATGAGCTTATGCCCCATCCCCCTCGATGCATTACTAACTATCTCCTTGGAAAAACCTTTCGTCAAAGGGTCTGCGATATTCTCCTTAGACCTCACAAAGTCAACAGAAATAAAGCCAGTTGAGATTAGTTGTTTTAAGGAATTATATCTTATACGAATGTGTATAGACTTCCCATTATAGTTGCTGTTTTTAGCATTAGCTATTGCAACTTGACTACTACAATGTATAGATATAGCTGGCACATGCCTATGCAAAAGAGGAATGTCTTCTAAAAAGCATCTTAGCCAAGCGGCTTCCTATCCTGCTTTATCTAACGCAATAAACTCTGATTCCATAGTGGATCGAGCTATACATGTCTGTTTGGAACTCTTCCAAGATACAGACCCGCATGCTAGAGTGAAAACATATCCACTCGTAGACTTAGACTCCTCTGAGTCTGATATCCAGTTTGCATCATAAAATCCTTCAAGGACCGCAGGGTATCTCTCATAACTTAAACAAAAGTTCAAAGTGTACTTCAAGTACCTTAACACTCTAATAAGTGCACCCCAATGCTCCTGCCATGGATTACAAGTATACCTACTCAACCTACTCATAACATAAGCAATGTCTGGTCTCGTACAATTCATCAAATACATCAGACTTCCTATGACACGTGAATACTCAAGTTGTGACACTCCATCACCCATATGCTTTTTGAGTCTACAACAAGGATCATACGGTGTACAAGTAGGTTTACAATCAAACTGGTTATATTTCTTAAGCACAGATTCAATATAATGAGATTGACTAAGACTACATCCATTAGAATTTCTTCTAATCTTCATCCCTAAGATCACATCAGCGGGGCCTAAGTCTTTCATGTCAAAGTTCTCATTTAGCATGCTCTTTGTGGAATTAATTACATCCATGTTTGTACCAATTATAAGCATATCATCAACAAACAAGCATACAATCACACATGCATCATTCATAAGTTTAGTATAAACACACTTGTCAGATTCATTAATTTTAAAACCACTAGAAATCATTACATGATCAAATTTTTCATGCCACTGTTTAGGTGCTTGTTTCAAACCATACAAAGATTTTTTCAGTTTACAAACTTTGTTTTCACAACCTTTCAGTACAAATCCCTCAGTTTGGTTCTTCATCTAATTCACCATTTAGAAAAGCTGTTTTTACATCCATTTGATGTATCTCTAAGTTATGAATGGCAGCAATAGCAATTAATATCCTAATGGAAGTAATTATCGTAACAGGTGAATAAGTATCAAAAAAATATACACCTTATAGACTTTAGCTACTAATCTAGCTGTGTATTTTTCCACAGTTTCATCTACCTTACGTTTCCTTTTGAAGATCTATTTACAACCTATGGGTTTACACCCTAGAGGTAAATATACAATCTCCCAAGTACCATTATGTATAATGGAATCCATTTCACTAATGGCGGATTCTTTCCACCATGGAGCTTCAGAAGAAGTCATGGCTTCTCTATAAGTCTATGGATCAGTCTCAGCTTAGCATGTTATGAAGTCTGGACCAAAAGATTTTTCAGTTCTAAGTCTTTTACCTCTTCTAGGCTCAAATTCAAATTCATCTTCCTCTAAAGGTAATGTCTGACTAGTGGAAGGGACATTTAGGGGATCAACACATATCATGCGAGAATCAGATTTCAATGGAAAAACATTTTTAAAGAACACAACATCCCTAGATTCCATAATTGTATTCACACTAATTTCAGAAATTTCAGAACTTACAACCATAAATCTATATGCAGTAGTATGTTCATGATACCCTATGAAGATACAGTCAACAGTTTTGGGTCCTATCTTGGTTCTCTTAGGTTGAGGAATGGAAACCTTAGCCAAACACCCCCATACTTTAAAGTATGCATAAGAAGGTTGTCTACCTTTCCATAACTCATATGGAGTTTTGTCTGATCCTTTAAAGGGTGCTCTGTTCAAGACATAGCAAGCTGAGAGGACGGCGTCCCTCCAAAAGTTTGCTGGTAATCCTGAACTAATTAACATGGCATTCATCATCTCCTTAATGGTTCGGTTCTTCCGTTCAGCCACACCATTAGATTGTGGTGAATAAGGAGGGGTTACTTTGTGTATAATGTCGTGTTCTATGCAAAAATCTCCTATAGGAATTACATACTCACCACGACGGTCAGACCTAACAGTTTTAATGGTAATACTCATTTGGTTTTCAACTTCTAGTTTATACATTTTAAAGGCTTCTAAGGCATCACCCTTACCTTTAAGCAAATACATGTGACAATACCTCGTACAATCATCTATAAAAGTGACAAATAAATTTCTTACCACCTCTAGTTTGAAATGATTGCATGTCAACTAGGTCTGAATGAATTAATTCTAAGAGTTTATAATTTCTTTATTATTTTTTCTAAAAGGTTTTATTACATATTTTGATTATACACATACATCATATTTATGTTCATTATCCAAACTAAATTTGGGTATGCAGTTTATGCTAGCCAGTTTTTGCATTGACTTATAATTTACATGTCCAAGTCTACCATGCCAAATATTTAATGACACACAAACATAAGCAGAAGAATCAATTTTATTCATTTTCATCAGAGGTTACATTAAGTTTATAGAGACCCTCAGTCTTATAATCCTTACCCACATAATCCTTACCCTTAGTGACAATAACTTTTCCAGATTCAATTACAATTTTAAAACCCTTATCATCTAAAACGACAGAAGAAACATGATTTTTGCAGATTTCCGGAACATGAAGAACTTCATTCAATGTGAGAGTCTTGCCAGAAGTGAGCTTTAGCCCAACTTTGCCTTTTCCTGCAACATGTGCTGCAGATGAGTTACTCATTTAGAGTTTCTCCCCTTCCCCTACCTTCTGATAGGAGGTGAACATATCTCTGTTTCCACAGACATGCTTGGTAGCACCAGAGTCTACCCACCAGTCTCTCACATTGGTTACCAAATTGACTTCAGACACCGTGCCAGAAAACTCGTTCTTGTTGTTTTCAACCAAATTAACATTGTTTTTCTTATTATTAAAGTCTTTTCTTGTGATGACCAGGCTTAGGGTTGTGTTTGATGCTATCGCCTTTTTTAGTATTGGAAGACTTGTGTTCAATTACATGAGCCTTGTTGGACAGGTCCCTTGCGGAAGATACGTTTTTGTCTTTGGATCATAGTAATCCTTCCATTTGAATCTTCTTACCCAAATCAACCATACTGACTTCACCAGTTTCATGTCTCAATCTACGTTTGTATTCAGACCAGGAAGAAGGTAATTTCTCAATCACAGCAGACACTTGAAACGTTTCATCTATTATCATACCTTCAGCAAGAATTTCATTGATAATACGCTGAAGTTCAAGGAATTGATCAACCACAGATTTGTCATTTGACATTTTGTATTCCAGGAACCTGGCTACCAAAAAATTCTTACTTCCAGCAGTTTCAGCTTCGTATTTTGCTTCAAGCAGCCCATAAATCAAAAGCAGAAAAGTTTTCTTTTGCATTATAAAATCATACAGTGCATCTTCTAGACAATTCAGAATATGATTTTTTGCAATATAATTCTGTCTAACCCAACTTTCCAACTCCCTTTCATTTCCAACATCATTCAAAGTCTCATCAAAAGATTTCAGAACTAATTCATCTAACATATGAAAACTCAGAAAGAACAACATCTTGGATTGCCATCTTTTGAAATCTTTGCCACTGAATTTTTCTGGTCTGTCAACATCATTCTTACCCATTGTTACAGAAGAAGTTATATTGTGTTAAGATTGTTGGATCTGCAGCAATGAGAATACTAAACAGAAGAAGTTGTTAAGGTTAATTAAATCACTGAATTGATACACACACAATGGACAGAGCCACCTGCTCAGCAAATTGTCCTTAACACAATAGTCCACGGGTACTCCTCAATAATGAGAGATGCTATACCCCAACAACGGAGATGTGTCTAGGATAGAAATGCCCGTTATGACTTGTATAAGCACAATACAAATCACCCTCAAGAACTTAACAACAAGATAGATGTGGAAGGGAAATAAACAAGCAGTGCGCAAAACAAAGTAAGAAGAGGGAAAAAGAAGACATGATAGTAGCTGCTTCTGGAGTGAGTTGGAATGAAGAAATTTGTTTTCTTTTATAGGCAGAAATAACTTTAATGACAATCAATTCCGTGCATGAAGCACGGACATAATGTTTGAAATTCAATTCCGTGCATGAAGCACAAACATAATTGTTAAAACGGAATTAAAACGGTCAAAATTATTCAATCTTTAATTTACCTTAAATCTCGTCGGGTCAGACGCCCCCCATATTTAAAACAAACTTTAATTTAGTTTTAAATTCTTTAAGGAAATAATTTATCCAAAAATATAAGTCTTGGTTGACCCGCAGACGCGGCCACGCCCGCAGCCACACTCAAGCGCAAGTGCAAGCGCGAACCCGACCCGACTAACTAGCCCATAGCCTTAGTCCTCTCCCAACTACAAAAGAGTCTAAACCCCTAAGGGGCCATCCTTAGGTGCAAATTTCTAAGTAACATGGAGAGAAAACATCTTTAGTTTCTCCAATATGGGACTAAAGGTTCATTCACAAAAGTAAAAATGTGCTAGTTTTCCTAAGTGACCCCTTGGTCCTAAACCCATTTATCCAAGACCAAAAACAAAACATTTATTAAATAAGGCTATTTTCTCTAACATTGCGCAGAAAGAAGGTTGTCGCGACAGGCTGCATTTGCTCCAGGCTCTTTCTATTTGTACGAACCATTTGACTGACCTTTGTTTTTGTGATGTTTTTGTAGAGTCTAAAAGAAGATGGGATAGGAACTGGAGCGAACTTGAGAGAAGTTGGAGCTAGCTTTTTCTGACAGAGATAACTATGATGACAAATTGCAGAATCTCGATAACGAATATTCTGAGTATGATACGAACACCAGAGCTATTGTCAAAGGGATGAAAAAGAGCGCCCAAATATCCGTGAACGAGATCTTCCAGAAGTTTGCTAATGACTTCTGTGAAAAATTCAGTCTTCCCAAAGTGAACCTGGATTTCCCCGAGGTGGCATCCGACGAGGAAGAGGATGACGATGATGCTGGCGAAGAAGTTCATGAAGATGATGCCGAATAGACGACTGAAGGAGTCCTCCCCCAAAGGATACAGTTGATGCCTCTGCTAACCAAGATGGAGCTGGCGCAACTCCTGGCGGCGAAGAACTTGTGATTTTTCTCGTGAAGACCTTTGCTCTTTTCGCTGTATCTTATTTCCTTCCTTGTTTTTTGTACACAATGTTTTTGAATAGTCTGGGCGCTCCCAAGCTTGGGGGGCATTTAACTGATATTTTGTTGATCTTCCTTACCTATTTTAATGAAATACACAAATTTAGTTAACGAATTATCATCATTCATTTTTCTTGATCATATTTTGTTTCATGATATTTAGTCTTTCTCATTATTCGTTATAGATAGGCCAAATACTGAATGATTGCCTTAGCCAAAATTTATTTATAACCGAAGTAGTGCATTTCTCTACCCATTTACTTCGGCGGCGAAGTCGCAATCCAGAATATACCTACGGACCATAGGCCCTTGACCTCGCCTTATCTTACTATGCGAAGCGGTGTATTTATAATTCCCATTTACTTCGTCGGCGAAGTTATGAGCCTAAATACTTCACGAGTAATAGTTTCTCAACCTCGCCTTATTTGGCTACTCAGCTCCCTAATGGAGGGTGTCATCCCCTTATGTTCCCCTTGACTGCCCGTTTAAGAAAGCAAACATCTGGTAGGTGTACCTAGCGCCTCCCATCCCGTTACACAACAATCAGTTATTTTTCGGGACCTCTTATTCCTTCGCCTGTTTGGCTATGGGTACGAGGTCCACGCCCTAGCACTATATCATACGGCCCAATTTGAAACATATTATTTTTTGAGTTTGAGACAGTATAAATGTCTCTACTGCTTCCATATAAATCGAAAATATGAGTTGTTTTAATTATGATTTAGCTGAATTAATTAAACTACACTTATAAATGTCTTAAATTATGACATACTTGAAAATGTTTTTACTTAATAGGACCTTTTAAACTTCAATTATAAAATTTTAAGGTAATATATTTTTTATTTAGTTTTATTTATTTTTTTCAATCCGAATCCCAAATAAAAACTTGACCGTCCAATTTCTTTTTTATAATTCGTATGATCGTTTTTATCCACCGTCCAAAATTTTATACAAAACCCTAAAGGTCTTTTATGTTGTTGTTTTGGCACTTTACTTTCTTTCTTTCTTCCTCGGTTCTTCTTTCTTTCGCCGCCTCTATCAAAAACCTAAACTACAGCCACCTGATCTCTTTTCTAATCCAAATAATCGAACATCTTTATTAATAGATCTCCTCATCACTATAGATATCAAAGATCATCCTTTTTTATCTCAACATCTTCATTGCCTTATGATTCAAAGACTCTAAACAGAAAATTTTATAGATGGTGTACGAAATCTTAATTTTTTTAAAAAGAAGACTGCACCTGAAGGTAAGATCTTTAATGTGTTTCTATTGATTAGTTGATTGAATTTTATTTGGGGTTTGGTGTTTGATTATGTAATTAAGAAAGTGTTTTGATTTGTTGAAAAAATTATGTTTTATGTTAGTTGTTGCAGAGGCGATCATAGAGTAAAAGAGAGATGTTTGTTGCTCAAGAGGTAAACTGGGGTTTTTGTTTTGGTTTTAATTTTGTTAATTAGAATGATGGATTCAGTATGTATGGATGTGATTTTATTAAAAAAATAGTTCCTTCAATGAATTTTGAATTCATATAGTGGGGTTCAATTTAGGGTTTAGGTTTAAACTTTTATCATCAGATTTTTGCCAATTTAAAGGATGCTGAATTTATTAAAGAGTGTGGTTTTTGATTTATGGTTCGCTGAATTTATGTCTTGGTGCTTGTGGTTTTGTTAGGGATTGAACGGGAAAATGGTTCATTGTAACTTGAGGTATGTTATAGTTTGTTTTCTTGGAGGATTTCTTAAGTGTATGCGTATGATTCGATATCTTATACTTGGCATGGTTTTTGCAGGAGAGGAAATTGGTGGCGGAGATAAAAAAAGACAGCAAAAACCGGAAATGAGGCAAGTTCGTCCAAGATGTTTACCTGTTTGTTCCTTTGTTTGATTGAATTCCATTGCATATGCATATGAAATTAATCTTTTGGCATGTTTCATTTTTCATTACCTCGTGGAGCCTATGGAGTATGGACCATCTTAGCTACAATATATAAGATAGTGTTTGAGAAGAACCACAATTTCTACTTCTCCACTTTCTTATGTGTTCCACTGAATTTTGTTATGGGAAAACACATGTTTAGTTAATCAACTTTTATTAGTACTCGTATTATGCAGGATGCAACTAGAATATTGGCTCGTCAACTTGTCTGTTTAAGGCAACAAATAACCAACCTGCAAGGCAGTCGTGCTCAAATTAGGGGAGTAGCAACTCATACACAGGTCTTGGTCTTATCAGAATTTAGAATATGCAACTTTACAGTTTCAATTATCTTTTGCAATTCGCTGAAACCCTTTTTCCTTGGGAGGCAATGTATGCTAGTATTGCAATTTCAACTGGAATGAAAGGGGCGACTAAAGCAATGACAGCTAAGAACAGATTATGTATGCTCTGTGGATTTATAACTCATACGAATGTGGTTATTGATTTTTTATTGGATGGTGTTTTTATTATAAACATATGGTTTATTAGTTCTTACTTTTTCTAATCTTGCTTTGTTTCAGCAAATGGCACCAACCAAGCAAGCTAAAGTTATTAAGGAATTCCAGAAGCAGTCTTCGCAGATGGAATTGTGCCAGTTTTCTTTGTTCAAATTGATTGCATATTTACGTATAGCGCAAGGTGCAATTCATTATCTCAGTAGCATGTCACGGTTAATATGAGATGAGTTGGAAAGCTTAAGTAGTAATTGAATGGTCAATCATCTAATAATCTCAAAGTTACACCTTACATGTTATCTATTCTTAAGTTTCTTACCTTTTTTATTCCGCAGATATGTGACAATGTCAATTGGCAAGCAATCAATAACTGTTTTGGCTACTCTAATAGAGATGCATTGCTGTCTCAAATGGTACGTTTTAACAATTAAAGATATTTTGATTCGGATCTGAGGATCACCATTCAAGATGAAATCACATTTTAAATTATAAAGAATTCACGATATAGGAAATCAAGACAACTTTGATGCAGGATTCACACCTTCCGTATCTCTAGGAAGCAACTCAGTGTTGGAACTCAAGTCATTCAAGGGAACATTTGTACACACACTATTCAAATTTACAACATTATCACCAACTTGGAAATTTATCAAAATATTATTTATACATAACATGAGATCTCATAAATCTGCAGATTTTGCAGAGAGTTCCCACCAAAGGATATAGATTGTGTAGACCTGGAATTACTTTCTACCTCCTGAAACTCGAAAAACTAGAACTTTAAATGATGAACTGTTTTATTACCGGTGTGGGTGTGATGGATTCAAACTGCTTAACCAGTAGGCTTTGCTTGCCAGGATGGTTAATGCAGATTTTTGCGTAGTTTATCTTAAGAAATCTTGAAGTTTGTTTGGGATGCATAATACTTAATAATCTGATTTGTAAATCGTATCTCTTCTTGATGGTTAGATCATTCTTACTTTCAGGTATATGCAATTATCACGAAAGAGGGTAAATGGGCCGACACAGACGATTATCGATTGTTGAATGAGTAAGGAACTTGGCTTTAACTTTGTAATTTAGTCGTAGTAAGATAGTACTATACTGTTTCATGGTATCGATTTTCTAATCTAAATGTGTAACCTTTCATATGATGAAAACCATTTTTTTTCAAGAGGAAAAAAGGAAATTCAGTTCCTATCATTTTAAAACTAGGAATTTCAGTATCTCAATTTCAATGTACTAGAAGTATATGAAATCCACAGTTTGTCATGACTAGTGATATATATGTGATATACATTTTTTATTTTCTTAGAGCTGTGGATTTAGCTAGAGATGGTCATTGAAATTCTATTAAGGACAACATAAATGACAACCTTATAACATTTTTTTTTTTTACATTTTTCTCAGGTTCGTGGTTTTGGTTTTAGGAAGAATGGTTCTCCCTGTGTCCATCAACAGACAACTCGGCCTTAACTGATTACTGCGGTTTTCCCAGAGTTCTCTTTGAGGTTTAATTAGTCATGTTCACCACACAATGTACATCACATATATATCACTATGTATTCGTTTGCTAGATGGTATACTTATGGAGTGGGAATTGTTGTCTCTTGACTTCTGGTCATATGAAGAAAGAGGTGAGCATTGAATGGTAGATTTTGTTTAAAAAATCATTGAATGAAAGTTTCATTGGCCCTTTATTAATCTATGTTCTTCTCTCTCTCCAAGCATACAATGTATCCTTAAGTTCCTGTCACCAGCTGCAACGTTCAAATATGATATGTATTACATATATTCCTTTTAGTCATGTGTGTTGCACGTGTAGCACCACCTAATTAAACTAAAGATATTGTCTTGATGCTTACTCTGATCGAATTTCCGAAGGATTAGTTAATAAGTAAGGTATCTAAGATATCTTTGTACTTATATTACTATATTTACTTAGCAGAATACTTTTGTTTTAAGTTTCCCCAACAGATGCAAAGTTTAAGAGCTTGTATTATGAAATTTATGTTAGCTTCATTACTTTTCCTTTGCTCATGTGCTACTGATTCTTGTTCTCTTGTGTGTGCTTGACAGGTTGGAGATATCGAAGGAGATACTCCCTCAGCAGAGTGCTTGCTTTGTGCCTCCTCAAACACCATGTAGGATATTGCTAGTGGTGAAGAGCTTTTATTTTATAGTCCAACTCCAAATATATTGGTCACCACATACGGTAGTAGTTGTGTACATAGGTAACATCTTTACCTCGTGAAAATTCAAATTGTATTGTGAAGTTTCTTGTCAATTTTGAACATGAGTGATACCATGGTGTAAACGAAGTCCAAGTTTAAACGGGATGTTTATGTTTATTTAATGTTTATCATTTGCATTTTCACTTTCTATATTAACTCTCAGATTCAGCTGAATCAGGTTCTGATTTTAGCTGAATCAATTCGATTTTTTTATATAATAATGTGCAGGTGCAGAATATTTGATTTTAGGAATTCCCAACTGAAAAATTAAGTTTTTTCTAAACTAATT
This sequence comes from Papaver californicum, assembly GCA_023531435.1. Classification (NCBI taxonomy): domain Eukaryota; kingdom Viridiplantae; phylum Streptophyta; class Magnoliopsida; order Ranunculales; family Papaveraceae; genus Papaver; species Papaver californicum. Next base: position 6,961,318 of record JAJJMC010030977.1, on the reverse strand, counting down.
TAATTTTAAGACGGATATAAACGTCTCTGAATTAAGTTATAGTTTAATAATTGTTCTTTTATAAGTCTCGCTAACTAATCTAAGAGACGCTTAACAAGTGTCACTTACATTAATTAAGAGACGCTTATAAGTGTCGTTTAGTGTCTTGAAAGATTCCAGACGCACGATTTGAGATACTTATATGTGTCTCTTAAATTAATAACAATGGATATAAATGTCTCAAAACCGCTGATTTGGTGTAGTGTAGGAGGTGTGTCTTGGGGACCAGGCATAAACTACCAAGGACTTCGCCATTATGGAAATGCCTGGATAACGCTTCAAACGTCCCGTCCACCCATGCCTCAACCGTGTACTTCGGCGCCTCTAGCACTCATATGCGCCATTGTTGCTAGCACAACTTGCATATTGCAAACATGCCATAAATGTGCCACTATCATGCTGCGTTGGCATAAACTTATTGGTTGTATTATCGTATGAAAAATTCTCAATTACTCACGTGTTTTGTGTCTGATAGTCCACGACTCCACTAACTCCTACGAGAAATCAAAACATGTTACATAGGGGGATTCTTCATGGGGTTTTGGTATGGTGGTTTATAGCAACATGCGATGTGGCAACACTCATGGTGGGAAAGTTACAAATATGGTGATGGTTATAGCAGTTAAAGAGATGATGGAGTAATGGTTTAGAAGTTTCCAGAAACTTCCCAAGCATAGCGGACGTGGCTATACCATTATCTCCACAATACCCATCTCTCCATTCTTTCACTACCTCCAGTACTTACGAGGAAAGCATTGTGCATCCCTGACTACTATAAATAGGCTACTTAGCCTATTCAGAAAAACAGAACAAGCTTATCCTTCTCACAAGCTCTGTTATTCTTTATAGTTCAACACCTTTACACATAATTCAATATCACTGCAATTTCTTCAACTTTCTATGCTTTCCTCCCCTAAGATCAACCCATCTTCTCTCTTTGTGACCGAAGCAGGACGATACATCTAATTTCGTGGTTTAGGCTTGTCTTGTATGATTTTGATTTTCGAACCTAAAGAAAGTACCACAGCGGTGCATTTGTTTTTCCTAGGAACAATTTTTAGGTACTAACACGAGTATATCTTCTTTTCTCAACCAATGTAAAGCTCATTGGACATAAACAACACTAGATGGTGTTAATATCTCGCTTCCCCTGCAATTATTCGTACAATTTGAATCTCTCCACTGCAACGTATCACGTGAGAAAATCTTGATGATCTGAATCTCTGGCATGTTAATACACACATATCACTTGGTAGTTCAATGAGTTACCTTGAAAGTTGGCCGGATTATAAGCAACTAACCCATACACAAATACATTAGCATTACATCTAGAAGGAATGAGTTGGATTCTCATAATAGTAGTAAAGAAACGTGTTAAAGACCATAAAAAAAGGCCACCAGAAGAAGCTAAAATAACTCTTTAAAACAATTTTTATTTTTATTTTTATTTTTTTATTCGTCAAAATTCCTTGTAAAGTACCAAGAACTAATAATAGTTCTCTTCAGATCAAAGGGAGCACTACTAAGAGCAACTCCAGTGGATATAATTAATTTAATCGCCAATTTGAGGGCTTCTCATAACTAATTTGGGGTTACTTATTTAAACCCATCTAAGGGCAAAGGATAAAGAGTGTCTAAAAATGATAAATGTATTAAGTTACCCTCACTAATTCAATTTACGTTTCTACCTTTTTGAACCTTAAACTATTTAATATTTTGTAATATTTTATTAATATTTTATTAATTTGTTTTTAATTTTATTTTTATTTTTCAGTTTGTATTTCACATTTTATAAAATAAATTCAGCATTAATATAATAGTAATTATTTCTTTTAAAAGAATTTAGAATTATTTTATTAATCCAAAAATAAATAAATAAAGTAATAAAAAATAAATTAAAAAATAAAATACATAAACTACATTAACAACTAACGGCCAAAATAATATAAGTAACTATCAATTTTAGGGTTTGGATTCTTGAAATCAACAAATTAATCGAAAAATAATCTAAGGTTTACAATTAAAAGACATAATTGGTAGGGATAACTTAGATCATCCATTGATTATGCATGGTGTTCTTCATTTCTGAAGAACATCAACCATAATAGGTAGGTCAAATTAATTATCATTTACCGATTTGTCTTAGAACTAGACAAAAATGGATATGTAGCATACCAAATCATTAGCATATATATAGTGTAGGATATCAGGCCCTTCATATAAAACATGATCAACCTCTACAACGATCTACATACAATAGCAACAAGTTATCCTACTGTAATCGGAAGTATGAGATTCTAATTAGATACCGATTATACTACAATTGGTTGCTAATGTAAAACCACAAACTACCGATTATATATAGAAAACCAGATCAGTTTTTTGTACAAAAAAATAACAACAATCGGAGGGTTAAGTTTTAAGATTACTACCGATTGTAAGGTAATCGGTAAAAAACTATAACCTAATTACTACCGATTGTGAAAGTAGAATTTTTTTAAATTTTCTTATGTTTTGAAAAAATTACATTTGGGACTGGGGCTGCACAAAGGTCGGTTCGGCTCGGTTATTGGCAGAGCTGAGTACCTATACCTCCCTATCGTCTGTTCTCTATCTGTGTACCTGTACCTTGTATTGCTCGGTTCGGTTCCGGTCCTGTACCTGTTCAAAGTTCTCCGTTTTTTTTTTTTTCTGTTTTTTATGTACCTGCTCAAAGTTCATGTACCTATTTTTTCTGATTACAATCTACATAAAAATGTAGAGACACAAACTGAACAGATTTTTGGGGGATTATTCTGTACAAGTATTTATAATTACTGTAACTGAAATGTATATTCAGTAAGATGACTACAACAAGTGAAGACTAGCTTCTTGGAGCTAATGATCACTTAACAAAACGAAATTTTAAATACAACGTCTGCCACCCACAAACTTGAGTAACATAGACACATAAACAACTATAAAATGTTAAGGGATTAGACACCATAGTGGAAACTCTTCCCACCCACTAGAGTCCTGATATATACATTCCTAGCCTGAGATGCATTAAATGCCGCAATTTGTAAAAAAAAAAAAAATTCCCAAGTAAAATGACAACTTACGTATAATGTCGGCACAACTGCTGTAACCAGGATGGTATTAGAGAGTGATACTCATCAATCTTCCTCTTCTAGTATGTGTTAGAGAGAGTGGCCAGAAATTCTATAAGTGACAAACAACAGAACAATCATTTAGTACAGATTTATCATACCAAGCTATGCAAACAGATACAAGAAGACAAAATAGCATTGTTGCTTGTTAACAACTATAGAAGAGTTTACAGAAATATTGCAACATGGATAGACTATAAAAGCGTTTTCATGACGTGATATGAAACGAAATCTGTAGGATGTGATCAATCAGTCAATTGACATTACAGAGAGTTAATGGAGTAATTTGGAAGTCCTCTTCAATCCCTCGAGCATAATTTAGGTAAATAAAAAAACATGAAAAACTTGTTGGATTGACAGGGTACTACAATACATGTGAATTACTGTATAATTTTATAAGTGATCTCATTTTAAGTCTTAGTTATGCCTCTCAGATCAAATTCAATGTAGAATTTGGAAAAACAAAGGTGTTTGATTCTCAAGAAAAAAAGTTGGTTGTTTTTGTCTCTGGTGGAGGATCAAACTTTAGATCAATTCATGATGCAGTTGTTCAAGGATCTCTGTATGATGATGTTGTGGTTCTTGTCACCAATAAACACGGTAACTCTTTCCCTGCCTCCATGTTAACTATTTCTTCTAAATTCAGCTTATTTTGTGTTGTAGTTTTGTGACCCAGTGATGCATGCTTTTTAGAATTTTTACTAATGTTTATCTAGGTCGGTTCGGTTCTACTCAAAAACCGATACTTGTATCTGGTCTGAGCCGGTTCTGACTTTGAATACTTGTACATGTCCTGAGCAGGCCGGTTCTGGTTCGGTTCTATCCCGGTTTTTTTGGTTCTGGTCGGTTCCTGTGCATCCCTATTTGGGACTACTTTCACAATTGGTTGATATATGATTTGTCAAAATTACCAATTGTGAATGTAAGAATATTCGAAATTTTATAAGTTTGGAAAATTTATATTTGGGGCTACTTTCACAATCGAAAGATATCTAATCTGCCAAAACTACCGATTATGAAAATAGAAAAATTCAAAAAAAATTAACTTTGGATTTTTTTTATATCTAGGGCTATTCTTATAATCGGTAGATATTGAACTTCACAAACCTACCGATTATAGGACTTCAAAATTTATAAATTGGACGTTTTTTTAATTTGGAGCTACTTATATAATCGTTAGTTTATAAACTACCGGTTATTAGTTGTTTTTGTAAATAATTTTTTATTAAAAAAACGAAAAAAAACTAAAAAGATTTAAAAAATATATTTTTTAAATAAATAAATAAATACTTAATTAACTATAATTAAATTATTTTAACAACTAATACAATTAATTAACGCTAATTAAACTAGACGAATAAGGGGTTCTCGAAATTACTTCAAAATATCCATATTTTGTATTATTATGTAGTCCCAAATTATTTTGAGGTAGCCTTCAAATTGTCTTAGTAATTTAACTAACTTTTTAAATATAAAATATTTTTATTCGACTCAAGTTGAGTCGGTCGTCTCAAGTTGACGCCTTTACCTATGATTATCCCTTTGGGCTTGGGAGGACGTAAGGAATATGGTATCCACAACCTGCATTTTTTTTCACTACCCTAAAGGAAGTGGCGATCTTCAGTAAATTCTTTGGCGGGAGGTTTTCTCTCAATTCGGACCTGGTACTCTTTGGTATCGATGTGTTAGCGTATGTTCACCCGTTATCTTCAGGAGGCCGGTTGATGTTCATCATAATAACATGGGTAGAAGAAATAAGAGAGGAAGAAAGGAGAGTTTCTTATCAAGTCATGGATATGGCAATGTGTTGTGGAAACTTGTGAAGCAGATGATGAAGATTCAGAGTTTGAGACAGACATTGAGAACAAGATACCTGCAAAGGAAGATACAGAAACTAAAAAGTTGAAGACTCTTGGGAAAATAGTTGGAAGCCAATGACTAAGGATCAGAATATGGATAAACTTTTGAAGATTAGTGTTATGTTAGGTGCCTCCAATGAGGATAAGGAAGCTGCCGTAAAGAACATTTACAGTGATTTAGTTGAAAGGCAACATAAATCTAAATCGGAGAAGCAGCTTGCTAAATTAGGTTGGAAGGGGGAATTGTAACGCCTCATTTTGAATTCTAGGTCGGCCTCCTTAAACTCCCAAGTGTAACATATTCATGGATCACTTTACACACTCAAACCGTCAGACCAACTTATGGAGGTTGGGTTATCGCATGGAGAACATTCACACAAAAATAAAAATGATTAAGTTTTATTTGCTTAAAATAATAAAGCAGTTGTAAAGTTTTAATGTAAATATTAAAACAAAGGTACTTGTCGACATGCAGGTCGGACCAAAAATAAAACACTAAGAATGGATGGAGAAAAATGGAGTCTGAATTTAAAGGAATAAAAATATTATAACTATCCACCTTATGAAAATATGAAGAAAGCAACTTCTGTAACGGAAATACGGTCCAAAAGTCAAGCTGCTCCACGATCACTGTTTTCTAAAAATAGTAAGTTGGGTTAGATCCGCCAACTAACATGAGGCTCTCACACCCTTATAACCTTTATAGACAATCTAACAAATCCAAAGAAGTTCATAAAAGTTGTGCGAAGTAAAATAATTGATAAGAATTACCAAAGTAAATGAAATAATAAGAAATGACTCGATAATAGCAAAAAAAAAAGGTGTTTAAATTGTAAAACAAGTCGCTATAAATTTACCCGTCTCCTGATACGTTTATTATTACCGACTACCCACTCTCTAGTTCCTTATTCTAACTGCAAGATGTACTGTATCAGCTCCTGAGTAGTCCATATAATTCTCATACCGTGCGTCAGAGAACTTAAGTATTATCGATCCTATTCCAAGATAATAAAATCATATCTTTTAAGCGACCCCTCGGTTATCACCTAAATATTCATGGGAATCGAACCAACTACGGACAACAGTCAGCACAAATAAAAATTAACTTCACAGACAAATTTTATTGCTAATTATAATCATCCATTCCACCCACAAATGGTATCACTTCAATTATTGGTAGCCAGCAACGATGCGTACAAAAATTAAACAACCACTGTCCAAACAACTAAGTCCATGCATATCTTTCAAACGAAAAGAAAGCTGTACTCATCCCCGTATCAAAAGAGTGATCTCGATGTAAGCTCGTTCACAAACAGTAGTCTAATTTCCATCACTTACTGTGAGCATACTTATTATCGCACTTTAAGACGTCACTCTAACTGATTCACTACAACTCCCCACTATTTGAATCTAACAGTAGACATAGTATTAAATAGCAAGTATAAAATCTAATCTAAGCTTCGAAAATCAACCACACATTGTATTCTAATTATACTTGATCAACAAAACCGAGTAACCACAACTGATTTGGTGGAACCAAATTATCCTTAACAAAAAACGTTCACAAAAACAAAACCCCATCTAACCAATCAACATAAGACGTAACATGAAGAGTCAAATATACATAAATGATATATGAATCATCAAGAGGACAACTATATCATCTATCTAGTTTTTTTAAAAGACTCACTAACAGTAAGATCATAGTAGTATAAATTAAGCATCTAAATCAAGACATTAAGATCCATATCGACACAAACAGATCATAAGGACAATTTTTTAGCATAGAATTAGCATACCAACCATAATGGGGATTAGAAAACCTACTTGTTTCACGACTTCGTCAATCTCTTTGTGAACATTAATTATGATTCTTAAATCCGTCTTTTTTCTTCTTCAAAATTTCTCTCGCGACAGCTAAGAAAAACAGAGAACAAAACTTTAGGCGGCTGTTTTCTTTCTGAGTTCTTGTGAGAAGAAAAATAACCCTAGTCGTCTAATATATTCTCTTAGTCAACTTTTCTAAACCATCGAAATTTTCTTCCGCATAATCCTCACGAATATCTCACGCATATAACTGCTTTGGATGTATATATATATATAAACCTAAAACAAGGCTACTACTAATCAACATGAATTCTTAGGATGAGGGGTATGATAAGAATTGAGTATTGAAAACTAGGCAGAGGGAAAAAAACCCCAACTAAGCAGATTCAAGAGTGGTGTTTTTGTAGTTTGTTAGAGCAATTCCAGTGGGGTTGGTATATTAGTTAATTTTTCAATTACCACCCCATAGTGGGATGAGTAAATCTAAAAAATGGATTGCTAATTGATATTTGGGGGGTTTGCCAATTGAGGCGTAAAGTAAGTCGATCGTCTATGTTTGAGACGATCGAATCTCAACGAATCTCATCCAATATTTTCAACTCCAAAATCACACCTTCTCCACTCAAAAAATCTTCTACTTTCACTTCAATCTTAATCTTTCCATCTCAAAATCTTTTTCTCAACTTGTGTTAAAAAAATCAGAAAAAAATGACAAAAATTGCAACCCAACTTGATCTCCCAACCCAACTAGATTTTTCTGAAGTCATACTGAAGATGCTATTAATAAGATATGTGAGAGTTGTAAGAAAATTGAGAATGAGAAAAAACAAAGAGGTCTTCAAGTTTAGATGTTAACCAAGTCAAATCTGCAGCTATTATAAAAAGAAGAGTTCAAGGCAAGAAAATCGAAGGAAAAGAAAATTTGAAAGTTAACCGTAGGACTGTTCACAAATACCAGGGAAAATCTTCTCAAGAGTGCATCGAATGGAAGATCCATCAAATGAAGATAAACAGGAAGCCCAAAATTGTCAGAGACTTTTACTGAATTGTTTATTTAATTTTAGTTTTTAATGCCCTAGTTTATATCTTGTAAAAGAGCGTAGTATATTAAATTAATGTAATGGAGATTGATGTTTTAATATAATTTTAATTTTGGTTAAGTTAAGCTTGTTCATTCCTTTTGAAATCAAAGTACATTTAATTTAAATCTAGATGAACGGCTAAGATCGAAATTATAAATTATATAGTCGTTGTCGTTGCAAACTGAGAAGATCGGCCTAGTTTGAGCCGACAACGGCTAGTTCCATACAATGGCTATAAAATAGTTCTATACATTCAAGAATTTTCACTTCCCAAATCATACATTTTCAAACTTCTTTTACACCCATATAACTAAACCGTATATTAATCCCGCAGAGTTTACCATTGATGAAGATCTAGCTTTATGTAAAAACTTTGTTGCATGCTATCGGGCAGGAATGAGGAACGACGGCAAAATGGTTTAGTGAGTATGAGTTACTGGAGCAGAATCTATGAAAACTTTTGCACTGACACCGGTGGTAACCCGAATAACCGTAATGTAGCTGGGTTGTTTTGTCGATATCAAACTATAAGAAGATAAGTGATGAAGAATTTATAGTTTTAGTTTGGGTTGTCAATCGATATCGATTAAGGGGTGAAACCAATGCTGAAGTTGTATTGCGATCTCGAGAAGAATGGCGAAGATGGAAAAGGACAAGTTTTGCTTATGAAACTCATTACGCAATCTTGAAGGATTTTTTGATTGCACGTATGGGAGTTGTAATTACATGCTCTCTAATTCAATTACAAATATCATAAATAGTTGGGGTGGAATTATATCCGTTGGATTTGTTTGATAAAGATTCGATAATCGGCCTAGCATACCTCGGTCGATTCATATTGCGTCGTTTAGCCAATTCCCGACTACCCAAAACCGAATTTTCCTATCTACCTAGTTTGGTATTTTGACAAATTTATCAATGCCCACTGAAATTACTCTTAAACCCCTATTTTGTAAAGCAGATTTGCTTTTGTTTTCTTTGGTGTAGAGTTGTTTTTGGCTTTACCATTCCTCCCTGCTGTACTCGTTATGTTATCTTTTTTTTATATTATTTTTTTACCTTTTAATAAACTTTTTACCTTTTCTTCTCAAAATAAAATAACAATAATATTCATCCCAAATAATATTCATCCCTGTTTGATGATATATAAACTATTTTAAATTTCATTTTTCAACGTAGTACACGTCAATTGAGTACGGACTAACTTATACAACGCTGATACAACCAACTTTCAAAAGGTAGCTCATTGAACTACAAAGTGATATGTGTATCGTCATGCTGGAGATTCGATGAGTTCAAGATTTTCTCACGTGTTACGATTAATGGCAATAGCAGGAAGATATTAACACCGTCCTAATACCAATAACCAGTAAACATGGTGATAGAAATGGAGCAGGTTACCCATTGGTTTGGGGTGGCAGAAGGTGTAATTAAATAACAAATGAGTTTGTTTAGGGGTTTTTATTGTTTTTATGTACGAGAAAACAAATAGCAAAACCAAAAGAACCACCGACCAAAATAAAATAAAATAAAATGATTTTGCACTCCTTTCGCGCTACCACCGGTCCACCACCATAGTTTCGTAAGTTTCAGAGATTCAAAGGAAAAAAAGCACTCTTTCCTCTCCCCCTCTCTGTCTCCCGTCTGATAGATTTTTGTTTGATCAGACATCTATGCAGGATTACTTGAAGGTATGCATTGAAAATTTACCCAAGTAAAGGACATATATATGCGGAAGGAATTGCTGCTGATATAATTGGTAAATCATGGGAGAAATGAACAGAGGTGCAACAACACATTCAAGAGAGCTTGATCAAACACCAACATGGGCTGTTGCTATTGTTGTTGCTGTTATTATTGTATTATCCATTATACTTGAAAAGGTTCTTCATCGTGTTGGAGAGGTATGATATACAGATCATGTAACAAATTGGATTTTTTTTTCTTTTCCAATTTTGCATGAAACTCGGTGAGCTAGGATAGATTCTTTGTAAGAACATCTTTTTTACGTGTTATCTACGGCGTAAAGATATAGATTTTCTCTAACTTGGTATGCCCACATTGATTTTTGAAATGGGTCCTAGCTGTATTCGATTGGATTATGTTTCATATATCCATCTTGGGTCATAATTAATTGAATGGAAATGATGAGATTCATAGTTTTGAGGGGGATAACATCGAAAAGTTTTGATTGTCATTTTCTTTGGAGTTTTATTATCCTTTGGTTTTCTTGATTTCTATGCCTTATCTGTCTTTGCTATTAGCTAATTGTCATATGATACTTTCGTTTCAGTGGTTTACAGAAAGGAAAAAATTAGCTCTATTTGAAGCTCTTGAGAAGGTTAAAGGAGGTATGAAGGGATCCCATGTTTACTCGTATGCATTACACAGCCAAAACAACGAAAACTGTTTCCAATTTGTATTGATTTTTCTTGTCTGATGCATTCTTTTATGTATGGCTAACTGTTAATCGTTTTTTTTTTCTTCGCAGAGTTGATGATTCTAGGCTTTATCTCCTTACTCTTGACTTTCGGCCAGAACTACATTGCCAAAATTTGTGTTCCCCTGAGGATTGCAGACACAATGTTGCCATGTGCACATGGAGGCAACCACCATGATGTGGACACTAGTCATGTGCCACCACTGCCTCACACTCCTGATAGTGGCCACGGCGGTGGTGAATCAGAACATGGCACTGGTGAACATTCGCCTCCCACCACTGATAGTGGCCATGAAGGTGGTGCACCAGAACATGAGGCTGGTGAACATCCGGTCCCCACCACCGATAGTGCTCACGGTGGCGATGATTCAGAACATGGGACTGGTGAACATCATCGGAGGCTTTTGTGGGATAACCGTAGAGTGTTGTCTGCTGATTCAGAGAATTTTCAATGCAAGGATGTAAGTAAATGTTGCCTAAAATGTCACCCTTGAATTTTTGAAATTATAAAACATTTTCTGGTCTTCTTTGGTTCATCTTTATGCATAAATGTAGAGGGACTACTACGACTTTTTCTCCATGCTATGAAAATCTAATCATTTTTCTAGATGAACCTTCCTACTTTTTTTCCCTTACAGCGTTGGTCGAAGTTAATCACCCACAATCTTGTCCGTTGTACCATTCCTAACTTGATTTTTGTCACCAGGGTTTTGAGCCACTCATATCCTTACATGGATTACATCAGCTACACATCTTCATATTCTTTTTGGCTATCTTTCATGTCATATTTAGTGCTGCAACAATGATGCTTGGAAGACTTAAGGTATATATAAATATAGACTATCCTGGCCGTTTTCTTGTAACAAATGCATTCTGGTTAATTATATATAAGCATCTAGATGAAGGATTAATCTTCAGCGTCAATCAGAAGAATGACCTGATGAAAAATCGAATTGGGAGTAGCAACCTAATCAGGTCACTTCATGTTTCCTGATAATGATGGTGTTGACATGGCTTTGCACGCCATGCCGTGGCTAAACTGAGCGGCATTTCATAATGCTGCATGTACAAGCTCAATTAAGAGCTAGCGTGCTTATATTGAATCAGACTATGTATTGATTTTATTAGTTACTGTACTTTTCCATTTACTCTTGAAGCTATTCCGTGCAGATACGTGGGTGGAAGGTATGGGAGTCAGAGATTTCATCCAATGACTATGAAGATTCAAATGGTACTTTGTTGCACGAGATTTTTTTTCTCTTATATATGAAATTAGCAGTTTACATAGATAGTCTCTCAAACATGAATTCCTGTTCATATACCATCACCATATATATTCTGATGACAACATTCATGCAGATCCTGCAAGGTTTAGGCTTACTCACGAGACATCTTTTGTGAAATCTCATGCAACCTTCTGGACTAGAACTCGGTTCTTCTTCTATGTTGTAAGAACATTTCTTAATCTTCCTAAGCACTATGAGGAAACACCAAATAGATAGTTTCATTTCATCACCACTTTTGTGCTCATTTTATTTTCTACAGCCTTCAAATATTGATTTTCTTCATTATGTTCTACTTTTGCAGGGTTCTTTCCTCCGACAATTTTTCAGGTCTGTTCGTAGGGCCGATTACCATACCATGCGTAATGGATTTGTAACCGTGAGTTATCTAACTAGACTAGTTATCATATTTTTTATTTGTGCTGTTATATATGTTGATTATTTTCCTCTGATAGGTTCATTTAGCACCTGGAAGTAAGTTCAATTTTCAAAAATATATCAAAAGGTCATTAGAAGATGACTTCAAAGTAGTTGTCGGAATAAGGTAAATTTTTCCACTCTTTGTATTCTCTCAAAATCCGAAACAGTAGAGTCAAATTTGTGATGTTCTGTATTAGCCATAACTTTTACGATCTTATGTCTGTATTCCCTTTGACTTATGCAGTCCTTTGTTATGGGCATCTGTGGTGCTCTACTTGCTTCTTAATGTTAGTGGTTAGTTAACTTCTCGAACTGGTTCCTATTAAAAATGAAATTCCCGATCATATTTAAGTAGAATGGAAGACTTCATTATGCCGTTGTGTTGTATTTCAGGATGGCAGGCAATGTTTTGGGTATCTATAATGCCTTTGTTTGTAAGTAAAATGCATATCTTAAACTAAAGAAATTGGGATGCTTTTTTATTAGTATTCACAAGTTCTGATGGATGAATGTACACAGATAATATTGGCTGTCGGAACGAAGCTCCAAGCTATCATAACACAAATGGCTCTTGAAATCCAAGAAAGACATGCGGTTGTTCAAGGGATTCCTCTTGTTCAAGTCAGTGACAGACATTTTTGGTTTGGTTGGCCTCCGTTGATTCTTTATCTTATACATTTCACCCTGTTTCAGGTAAATTCATGCTTCTTCTCTTTCACTGTTAGACTGAATCTCACAAAACCACAATGTAGGAGTATTGTGTCACAAAGCAGTCGAGAATACCTCTATACTCTATAGTATACACATACACATAAAAATCATCAGTTGAGTTTATTCAAAAATTAAAATTCTTGCACTATCCAGTACCTTGTATCATGGGAGTTGTATCTTATTTTTGAATTATGAGACCATGCCTGAACTTTCTTGGATAAATGTTAAGAATGACAAATCGTTTTATTTATGTTGCAGAACGCGTTCCAGATAACATATTTCTTGTGGATATGGGTAATGAAAAGTTCTCCTTAATGTTTTTTTATTGTTTTCTGCCTAATAACATTAACATAACAGATACATATACTAGTGCAGTATGAGTTCGGGTTAAGATCTTGCTTCCATCAAAATTTCAATCTGATAATCGTCAGAGTTATTCTGGGGTAAGAATTTTATCCAGTGAGTTGATATAGATGCATTATGCCAAAGATCAAAATGGTTTGCTGCTGAATTCATGGCTGAGTTTTATCACATATGTTGCAGGGTGTTAGTTCAGTTTATGTGCAGCTACATTACGCTTCCCCTTTATGCCCTCGTAACTCAGGTATTCTTGTCATACTACTTGTACAAATACGGAAAAAACTTGAAATGTAAAACGAAGACCATATATAGAAATGAAAAAAAAAAAAATTGGGTCTGAACCTTAGTAAGTGACTGCTAATTGCAATTTGGTGGGATATTTTTAGATGGGGTCAACCATGAAGAAATCAATATTTGACGAACAAACGTCTAAAGCACTTAAGCAGTGGCATAAGAATGCAGTTCACAAGAAAGCTGAAGGAGGGGCTGGGAAGAAACCAAAAACTCCAACTAGAACACTGGGTGGGAGCCCAGGTGGATCCCCATCTAGCTCTCCTAGACGACCTTCAAATCCTCAATCGTCTTCAGCAGCTACTCTTATTGCTAATGTTGATCATAATCAACCTGAAGTAGAGTTAATAACCCAACGAGGTCCAACTGATCTACTTAGTGGACCGTGATTTTGTTTGCTGTTATATGTGTTGTTCTGTTATTATACTGCCCAGCGGCGGTAATTGGCCTCATCCTGTTCTGTGATTCAAGGGGAAGAACATTTAGACAGGCACACCAAAAAGAAATGGCTAGTACACCTTAGCATCATTTTTTACCCTCCAACCTTTTGATTATTAAGTTGAGGGAACAATTTTTTTTTTCTCTTGTGATGAAAAATTATACGATACGCTTAGATGGATCATTTGTCGTTTGTATTGCTCTAAAAAGCAGTAGAAGTTGTAAAGCTGATGTAGGGGTAATGTTTATGTATCGAAGGAACTGAGCCTTTTTAGGCAAATGAGAATTCTGTTAATATATGAGATTGTTTCATTGTTGTAACAAAAGATATTGTATAAGCATGATTTTTTTCTTTACAATACATCCGAACGCCATTTTTTCCATTTTTGTTGCATGATCAACTCATTAATTTGTTGCAAGGCCACACCTGATAGATTCCTCGCCCCACAATGCCACTGTTGATATGTACACTAAAATGTAAATGATCAGAATGACTGTGTGGTTCTCTTTGCAAAGTAGAAGTGCAGACAAACAACCATGAGTAACTGTAAACGAGAATGGATTCAAACTCAGGATAACAACATCTCAATAAGAATGGGTGCATACCTATGTTGTCAAAGGTGCCCAAGGCGCACGATTCACCAATATGCGCCTAAGGCCTGAAATGACTTCATATGTAGTGATATGTTGTCAAAGGCGAGCAAGGCGCACAATGCAGAGTGTGGGCGCCTCGCCTCGTCTCGTCTCGCGCCTCATACAACATATATGCATGCATCATCTGGAGCATATGGAAGACGAGGAATAGTCGGTTTTAAAGACTCTGATGGGGGTTCAGAAGGAGAGTGTCAAGTGATCATCAATATCCTTAAATGAAATGTCAGAAGAGATCCCTTGAAAGGTCAGGGATAGGATTCTGTAAGTTAAAGGCCTCTGCAATAGTATGCCTGATATAAAATTCAATTTCGTCATCAAGCGAGGAGCTAATAATGCAGCTCAACATCTCGCAAAGTTCTCATTATCCACCATGAATGCTGAGTGGTGGACGTCTTCCTCTCCTCCCTATTGTATCTTTCAAATTTTGAATGAGAATTTCTATTCCCCATGGTAATCGTAAATGTGGTCAACGGTCAATGCAGAACCAGGACGGCCCAAATAAGAAAGAGAAGGTGTCTTTAGAGAGGTGCATAATGCGCACACCGCGTATGCTAGAGACTAGAGTGACGCACACTCACAACAACACTTTCTCTCTTCTTCCGAGGCTCTTGAGGGTTTAGGGCTCAAAAACTAGCGCCATAGACAGAATGGAAAAAATGGGGTTACGATTTATATTATTTGTTATTGCGATTTCTTTCCTGTCAACACCCGTGATTTCAGACTTGATCCTCTCAAAAGTGGAACGAAAAGTAAGTATGAGTGATCTATTTTGATGAAAATTAAACAAAATTGGGGATTTTAATTTTTCACTGATCTTATTTAGTTAAGCTTGATCCAAGTATGATTAGGAGGAGCTATTTTTTCTTACAAATTAAACAATGTTGTGTCATTTGTACATTTTGTTTCATGAAAGAGATTGTTCATGGAAAATTGTTTTGCTGGTTCGTGTTTTTGCTGGATTTTT
Organism: Papaver californicum; assembly: GCA_023531435.1. Lineage (NCBI taxonomy): Eukaryota > Viridiplantae > Streptophyta > Magnoliopsida > Ranunculales > Papaveraceae > Papaver > Papaver californicum. The sequence continues at coordinate 6,945,801 of JAJJMC010030977.1, read as the reverse complement.
CATGGTGTTCATTGTGATTTGTTTGCAGATTGATTTGACTTCACAGATTGTACGGATCAGTTCATCTTTAAAGGTAATTATTGTTTTTTTCTTTTTGAGTGAATTTTCCAGATTTTGCGAATCTTTTGAGGTTTGGGCTCTGTTTGGTATTTGGTTAAAGAATTTCATGATGAAAATGTAAAAAGTAGTTTAAGTTTTGTATGTAGAAATTAAAGGTAATAAGGTTGTGGATACTAGCACAACTTCTAGGACATGCGAATTTTCAAATCCTTGGTACTTCTTATTAGGGTTCAAACTACAAATTAGCATCAAAACCTAACTATAGTGTTGATAGGGTTAAGGCATATTACAAAATTTGCATGACATACCAAGGGGCAAGTACAATCTAATGGGCTTCGTTTTTAGACATAATTGATTATTAGATTATTGTTATGTTATTATAAAATTTCTCTGATACACTCTTTATAGGTCAAGAATGCAGGTCCGAGCGTGGTGTTGGAGGTTTTATTGGCATTTCCTGATTTCCAAGTTAAGAAAATGGCACATATGGTAGTATCATTAATCGAAGGAAAAGGAAAATCGAAAGGCTCTTCTATCAATTTACCAGCGCAAGTTGTCCACCCTGATGGAATGCCTCAAGCTTTGACACTTTATTCAGTGTCTTTGCCTAAGGGTTTGAGTAAAGGGGAAAGCTTAACTCTGGATGTCTTCGCCGTGTACACCCATTCTTTGCAGCCATTCCCAGAGGAGATTACTCAGGCTGATACTCAGCTTGTTGTATATCAGGATAGTGCCTACTTTCTCTCACCTTACAAAGTCAAGTTCCAATCACTCAATGTGAAACTGCCTAGTTCCAGAGTTGAATCATTTACAAAACTTGAAAATTCGAAGCTTGTGGAATCAGAGCTCAAATATGGTCCATATGAGGGTCTTCCTCCATTTTCATACTCCCCTGTTGTAATTCATTATGAAAACAATCGACCCTTTGCAGTTGCTCAAGAGCTGGTGCGGGAGATAGAAATTTCTCATTGGGGTAACGTACAGGTGACAGAGCATTACAAAGTTGCACATGGAGGTGCTCTAAACAAAGGAGGATTTTCGAGGTTGGTTTATCTTCTTTTTTTTGTCTTCTTGTTAGGTTATTTTATGCCTGTTGTTAATATGGCATTCTGACCCTTGTTTTCTCGGATGCAACAACAGACTTGATTACCAAGCAAGACCCCAAGTTAGAGGAGTATCATCATTTCAGCGCCTTATTGCTAAATTGCCACGAGGAGCTCATTCGATTTATTACAGAGATGAAATTGGCAATATCTCAACCTCACATGTATGGGGGGATTCTAGAAAGGTGAACTATGTGTGGAAATGCAGAAAGCTGTGACATAATAACTCATGATATGGAAATATTTTTGAAAGAAGAGTAGGTTTTTCTTTATGCTGTTTGTAATTTTCACTTTCGTTGGTTTGTATCTGCAGACAGTACTGGAAATTGAACCTAGGTTCCCTATTTTTGGCGGTTGGAGAACAGCTTTTACCATTGGCTACGGTTTACCACTCGAAGACTTTTTATTTGCGTCAGAGGGCAAACGTTTCCTAAATTTTTCATATGGTAGCCCAATGGAAGATTTGGTGGTTGATAATCTTATCATGAAGGCAAGTATATTTGCTTTTATGCAGCTTTACTCTTGAAATCACTTCTTTCTAAGTTACAGTTAGATTGCTTATAAACTACCAGGTTATATTTCTCAGGAATTCATCATACTACAGTGCTTATTTATTTAGTTCATCAGTCGTAAACTAGTCTGTTTGTTTCTTAAAACGGTGTCACTCTGTACACAGGTTGTTTTGCCTGAAGGGTCAAAAGATATATCTGTTTCGGTTCCATTTGGAGTGAAACAACAAGAAGAGGTGAACACCGGTCAACTTGTTCCTTGTTTTTTTCTGTTTCCCTTCGTGTGTTTTTTTTTGTTGGTTTGGTCTTTTGAATTTTGTCTGAGTTTGCTATTCAAGATTTTGAAGTTCCCACTGTTAATGGTACAGTATTTAATTTCTAGTGCAGGTAAAACATTCGAACCTGGATATTGTCGGGCGGCCTGTGGTTTTGCTAGAGAAGACTAATGTTGTGCCAGAGCATAATCAGTATTTTCAGGTGCACCTTTAACTTGCATCCTCTTTAATGGTGTGATTTTCTTATATTCTTATCGTAGACATGATTGATAGAGTTGTTTTTGGGTGCATCTCATGGTTGCCACAAATTTCTTCAGTTCTGATTCTACCTCCTTGGGAAGTTGTTTTTTGTAATTTTTTCTTTTCAGTTCTTATATTGATGAAAAACTTTTCATTTCTTTGGGTTCAGGTGTACTACAGATTCAACAGTTTATCATTACTTATGGAGCCGTTAATGTTGATATGTGGATTTCTCTTTCTCTTCGTCACTTGCATTGCGTATATGCATGCTGATTTTTCAATCTCGAAATCTTCTGCTTCTTATTTGGCAAAATTGCAGTTGGATGAGGTAAGTGTTAACTTTCAAGTACCAATCCTAATGTTTTATATAAAATAAAAACTGTGGTTAAGAGTTGTAAGCATTTCTCCCAAACTCACTTCTTCTTTCATTTCAGGTACAAGCAGCTATTCAGCAGGTCCAGAACATAATGAACCGCTGTTTAGCAGTGCACGATAAGCTGGATGCATCATTATGTGATCTTTCCAGGACAGGGGATGTTCAAGCTTGCAAAGCATTCCGTAAACTGACCATCAATTTGTTGAAGGATTTATCAAAAGAAATGAAGCCTTTACTAATTTTCTTGCAGTCTTCCCCACAAGCAGCTCAGATTTTGCCTAAGGTTTGACCTAAATTGATTCCTTGAATGTTATTGTAATCACCTGCAATTTTCCCTAATGTTTTTGTTTTAGGTTGAGGACTTGGTTGGGAAGGAGAAAGAGATGGAAGAGAAGCTGATGTTGAAACACTCCATTGTGGTGGAAGGTTACGAAAAGAAATCCGGGGGACGGGAAATAGATAACCGTGTTGCTCCACACCTGCAGAAGCTAACCTCCCTAAGGCAAGAGGTTGATGATCTTGTTGAAATTATCGACGAGTTCTGTTAGTTAAAATAAATAGTGTAAGTTATTAGAGTCGCAAAAAAATATTCACTGAAGCTTTTTGAAGATGGTCATTACACTGTTGGAATGTTGGGTTAATTTTTGTTGTGCTTTTTATTTCAACACTCGTTTTTCTAATGAATCATATATTGTGAGAACATGTGTGCAAAATGTGCAACACAGTAGAAGGAAGAACTTTAAGAATTCTGAGTCTCTAATAGGCATGGATAGCCGTATCAGCAGCCAGCAGGTATTGGTGTAGTATCAAATATCAATACCCACTTACATGATATGTCCGTTTCAGTCCATCCCGGTGATGTTGACTGACACTGATCAACTTGGATTTCTAATCTGATTATAGCTGAAATTGCAATTTATGTCCGTCTGATCTTGTTTTGTTGAAATTACACCCATGGATCTTTGATCAGATATCATTAGAATAAATTATGTTATCAGTATCTATCTGTCGTATCAGTTAGTACCTACTACCTAGCGCCATATCGGCCGATGGCGATGATAAGTGCCATTAGCTTCATTTGCCTGGGGCCCTGGACGGTGTTGAGGTTTGCTGCTGAGGATTGCAAAGCGACACAAAACAGTTCCGATTATAGCCCTAGTTCACCAAGATGGGAATCAAGGGACACCGATTCTTTCCGTATAATACAAAGTATTTTATGACACGTGTTGAACTTTTAAGTGGGTGCATCAAAACTTGAATTCCTTGGAGACAGCAAGCCCAAATTAGTCGTAAGAGATAGAGAGGATCAAATTTAGTTCTTATTTCTTTCCCGCTTGACAGTTGCACCCTCCGCAGTCCTATCTAGGGTTTTAAATCTTTAACAAAGATAAGAGATGGAGACTTCTCTAAGATACGGAGGAGACTCAAAATCTGTGAGATTTCACGCCAAAGAGAAGTTCCCTATTGACAGCAAAACTTATTTGCAGGTTATTTTCTCTTGCATTTAGGTTTTCCTCTGTTGTATTTACTGTACTTGGGAAACATATAATCAACTAATTCTCTGTTTATAATTCTAGTTATTTATGAGTTTCTTTGTAGATATGAACTTAAAATGTTAACTATTCCGTCTTTGAATTTCTGTTTTGGTTTTACCTAACCAAACACTGTACATAAATCTCTGTCTCGGAGCTTGTATTACCTTTATGCCATATGGTTTAGTTTTGGGGCAGACATAGTTGTTAGATAAATGTTGAGATAACAAAGACGCCTAAGTTAACATGTTGTACTGTTATTAGTTTACACAAATGATTCGTTTATTCAATTCATAAAACTTAAGATGCAATATTAGTTTAAATTATACGGAATTCGGTTTTTCTGATATTGATTGGACAATAGTTTGAGCTTAAACAAAAGAATTTACCTTCACAAATCTATCTCGGGCATCATCTTTGTACATTATAACCTTCAGGCAATGTTGCTATTGATTTAAAAAGGTGCAAAGTTTTCTAAATAGAACCATTGTTTTCTTATGACAGGTTAATGGGGAGTTAGATACAAATGTTGGAGGTCCTACTTATTGCAGTGCAATCATTAGACATTTTTACCCTGAGGTATGCACATTGTATTCCCTGAGCGCAGTTACAAATACAAGTTGATGTTTCTTTTTTTATGTTGTCTAAAATTCTAGTTCAAGTAAATGTTATTTTATATATCCCAAAGTTGTCTAAAGTTCTTTTATGTTGTAAAATCAAATGTCTTTAGCTATCAGCAAGCCTTGGAGTAGGTCTGCAGTATAGTCAACATGAAAAGCTTAGATATACTGTGCGTGGAAAGAAGGTGTTTCCTCTTACATCCAGTGGGTTACTAAATTTTGTCGTCAAGGGAAGATGCGATGCAGATAAAGAATTTAAAGAGGTCTGTATTTCAAATCAGGAATCAATATTGGCAGAGAAGAGATTTTAATGTTGTATGTGTGGAAATTGGATAATGATTATCGTGCGGTCTAGTGTGTATGATATTCTTGGTTCTCTTTATCTAGATGTATAGTGAAACAAAGACATCAAGCTGAATAATTCCCTTTTAGTTCTGCTATAAGTTTATGTACTGGCGTAGTGCATCAGTTTCTACAGAAGAGTGTAAATCTGTTTGAACTTTGATGTCTTGAATTTGTTTGTGGCTTAAGTCCCACTTCTAGATTTTACTGAGCAAAGGAAGATGGGCTCTTTTTTTTGGTAAATAAGATGGGCTCAGTCGCTGTCGTGATTTGCCTTTTCATTTGTATCTAACCATACCCTGGTTGTCACCCTAACACTGTTGCAGGACAAACTACTTACATCTATAACTGGTTTTCCAAATTCATGACTTGAACTGTAAAAGTGGATTTCTTCTGGTACTAGGAAGTATCTACGCAATCTTTTCCTTGCATGTTAATCGAAACCTATTTGCCAATTTTCACAGGAGAATTAGGCACTCTTGCACTTCATTGTAAAGTTCACTTCTCATACATGTGTACTCTCTCGTGAAGTTTGATTTTCTTGTAGAAACACTAATCGGGTTTGTCTCTCTTTTGTATCCCGTGTTCTGATATCTTTAACAGAGAAAGGGAAGAGGGGCAGCTGAAGTTACTTTGGCCGTGCTCAATTTTCAAAAGGACCAAGATGTACGGTTCAAAATAGGCTATGAGATGCTTGAAAAGGTATATATCCTTATCTTTTATGTGTCTAACATGATTACGTGGATTTCATTGTTTACCCTAAACTTCGTACCATCATTTCACACAAAGGGGATACACTCTCTCGGTTTTCCGGAATGCACAAGCTTAATCCGTATTTTGATGCAATAGTTCTTTAATGTTTCCTTTGGTCACTTCAATTCAACCCAGCCATGATTTTATTCCAGGTGCCATACTTTCAGATAAGGGAAAACAACTGGACGCTCAATGCCAATATTGATGGTGAATGGAATATTCGATTTGATCTATGAAGTGGAAGAACTAGGTTTACTATATTTATCATCTGTTAGTAGTATAATAATAGCTAAACTTCTTTTACATTATTCTTTGTCCGCCTTACCCTGATGTAGGTTACCTACCAGATTTGATTTGTGGCACATCTAATTTTGCATTTAGAAAATAATTGTTGATCTTTTTATTTGGTTGAGAATAGAATTAGTGTTGATCAACAAAGATGTCAGGCTTTATTGGTTCAATGGCCAGATGGTAGAATTTTGAAGCTTTAGTTCAGAAGTCATATTCAACAGATTCATCATATTTAGGCTTTTGTTTCAGATATAAAACACAAATATACCATCCAAGTGGCCTTCAAGTTTTTTTTCTTTCTTTTCTGTCGTGGATTTCCCTACCAAAACCAGAAGTGAGGTGCATGTGATGGTGTCAAACTTCAACAACCCCACCACACTACCCTCATCCTTCTAAAGGACAAGTGTTCGCAATAAGTTTAGTGGTGTGCCCACCCAATAATACCAATTCAGTTAAGTTGTGAAAATGCACTAAACTTCTCCAGATTGTGCGAAAACTATGTCATAGGTTTAGGATTAAGACCATGAATCTGTGCTGGATGCTTTGGTTTATTGCTTAGGCCTCAGTTGGGTCTACCTTGAAGTGATGGATGTTCTCTGTGGGTTTTTCTAGATGTACAATCCCACTGTCTTATGGGTAACGTTAGATGTGTACACCAATATAGATCAGATTGATGCATCTCACGCAAAAGGGAACACTCATAGATACAAAAACTTTTCTATTTTCGGTTTTGTTTCACATTCACTGAATCCTATAGTTGGTGACGTTCTGATATTGAACTAGGTTGAATTGAGATTTTAAGTACCAGAGGAAGGGTAAAGTCCCAGTCTTACAAAGGATGAAAATGAGGATGTTGATTGTGGAATATGGAGGATTCGGATGAAAGTGTGATTATCTCTTGGACATGATAGTTGTACTCTTGTACATTGGGTAACATTCTGAAGCAGTTCTGACTAGTTTTTGAACTGTTGTTGCTGCTACCTTATCCATTTGGAAACGAAAAGTATTATTGCGAGTTAGGATAAGTTTAAGGATGGGGTTCGGTGACTTCTTATCTCCAAAAAGGAGATAATATCTGGCTTGCAAGTTGTAGATAAATCATATTGATTTCTCATTTCCTTGACTAAAGATACCCTTAGAAGGACCCTCAACCCTGTCAAAGTTTAAGAAGAATCTCCCTTGCCCTAATAATGTACAGGAATTAAACTGGACACGTACTTCTCCAACCTTTGAATATATCTCGAAAGAAACCGAACAAAAAGATGCAATTTCACTCATGAGTCATGAATTTCCCTTTCACTAATTAATTTTAACTTTTAAGGCTCATCTGTCTACTTTATATAAACGTGGCTTTTTCGTGATTCTGATAACATGGTGGGAAATAAGTTAGAGATGTATTATCACAGATAATCAAAAGAAACTCGAATATGAAATTGAAAAGGGTCAAAACCTGCCACAACTATCATAAAGAAGCCTGATTTAGGGGCTCGCAATTTGTAGAGGGGCTCCAATGTGAGACTGGATGACCCAAAATTCTGTTAAAGGGTGTTTTAGGGGCTATGTTAAATGTCCATATTACTTTTTTATCTATGAAAAAATCTAATTTGCTCTTCAATCAATTCAAACCTAAACAAAAACAAAACCTTTCCAATTTCAATTCAAATTCAAAACTCTCTCAAAACTTAAAGTTTCCCAACCGTAACCCAACCTTTCCAATTTCAACTTCTCCATCGAAATTCCTCGTCGATTAATCGTCGATTCGAAAAATTCTTCGTCGATTAAACTCCAAAAATCGTGATGAAGAATCATACTAAAGGTATAGAAGGTAGTAGTGATGCAAACCAAAATCAAACTTTTCAACCTAATCAAGAGATTGAAGAACAAATCGGTGGTGGCAATCAAAATCATACTCCGAAACAACAAACAATGGTGTATCTAAGGTATTGAACAAAACCCATGTTATTTTTAGAACCAAAAGTGATTGATTTTCTTGTTTGATTGTTATTTTTGTTAAAAAAATTGGTTACAGAAGAATTTACGGTTGGGTTCGATTGGAAAACCCAACCGTAACTGGTTTGTTCTTCATTTTACGGTTGGGTAAATAAAAGGGTAGGAGATGAAGATGAAATTTTACGGTTGGGTTCGATTTTGAACCCAACCGTAAAAATATATGCCCAATTTTTTTTTTTTTTGAATTTTACGGTTGAGTTTGATTAATTTTCCCAACCGTAAATAAAAGGGTAGGAGATGAAGACGAAATTTTACGGTTGGGTTCGATTTTGAACCCAACCGCAAAAAAATTTGCACAAATTTTACGGTTGGGTTCGATTCTTTTTTTCAACCGTAAATATTTATGTGTATGGGAAAAAAAAATTGTTGAGGATTATTTACGGTTGGGTTGGAGTGTCAATTCTCAACCTTAAATTCTCCTATATAGGTGATGTTTATTATTTACGGTTGGGTTCTATATGTGAAACCCAACCGTAAAAAATTCTGAATTTTCAAATTGAAGTTGTTTGAGTTGAATTACTTGGAAATTATCTAACTTGTATTGAATTGTATGTTGTAGGAAACATAAGAAGAATATGGGTAATAATTTAACACTTATTTCTCACACTCAAACCCCTCGCCACGGAGTTCATTTAGGGGTAGCTAATAGAGGCTTGAGAAAGAGCCATAAGACGACTTTTGAGGTAGGGGGTGGTAGTTCTCCTCAGCTTGCACAAGAGGAATATAATATTTTCCAAGACTTGGAAGATCTACCTGTGTTCAGTGGAGGTGCTCTTGTGATTAGAGAACCACCACAAGAGCAAAAATGTGAGGAAGAAGAGACGGACATAGAACAATTTGTCCCTCAAGGCAAAGGTAAAGAAATTGTTGTTGCTTCTACTGAACCAAGACGGGAAGGAAAAATAGCCAAAGAAGCAGCCAGAACCGAAAGGGAAGCATATTCCCAAAGGCAAAGACGTGTTGTGGCCTAAGAAGAGGAATGGAAGACCTTGGGGTGAGGCCCCAGACAGGTCTGCTATATTATTTGGTTATCCCCATTCAATGGGCTGCCAAAGTTGCTGAGACGAGGGTATTAATCTAAAAACTTCTCTTGTTTTGTTAAATTTCCGTTTGTTTAACTTCAAGTTAAAAAAAAATTGTTTTTATTCTTTGTAGGATCATACACAGGCGATAAAGAAATTGGTTCGTCAAAGGGCTCAACATTGGCCCTTAGCTCAAGAATGTATGGCCGTCCAAGTTCTCGTAAATGGTACCGGTTAGCTTCCGGAATTACCAATTCGATGTTGGAGTATGACAGTGTCACCTGCACAGCATTCAGGGAACGTTATTGGCCTGAAACCGATACGTTTCATCTCCCATTCGGCGAGATGACAATAACGTCGGATGATGTCCAGTCAATTCTTGGCTTTCCAGTTGAAGGTAAATCTGTGTATGAAGATTTTGACAACAACATGTCATGGATTGATCTTTGTGTCCTTGTCAAAGATACACTTGGATGGGAGAAGAGAGAAGCCGAATCAGAGTTTAAATTGGCTTGTGGAGATAAACCGGGGGCAGGAACGAAGAAAGGTCTAGGTATGACCAAGAAAATCTTGTTGCGTAGTCTCAGGGAGAAGTTTGGAGGAACCCGGCAGTTGAAAAAGGATGGGGTCGTCATAGATAAAACCAGAGCTATGCGAACAGCCAAAGAGTATCTGCTATATATGCTCGGCACTATCTTCTTTGCTGACAACTCAGGAAACAGGGTCAACACTCACTTTCTACAGTGGTTGACGGATGATCTCCAGAAGACGCATGAGTACTCATGGGGAACTGCAACCCTGGCTTACCTACTTGCCAACCTTAGAAAAGCTTAGGGGGTTAGGGGAACTGAGATTTCCGGGAATACTAGTCTTGTTCAGGTAATTTATTGTTGGAATTTCAATGTTTAAATTCAGATTTTTTTTTGCGCATTATCTTATATTAATATTTATTATCTTCATAGGCATGGGTCTATGATCACTTTCCGAGACTGGCTCCTAAAACGAAGTCGAGTGGTGATGGTACTGGACCTACAGGAAAGAAATTCATCTTCACCGGTACTCAGGCAAAGCATAAAGAAGTGCAGATAGTAAAGATGATAAGTGAAATTGATGCTTTCACCGTTAAAGATGTTTTTTTTTATCCTTATGTGAATATTAACATAGATGATAATAGAAATGTTGAATATTTACGTCAATTCTCGGACGTGGCAGGCTACAACGGGCCTTTGTACCATCTGTTTGGGTTCGTGATGTGCAACCCTCGTCGAACTCTCCGCCAAACTGGATATGTCCAAACCAAGGTAACACACGAAGCCTTTAAATTGTGTGTGAATGGCTCGATGATCAAAGGCCCAAACATCGTGCTCAACTACAACCCAACGCCTTCGGTCGCGGTTTGGAACAACCGCTATCAACCGTATTACCAAATCCAAATGCAGGAGGTAATTTCATCTCCGGGAACAAAAGAGGCTGCAGAAGATTACTTGGATTGGTATCGTCATTTTGGTCATCCAAATGTCATTAACATTGATCCAGAAACTATGGAAATACTTTAAAGGGGTGAAGGAAACAACACAGAAGATGGTTTTTGGAAGAAAGCATATTTCAATTTGGTACGTAAATTACTTTTGTTATTAATGTTTTTAAGATTTATTACTAAAGACTCAACTAACTTTTATTTTCATATGTGAATAGAAAAATAAGGTGAAAAAGAAAGCACTTGCATTGGCAGAGTCTATCACTCCATGCCTAAGTAGAGTTGATATGACGACGTATGACCAATTGAAGAACCTGCAAGCCAAAATTGGGAAGCTTCATGAAGCAGACGAAGATGAGACGTCAAGAAATTTAAAAAGGAGTAGAGCCGGTACAAGAGATGCGACTACTAGCCGAAGAGAGCCGCAACCTAGTGATGAAGAGACACATGATAAAGCCGAGGATGTGCAACGTGGTGCTCGTACTCGTGGCGGTCGTGCTGGTGCTCGTACTCACGGCGGTGGTTCTGCTCCTCGTACTCGTTGTCCTAAGAGCAAAAAAAAGAGCTCGTCAAACTCATCGACAATCCCCTCCTCCTTCTCCCTAACTCTATGTTTATTATAACAATTGCGTCAAACTAAGGGTTTTTTTTTGTGGGTATATTATATATATATATACATTATATAACTTTAGTTAGAATGTATGAGAAAGTTTTTATCTTTAATTTTTCTAGCTCATGTTTTATTTACAAAAATTACAAGTTGGAAACCAAGCAAAGGAAAAATCAAGTCAAAAAACAAAAAAAAAAAATCATATTTACGGTTGGGTTTTGGCTGAAAACCCAACCGTAAAAGTGTTATTTTTTTCATGCCAGACTTTTGGTTGGGTTTTCACCCAAAACCCAACCGTAAATATGAATATCAATTCAATATTGGGTTCGTACTTGTGTTGTTTTTGGTTTTTCTTTGTTTGAATGACCCAATTTACCTTCAATCTAGTTAAAATAATTGAATAAGTTTAAATTTTTTATTTTTAAACCCCAATTTTACCTTAAACTCAATGGTCCAAAAGATGTTTTACGGTTGGGTTGGGAATCCTAAACCCAACCGTAAATATTGGATGAAATTGTAAACTAAAATTGATTTTTACGGTTGGGTTGATTGGCAAATCCCAACCGTAAATCATCTTGGATAATAAATTTTTTTAGATTGTTTACGGTTGGGTCCGATGCGAAAACTCAACCGTAAAATTGTTAAAATTTGTAGTTCATCCCTGAACAAGCGGTTACGGTTGGGTTGGGAAGAACACCCAGCCGTAAATGGTGTTTACAGTTGGGTTCGACATGAAAACTCAACCGTAAAATTCTCTGAATAAAAAAAATCATCTTTTATTACGTAATTTCATCAAATTTGAGCCATTAAAAGACCAAGAGTTTAAGTTAGAGGTAACCTCACTACTCTGGTTGATTGAATCAAAATCTAGGATTTTTTCAAAAATCCTATTAAATTTTCTTAAATTTCTTCTAATTTTTCTTCCCACCAAACCAAAAAGAATTTTTTTTGATTTGATTTGATTAAGTATAATATTAATTATGATTAACCTAGTTTATTAGCTAATAAGTTTTACTAATACTAACTAATCAAGGATAGTTTAACCATTATTAAATTATTATGGATAATGGGTTTTTAAATTTTACTTCAAATGTCTCTATTTCGTCTTATATGAAAAGCCCCTCTACAAATATGGGAACCCCTAAATCAGGCTTCATTATAAATATGAGGACCTACCTACCAAACACCCTCACATGTAGTAGCAGTAGTACCGTACTGCTCTCAATTGATGTGGTAGTAGTTTTCATCCTAAATTCAAAATTAGAACAGTTAAAAGAGAAACTAAAAATTTCTCTACTCGGTAGAGTTTCAACCTTTCTGCCCACGGTATTAGAATGCCATACCAACAGCTGTAATGATACTATGATTAGTGAACAATCACATGTTTATCCAAAACGTGGCAACTTTGTTTACGCGTGTGCTTGTGTTGTTAATATCAACATCAATCCCCCCCTTAAAGCTGAGGATATATTCAATTATTTGTTTTCGGTTTCTATTTCATAACATAAACCTATCTGATTATTGTCAAGTATTCCAAAAACTTATCAAGTGAAAAGAGGAAAGGTAAAATTCCAAAAATGTGGAACAATAATAAACCAGAGAGCTAGCGATGAACACATTTACCAAACCCCAATTCTACATTATCAAAAGCATTCTAAATCCTTTTTCCTTGACAGGAAGTAGCTAGTTGTAGTAGTGAGTGAGTGGGTGGTCCTTGAATTCTCATCAATACTACTGTATCTTTTGATTTGACTATAACAATTGATCAAAATTCAGACCCCTTGGTTACTTCTTATCTAGTTCATTTTCTCTTCTTTGGATTCTTGTTCATGAAAATATACCCATTAAAGTTGGTGTGAATATGTCTAAACTTTATATAAGAAAGTAAAAAAATATACTCTACTTTTAGGAATCCAAGCTCAAACTTATCAACTATTTATATCATCAAATTCCTCAGACATTCTCTAAACCCATTTCTATTTCTCTCGAATCCAGTTACGGTTTCCTTAGATACCTTACAACTCAGAACCCCTTCTTTTCTCCGCCACGTCCAAAGAAAATCTCTATCTGTCTTTGAAACACACTGGTTATATAGTGTGAATTTGCTACTTATATATTAATGTCTACATCAACAAGAAGATTGCTTTCCGGCGTGGCAGCGGCCGCACCACCACCAGAACCTCTTGCAACTGATTCTGATTTAGTAATCATACTAGCTGCTCTATTATGTGCCCTGATTTGTGTTGTTGGTTTATTCGCTGTGGCTCGTTGCGCTTGGTCACGGAGGAATCATTCTACTACACCAGTTCCTCAGCTACTCCCAGCTGCTAACAAAGGCTTGAAAAAGAAGATTATTCAGCAACTTCCTAAAATCATTTTTAGTAAAGGTAGTGCTATCAGTGGAAATTTTGCTGATTGTGCTATCTGTTTAACTGAATTCATTGATGGAGATGAAATTAGAGTTCTGCCTCGGTGTGGACATGGATTTCATGTCGGGTGTATCGACACATGGCTTGGTTCTCACTCTTCATGTCCGTCGTGCCGTCAGATATTTATTTCTCCTACTCCGAGGTGTCAAAAGTGCGGTGGAGTTCCGGCGAGATCGGATGAAACCGGTGCCGATTTGGAAGTTGGCCTCAAGACTAGTACTACCACTGTTACTCAAACTCTGGAACATAGGTTTCTGCCTTGATTAATTAGAAATATTTCTTTAAGTTAGATATTTTTGGCTTTAATCTTTATATGTCAAAAAGTGCATTATTCTGTTTTTTGTTTAATACTAGTGCAATATTTTATTGCCAGAGAACCAATAGTTCCCACTTAATTGGCATCCTTCCCGGCCCGAAGTAGTTTCATATCCTCTCTGCTTAGTGAAAGAACTTATTGCTTGCAGACACTCACTCGCAATGAATGTGTTTGTTGGTTCAAACCAGATCACACTAAACTACATCTTCTCTAGTGTAAACAAACAAACAGTACAGAATACTGTTCTTTGAAGGGGGCATGATAATGATGGGTGTATTTGACCATCTTTATTTGCCATTCAAAGCAAAAGCTAGAAAATATCAACGATTCTATTCATCCCACGGTGTGGGATTAGTTTTAGTTGTGGTTGATTCTAGTTTTTGCGGACAATTGCCCAACAATATATATTTTGGCCAATCATATAAAATAAATATTTTTGTTTTATCTGAAACAACTAAATCTTAAAAAATATCACATCAAAAATACATCAAAAAATCGGTTTGGATATATTTAATCCTAATAAAAATATAACATTGAAATTCAAAAATAAATTCAAATAAAATTATATCAAAATATTAATTGTTCATCATAAAATAAAATAAAAAAATAAAAAAAAGTTTTATAAGGGTCTTTTATTCTCACTAGGGAAGTAGAATCTTTTACTGTCACTGGGGAGCGTTGGATCATTCCAATTGTATCATTCCAATTGTCTCACAAGGTCTCGACATGCCTAATCATTATTCAGTAGTTATGAATAATTGCTAGAATAATTGAATCAAATAAAATTAAGAGATTTAGAAACTATATGTTTGTACCAAAATGTGATACACATAAGAGCATGAACTTCAGTCCTAATTTTTCAACATACCGAAAATCCATCATAGAATATAGTGCATGAGTCACAAGTCACAACCCAATATTATGCGAGGAGAATGCTATCATCCAGTGCAATAATTTCAAACAAAATCTTGATGGTTATCAAGATTATAAAAGATCGATTTTGAATGATCTTAAGATGGAGGATTACATCAATGGTTTGGAAATCCTCTAAATTATAATCAAGGTAAAGGATCTCAAGCTGGAGGAACATATCAAGGGTTTGAGAGTATTATGCAGGGGCACGTATGACAGGAACTGGAGTGGGCCGAGTAGTTATAATTATGCTTATATAAACGAATGAAGTTTAATTTATTGTTTTTAATTAAAATTAAATTTAAGTCTATTTATGTAATAATTTACATTTAATTAGGACTAATTTATTTTGGAAGGAAAGTACTATTAAAATTAAATAAAATTTGATTGAAATTTCTAATAACACCATCATATATGTGGTGAAGGAAATTGCAACACAAAAGGGTTGAATTTGTCTATCTCGTAAGAACGAACTTTGTAACAGAAATTTGATCAATTCCATCTTCGTCATTTCTCTCGAGATCACGCCACAACTTTAGCATCAGTTTCACCCCTAACTAGGAATCGATTGACATTAGCGGTTAAAGCCTTAAATTCGTTAAACCAATTTATTATTCATACATATTGATAGAGCAACTCAGGTTTATTAACGATTATTCGGTTACGAATGGCAGTGCAAAAGTTTTCATGAATGCTCTTCCAATAACTCATATTCATTAAACCATTTTGTTATCGTTTAGCACCCCTAACTGGATAGCATATTACAAAGTTTATGCAAAATAATAAATCTTCATCAAGAATAAACTTAACTATCGAAATGATAAATCTTCATCAAGAATAAACTTAATTATCGATTAAACCATAGTTCAGTAGATTGGAAAAGTTTTTTATGAGATATTATTGGTTTAGAAGGTGTAATTTTCAAATAGAGATGTGTGGATATATATAGGGGTGGATTGAGATTTGTTGCATCAAGTAGCCGTTAGCGACCAAGGGTTAGCCGAGCGGATAAAGGTTAGTCGTCAACATATATATTTTGTTTTAAATTACCAATGGTTATATAACGACTATATATTTTTCTACAAAACCAGAAATTGCTTACTAGTTTTTTCTAAATATAACTTTCCAAACACCATTTGTATGTTTGCTAAAATCAAAGGGAAAAAGTATTATGTATACAAGCAGAAGAGATTTGCCCAATATGTTATATGGATAGTCACAGTTTGATGCAGTTTCCTTGGATGTATTCTAAATGTCCACAAGAAGATTGTTTTTGCATTAAAATGGTCATTGAAACACAACCAGAAAAAATTAGGCATTTGCAATATTCATACCCTAACTGTCGTGAAGAAACACAATTGCTAGATTATGCTATGAAAGTTAAAGAAAATGAAAAGGTAGTAAAATTGTGCAAAAATTTCAAACTTGAAGGCAAATCGAAGCAGTTAAAGTGAAATCACTGTGGAGAAGATCGTCATGAAAGGCATTGTCTGCACATAATGATTGATTTCTCAAACCCTGATTATTACACTTATATGCAACACTTCTATATAAAATAACATGTAGGGAAAACATTTCTGAAAATGTCTCATGTGTAAAATGTTGAAGTGGATTGATTAAGTGTATAGATTGATTAAGTGTCGTTTTATGTTTTAGTTTAGTGGTTATATTAAAATTTGTTAATCAACGAAAAATATCTTTGTCTTTGCACCATCATTGTACTATCATAATTAATTTGAAGTTAACTTATTTTAAATCAAAGTATATTGGATTAAAATGAATTACAAATGCATAAGCTATTCGTTAAGCTGGAGGTGGTGGAGCATCTTGAAACAAAAAGATGTTGAAACAAGCTTGTAACTGAAAGGCTTACCGATAGACAACTGTCTTACAGGTAAAGTTTTTTGTACCTGCAATTTTATAAAAAAAATAAAGTAAGTATCAAATTAAGTTAGCAAATTAATTGAGGAATCCACTAAAAAGGTTTGGATTATTTCATATCAATTGTTCATCAGTTTTATCGGGAAATCTCGCTCGTTTGTTGTTCAAAACTAAAGATAAAATTGTGTTACTTCCCTATAATTGTCTGAAAATGACACGACAATCCTCTAACATCACGCATTTTTGGGGTTTCTGGTTTCTTCGACGAACATTGCAAAAAAATTATGTCATAGATTCATACTCGACACGCCTTGATCATTATTGACAATATCAGTTTTAAACAAATAAGCTCTATAAATAGATGAATCCTCCTCTTGAGTAAACATATGACCATAAATTTGAGAGCCATGATAGTGAGATTATCAAATAATTAAAATAAAATTAGAAGAAATTTATTGGAAATTATGGATGCGAAAGCTGTGATTTTAAAATGGAAGAGATTTGAATATATAAATGATGGATAACAACCTTAAATGGGAGAGATTTGAATATATAAATGATGGATAACAAACTTTGGATGAACTAGCCGTTAGGCTTGACTAATCGGCCAAGCTTAATTTGATTGGTTCAAATTGATTTACCTTGAGTCACTTGACATGGGATGAAAAGATTCTCAAATTTAAGCGGTTGCTCATCTATTATACATTTTCCATGTTTGCCTGTTCCACTGTAGGGTTGGCAAATGGGAAAATCCATTTGGCCATTCTACTTTCTTTGATCTTAGAAAGCTTCAAACCAAGGTTTGAAAAATGATCGTTTTTTCCGAGAAAACGGTCGTTAAAACGGTCATGCCTATATAGGCATCGATATCCGTATCTAAAAATAACACCGATAAATTAGAAAAAATGGCGTTATTTAGACCCGTTATAACCGTTTTCACGCATGTGGTAACCGTTTTTCTGAAATTAATTTTTAATATAAATTTTTTAGACTGTTTTTCCGTTTTCACACTATTTATACCCATTTTCTAAAAAAAAAAGAATTAAAATTAATTTTTTTACCCAATTTTTTATTTCTAAAATAAAAGATTAAAAATTACTATTAAAAAAACAGTTAGTGGGTTATAAACCCAAACATGTCATTATCCAACAACAAAAAACCCAACAAAACATTATAAACCCAAACATGTCACTATCCAACAACAAAAATCCCAACAAAACAAAATGTTCACAAAAACCCCATTTGAAATCAACTGACTAAACTACCCTTCCTTAAACCACTCTCATTTATTTTTTCTCATTCAATTGGTAACAAAATGTTTTCCCCTTCAACCACTTCCCCAATTTCACCTAATTCCGATAAATCAAAATCATCGAAACCAGCTCCTGAATCAATATCATCTTCATCCATATCATCCTCATCGTTATCATCATCCTCGTCATCATCATCTGCATCACCACCAGTACTTTCAGAATCAAAATCAAAATCTGAATTTCTAATCAGAAGCTGTTGTTCATCATCATCGGTAGCTTTACTCTCTTTCCCACCTCCTCCTCCTACTATTAGCTCAGATTTGTCTATTCTATTATCTGTCTATTCTATTTTGTAACAATTTCAACCTAACCTAAAATCGAAACAAAATCACTGAACAAAATCAAAAATGGTGAAGAAACAAGACAAAAAGAAAGATGAAAAGATCGACAAAAAACTTCAGAAAACAGTGAAGAAACAAGATTCTCCAAAAAGTAAATCGAAGTTTCATTGTTCTTCAGTGATTATTTATTGTTGAAAATCAACATGCATCAATGATTTTTGGTTTCACAATTTTGGTTTCATCAATGAATTTGCGTAATTAGGTTTTGTTTCTTATCATCTGTTTGTATCATAAAATAGGTTTAGGTTTCATCTGTTTCGAAATCACTGGTTCCATAATTAGGTTTCAATTACATTTGTTTTCACCTTATTTATTCACGATTCAATTATGTTCAGTTTTGGTTTCATCATTTTCACTGTATGGTTGAAACCAACTATGTTGGTGTTTTTTTACTTAATGGCTATTTTGATGTAACCGAAATTGGTTACATCATTTTCACTGTATGGTTGAAACCAACTCTGTTGGTGTTTTTTTTACTTAATGGCTATTATGATGGAACCAAAATTGGTTTCATCATTTTCACTATATGGTTGAAACCAAGTTTGTTGGTGTTTTTTTACTTAATGGCTATTTTGATGGAACCAAAATTGGTTTCATCACTTTCACTGTATGGTTGAAACCAACTTTGTTGGTGCTTATGATTTACTTATGGTTTAACATCAGGAAAAAAATAGAACCGCATAGGTACTCGTTGCATCATTTGTGTGCGGAGGCACCTACCATAAAAGCTTTGATACAAAAAAAAGGAACAACACATGAAGGCCCTTGTTGCTTGTCCATTTTGGCGTTTCTTCAAACCGTCCTACGAAGGTACACTACAAAAAGAAAAATTGAAGAAAATGACGAAAGCAATTCAGATGATCTTAGGTTCATATTATAAGAGTGTGAAGCGTGTGAAACCAGATTGTTTTAAGTTAATGAGAGCAAAGAACATGATATTACAGACCACACCGGAACAATTCGCTGTGATTTTTGGTCTACAAATGATGAAGGATGTAGATATAGCCAAAAATGATGAGCTGAAGAAAAAGGTAAACATGTTTGCGGTTGATTACTTTAAAGGAGATAAGAAGATGAGGAAAACTGATATTCTGAGAGCTATGATGGAGCAGCGGATGAAACCAAAGCTGAAGACTTCGTCAAGCTATTCGTCCTCTATCTCTTGGTATCAATATTTGTCCCAAACAAAGGTGGATAGAATCTGACTTCAAAATACTTATACCAAGTATTTGAGATGAATAAGGTGTGTTGGCCAGATGTTTTCCATGAGTATCTAATTGAGTCTATAATAAAAGCCAAATAAGTTGATGATGTATCTGGTTGCGTAATTTACCCATTGGTAAGTTAATTTTTGTTTCTTTTGATTCATAAGTTGTTTGTTTTTTTATTTTTACCGAGTTTTATTACTAATTTGAATGTTGTGTATTATTTTTTTCAGTATTGGTTTGCTGAGATGTCAAACATCACCTTAAGACATGATGTGCACGACATGTACGCAAGGTTCGCTACATGGAACCTAGATGGAATATGCAAGGAAGTAGTGAATAATTTCGATGATCTTAGCAAAAAACCAGAAATTTTCTCAAAGGTAAAAGCAACAATAGTTCTTGTTTGTTTATACTTTTTAATGTCTGAGACTTAAAAATTTCCATCATTTATTTGGTTCCACCTTATTCCAGATGAAAAAAAATGATGAAACCAAAAAATGTTTCATCCTTTATTTAATTCCACCTTATTCCAAATGAAAAAAATGATGAAATCAAAAAAGTTCCATCATTTTTCTTGTGTTCTGCAGATGAATGTGGGTCACCGTCAGGGATCATTCTTGCTTCCATATAATAAACAAGAAATACGCTTGGTCCAGCGCATAGAGGAAGAAGATATTCCTGCTGAAGAGTATATTGATCGTGAACTGCAGGTTGGTAATGGTAATGACGAGCGTATTGCACGTGAACTGCAGGTTGGTGATGGAAATGACGAGCGTACTGTAAGTGAAGAGAATGTTGGTGCTAGAAATGAAGAGCCTGCACAAAATGAAGAGAATGTTGGAACTAGAAATGAAGATAACCCTTACAAGGCAAAATATAAGTGGGCCAGAATTTTGATTAAAAAACTTACAACCGTTGGTAATAATGGGCTTTCTGAAGAAGAACAATCAATAATGGTCAAATATGATGCTGAGGAGAGGTTACAACCAGTGAAGGAGACTTACGTGAGACAAAAACGTAAAAGAGATAAAACAGAAATGGTTTTGAACCGTGAAGAAACGGTACCTGAAACGGTTTCGAACCGTGAAGAACATGTGGAGGTGATATGTTAAAATATTAGATGTGTTAAATATGATCTTGTTTATTTGTGTGTGTTGGGTTAATGATAGTTCCATTTGAATAGATTTGTATGAATTTCTTTTTTAATGAAACCAAAAAAGTTTCATTTGAGAATTATATTAAGTTGGATATGTTAATACTGCAGGATATGATAAGCAAAGCTATAATTATTGTGGATGACATGATAGAAAAAGAAAGGGTTTTGCGGCAAGAAGAAACACACCAAGATGTTGGCGATGTTGTGATTGAACCAGAAAAGGATTTATTGGTTGAAGATGGTGAACAAAAGAAAAAGTCTGACAATGTTGTTTTCGAAGATAATGCTGAGGTGATAATTTACTTTGATTTGATTTGCTTGTTGTCAATGAATCTGATTATTTTGAACTCAATAAATCTTACAGGTAATAAATCTGTTTGAAGAAACACAACAAGATGATGCAATGGAACTAGAAAAGGTTTCAGCACATGAAGTTCAGATTCAAGGTTTGATTAAAGATTTTGAAGGTTGTTTGTTGGAACCAGAAAAGGTTCATCATATGAAGGCAAAGTTCAGGAGCAACAAGTGATGGAACCAGAAAAGGTTTCATCATCTGAAGGGAAAGTTCAGCGGTTGATTGAAGAGGTTTCGGAGTTAACTCCGAACACAATTGAAGAATTGAAGGTCTTTGAGCAAGTTGAATCTGAAATCAACAAAGCGAAGCAAGCGACAGATAATGTAATAGAAAAAGTTTTGGAGATAACTCCAAACACAGCTGAAGATATAAAGGTGGCTGAATAAGTTGAATCTTCTTTTTCGAAGACTGAATTGAAGAGTGTAATAGAAGAAGTTTCTGAATTGACTCCAAACACAATAGAAGATATCAAGGTGGCTGAGCAGGTAGAATTGGAAGCCAAGAAAAGTTCTTCGTCAAAGCCAGAGATCGAGATTGAAGTGTCAACTCATGGTTCAATTGATGAAAGTGTTCTTCAGCAAATGAAATATGAATATGCAAAAAAAGGATCTACATCAAAGCCAGAAAGTCTGGGCATGTGCTACTACTCAATTATACAAATGGAAAAAAATGTAATTGATTTAGAAGATGATATGCCTCATTTCAGTTTGGGATTGAC
The DNA here is from genome assembly GCA_023531435.1 of Papaver californicum. Classification (NCBI taxonomy): domain Eukaryota; kingdom Viridiplantae; phylum Streptophyta; class Magnoliopsida; order Ranunculales; family Papaveraceae; genus Papaver; species Papaver californicum. The sequence continues at coordinate 6,923,952 of JAJJMC010030977.1, read as the reverse complement.
ACAAAGTGACAGTGACAAAGAAGATAATGAGCATGAAGACGTCAGTCCCTAACAAAAGGTGAGTAACATAATATCAAGAATAAGGAAAAACGAAAGGAATATGTAAGCACTTGTTAAGATGCATGATTATATACCCGTGGAAGTTAAGAAGAAAAAAAGAAACAAGAGTCTTTGTGTTAGCAGAAAGCACTCAAAAAGTCGGAGAAGAAACAAACGAAAAAAAATGAGGTGAAGTTGAAAGCAGTTCAAAACTTGAAGATTATGCAGGTACTCGATTCAAATCAGAAACCGCTCGTGTGCAAATATTTTAAAATGCATAATGAAAGGTAAGTGGCATTCATACTTTTCAGTTTTTTGGTTTCATAATTTCAGTGTTAAAACCAAAATGAGAATACATTTCTTTCAGTTTCTTTTCTTCTTCTTTAATCATTAATTTGTTTTTCAACAATTTAACAATAGTAACATGGCATGGGAGAAAAAAGAGCTTGGATTGTACATAACTGCAAGAAATATGAATAACTTGATAAGAAAGGGTGACGTCGTCGGAGATATGATTGAATTCTACATGCTGAAATTGCAAAAGAACATATCAAATAAAAAGTTGAAACCAGATGGTACTTTTAAGTACAAAAGAGCAGTTTTTCTAAGCACATATGTCTATGTAAGTTTCATTTAAATTCTCTTATACAAGTGTTTTTCTGAAACCAAATTAGAACTTGATTTTTGATTTTTTACTGAATTTCAGACATTACACTCAATCGAGCAAAATTTTCGCTCTGCAGTTGAAGCTTTCATCGACAACATGGATTACATTCCATAAGTTATATTCGTTCCATTGTTCACAAAACTTAGTGAAAAGTTGTACCAATGGACATTGCTAGCTTTTGATGATGAGACTGAAGAATTCTCTCACTACAACTCCATAGATGAAACTGAATATGAATGCAACAAAAGTGTTGAAAGCATGAAAGAAAGAATGGTGTCAGCATTCAAACAACATGTTGCAAATCTCTCATTAGACCTGACAAGTCAATCAAAAGAATTCATTTTGAACACCCTTTGTGTTGTCAGCAAGATGTGTAAGTGCTTTAAAAGAACTTATGTTTAAATATCTTCTCTTCGCTATCTTCATTTCACTCCTTTTTTGTTTTGTTCAATTTAAAGATCTTGTTTTGTTAATTTCAGGAATGATTGCGGCCTTCATGTTTGCTATTACATAAAGAGCCTCTTGAAAAGAAATTTTTTGTCTGAAGCGCATATAAAACAAAAGGTGCAGAATATGAGGCCAAAGCTGGTCTGCAAGATCCTTCTTGACAAAGCTACAGACTTGAGGCCAAAGTTACAACTTAAAGTTGACAGTTTTAGTTTTCAATTAAAAAAATTACATTTTTAGCTTTAATTTAAAGTAATTATGTAATGATTTTAGTTTTTGTTTAAAATACTTGGAACTCTTATAAAAACATTTCAGTTTGTATGTTTATAAAGATCTCAGTTGATAAAACAAAAATTTTGAAACCAAAAAGTGTTTCAACATAATGCAGAAAATCTAAACCTTAGGCATTGAACAAACATATCACAGACGTAAACAAAAATGATGGAACCAAAAAATATTCAATCATTTTTTTGGTTTCATCTTATTCCAGATGAGAAAAAATAATGGAACCAGAAAAAGTTCATTTTTTTGGTTTCATCTTATTCCAGATGAAAAAAAATGATTTAACCAAAAAGAGTTCCATCATATTAGAGATGAAAAAATTACTGAAGCATGTGACAAACTATGTAAACTATTTTGTTTCCAACAAATTATAAAAGCCTGCAACTCTGACAAACTTAATCTAAAAATAAACAAACATGAAAAACCTACAACAAATTAACATGTTTAACTGTAAAAAATATAGAAAAAAGAATAAATCAGAAAATGTAGATTAAAACATATAGTAGTCTAAACGAAAACTGAAAATAAAATTCGATGAATTGTAGACGAAATGACTTCAATCTGATGTGCAGGGCATGTCCTTCGGTTATGGGTAGTCAAAACATGGCAGCTACCACAAGTTCTCATCTTCTTATTGGGAACTGAACTTGTATTATGAATTCTCTTCTTCTTTCTTGGATGACCTGATTGTGGTAGAGCATCAGGACCAGGAACAACAAATTTTGGAGACACAATCGCAGACTTTTCAACTATGGGGACAAGATTAATTGCTTTTGCATAGGATTCACAGTAGAACTTTATTGTAAAGTAGAATTCGACATACTTATACGAATCTTCTTTATTTATCATGATACAACGGATAACATGGGCACAAGGAAACCGTTGATGCGCCAACGGTTGTAAGAACATATTCTTCTTTCCAAATCGACCTTTTGTGTTAATGTCGAATGAACTTCAAACACATATTTCGACGACTTGGTGACACTGTATTCACGGCCGTGCATCTTGTTGTTGTAGAGCTCAATTTCAAATTTTGGACATAAGGTTTCTCGTCACTTCAATAAGGTTGCACATTCCTCGTGACGTACACACATTTGATTCATAAGCTTCACTCTGATCTCATCAACCATGATGGTTATAAGCTTCTCTCTCTCTTTTCAAGGATCCAACTATTGAAACTCTCAGCGATATTCAAACACAACCTACCATAACAACGACCCGGGAAATAAACACTTTCCCATTTATCATCCGGAGCTCTACTCAGATAATCTTGTGACTTCTGATTTTTGACCTGCAACAACTTCTCCCAGTTTTCTGAAAATTCTGTATGTGTATTAGCATACACACATTTTTCAAACAATCCCAACACATGATTGTTATAAACCTTACTGGGCTTCAACAAGTATGTATTGATATTGTTCTTCGTATGCCAATAACACCAACCATGAACAACATCAGGGAATACAGCAGGAGTTTGATTCACCAAACCACTACCTCGATCACGCACAAAAGTAAGCTTTTTGTGCAGAGGAGAAATGACTATATTCAAATTCTCCAAAAACCATTTCCAGTTCGCGTCATTCTCCGATGAAACCACGACATAAGCTAAAGGATAGATTTCTGAAACAAAACAGGAAAAAATGTCTTAGCATATAAAGATGATGAAACCAACAAAAACAAATAGAATGTTTAAGAAACTTACCGTCATTCCCCGTTAGACATGTTGTTGTCATGATATGACCAAGGTATTTGCTCTTCAAATGGGCTGCATCAAAGAATAATAAAGGACGACAGTAATTGAATCCACGAATGCATGCTCCGAAAGAGATAAACAATCTCTGAAATTTTTGAGTCCCATTTTCAACTTCTAAAACAACACGAGATCTGAGACTGGTTTCAGTCAATTTGTTGGTATATCAGTTCAAGTAGATAAATGATTTCTCGTTCTCTCCCCATATAATATTCAATGCATGCCTCTTCCCTGCATATGCATAATAACAACTAATGTCAAAGTCATACTCTCTTGTAAACTGATTCATAATATCCTTTGTCTTCTTCTTTGGATTCTATTTAATCTCTTCGAGAATCAAGCTACTAATTAGTTTCTTCGACACATGTGGTCTGTTTACAACTCCACCACAACAAGTATGCTTCTTATTTAACTCCTTGATAATAAAAGGATTGCCTTCAACACCATCAATAGAAACAACATATATATGCCATTCACATTTCTCTTATTCCTTCTTAGCACAACATGCACCAATCCTCAACTTCTCATTCCTTGTCGTCTTGAATGAATACCCAAATGTTGCATGATATTTCAACAAATCAGAACGAACTTGTTGTACACCTCACGTAAACACCTGATTGACACCCTGAAAAATGCCTAACCAAAGCGCAGACTTCAACGGTTCTTTAACTTTATTACGGACATCATAATCAACTAAATTTGTAAGTCCTGCATGCTCGAAAGGTATAATTCCTAAACTTCGTGGCTTCTCAAAAAGTATGATTCTTGAACTTCGTGGTTGATCAAAAGGTACAATTACTGAACTTCCTGAACTAGAAGACTCATCTTTATGCCTTACATGTAACTCAAGAGATGGAAGCTTATTAAAAAAAGTAAATAGAGCAACCGATTGGAGATCAAAATCACAATTGATACCCTTTTGCTGATCACCAACTATGTGGAAATTTTTTATAGAAATAACAGAGAATTGACACCAACTTGAACATATACTACCCTTCAAATAAAAAACAAATGCTTGTAGACCAACACGAAACGATAATGTATCCTCTTTGTGAGATATTACCGCGAGAACAGATTCCATAATCTACTGGACAAAGTATAAAACCAAAAAAAGTATCACTAGATGTGAATATCAACAACAACAACAACAAATTTTGAATAAGAACATCAACAATATAACAATTTTCATTCCAATAGATTTGAATAAGAACATCAACAACATAACCAAAGAAATCGTAAAAACAAATGGATCTGAGTTTCATAATCAACATAAAATCAAAAATTCAAAAAAAATAATAAAATCGATTACCTAAAAAGTTGAATTTCAGTCTCCGATGAATGATTCAACTAAAACAATAGCTTGAGCCGAATGAGAATATGATCAAATTGGAAGGATAAACTGTAACTTCAGTTGGATTCTTTAAATCAATATTTAATCTCACTAATAAATGATTCGAAGAACAAACTGAAAAGTTTCATAATCAATATCAACTCGAAAATTAAAATACACTTAAAATTATAATAAGAAAATAAAAATCAAGTAATAAAAATTACCTGATGAATGATTCGACTACTTGTAACTTGTCTTTTCTTCTTCAATTAAACTGAAACGAAAACGATATCTGAAGCTGAGACAAAGATTTGTTTGGAAAAGATTTGTTTGAATTGAAACCCTAGAATCTAAGAAGAAACAAAGATTTTGAGAGAGAAATATTTTCTTCATGAATCTGATTAAGTTATATTTGGAGTAGATTTGATTTTCTCTCACTAAAGATTTGATTTCCGCCAATATTTCCTTTTGAAACGCATAGATTATTTAGGGAAGGGAAGCTTGGGTATTTTAAAATTAACTAAAAACTAAAATTACACATTATTAGAGGAAATAGGATTTTTGTATCATTTATATTTCAAATGGTTTTTATTTAAAAAAAATATGGGAGGAGTTTGTGTATGCTAAGTATGGTCACCTTGGTTTTTTACTACAAATTATGTTAAAAAATATAAAATAAAAAAATAAAGTAAAAAAACGTACTAGTAACGACATTATTTATACCCGTTATAATCGTTTTCACGCATGTTAAAAACGTTATGTAGAAAATTCAGATCATTTTATTTATTTTTTCTAATTAACCGATATCACACATGTTATTTAAAAAAAAATCAAAAACATTTTTTTCTAAACAACGTATTTTTCATCTAAAACGTGTTCACATCGTGACTCGACCCATAACCCGTTTTTCAACCCTTGCTTTATACTAAACTGCAAAGCACCACTGCGAGCGCCCTCGTTAAAAACGTGGGTGTCTTCAACCATCCTTAATTTGTGAAAATGAAGCCAAAACCTATCTCTGGCGGGTGGGACCAAACAGTTCTTGCTCTAATCCCTGTAAAACCCTAACCCTAAATTCCCAAGCCAAGATTGAAGATGATCTCGTCTTCCACACATGAATTGAAACCCTAGTATCATAAAAACAATGGCACTAATCTCGAATGTTGCTACTCTACTCCAAGTTCAGTCTTTTTCATTTGAGGTAAAAAATTAAGATCTTTTTGTTTTTCTTTCAATCTAATTCCTTTTTCATCAAAAATTTACTAATCAATTTTATGTATTTTTCAATAGCCTGCAATCTCCAAAACGAACCATAGGATTTCTGCAATTGGAGCTAAATTTCGATTTGGTTCGAGCTATTTAAGCTGGAATCCTCGAAAAGTAGAGCAGAAATTCCCTGTTAAAGTTATATGTACTTTGGAAGATTCTGATGATAAACGAATGAGAAATGACAAGGAAGTTGGGGATTCTGGTAATCAGATTAGCAAATTCAGAGGAATGATTAGCAGCAACGTCACTCCTGTGGTATTTGAGGTATCTGGTATTAATCGTTAATTAGGGCAAACAATGTGATTTATATGCTATAATATTTCTAAACGCTGTAGGTAATCCTGCATTTACTTCTATGTCAGATAAAACGACAGATTCTCATAAATTATGTTGCGATATGGTGTGTGGTTATTTCATTTTCGGTGATTGCTGTAAGAGATTATGTCACTAGGAAGTCCAGAAACAATCACCATGGTTCTGTTGCTGATCTTGTTAAAAGAGGGCAATTGAGATCTGATAGAAGAGGCATGTATGTTTTCTATCCCTAACATCCCTTATTGTCTGTAATTGTACTCTAATGACTCTAATTTCTGCGGGAGTTAATATAGCAGTTTTGCTCGTCATGGATGGAATTACAGAAAGTGATATCAATTTGCTTTACATCGTATTTTTTATTAACTGCTTTGCATTAAACAACAGCTCAGGGCCACTCAAGTATGATGATCCATTTGATAATCCGTTAGTGAAAGTGAATAAGACCAACTCAACCGTTGAAATGTGTGGAAAGGTTTATCGTCTTGCCCCTATAACTCTAACCCAAGATGAACAATCAAGCCATCAAAGGAGGAGATCAAGGGCGTACCAGTGGAGGAGGCCAACCATGTTTATTAAGGAAGGGGATTCAATACCTCCAGATGTCGACCCTGATACAGTCAGGTGGATCCCAGCTAACCATCCTTTTGCTACTACTGTCAATGAGATTGATGAGGACTTGGCACAAAATAATATGCATCAAAAGACAGGAGTTCCATATCGCATTAAAGCTGAGCATGAAGCATTACAGAAGAAACTGGAGTCCCTACAGAACGTAAGTACTGGTGGAGCAAAAACTTGTTTAGTTTTATGTGAAAAATTGTCATGATGTGATTGTGTTATTTGTTCTTGTTTCAGGAGCAAAAGCTCAATAAAATGGTGATTGACCCTAGCGATGCACGAGATTTTGAAAGACCTTTCAAGTCAGCATCTGTAGATCGGAAATCTCATGGCGGTCAAGCAGGAAATAATTCTTCTGTATCTCCAAACTCGTATGGAACTGATGCATCACCTGAGGAAATGAAGAAACTTTAATGTCACGGTTTGTCTAAACCATACGTGTCAGTGGTGATTTTCTTTGTTATCTCTATAGTTCAATCGCTTAGTTTCCTTTATTGTTCACTTGATACTTCTATTCCGAAGATAATTGTTGATGGGCGCAAACATTGGTTAATGTAGAAGAGAAGAAGTTATTTTGTTAATAGAAATCTCAGTGTTTATCAGTTGAAGTTTTGAGTACTTGAAATGCAGATACATGTATGTATAGTGGATGTTTTCTTAATCAATTCACATGCCCATACATGGACTTGAGGTTCTTCTGTTTGTATTAATTTGGATTTACAATAAATTGTCTAATAATTCAATACTCCTGAGTACAGATTTGCACAGTTAGAAATTGCATTTTGAACTTTTTTTGAAACCAAAAATGAAAAAGAAAACCATAATTAACATGAGGGGAAAAAGCAACTGCCAAATGAAAAAGTCGAGAAAGTGATCAAAGTTCAAATTTTTTTCCCTCTCTTCTAGTATAAGCGGATTCTCATGCAACAACCATGTGGAAGTCGTGTCTGGAAGTGTGTTAATGTCTCTGGCAGCAACATCAGTTATTTTTGGCAGCTTGTTGCTTTGCACCAACTGCAAAGAATTCACTTATCACTTCAAGGGGCATACCCTTGGTTTCAGGAACTTTCAGAAAAACAAATACCAAGGATATGATGCACACAACAGCATAAATAGAAAAGACACCGGCTAGGCCAATCGAGTTGAGCATCAGAGGGAGTGTGTAAGTGACGATGATGTTTGCTGTCCAAAATACAAGGGAACATATTGCAATGCAGAGACCTCGGACTCTAGTAGGGAAAATCTCTGAGCAGAGGATGTTCGGGATCGGTCCAAAACCCATGACAAAGGAACATATATAAACTACAACACCTGTGGTTGATATTGCAGCATGAATGACAGAGTTCATCTCTACAACGTTGGAAATGACCAGAATTACCAGCGACACAATCAATACAGGAATTGTGGTAAGCAACAAGCTCCTACATTAAAGAAGACTTGGTTAAGAAGGTGTAAGATCAAAAGTATTAACATGAAGTTAGAATTCTTATGGGGCCATCGTTTCAAGCCAGGTAAATGAAGGTTGTACGATTTATTGAAACTAGAATTACCTTCTTCCTGAATTATCCATAAGCCTCATAGCAACGACTATGCAAGGAAGCATCAAGAAGGTTGTGAGAGCACTAATAAGGATAGATGCAGAATCAGGACCAATGCCCATGTTGGAAATCAGAACTCCAACACCTGCCTGCTTAAGAATCTGAGGGCTGTAGTAGAGAACCGCACTTATGCCAGAGAACTGCACAACCAAGAAAGAGAGCCATATGATGAACATGAGACAGCATAACGAAAATACGACACTAACAAGGTTAAACTAGCCTTCCAACCAAACAAACCAAGTTATTGAAAGTACTTTTGCAGCTTTCCAATGTAATCTCTAAAGGTAACGCTAGTTTGGCCTTGACTATCTAATTGACTTCAAGAACTTTTGAAGGGAAGTTACCTGCTGAAGTATTTGAAGCCCAATTCCAACCAGTAATGCATGCTTGACTCCTGGCTCAAAAAGGTCGCTCCACCCTGGTTGTTTTGAAGCTGCTCCAGATGGATGAATCATAGACTTGCCCACCAAAGCAGCCGCATGGATGTACTCAGTATCTTCTGGAATGTCACAGATAGGAAGCGAAATAAGTGAACCACGGCGAGATTCAGAGACATCCTCTTGGTGCAAATAAACTCTCTTGTACTCTTCTTCTATTTTTCCGTCTTCACCTTCCTTTTCAGTCCGTTTCCAGGCCAGTTGCCAACCACCACCTATACCGATTTGTTCTCCATTGGTTGTTGTCTGACGTGAAAGCAACAATGGGCTCCGCATATTGTCATCAAAATCAGAAACTGGTGTACCACCTGCATAATCCTCATCACCCCTCTGGGTTTCTTCATCACACTGTTCACGGTGTTCTGGCACATTCATCATGCTACCATAGTTGGAAAAGAGAACGTGTCCTTGTTCAGGAAACTTCTCGTGGATACTATTAAAGAGGGTGACCATAGTGTCCCTAAGTGGGACACCTTGGCTCTCCATGCTTCCCTGGCGGGATTGAAGAGCAGTGACAGGTTTTGCAACCCAAGGAAGGCCATCATCCGGCGAGAAGAGCTTTATTTGGTCTTTAGGAGTGGTTGTATCTTCTTCATCATCACTGTTGTCCTTACCTGGGACTATAATGAATTCTTCAAATGATATTTCACCTCCAAATCCAAGTCCCTCGACCAGCAGCGCCATTTCACCTGTCGATCAATATCACTCCAAGCTTAACCATCACCATTTGATCAGGAGACTTATTTTGCACACAGGTATATGTTTATCTTATATAAATATGGAATATTAACGCTACTTATCACCAAAACAATTTCGAGAACGAACCTGCTACATCTTCTGTGTCACGCAGTCTTTGCAAAACATGTTTAGCCTCGAGCATTTTCCCTTTACTTACAAGCCACCTCGGAGATTCAGGAAGGAAAAATACTGTTAATACAACATAAATGAGAGAAGGAATAGAAAGAACACCGAGCATCAACCGCCAGCTTGGTGAAGCCATCAATGACATCCCAAAGACCATACAATACGACAAGAACATTCCACCGGACCCGCTGAATTGTGGAAGAGTGTTTAATGATCCCCTTATTTCTGGTGGAGCAGTTTCAGATATATAAACAGGAACAAGAGTAACAACTAGACCAATTCCAAATCCATTTATAAGTCTTGCCAAAAGGAGGAAGTAAACGTTGGGAGCCCATAACATGAGCAGACCACTGACAAAATAGAGAAATGATGAGAGTATTAGCATCGGACGCCGGCCAACTCGATCTGACATGGGTCCAGAGCATGTAGTAATAATCGTAGCTCCGATTAGTGACATTGCTACAATTAAACCTTCTATAGTCGGTTGACTTTCCAAACTGAATTCCTTCTTTATGTAAAGATTGGACCCTGCAAAACCAAACAATTTCTTTTTCTCATTTGTATTTTCATCATCTTACTGAAATTTGAAATTCAGAGGAAAACACGAAGGCTGGTGTACCCGCTATAGTCGCATTGTCCCATCCTTGCAACATATTACCAATAGATGCAGCAATAGCTACAAGCACTGCACCCCTCATATTTCTGGACTTAACAGAACGCAAAAATCTCAAAAGAACCAATTAACCTGCAACACAAAATTTGAAGTACTTATGAAAATTATGAACAAAGTATAGTCCTTTATCGATCTAATTCGATCAAAATCATGAATCCAGTTTCGTCTTTCCACTAATATGTCAAGCAATATCATGGCATATCGAACTCAAATTCAAAACGTGAAGCATTTGTGAACTACATTAAAGGTAAAGTTCTAAGCTAGCCTAGCTACATTTAGGCTTCGGATTGACTAGTACTTAGACTAAGACTAGAACTGAACAAAGCAAGAAAGGATCTTCCGGAAAAACAAGCAACCAAACCTTAAAGATGATTAAATGTACGCCTAAGAACCGGATAAGTCCAGCTCCAGAGAGAATGAATGAGTGGATGAATATCTCAAAGGTTGGATGGAGATGCCTCCATTTTATCAAGGATTTAAAGGGCTAGCTACTACTAATTGGACCAGATCAAAGGTACTACTGAGTAGTGTTTGTTGACAATGCAACTCTTCCTATGATGATGGATGCAATTATCCTTATTGCAACTTAACACGCAGACATCGATTAATCAATCAAATCTGTTTCTGTTCATGATTCTGTTTGTGCTAGCTGGCTGTTTGAAGGTGTCTCTATTTCTTCCCAGTTGAAGCCTTGCATTGGTTAACAATTTCAGAAAGGCCTTTACTTAATAATTTTTTATATAATTCATCAAGTTGAACATTGCAGAAAATATAAAAAAAAAAAGACACGAGCCTTTGCAAGGGTGCCTTAGGCATCGCTCCTTAGTAGTTGATGGATGATGGCCATGGGAGGTCCTGAATCACTACTATCTCTGGCCGTGGTAAGTTTTAAATTTGAGCATTCTTTCCTGGAATCTATGGCTCTAACCTTTAAAAAAAAAAAGAAACTTGACACGAACAGTGAAAAGTTAAAATGTTCTTAAGATACTTCCCTAGTATAAACCCGTAACTGCCAAACCCACCAACCGAATGAAATCTATTCTTAATTTCATAAATTTATGCAACAATATTACATAATAGTGAAGTTGATTTTTTTTAATGTATTGATCCTCAAAATCTGGATAAGTGGATATACTAATCAAAGTCACATTCATGGGAGCCACTCTCTGAAATTGCAGCGCCCACATCAGTTTTACGTGTTCTTCATTAAAAAACTGTTAGATAACCAGGGGTAAGCTCAGATCGTGGCATGCTCTTCTCCATCATCATTACATCTTATTTGTTGATAGCCTGTTATATATCCTTCCTTGATTAGTATGACTAATTAGTGCAACGCATTATTTACTCACATTGAAATCTCGACTTATCAAAACACAGCAACATCTGACTTATTTCATCCCATGCGATGCCATGCTGTCTATTTGATTTTCCTTCTAAGCATGAATGCATGATGATGTCAAACTTCTGAGTAGGAATTTGGAGGTGCAGGGGGAACCCAAAAAAGCATATGAAATTTTTGCTATCCACCACGGTTGACTTGGACGGTGTTGCATGTGGCAATGTGGCATACAACATAAATTACACCCTATAAATTTTCAATGTGAAGATACAAAACAGACAAATTCGTCACGATTGAGGCATCGCAACTGCATATCGTGTTAAAAAACCTCGCGAATTTGAGGGCTAACAAAAATTATTTAGGAACTACTTTTTTAAAGTTATCCAATGGGAGAAGCTAAGGGGTAACCTAGAGATATGTAAAATTATCATAAAACCTTTCATTAATCTAATTATTATCCAAATACATTTCATTTATAAAACCTAAACCTAAATCTATTTCACACTTTCACCATTTAAATTTCTGATTCTCTTCTTCTCCTCTCAATTTCAAAACTACCGATTACTCTTCAAACTACCGATTTTCCACCATTTTATTCTCATCTTCAACCGATTAATCGTAAACCAATTCATCGTATAATCGTAAACCAATTAATCGTACTTACTACAATCCAAAGATGCCTCGACAAAAGCAAACAAGTCGTCAACCTCCTAATACAAATTAGCCGCATTTTAACGAATTAGTAAGAGATCGAGAAATTGTTCAAGGACAAATCGATGAACGCGATGAGGATGAAGTAGACACGGAGTCCGAATACGAAAATCTGCCTCTCCAGCAGTTGATGGCTCCAATAAGGTTAGGGGTTTACCATAATTTGTGTTTATATTGCTTAAATCGCTTGAATTAGTGAGTAGAATACCAAGGGTTTTAGGTGCAATAGCACAATCGGCAGTTTCGTGGTTGTATTAAACTACCGATTGTGGTAGTGTTCTTCACTTCTCATGAAGATCATGCACAATCGATAGTTATTTTTACTATCGATTGTTCTTCTGTATAAAAATTTCATAATAATCGGTAGTTTTGTATAGGCTTAAACTACCGATTGTGAGTGTTCAGTGAACCTCAAAAACACCCATCACAATCGGTAGTTAAATTTAGACATAAACTACCGATTATTCTACTGGATGCAAAAGTAGTGATAATCGGTAGTTTCGTTTAGTGTTAAACCTCCGAGTGTGCTGGTTAGTGATCCTCAAAAACATCGATCACAATCGTTAGTTATTTTTACACCTAAACTACCGATTATTCTACTGGATGCAAAAGTAGTGATAATCGGTACTTTCGTTTAGTGTTAAACCTCCGATTGTGCTAGTTAGTGATCCTCAAAAACATCGATTACAATCGGTAGTTATTTTTACACCTAAACTACCGATTATTCTACTGGATCCAAATTTAGTGATAATCGGTAGTTAAATTTTTTATATAACTACAGATTGTGTGTGTGTCCATAGACTTTTGTGTTCCCATTTTTTTTATGCACAATCGGTAGTTAAGTTGTTTTTTGTACTACCGATTATACACAATCGGTAGTTAAGTTGTTTTTTTGACTACCGATTGTTAATAATATGTTGAGTTCAACTTACTTTGTCTACCGTTTAATGTACTGAAATAATTGTTCTTTATCTTGTATCAAAAAAGGGAAAGGCGATCAAAGCAAGCCCACGATACAATTCTATCGGGGCCTCGTCGTGGAGGCGGTAAGAAGGTTACCTCTAGTGCTAGACGACAAAAGAGCGCTAGCCAAAACGAATAAGGAGGACCAAGCGCTCCTCAAGCTCAACACTTCGAAGGAGGTGGACCAAATGCTACCCAAGAAGAAAAAGAAATTGGTACAAAGAAACAACCAAGGAAGAGACGAGGACACAAGGTCCTCGACTCTCTGAAGATTAAGGGTCCCCGACAAGGTCAAATCCCCGGGCTCCCAAGATACGGAGGACGTCTATTGTTTGGCTACAAGGATTCTTGGGCCAAGAAAATCTACTTTACCGAGGTAATAATTATAAAACACCATTCTTAACATATTGTCTTCTTATTCGTAGAAGTGTTAACTTTTATTCTAATTGTTTTTAATTCGTCGTGTATATTAGGACCATTCTAATGCGGTCCGTCTACTGAAACCTACGCTGCACCATACAAGATGAACGACTGGCCGTTGGAAGGTGAGTGTGTTCGGTTCCAGCAAATTATAGAGAACTCGGGGCTATCTACGGCCGCCGCAAACTCCATGTTAAATTACGATGGGGTGTCGATATCGGCATTCATGGAGAGGTATTATCCGGAGACCGATACTTTCCACATGCCGTGGGGAGAGATGACCATCACACCCGATGATGTAGTGCAGATTCTAGGTCTGACGGATCATGGAGAGGCGGTCAAGTTTGACTATGTGAAGTCGTTAAGCTGGGACCAGCTTTATGTTTTGACCGAGAAGTGCTTTGGTTGGGACCAACAAACCTCCAACCAAGAGTTTGACCGGTGCGCTAAATACAGAACCAGACAATTTAGTATGGTTCATCTGATGGAAAGGTTCAGAGGCGTTCAGAGGCACCTTGTATAAAGAGAAGGCCAACCCAGAGTTCAGCGATGACCAGGTCAAAGCTGCAACAACTGCATATCTTCTGTGTGTTTTGGGATGTGTAATTTTCCCAAATGCTAGTGGCAACCGGGTTGAAGCCAACCTGCTACAACTTTTGGATCCCATCCAGAAAGTTCAAGACTATTCGTGGGGCACGACATGTCTTGCGTTTTTGATGGAAGAGATGAGAAAGGCATCCCGGGAGGAGACTAGCCAAATAGCCGGGAACGTGAGCTTATTGCAGGTATTTTAGTAACTCCATTGATGGTTTGATTTCTATTTATTATTTCTTCTTTTGCTCTTTCAATTTTCTCATACTTGGTTTGATATGTTCATTAGAATTGGATCTACGATCACTTTCCCTCCCTGGAGTTGGCAAGACAGAAGCCGGATTGGGAGAGAGGCACAACCCAAGGCAAAAAATACATTTTTTCGAGCAACCATTCAAGGTTCAAGGAGAAGGAGTTGATTGCTTTGAGGAGGAACCTAGACTCCATGGCGGCCCCAGATGTATGTTTTTATCCCTACAGGGAAGAGCTAGCTGATGGTACTATAGCGCGAAGGTCTGAATTGGCCATGTACTTTGGACCCTTGTGGCATCCAACGGGATATGTAATCTACAATGCCTCTAGGGTCCTACGTCAAATGGGTTATGTCCAAGTAGAACCTAGGCCTCACATCCACGGCAAGTTCAAATTGGACGTTCCAAATAGTGTTTGTGGTAAAGACACGATCCAAGTTGTTTACACGCCCAACCCATCTGTTGAAGATTGGAACAACAGAATGCATTACATGATCGACGAGGGGAGACCTGTAAACCGAGGTGATGAGATAACCTCAGCCTATATGGTATGGTACCGGGAGCATTCTCATCTTAAAGTGATCTGTGGAGACAAAGGAAAGAGCACCAGGGTGCACGAGTATAGGTCCATCTTCAAAGACAACCCTTCGGCCTTAGCAAGGCTGGTACGTAATGTTAATTCCTTTTGATTTTAGTTTTACGGGTCAATATTATAGATAATAATCGTTTGATTGCTATTGCCTAAAAACAGAAGAAGATGATTGCATTTCTGTCGAACAAGGTAGGTTCGTGCCTCAATGGGGGAGATAAAGACCTCCTCCTAAACCTTGATAACGAAGATTATGCTCCCCAGTTCGGAGATACATGTACGATCACGACGACGACGAAGAATGTAACTACTAAGAAGACTAAACGTTTTCGCGGTTCAACGAGTGCTGCTCCTCGAGCCAATGTCCCTGCTTCTCAAGACGATGAACCTGAAGCCTCTGTTACTCGTGCTCCTCTTCCTAAAACAAAAAAAGTTAGGAATTAGGTTGTAATCGTTAAATTGAATGATATTATTTTAGTGTTTAACATTTCTGGTTTGAAGGTTTCCGATTTGAGATGATTATATGTACTTTTTTTGAGTTATCATTTGATTTGCCATCGATTTATTTTTAACAAGTTATGTTCTATAAATTTTACATGTACAATCGGTAGTTAGCGGGTTTGAAACAACTACCGATTGAGTAAATTAATCAGTAATCGTAGTGTAAGAATTACTTAAACTACCGATTATGTACATTCAGCGACAATCGGTCGTTTATACAAAATTTTAACTACCGATTGAGAGTGTCCAGGAGTTTTCAAAAAATTTGGATCTCCAATTTGGGGCTACTAATCATAATCGGTAGTTTGTACAAATTTAAACCTATCAATTGCGAGTCTCCAGGAGTTTTCCAAAAATTTCGATTTCCAATTTGGGGCTACTTATCATAATCGGTAGTTTAAGAATTTTTTAAACTACCGATTGTGATTGTACAAATTGTTGAAATTTTTGAAAAGATCTCGATTTCCAATTTGGGGCTAGTTATCATAATCGGTAGTTTAAGAATTTTTTAAACTACCGATTGTGTTTGTACAAAATGTTGAAATTTTTTAAAAAATCTCGATTTCCAATTTAGGGCTACTTATCATAATCGGTAGTTTAAGAATTTTTTAAACTACCGATTGTGTTTGTACAAAATGTTAAATTTTTTTAAAAAATCTCAATTTCCAATTTGGGGCTACTTATTATAATCGGTAGTTTAATAATTTCTTAAACTACCGATTGTGTTTGTACAAAATGTTGATTTTTTTTTAAAAAATCTCGATTTCCAATTTGGGGCTACTTATCATAATCGGTAGTTTAAAAAAAAATTAAACTACCGATTGTGTTTGTATAAAATGTTAAATTTTTTTAAATAATCTCGATTTCCAATTTGGGGCTATTTATCATAATCAGTAGTTTAAGAATTTTTTAAACTACCGATTGTGTATGTACAAAATGTTGAAATTTTTTAAAAAATCTCGATTTCCAATTTGGGGCTACTTATCATAATCGGTAGTTTAAGAATTTTTTAAACTACCGATTGTGTTTGTACAAAATGTTGAAATTTTTTGAAAAATCTCGATTTCCAATTTGGGACTACTTATCATAATCGGTAGTTTAAGATTTTTTTAAACTACCGATTGTGTTTGTACAAAATGTTGATTTTTTTTAAAAAATCTCGATTTCCAATTTGGGGCTACTTATTATAATCGGTAGTTTAATAATTTCGTAAACTACCGATTGTGAGAATCGGTAAATTATGGTGTACCCAAAACTTCCTATTTCTTTATATTAGTTCGAACTTAGTGTACATATTTTTTGTACACTCTTGTTACACCAGGCCTCAACGGTTTTTTTTTTTTGAAAAAAATAGCCGTTAAGACTATAATCTATATAAGGAGGGTGACCTCTTCTCATTTATGCACCTCCAATACATTTTAACTCTCCAACTTCGAAGAAATTAGTGGCTCAACATATTCTCAACTAAAACATTAACTTTTTTAATTTCTTTTCCTCTACCGATTCTTCTACTCCGTTTACCCTTAAGTACTCCATTGAAAATGGCTCCAAAATCTTTACCTAAACAACCAAAGAAGGGAAAGGAAAAGATGGTGATAGAGGAGTCCAAAACCATTGAAATCAATTCGTCAACCGATTCCGAGACAACTTACTATGTTTTGGATCCTCGGTGCATTTTAAAGGACAAAGACTTGTCAAGCATAAACCCATACTACAATGAAGCTGGAGAGTACATAGGTCCACTTCGGGCTGATCCTAAGGGGGGTGAGAAGAAGAAGAAGAAGCCGGTTGAAACTAGGACCAAGTCCAGAGTAACAAGGAGTGGAAGAATTTCATGAGATCAATGAGATTGATCAATTTGAACTTCTATGATGTGTTCTGTTTGTTTAATTCATATGTTTTTAGTTTTTTTAAAACATGTTTAATGAACAATATGTAGTAAGTTCATTTGAACAAGTTTTTCTCCGGATGTTGAAATAGTATTACGAAGTTAGATGTTAAGTAAAATCGACATATTCGGTAGATAACTATGTTTCTAAACTACCGATTACGTACAACCGGTAGTTATTTATTTCTCGTGCTACCGGTTATCCACAATCGGTAGTTATTTATGTTCACTAACTACCGATTGTTGCAATAAAAGTCTTGGACAACAAAACCATTATAATCGGTAGATAAAATTGATTTTTAAACTACCGATTACAAAGTTAAATTTTTTAAAGTTTAATTCATTATATGTTTACAATCGGTAGATATAAATTTTCAATACCTACCGATTGTGAAAGATGAAGAGTTCAAAATTTTGGAAGTTTTGAGAAATTCAATTTGGGGCAACTTACATAATCAGTAGTTTAAGTACTCCATTAAACTACCGATTGTACAATCGGTAAGAAAATAAATCACGATCCTACTGATTGTACAAAACTAAAACTTAAAAAATCAATCTAAAACACTCTCGATTTCTAATCCAAAACTAACTCAAATCATTTTCTAATAACCAAATTAATCAACTAATTAATCAAAATTAACACTAATTAAGCAAGGGTAGATTACCCATTATAGAAAATAGATGGATAAGGGATGTATTGAGATTACTTTAAAATGACCTTATTTTGTCTTATTAGTCACCTCTAATTAGTTTTTGGTAGCCCTCAAAAAAATCAGGTTAAAAAATGTTTTATCATTTAATCAGAGATACAAAATTATGCCCCAGATCAACAAGTTGATCACAGTTGATGAGATTTTGCTCTCGCTTTTTAACTATACATAGAGGTGTTCTTGTCAACTTAAACTATGAATAGTTTGCTTATTAACTCAAGGGGCATCCCTTTAGTTTCAGGTACTTTAAGGAAAATAAAAACCCAGGATACGACACAAACAACAGCATAGACACTAAACACACCAGCAAGACCAATGGAATTGAGCAACACAGGGAAAGTGTAAGTGACGGTGATGTCTCCTGTCCAATATGCAAGGGAACATATTGCGCTACTAAGACCACGAACTCTGGTAGAAAATATCTCTGAGCAGAGTATGTTTGGGATTGGACCAAATCCCATTACAAAGCTACATATGTAAACTACAACACCCATGGTTGATAGAAAAGCAGAAATAACAGAATTTATCTTCATGTCGATGTTGGCGATGATAAGAATTACAAGAGCCATGGTCATAACGAGGATTGTGTTTAGCAGTAAACCCCTGCAGTATCAAAGCAATGAAGTTACTAAAAATGGTGGAAATTCATAAGAATGCTACTTGCCATTCAACCAGGAAAAGAGTTACCTTCTGCCTGAAATATCCATAAGCCTCATGGCGACGGCTATGCAAGGAAGCATCAACAAGGTTGTGATACCACTAACAAGAAGAGACGTGGAATCAGAGCCAATGCCCATGTTGGAAAGTAGAACCGCAACACCTGACTGCTCTAGTATCTGAGGAGTATAGTAGAGAACACCATTTATACCGGAAAACTGTACCCGCAGATGAGAAAAGGAACAGGGGTATTAGAAGCGCATTGGATAACAAAATCGAAGCAAACCACAGAATTGGGTAGTAATAATTAAACTACCTGCTGGAACAATTTTGAACATAGAAACAAAAATTTACCTGCTGGAACAATTGAAGGCCTATCCCAACTATTAAAGCATGCCTGACTCCTGGTTCTAAAAGCTCACTCAGCCTTGGCCCTTTCAAAGCTGATTCAGATGGACGAGCCATAGTAATAGACACTATTTGACGAGGTGAGAGCAATGGGTTCTCCAAATTGTCATTAGACTTGGCTACTGCTGCGGTTGCATCTTTGTGATTGTCAGTGAAGTTATTAGATGGAACTACATCGTACTTTACGTCTTCCCCAAATCCAATTCCTTCAACCAGCAAAACCATCTCACCTATATCATAATCACCCAGCAAATAACTTAATAATTTACCTTATTACCGAGAGGACTGATAATGCAACAAGAACAAGCGGGGATGGAGAATGAACCTGAGATATCTTCCTTGCCGCGTAACTTCTGCAAAACATGTACAGCCTCGAGTGCTTTCCCTTGACTCACAAGCCAAATTGGAGATTCGGGTAAGAAAAATACGGTGAGTGCAAAATAAAAGAGAGAGGGAACAGAAAGAACCCCGAGCATTAACCTCCAGCTCGGCTCAGTCTTCAATGACATTCCGAAGACCATACAGTAGGACAAGAACAATCCACCAGAGCCAGTAAACTGTGGAAGAGTGTTTAGTAATCCCCTTATTTTAGGAGGAGAAGTTTCAGATATATAAACAGGAACAATAGTCACAGACAAACCGATGCCAAATCCATTAAGAAGTCTAGCCAAGAGGAGGACATACACATTCGGAGTCCATAACATGACTAAACCACTAAGAAAATAAAAAACTGATGAAAGCATGAGAACTGAACGTCGGCCAAGCCTATCTGCTAGAGTCCCAGAGCATGTCGTAATAATTGCTGCTCCCACAAGTGACATGACTACAATCAAACCCTCCACCTTAGGTTCGTTTTCTAAATTGAATTCCTTCTTTATATAAAGAAGTGATCCTGCATTTGCATATAAGTAAAACAATGAGGTAAAGTTTCTCGAATAACTAAGCTTTGAGCACTAACTACGGATCGATCAACTACACACATATCTGCATCAAATCATATTCAAACAGAAATAAAAGATGAGAACAATTTTAAGAATTGAAAAAAAAAATTATAAACCAAGAGTGGGATTAGTCTAGATTGGTACCCGCAATTGTGGCATTCCCCCATCCTTGCAACAGGTTGCCAAGTGAAGCAGCAAGAGATACAAGAACTACAACTCTGTTCATGAAAAATGACAGTAGCGGACAATGTAAAGGTTGAGATATTATATAAACAAAATGTCCAACTTGTTTAAATCAATAATGAGATACGACTAACAGAGATACACCAGCGATTGGACTTACAAGTGTATTGTCAAGGCAATGTGCAGCTACTAGTCTAACAGGATCGACTATAATCTACTCTAGATCTACATTGATTAACGTTGATGGATGCAATCTGACTATGATATTTTGTATTATCACATTTTGTACTTAGTGATAGTACAAAATGTGAATTGTCACTTTACGTTTTGTTTCTTCTAGATATGCGAAAAAACCAAAAAAGAATCTAAGTGATCACGTGCACCGTTATTCCGATGAATATGGAACGAATCATTTTACAATAATGTTTCTTAATTTACACAACTTTTTGTTTGGATGTGAGATTCAAGAGCACCTTCACTGGCATATGAATTTGTGAAAAATATCGTAAATATTACGAAACTGATAAAAGCAAATAAGAATAGAAAATAGGGAGAGAAACAGAAAGAATTCTTATTCATATATGTAGAAATATAAGGATTTATGTTTCTGGGATGAAACACTTATAACCCAAGTTGTGTAAATCTTAAAGTTAGATGCAAGGACATTTTAGTTAATAAAGTCGGTTTATAACACTCCCCTTGATGACTATATTTGTGGCTAAGTCATTACAAACACACCAAGAAACCTTTAAAGAGAAAAACTTGAAATTGCATAAAGCATGTAAAGACTCAAACAGTGTTGGACACGCATATGTTGTCTCGTCAAAACCTTAACAAGGAAAATCCAGTGGGACAAAATCTTGACGAAAGAAAAAGAGTACAACGTGATAAGTCCAGTAAATACACCTTTGATGATGGCGCTCCCCCTGATGAGTACTTCAATTAAATCTTGGCTTGTAAATCTTTGAGTCGAGACTTTCCAATTTCGATGAACAAATTTCTTGAATGCTAGAGATAGAAATGCTTCTGTGAAGATGTCTGCTAGTTGTTGATGAAGTCTTATTTAGTGTTGTACATATGGTATTATCTTCGAATAATAGTGTTCTCGAGTCTTTATGCTTCTTTAAACACATTGAGGACTCGTGTCATGGATTGCTAGCTTCTCGGAGATGATTTGCAGAAGTAGTTGATGTAGTTTCTTTAACAAAGTTCCAAGATAAGAATATAATACTATACGTGAACAAAAACTGAGTTTGTGATTGAACCTTATGTGGTTTAGAAAGACACCCGATGGATATGTTGTTTTGGTATAACATAAAACCTAGTTAATGATGGACATCCACCAAATTACCGAAATTATACAACTCCCACTTGGATGACCACTATGTTGACTTGCTAGTAAACTCAACAGAACAAAATCTGGACGAAGAAAAAAATACACCATATCAACATTCTGAATGAAATTAAATGTCAGTGAGATGTTGCCTCGTTAAAACCTTGTCAGGAAAACACATGGGATAAAAAAATTGAAGCGAAGGAAAAAGAGTACAACTTTTGACGTAAATATGCATGTTAACTCAACTATATGACTATTTCAGAAGCATGCATCAAAATAATACTTCAAGTCTATATTATAGACAAGTTTTATGCAAGCATATATAATTTTTACACTACAGATCAAAAGATAAGATTTATGTTGGCTAAAGCGTGAATTTTAGAAGTTTTTTAGGACTCCTTAAGAGACCTGTAAGATGATATCATCAATTAATTTATATATCACCATCTAGTGCTTGCTGCGAACATTATTGTTCCTCACTAAGCAGGGGACTTAATGTAGATGGTGGATTTTTGACAAGGGTTAGAATCGTAGAATTTTCCTCTGCCCGGCAGCAGAAACATAGAAATATCATTGCATTAAAATATGAAGAAACGTTGTTGCCCTAGCATCGTTCCTCAAGGAAGCATCGTTTCCCTAGCACCGCTCCTCAAAGAAACGTCGTTGACCTAGTACCGCTCCTCAAGTCGCTCACAACCTGTCATTAGAGCTCATCTCTACAAATAGCTACATGTGTTCTATATTGATCTCGTAGCCTCTCTAAATGTGTATAATATTTATGTCATATTGAACTAGTCTCAATTCCATGGTTGAATTCCTTGAACTCGTTTAGAATGCGCATCAATATTCAAACAACATTAATATGTTGTTATAAGCAATAAAAACAACAATCTACTCTAGACTTACTAAAACTAAGACACTCATAAATCAGAATTTAATATCTACATGTTTGCTCCTCAACTCAGAGAGATATACAAATAGATGAAAACTTGTTGGCTAACAAATACTGAAATGACAATGGCACAACATGTTGATGTCCTAGTATCAAGCTCGTCCTTGGCAGGAGGCCTCCTCAAACCAGCGCCTTTATATGGCGCTGGAAGCCCCTAATTTACGATGGCGCCTCAGATGGCGCTCGCCGTCTTCTTCACGCCAACGTCCTTGGCTGGCGCTGGCAGCATCTTCCTATACTAGCCCCTTTGCTGGCAACCAACTCATGGCACTGGCAATGTCAGCGCCAACCTTAACTCGTCCTCGAGAGAACATTGATCACCTTGTGCTTGGTCTTTGAGGAATTTACAAATCCCTGACTTCAAACACGTACAAATTTATGCCATGCTACTTCTAAGCTAGTGCATGAGTACTAAACTTATTATCTTTACTAGACTTGACACTAATCAGTCTACTTAACCACTTAGTGAACTGAGCAACTTACCTCACTAATTAGCAGGTTATTGACCTGACTTGATCAAAATAGTAGCGTGATTGAGGTGTCGAACTCGTCAAAAAAATATTCCTTACTTTCTTATACTAACTAATAGAATAATGATAAACAGGTTTGTTCCTAAGGGAAAGTTGAGTTAAAGTTGTCAATAAATTTCTGAAAATAAAAGTAATGCAAATCTACAAAAATAAGTAAAAAAATGTGATATGAGGATGAAAATGATTAAGGATTCTTTCTCCACTAGTGAACATGAATATAAGTGAAATCTTCTTTAAAAGAAGTTTACTAAAAACCCTATATAAGTTATGAGTTCAACAAGTCCATTAGACTCCAAGTTCACTTCGTAGAATAAGTACTCTACTCGTTTCTAGCCAATTAAGCCACTTTGAATAAGCTCTTTAGTGTAACTTTATTAACCGGTATGCTCTATGAGTCGGGTTGATCCTAACTACATGCTCGTAAGTTCGACATGTTAACTTAGGGTTATCTTCTACGCACCAAAATCCATAAAATCTCATTGCAACGTTGATATTTCGCTACTTGTGATTAAATTACCATAACAATTACGGATTACAGTTCAATAATCTAGCGTTGAAATCGTAAACAAGATATTCAATTGGCCACTCGAACAACTTGAAAACAATTCTTGGTCATAAGCATGGTAAAAGATAAACGATAAAATGTCATTGAAAAAAAAAGATTAATTTGAATAAATCATATCACATAGATTAGAACTTATCCCTAATTAAATAAATAATTATCTAAACATAATGGAGTTCACAAAATTTAATAGAAGAAATAATTACAAACCCTAGATGTGGGAAATCTTCCCTCGAAAACCTACGAAAAGAAGTAGAAAATGTGAGAAGAGAACTAGGTGAAAACCTAGATATCTTCCTCTCTTGTTGAAATTGTTCTTATATAGCTTTCTCTTGATCCACCCATCCCACTTGAAATAGAATCCATTTCGTTATATAACTCTCCTTCTTCATCCAACCCTAACTCTTTAATTCTCAAAAAGAGGTCAAACCCAAAACTCTAAGCCAAAATCAGATCATAGAGGAAGCCCACAGACTCATTAAAGCCCAAACAGGATTTCTAGGCTTGTCAATTTCGTGGAACTAACAAAGCAATTCCAAGTCTTTCACGGCTAATTCTTTGGAGCATTTCATCGAACACCTATGGTGCGTTTCTGGTACTGATTCAGGCATGTCTGTCATGTTGGTGTTACTTTAATCATTCACTCCTTCCCTGTAATCATTAAACCACAATTATCCATTCACAAAAATTCACACACTGATTCAGGCATGTCTGTCTTGTTGACGACTTAGTTTTGAACCTGACTTATAAGAAAATGAGAAATTATGTTCGACCTAGATTTAGTTCTTAGGTTAAGAAAATGAACCGTAGTAAGGCACTCAATCATATTTAATGAGCCATCAGGTGGCTTCCCTTAGTAATTTCATGTTTAATGTTTTTAAACCTTCTATACTTGCTATGCTTTAAGACCATCAACTCTCATAGTCGCCAAACAATGCCTTGATCTTCTATTTCTCTTCTTTCACCTCTCATCACTCCAAAGTGCCTAAAAACTCAAAAACAAACGTAAAATACGAAATTTACAAGAAAAATAACAAAGAAAGCATAGACAATAGATTATAAAATTTACCACTCAATTCCTCATTCAAATCTTCAACCACCAATTGTGGTCATTCTCTGTAATTGTAAAATCCTTATGAACTCGACTTCCCATTCTTCCCTGTCTTGTTTCTGATGCTACCAAATCCCTTAACTCTCTTGTACAAACAAACTCAAACATACCCATCTTTCTCTGCTTTAACTCTTATTCGAACCTGAATCTGCTCGAACACTCAAACATCATGAATCAGGAACCCAAAAGCATCTTCACCTGCAAATCGATGGCAGCTCTATTTCTTCATGTTTTCTACTCGGTAACCATTAAAAATCCTTTGCAGACTCGAACCCATTCTCTACCATCTCGACCGTGAGAAACCTATCTCAAAATCCTATATAAATTCACTGTCTCTTCTCAACTCCGAGCTCAAAACCCACTACACCAAATTTAGAGTTTAGTAACGGTCTCTTACCATTACAAAACAGGTTTGCAACGATGTTAGCCGTTGCAAATACCCTATTGCAGTTTTTTGCAACGGTAACATTACCGTTACGAAATTCAGTCGCAATGGCTGGGTTGCAACAACACTCAGCCGTTATGAAAATTTTAGATTGTAATATTCGTATCCGTTATAATTTTTTACAAAGATTAATAATTTCTGACGATATCCTTGTTCTGGTACTAAATTTGCAACAGATTTTAGCAGTTGCGAAATTTTTGCAAGAAAAAAGAAATAAAAAATTGTTGGTCAGTATATGCTGACTTAGTCAAAATTCAGTAAATTCAGTTTCTCTGTCACCCCATTCCCCCTGCAATTACCCAAATTTATTCCAATTCTCACAGATTCACAAAAATTTTACAATTGTTCTTAAGAAAAAGATACAAAACATCAGAACTCCAGAAACAAATCATTCAAATTAAACAAACAACAACTCCAAACAAATTTTATTTGTAAAAAAAAATGTTACAAGAGTTTAACTAAGATAACAATAATTGTGCTTCTGTTTCTAAACAATTGAAGGGTATGTGATAGGAAACATTTCCTAACTTCTTTAGTTCTAAAGAATGGTAAGCTACCATATACCCATGAGCAGTGAGTTCCATTTCCAGTTTTGGTACTCTGTTTTAAAGCAAGGATGAATATTTCCGCAATGCATGGTGAGAGAGAGAGAGAAACTGCATTAAAGAAGGAACTGTATTGAGATTAAAACCAATATAATTAAACAATGTAAACTATGAAGCCATAGATTGTAGAGTATCACATGTCTAAACTCTGGAGCTTTATGCTTGTCATGTGCCATAATGAAAGCTGTTCTGGTGGAGTCAACAAATTAGCATGTCATCTTAAATGTCGACTATGTTGGATGACTTTGAAGAATCTAACTTAGCGTAACTGCTCAATGGCGGGAATCAACAAGATAACTAGCCTTTTGAGGAAGGGATGTATAACAAAAAACTGAAAGTAGCATAGAGAAAAACATGGAACAGCTTAATGAAAAGGATGAGAATGAAAAGGTTTCTTCTCAAAACAACAAAATAATATTATAAAAAAGATGAAAGGCATTGAAAAAACTTAAGATCTTTCCCTTCCCAAATGATCCATCATGATGCCTAACTAAAAACTAAGATCAGGATGGTTTGGAGCATTGGAGCATTTAATCCAACAGTGAAACGTAAACTTGAAATTTATCATATACTCTGCACAACTTGGATTAGAAGGATATACTAACTTTCCCTTTGTAATCATCGCAGCACTTTGACGTGAAGGATCGATCGCAGTAGCATTGTACATGCCTCCATCTGTTAGAACAGATAAAAAGAATCTCAAAATCTTACCATTCAAAGGCATCTATATATTAAAGGAAAACTTTAATGACAATCTAACAAGGTTAGAGAAATTGGAATCAAAGAAAAACTACCTTGGCAAATGTAATCCCATAAGAACCAAGATCCATAAGATTGTTTTTGAGCTTTAAACCAATTGGATAAGAACCAAAACTGCAAAAAATAAATAAAAATAAAGCACACACTGCAGAGTTCAATAAGGGAACCAGTAACTTACTGCGGAGCGTAACAAGAAAATAACAAAGAAGACCCAGCTGCTAGGAAAAACAGTACCAACGCACTCAACATATCAAGGCCGAAATCCAAGAGCTGATGGGTTCTTTGTATATTACTTACAGACATAGAAATCCATCTTGAAAAGTGGAAAACATCAATCAATGCCACTGTCATAATGCAATCAAAGAGCAATGACCATCATATTTGTACCAAGATGTTGGCGGTCACCAATGAGGTAAAGGCTAAGATCAGGTAAGTCTGGCACCAACATCTATATTATATTGCTTAGGCTAAGATCTACATTGTACCAACAGTATTAAGTCATTCGTGTTATTATCTTTTATACCAACAGATTAGATGGTGAGAGACAACATCAAACTAACAAAGCTGAACAGAATTAAAAACGAGAAAAAAAATATAGTGGACTTACATTTTATTCAAAGATATTGAGCAGAATGCAAACCAATAGGGGCAGAACTGATTGGAGGACAACTTTGCTGCTGGTTCCTGAAATGTAATAACCGTTCCTTGAAAACCCAAGCTGGTTAGCTTGGATATTTCTCTCGATCTGTCTGTAATATACAAAGTTCAGAAACTACATAGACTAGGAACTTCCGTGAGATATCACTGACGAAACATACTGTGCTGATACAAATGCAGTTGGGCTGTTGGGATCTCTATCTCTGTTCGAGGCTCTAGTTTTTCCAGTCAGCTTCTCATCCTCCGGTAATATCCTGGAATAAAGGCTTACATTCTTAGCTTGAAGAGAAAAATAATTACTAATCTAACAACTCACACTTGCACATGTATATCAGTGTATGTATGATATATTTATAAAACAATAAAACATAGGATAAATTATCAATGACTAAATAATGAAACTTGCCGACAACATACTATATTACTGGATGACAAACAACATACTAAATTAGCTAATTTTAAGTACAATAGTTCGTAGATTACTTCTGCCACGGTGGGGAGCCGACCAAAGACAACTGGTACTGCAAGGTCGAGAGAAAAAAGCTGGAAACTGATGTTTCTTTAGGGGACTTTCTGTCGAACACCTTGCAGACATGAAACTGGTGATGGATCAATCAGTTTTTGCTTGTTTTGTATCTAATATAGCTCCTTGCCTGCAATCCCTAGCCTGCAAATTCGAGTTCTAATCAAACCCACTAATCCAAATTACTCACAAACCCTAAACAGTCCTTGATCAACCAACAACAACAACCACTGTAATACAGCATCAAGAATCATGTTCCACAATGTAAGAATCAAAACATAAATCACTCATCTAAAATAGTAATCAAATACATGTTCTTATTATAATGAATAGCCATGTTTTATACTTTTGATTTGCACATGTAAACTAAAAAAGGCTATAACCTAATAACAAAATGATCCTCCATACAATTAAAAATAAAGGGAAAATTTGGCAGAAGGAACAAACCTAAGAATTCATAGTCGAGTGATGATGTGAGGCTCCAATTTCTCGATAAAGTATGAATAGAGAGGAAAACCCTAACCTAAACCTTTAATGAAAACCCATTATAAACCCTAAATCTATTACTCTAAGTTTGACAAAATGATATCTAATAAAGGAAGATCTGAAACTTTCAACATATGTTATTGTGGTTGTGGTTGTTAAAGGGATTTCAATTTTTGAATTTGCTGGTGGAAGTAGAAACATGGAAGAAGCTAAGATGGTAGTCGGGTAGAGAGGCGCTTCTGGTGTCTGGAGCAAAGGGAGTGAATAGAAAAGAGTTAGGGTTAGAAATTCTGCACGATATCACTTTGAAGTAGCAAAAGGGGTTGGAATAATCTTACTAGTTCATCTAGATTCCAAATATTTGGGCAGAGACATATTTGTTTCCACACACTCATGTGTTTCATACGCACGACTAACTCGCACACGTGAATTCCCAGCCGTTGCGAATTGCAAAACAGAGTTGCGTTACGAATTTGTAACAGCAAATGGTGTTGCAAAAGATTTGTAACTGCTATTTTTAGTTGTAAATTCGCAACAGATGGTACGCCGTTACGAATTTCTGTTGTTAAAACATGAATTTGGTGTCGTGACCCATCTGAATTTCTTCTTCATAGCAACAGTAAAACCCATCTCAAATCTTCTCGAACCAGATTCACTTCAAGACCCATCATTCCATCAACAACACTATGTTTAACAGTGAACCCCTCTCAGATTCAATTCCTTCCACAAATACCCATGTCTCTGTTCTTTCTCGCATGATTTTAGTCTATAGCAGCGAACCTATCTAACATAACCCTTAGCTGCACCCATCCAATTAACATATGGACGCGGACGTGAAAATTTGGTAGTTGTTGACGACTGAGTTTTGAACCTGACTTAGAAGAGAAGGAGAAATTATGTTCGACCTAGATTTTGTTCTTAGGTTAAGAAAGAGAACCGGATTAAGGAACCCAATCATATTCAATGACTCCGAAGTGCTTAAAAACTCAAAAACAAACGTAAAATACGAAATTTACAAGAAAAATAGCAAAAACATAAAAATAAATTATAAATAAGGTGTTTTGGACACCCATCATAGTGGTCCATGACTCAACTCTTTTTGTACGAGATATCAAATGCATCACATACAACATGAAGGGATTCTCATTGGGGTATTAGTCTGGTGGTCTACGACATCGTGCGGTGTGGAAACATCCGCGACGAGAAGGTAATAAGTAGTGGGACGATTAGGAGCAGTTGAGAGGATGAGGAGTAGTGGTCATACAGTCCTCCTGTTTTTAATGGACAAGACTCCACTACAATCTTCACGATCATCACTTCTTCATCTATTCATAAATTCCAACATTTACGAGAAATCAGTGTGTTTACAACAAGACTATAAATAGATGGCTTCATATATTCGAAAAAAAAGGATGAAGAATATAACAGAAATCTATCCTACAGATAATCCAGTTTACAGTCCTGCGTTTAGTTTTCAACTACGTACCATCACTTTTTCATCAGACAACTTATCATTCTTTGTTTCCCTCACCTAAAATAAACCCATTATCTTCACCTTTGTGACCGAAGCAGGACGTGAACGGAAATTTCTTGGTATAGGATCGTCATGTTCGATTTTGATCTCTCGAACCTACAGAAAGTACTCTTTTGCAGTACATTTGTTTTCATCCTAAAACAAAACCTACCTAGTATTTTTCCTTTACCAAAAGCATGTCAACCAGGATGGACGTGTACTGGGATCTTTCTAGGGTTATTCCCCTCTACAAAGATGTTCATACATTCAACCTAAAACTTGCAGCAGACACAAGTGAAACCTAGGGTTTTTCCCTTTACAGATGCGACAAAGTATCAAAACTAGGCCTATAAAAGAACAATCCCTAGCCAATGAATCACATCTCAGGGACATGCAATATTAGACGCTGCATGCACATGCACGCAAACATTGTAAATTAATATAAATCAAATGTTATGTATCAAGCACTCGATATTCTAGGTTTAACGACATGCATCAAGCGATCAAGGACATGTCCTCTCTGATTCAATGCTAGTTCATATTGAAGGTGATTTCAAGAAAAATCAAATATTCTAAAAAATTCAGACAACTGCAGTATCTCTACACACATATATATATAATCGGTCTTAAGGAGAAGATCTATGAAAATGACTGGCCAAGAGGATGTAGAACTTGATCATCTCGTACGAGCACAACCTCATCACGATCAATACAATACCCCTCCCCCTTGCGATTTGCATCATCATACATGGCTCGTTGTTCAGAGATGGATTTATCCAATGAAACAATAATAATAATAGTTGTACACGTCGATAATGGACCAAGGGGAGCTTTTCAGCCCTAGTGTTTTTGTCCCTACTTGGGACTGCACAGATCGCACCAACATTGTACATGTTCAAATCCTATTTCAATCTCAGCAAGTTGAGGTATGTCACACGTACAAGCACATCTAGCAAAGTCCTTGAATATTCAGATGAATAAAAGAAGGATTCGGAAAAAACCATACCAAGTAATCTGCACAGGCATTAACCATCTATATATATTCACCATGCAACACTTACAGTTCCATGCTAAGTAGGGGATTCAATGGAAATAGTGATTTCTTGACGAGGGAAAAAAATGGCTCATATCCGATTGACTCAAGTCAATCAAGATAGTTAGGCTCTAGGCCACGACCATTTCATCTCTAGGCCGTAATTAGTCCAGCCACAGGCCTCGACTAGTTCATCTCTACTCTAGAGCTCAACCAGTTTAACTCTGTTCTAATAGAGCACAACCAATATTATGTTATATAAAGTAACTCTCATGGGCACGTCCCAAGTGACTATATGAGATCTGTGTCTGGCTCCTGGTAATATCCACATCATGTCATATGCTCCCCAATCTCGTTCGGAATACGAGGAATGTAAGTTCATGCAACTAAGTCATGATCATTCCACGAAGTTCATACGCTTGTCTAAAGGGACCCATAAAAGGAGAATTTGGCTTCTTCCCTCTCATTGCCGACCACACCAACCTCATCTCATCTCATGTCTCATACACGATAATGATGTCTTGTACTATCTCGTGCTCTCAACATGACATGGACTAGTTATAACGCTAAGTAGGGAATAGCCGACTACACGGAGTATTGCTACTCGTACAATTCATAATACACGAACGTCGACTAAACCACACATATAGGGGATACCTTTAGGTTTTTGGTATGGTGGTCTACGACATATTTGAGTATCCAGCTATACTCACACGAGAAGAGAAAAGTCGGTCATGGAGGTTACGAGAGTCATGGGATAACTATGCAGCATTCCGTTATTCATATAAGATAGACTCAACTCATCGATCAATCCTTAATTATCATGGATGAGGTGCTAATCATATTTGCCATCCATATCCCGCCGACTTGAGATCATGGGTTCTACAACGTAAATAGGTCATCAATCGGTCATTCTAAACTGAATCACATTAGCTACTGCTACATCTCACAAATCATTCTTCTGTAACCAAGAATTATCCTAAGGGAATTAGTCAAATATATCCCAACATAATAGGCCGATTTAGATATCTAACCCGCTGCATATAAATTTTTCTAATCTGCCTCACCGTTAATATTTAACCTCCATACACAGTTATCTAGTGGGACCAATATACTCAGGAAACATGTGGAAAGTAATTCTCAATTAAAAGTACGCATGTACCCTTTTATTTGGTTTCTGGTTTCTACTCGATGGAAAGTAGGGATTTAGTCGTTCATTTATGATATATCCCAAACAATTTAGGATTTGTGATTAGTATCAACAGTTCTTCCCGCCAGAAATTTGTTAGGGTTTCTCAGATTTCTGTTACTCTATCAGAATATTAAGAAAAGGGTTTTTTCTTTTTTTTTGTATTCTTAAATCAGCTGATAGAGTGTAGTTTCTGGTGAAAATCTAAGTAATTTATAGCAAATGTGTTCTGAATTTTGAAGAAATGGAGAAGAAGATAATGTTTAACAAAGAGTCGTTGAACAGGAAGGCTGATGCAACTTGTAAAAGGTATATTTTCATGAACTTAACTATGTTTCCCTTCTCTGATATGAAATTTGGGTTTTCGATTTAGGGCTTTTTTACTCGTTGATATTAGGGTTTTCAATTATTTCAATTTAAAGCAATTTTAAAAATTAGGGTTTTGAATTAGGGCTTTTGGCAATTAGGTCTAAATAGTTGTTTATAAGTTGTTCTTGAAATTGTATGTCTTTTGTTCGTCTTATAGTCATAATATGCTTTCTGTAAGTTGTTTTTCTTTTCTTTTTTTATAGGAAAAGTAATTCCATGGAAAGAAAAATAGATTGCTTTCACTAACTTCCTTATTACATACTGAGTGGTCCTTAATGCATTGTTATCTCCCATTCATCTATGACTGTGATTTGTTTAACTTCAAATTATTACTCTATTTCTTTTTCTGTCACTATTAGCAAGTATAACAAACATTCAACATCTATTGGTATTGTTTGTAGAAGACCATCAAGCCACCTTAGACTTCATGTTGAGTTCATGCTATTTAACATATTTCTTGAACAAGGTTGTGTACTGAGTGACTTTGTTATAGTGGTCTCTTTATTCCTCATTTAATAGTATTATTCGACTACAGAAAATCTGTGGTATCTATTCTTGCTGTGTGTTTGTCTATCTTGCTATTCTCTTTCATAATAAACATTTCACACTAATCTGTCCTCATTATAGACAATCTTTCATTCATCTTGCCTATTTAATTATGTATATGTTGTTTTGCATTTGTTGTGAATTTATTAAAGCTGCGAGCTGCCTTATTAGTCAGTACAAATCAAGGGAGTCTCCTAATTGCTTTTCCTTTGCAAGTTGGTTTAAGGGTGATAAATATGGCATCTGTTAGTGATAGTATGCCATATGCCATAAGTTATGTTTTATTTAGCTTTGTTGAATAACTTGTAAGATATGTCGACCGTAATAAGTCATCGATAAGTTAAATATCAAGGCTAGAATCAGGTTAGACTTCTTGGCTATAATGTAGGGTTTGTGGTACTTAAGACAGTGCTTTTTCATGTAAAATTTAGGTGATGTTCCTTACAGTTCCAGTTACTATATGAGTTCCATTGTACATCTATAATGCGTAGCATTGTAGAATACTGTATACAA
The DNA here is from genome assembly GCA_023531435.1 of Papaver californicum. Classification (NCBI taxonomy): domain Eukaryota; kingdom Viridiplantae; phylum Streptophyta; class Magnoliopsida; order Ranunculales; family Papaveraceae; genus Papaver; species Papaver californicum. Next base: position 6,890,382 of record JAJJMC010030977.1, on the reverse strand, counting down.
TTTGGAGAGTTACCTGTATTGGTGTTTTAGGTTTATAATGCTCGTGAACTTAACCATTATGCTCGATTGTTAGGCATGATACTGTACTGCCTTATAACATGACTTACCTTTGGCGTATCAGAAATGTTCACAACATTTGGTCTCATTGAGTTCTTTTACAAACAATCCGTAACAGGGATGCAATCCTTGTCTACTTGGTGGTGTTTTAAGTTTATAATGCTCATGAACTTAACCAATTTGCTCGATTTTTAGGCCTGATATCGTACTGCTTTGTAACATGAATACTAAAACCCGACACAACATCAAAGAAGATGTTGTACAACAGAAACCTTAAAGCCTGCATGGCCCAATGCCCATACATTTAATGTGTTGTGGCCTTGTAGGACGTCTTCTTCTTAAGCACATAAGTTAATGTTGAGCTTAATACTCACTAAAACTGTAATCACCTAGTCCTTAACTCCGTAAAATTGACCATAAATATGTAGGGACTGGTGAGAGACAATCTACATATCTAAATATTTAGTTAGAAGAGAAATGTTTACACATGTCTTCAACCCATAAGAATGGTTTGATTGCTTGTCTTCTATAAACCTGATCATTATATGACAGTGGTATTTCTATTTTGATATGGGAGTGGTATTTCTGTTTTGATATGGGAGTGGTATTTCTGTTTTTGATACGGATGACAACATCGTGTTTAAGAATTAAGATTGGTTCTCTCTTGCAGTGACATGAAATTCTTGTTGTGTTGATAATGAGGATTTATTTGATTGGTTGATTATGAAGTGTAGTTGTGAATTAATGTATATAACTTAGTTTGAAGTACTGATATAAATGCGATTATTCTATAATTGAGTTATTGAATACTGAATCTGAATGAGAGAACTCTGTCTTATTCTGTGTTTTTCACTTTCAATACTTCTTAAACTCTTGTATGAATCTGACCATGCATCTCTAAACTTAATTCCCAGTTTATTAAGGTTGTGCTGAAGTTATATGCAACTATATTCCCCTATTTTTCTGATTGAAAATACTCGTCTTTTTTCCGCATATGATGAATATCTGTTAGTGTAAATGACCCTCTTCTTTCATTTTTTTTTACCTTGGTATGTTTTTATGATTTTATGTTTCTTCAGTCTATTTTTACAGGTGAAGGAGACAAAATTAAAACATGAAATCTCTGTCGTTGAACTTGGATTATCTGATGGCGACACGTGGAACCCAACTGTTATAGTTAGTTTAACTGGCTAAAAGTTAATTATTTAACTGAAGGGTATATTGGGAATAGTTAACACCAGTTAACTTGTAATTGGATGGAATTCTTTGTAACGGGACTAATTTGTAAGTTTTCAAAAACGGAACCTTTTTGTAAACAACATTAAAAAGTGGGACATATCTGTAAATGACCCTTATCCTAATCTTTCTCTTTCTGGGTATACATGGTACGGTTTGGTTTTTGATCCAGTCATAACCGATAGTCTCGATTTTTTGAGTACGGTTCGGTTTTTGTCCCAACAATAACCGATAGTCTCGGTTTTTCGATTTTGAAAACCGAATATTACCATTAAATATTTCGGTTCGGTTTTGAATCAACTCGGTTTCGGTTTTGATAAACCGGAAATTTCTAAAAGATTCACAAGATTCAATATTCAAACAGTGATCTTCCATATATTTCAGATACTGGTGCATAATGATGAATGAAATAAAAACATGAGAAGAAGTTCAGATCTATCAGCAACATAATAGACAAATGGCACATAAAGAACTGTAAGTTTGAACTTATGGTAGACCATGAGGCCCAAGATGAGGTAACCTTTAGTTTGTCAGTTATAAAGGATGAACTTAGCTAGTCCTACCAAAGTAATGGCGAACAAATTGGACCATTAAAATGGTCTACAATATGAAACATCCTAAGTCATAAAAAAAAAGTAAAGTGTAACATGTGATAAATCCAATCCTAAAGATAGAACAATCAGTGCATATGTATAGTAGACAGTTAACTCTGAATACTGCATTCACCTTTGGGGACTTAAGGGTAAAGAGTCCTTCACATGTACTTCATCAACCAAACTCTGACATTCTCCCAAGACAGGTAGTAATTTTGAGATGGCTAAAGAATATGAAGAGGTTGATCCATTCAACTCAGAAGGGTTAACAGAAGTATCTGCACTTATGAGAGCAGAAATCAAAAGAGCCATTGGTTGACTGATGGAAGCTAAATTCCTGAATTACATACAACCGAAATCCACCAAGCTAACAGAAACACGAGTAACAGACATACTGGAGTTAGTTAAGAAATCTAAAGATTGATTGCAAAGAAAAAAAAAAAGATTTGATTTCCACCCGGAGTAATGAAATTTGCTTACTTCCAATTCAAATTCTACAATAGAAGTTGTATCACAGATTTCTGTGAGCAACGATTGCATCTGCAAATGAGATTCAGATCGAGTAACACCCATTACAACCTCGACGGATACAGAATTGTGTATCAAAGAAACTCTTAAGACTGGTGATTTACAGCAATAGACTCAACACCATTATATTCATATCCTCTCTATATAAGTATATAATTAGTTAAAATGATATAGAAAAGTTAAAGATGTATATAGTATGGTAATGCTAGTCTATAAAAACAATGTATCAGGAAATAACCTACTGGTAGTAGTAGAGGTTTCGGACGATGGCGCACATCTTAAAGTGAAATGTTTTGCAGGCACCCGTGATATCACCAAAGCTGGTAGTAGTAGAGGTTTCTGCGCTACCGAAGTTCTTATCCCATACGGTGGATGTAAACTAGATGTTTTGCTTCTTGTGAATTCCGAGTTAAATTTTGAGAGCTTAATAGTTGAAGCTCCTCGTAAGCTACCTGAAATTCTTATTGTTTTACCTCTTCTTGACGTCCTGGATTCAATTAACCTCAGCATCACCATCAATTTCTTCCTTTAAACTTTCTTTGAATTTCCCATGAACCCTAACTCCTCAATTCTTCATCATAAAAAGCTTCACAACCTTAATTAAACAACAACCCTTTTGTTCTTCATCCATCAATAGCTTAATACCCTTATCAATTTCATATGAATTCAATTTAACTTGAAACCCTAATCAAAATTATTACAGAAACCCTAGCTCTTCAATTCTTCTCAAAATCATGTTTCTCTCGGCCAGACTCTTCAGCTTAACATAAAAATCTTCTCCTTCGTCTCATGTACTTAAAACTCATCTTTAATTACTGACCTCCATCATCAACACCAACTCACAGAAAAACCCTAATTAATTTCTTAATCTCTAATCGATTTTCTTCATAACTCACAAGTCACAACATCAACTCCTTCATCATCCATACATCTCTATAAATTGATTCCCTTCAATTTAATTTTCACTCTCATCTCACAATCACTCGTAGATGAATAGCATAAGAAAATGAGAAGAAACTGAAGATAGGAAATGAGGAGCCAGCCAGGGAGAAAGATTAGGTTAGGTAAGTTTTTTTCTCACATCCTACGGCCTATATTTAATCAGATCTAACGATATATATTAATCGGTTCGGTTCGGTTTTAGGGGTGGACCAAAACCTAATCGGGATCAACCGGTTTTCTTAAATCTATAACCGTTGATTACCATTAGATTTTTGGTTCGGTTCGGTATTTTAGTGGTACGGTTCGGTTCGGTTCGGTTTACCCGGTTTTTCGGTTTTCTGTGCACCCATATTTCTTCGTGCATCCCTCCCTGATTCCTTCATCCCAGTGGATGAAGCCGTCTTCAAACGGTCATAAGCTTGGTTTATACGGAGACTGTTCGTGCTCAATTTTTTGCAATTCACACAAACTTCAACTCAAATTCCTAAAAACTTATTTCTATCTACTTCACCCATTTTTAGGTATCTAGAACGAAATATTAAAAATATTTAACATTTTATTTATCTACAGTGTATGGATGTCATTTTATTATATCTTACTAATATAAAGGAAATATTGTGAAAGATAAAAAAGTAGAAGAGTAGAGGAAATATTGTGAAAGATAAAGAAATAGAAGAGTAGAGAGAAAGAAAAATAGAATTTTTATTGGATGTGATATTACAAAGGAAATGCTCTCCATTTATAGGGAGAAGAAGATGAGCATTTATAACGGAAATTAGGATATGCACCTATTACTATGGTGGTGGTTACAAAGTACTGGGAAAAATGAAGAGGTAAAGAGGATATGAAAAGATGATGGTGTAAGTGTGGTGTAAATCCAAAAAATACTTATTTCATAATACTCCCCCTTGGATGACACCACACTACTAACATTGCCTCATTAAAACCTTGCTAGGAAAACCCGAAGGAAAAAACCTATGCGAAGGAAAAAGAGTACAAAGCATATAGAGTAGTGTAGACACGTATATGCTGCCTCGTTAAAACTTTGACAAGAAAAACCCAGTGGGACAAAACCTTGACGAAGGAAAAAGAGTACAACACGATAAGTCGGATAAATACCTTTTACAAAGATGCCCCCCCCTGATAAGTACTTCATTTAAATCTTGGTTTGCAGATATTTGAGTCGAGAATTCTCAATTTCGATGAACGAGTTTCTTGAATGCAGAAAATTGCTAGTTGATGAAGTCTTATTTTATGTTAGTATTTTAGTAGTAGTGTTCTCGAGTCTTCAGGCTTCTTTAAGTACATTGAGGACTTGTGTCTTGAATTGTTAGTTTCTCAGAGATTATTTGCAGAAGTAGTTGATGTTGTTTCTTCATTAAAGTGCCAAGATACGAATATATTCTCATACATGAACAAACAAAAACAATATTTTTGATTGAACCTTCTGTGGTTCAGAAGGAATCCAAAATCCTAGGAGGTGGTTATGTTGATTTGGTCTAATCAAATGTGGGCATCCACTAAATAGACGAAAAATATACAACTCCCCCTTGGATGACCATAATGTCAAACTAAATTGCCTCTTTAAAACCTTGCCAGTAAGCCTGATGGGACAAAATCTGGACGAAGGAAAAAAGCACAATAGCATTTTGAATAAAAATTCAACGTCAACGAGATGTTACCTCGTTAAAACCTTTATCAGGAAAACCACATGAGACAAAACCTAAAAAAGGGAAAAAATAGTACATATTTTGACGTCTTTGTGGATGCTAACTCAATTATATGAGTTTAGAAAATAAGCATCAAAACAAAATTTATAGTCTAGTTAGTAGACAAGCTTTATGCTAGCATAATTCTTAATTGCCAAATCAAGAAATTGTAGAATTTATGCTGTTAAGCGTGGATTTTAGTGTTTTTAAGGACTTCTCAACAGACCTATAAAGTTGATATCATCAACTAATTCGGATTTTTGGATTCTAAAAGCATATAAAAGATTATTACACCTGACATAATTGAGTCAAGTGGTTGCCTGAGTATAATTTGAATCCTCCGTGGATTAAAAATTTGAATATGTTCTCCGACCACATTTCTTGTATAAATGCAATACAAGTCCTTCAAGGACTACCATGCCAAATGCATCATACAAGGTGAACAAAATATTATTGAACCAATCCTTAGGTTTTAGGAAAAAAAAATGAGACCCTCAAATCGTTTTTTAGACGATCATATTTCTCATATAATGCATGAAGACTACACCAACCTGTAATTTTCAGAATTCAGGCTTGCACGTTTAAGGTGTTAAGTCTTGGATCCAACTATTGCGTTATTCAAGAGATACCAATCCAACATAATTTGGATTGTGTGCCTACCAATCACATATGTCGATATCACTCTACATTGGGGTTAACAACCACCATCATTTATTATTTCAGTAGCTACTGTAAACGAATATTGGATAATTATTTTAGTTTACCACGATCCCCATAAGTTTCAAGTGTATGCATATCTTGAAAAATTAACAGAATTACTGGTACATGTGCCCACGGGCGTTATAATCTCGTCATCATCAAGTGAAGAGTTATTAATTTTAAGAATGTGAATCGTATTTGGTAGTCTCAATTGAAGTATTACCTGTAGCTTATTCTAAAAAGCTATTTGTTGCTATGTGATTGGATTTCCTTTCAAGAGGCAAACGCTTATATAATAGCAAAGTGAGATATTTCACACCTATTATTAGTGACACATTCTTTATCGAAAGAAATTTATATCAAGATCAATATAGTCACTACAAGGACTAATGATATAGCCTAACAAGCCGGGTGCGCACCCATTGATCTTTAGTGTCCTTGTGTATTCCAATTATAAATGGAACAAAACCAAATTTTGGAGATTATTAGCACAAGAAAAATTGCTCAATATTTTTCAAGAATGCATCAATTTTCCGTTTAATTGGTATTTGCAATTGGTTTGACCATAAAGGAATTTCATCCCTTTAGGATTGATAGAGAAAACGCTTCTTTAAAAATAATGAAGCTACTCTCATTGTTTTCTTTTTAGGGAAAAAAAATCCACTTTGTGGTTGATGAATGGTTGCTTGTAAGGAATAGCAACCAATGATTTATTATTAGATAATTCCATATTTGATGGATAAGGTTTCTTGTAAACCTATAATCCGTGCCATTCTTTTTTAATAGGCAAAAATTACCAAGTTCAAGACTTCTTGTTATTAGAGAATAGAAATCGATACCGTCGTTTTATAAAAACCGACAAAAATTAAAGTTGCCTCGTATTTTCAAGGGCAACTTAAACTTAGTAGATAACATGATATTCGTTAAAGATATTCAAATTGTGGTTATGGAGGATTTTTTGTATGAAATAGAAATCAGTGGTTCACTATATATTAGTAAAAATCCATGTTGGCAAAAGTATAAAAATATGCCAATTTATTTTCTCCCATCTTATAAGAACAATATTGGTTTTTACGATTTATCAATTTCGTATCGATAAAAATGTCGTTTTATTCAACGCAAAGGGAAAATCCACTTTATAATTTACTGGTTGTTTTTTGTATAAAAAAAGGACACCGTGTATGAATCACATGATCATTGTCCAATGGACAAAAATACCGATACAAATTGGCCGGAGTTTCCAAACCATGCATGTGATACATCACCGTAAAGGTAATCAAATCCACGATGACACCAATTTTTGGTAATTACAGTATTATTAAAGGAATAGAAACTGTAAACCATCTTTTGATGATTTTTTTCTTTCTTTATGAAAAAATTAGAGAAGAAAAAAAAATCTAATTTATTTTCCAAAAGTTGATCGCCCACGGTATATAATGATACATATATATACCGAAATTATATTGACTAGTCTATTAATATAAATTATTTGAAAATCGAAACCAATATTTTTAAGCATATAATAAATGAATATAAGTAACAAAATAATAATAAGAAGAAACTACAGTGTACAAATGCATAAATTGTTAACAATGTACTATCACGGTACATCAAGATGTTGGTGATTGACTTAGTGCGTCACTTTAGATCTTCTGCGAGCAAATATGGTATATTTTTCTCTTTTATACATTTCAAAGATCAACCAATGAAAAAAAAATCAGACTAAAGGCTAGTATATAGAGATTAAATAAAATAATATTATATTACTAGATTAGATCAAAAGAAAGTCTTAATTAAATCGTAAGAAAGACATAAAGTCGTAACTAATCAACAATAGTTATGTTTCTTCAATAATTGTCATAATTACTGCGAGCAATTATTTATTTTTTGTATATAATCCGATTTTTTTTATGCCCTTAGTATAGCATACAAAAGTAACAATACCTCGTACGGTCCATGGGACAAACTAATAACAAATATACATAAGTATATGTTTGTACTCATCTAAATTTAGATTAAAAAAATAAAATAAAACAAAACAAAACCTAAAAAAAAGATATTAGGTTTTAGTTACTACAAAATTAAGGGAAAACAAAGCAAAATAAAATAAAATTAATTGATTATAAAAATTGCTCAGTGATTAGAGCTACGTGCATGATAACGTGTTGTAAAAGATAAATAAGTAGAAGAGCAGAGAGAAAGAAAAATAGAATTCTTATTGGGATGTGACATTACAAAGGAAATGCATTCTATTTATAGGGAGAAGAAGATGGACATTTACAATGGAATTAAGGGTATGCACCCATTACTACCCATTACTACTAATGGTGGTGGTTACAAAGTAGTGGGGGAAATGAAGAGGTGAAGAGGAGATGAAATGATGATGGTGTAAGTGTGGTGTAAATCCACCAAATACTTATTTCATAACAGGAAAGAGGTATTTTTGGTTGTTCTAACCCTGATATTACAAAATAACCTCCAACATCATTAATACCACTATATATGTATTTAAGGGTAAAATGGTATATTAAACATATCTTTACATATTTACAAAAATACCATTGTTTTAAAAATAAATTAAAATATTTCAAATCTATATATCTTTTAAAATATAAATCGGATTTTTATAAAATTTATATATTTGAAAAACTTTTTGAATTATCTGTGCAATGAGTATAAATAAGAATATTGAATTTTTACTTTTAAACAAATTTTTTTATTATTTTTAAATTTCATGTTATTAAAGTAGTCAAATACAAGTATGTGCATAGCACATGTTTTCCTACTAGTTTTAATAATTCGAGGCCTAAATTTGAATATCCACTTGACAATATGGATTATTTATCCTGGTTTAATTAGGGGCTTGTAGAATTAATAGGGGACTTTAGGAAAAGACAAAATAAGGTTACTCAAAAGTAATTTCTAGAACCCCTTAGCCATATATTTTTTATAAATAGCTAAACTACCCCCATTTGATTAGCCCTAGTACATGATTAGTTTAGTTAATTAATTAGATTAAATTAGTTATGTAGATTATGGTTTGGATTAAAGTTAGAGTTTTTTTTAGTTTTTTTTATGAGTAGAGAAGAAGAGGGGCTTTTGGAGGGAAAAAAGTGAAAAAAGTGAAAAACAAAATGTAGAACCTATAACTCAAAACACTCAGATTAACTACCAAACTAATGGTCGAATTTTTTCGTTAAAATCGTCGAATCATTGTGGGAAAACAAACACACAGTGTAAGGGTCGTCATGGTCGTGAGGTTACTACCATGACGATTCTGCAAAGGTCGTCATGGTCGTAACATCCAACACTGGCGACCCTTACCTGTAAATTTACCAGGCTATGAAAAATCATCATGGTCGATAAAAATAGACCATGACGACGCTAATTATATCATCTTCACTTTTCCCTAGATGTTTTAGTGTGATAAGGTCGCATCGGTTCACACCCTAAACCATGACGACTCCAATCTGTCATTATTTGAGTGAGTTGGAGTCGTCATGGTCGATACCAATAGACAATGACGACCCAATTAGATTAGGTCGTTATGGTTTATTCGTCACATATTATATAAATATGGTCGGTATGCTTTATGTAAAAACCGACACGATCCTAAATAGACTTTTCGTCTTCAGGAAAAACCAGTAAGGGTCGCCATGGTCGAAAATCAAAAACAATGACGATTTTTCATAATTTTAAAATGCATATGAAAAGTCGTCATGATCTAAGATTTGGGACCATGACGACCTTTACAAAATTGATTAAAAAAATTGGAAGAATAAGGATCGTTAGGAAGAGGAGAAGAGAAAAAAATAAGAAAAAAGGATAAACGATGTTAGGTTTTGATTTTAGAATAAAAATAGGACGATAGGTTTAAAGATATTAAGATTTTATAATTATTTATTAGGAAAAGACAACTTAGTATTTACACCATCTTTCAATCCTCCTATAATTTTCAGTGTACAGATAAATTTAACATAGCCCCTATTAATTCTACACACCCCAGTTAAACTAGGTTATCTATGGGTTGGGCGTGAGCTTAAATTCCCCTAGTTTTAGTTACTATTTCCATCGGATATTAGCCAACAATATCTCTGTACAAAAGTTTTGAAACGTACTCTAATAAATTATCGGACGGATTTAGATACCTGGCGATATTTATGGCATTCAAAAGTCAGAATTCACTGGCTGGTTAACTAGTTCAGATTTCAGATGCATGGCATGTCTCTCTTCTTCTGTGCAACCAAAATACCTCCGACGAGAATGAGATTTCTTCCAGAAATTTGTGGAATAGTTTTAATGGAATAATTTAGTATGGATGAAGTGGAATAATTACTTCATAAGTGGGGTTATACCTTAGTTTAACGGCTCTCTTTAAGAAACCGAGGTTTGGGTCTTTTCATACACAGGTAGGATAAGTGTTTGAAGAAATGCGTAACTGGAATTCTGTCATCAACTAGAGCCATTTTCTTTAAGTAAACAATTTGAGCTGTTTTCTTCACATATTTTGTTTTGAATTACCATCATGCCTAGTTACATATCTACTGTTAGTAACAAGGTTTTGAATACGTAATTTAAGTGGTCTCCCTACACTACCGCCATGCGCATCTCTGGTGCAGTTCACAATAGGAAATGAAAGGTGAGACTGAAATATTGAACATTTATTATGCAGAGTAAAGTTAAGTATGGGACATGGAAGGTAAAACAAAAAATTTCTTCAGATAGCTACATAATTTAGCAGTTCAATATAACATTTATAACAAAGCCTACTGTTTTATTTTGATGACACATGATTATAAAACTTCCTGTCTAGTTACTTATTGCTTGCTAAGTTACAAACAGATATTATTGCAAGTTAATTACCTAATCATAGCAAGTTGCTGTTTTAGGAACTTCACATCTGGATTTCTCATCTGTTTGAGCCACATATCTGCCATTACACGCGAAGAGATGCTCCATAATGAATCCATCCCTTTGGGCGTTACTGGTTTCCCTTTTTTATCTGCCTTCCCCAAGCCATGTTCCATTAACCACAGCATTGCAGTTAACCGTTGCTTTTCAGCATCCCAAATATGCCGTTTCTCTCCCATCCTGATCTTTAAACCTCCAACATGTAAACTCACCACTTTATATCTCATTTCGTCATTATCACGAACATCTTTCCCTGGTATAGCTTCTGTACGTGTTGCCTGAATCAAAACAATCATTGGGCCTCCTACTGCCTCATATCGCCTCAATGGGTCCCTTAATTGAAGAGCTAGTGATAGTGTAACTGTAGCGGGGAGTTTCTGTTCACCTTCAGCTGTGGTTAGACTTTTATTTTTCAACCAAGTCTCGAGTGGGACAGATGAGGCAAAGGGGCGATGCAGGTCTTTCTTGCTGCCAAGGGTAAAAAGTGGAGAAACATCGAAAGGGGCATCTTCTTCTGCCATCTCTGCCTGAATCTTTAGAGCTTGAATTGCCATGGACTCTATCTTTTGCATTGAAAATGCTAGAATCTCATCTAAAGCAACTGGTTCCCCATCTACATTCCAGATTCCTGTTGAGATCCTCTCTTTTCTGCCTGTACTCATTGCTGCGGCCATGGTTTTTAATGCAGTGATTGAACTAGCAGCTTTGGAGGTAGTTACTTCTGCATTCCGTCCTTGGATGATTGCAGAAGCAATTCCTTCAAAAGCTACTTGTTCTGCAGTTTTACCCATCAACTCGTCCAGAGGCATTAATGCTAAGATCTCAGAGCTCAGTTCTTCAAGTCCAATGGCCGCCATTTGTTGGAACATCTCGAACCCACTCATCAATTTCTGTGATTGAAGGATCAAAGGTTGTGACAGCTGTATTGCGAGCTTCGGGGTTTCTTTTCTTGAGAACTCAATGTCGAAAAGATTTGTGGCTGCTAAATAACCTCTGTCCTTTGTTTGAACTACACAGCCTAGTCCCTTGCCAAGATCAGATAGAAGAACTTTGGAATCTGTTTCTGTAGCAATTTCAGATACTTCAGGTTTCAAAAGCATATTACCTGGTTGTTCATCGTGCTCTTCTTCCTCGAGCATTTGAAGAAATTCCTTGGTTACGGTTTCTTCATCTTCATCTAGCTTTTGTGATTCACTTTCTTCTTCTGTATTAACAGAATTTTCATCCTCCATCATAGATTCAAGTGTTTTGATCTGTTGAGCAATCAAATCAAGGTCCTTCGATCTTGTCCAGTGGAGTTGCTCATTCATTACTACTTTAACAACCTCACTTGTAACCGACCTATCATCTTCAGACACTTCTCCGCCAGCATTGCCTTTTTCTCGAATCTCAACTGCTTTATCTACAACTTCAAATTCCGGAAGATCGCGGTCTTCTATATTCATCTCAGGCTCTTCAGATTTCTGAGAAAATGGTGAGCTTGGAGGAAAGACAGCTGGTGCAGCAAAACTGAAGTCGTCAATGGCATCAAAATCCACTCCTCTGCCCACACTTGAAGGACTCATCGACACGTCCATTCTACTTGACATCCTTCGACTCGGAGTAGTGAAGGAAGATTTTGATTGCTTGCGACCAAAATAAGTGAGAGAACTACTATTACCACCACCTGATTTGAATCCTTCATCAGCCTGTCCGTAAATTCCCAACTCTCCATCTTTCTCCATGATTTGAAATCCAAGTTTCAAAACAAGTTTTCCTCCTTTTGCTTTTCCTGATAAATCAAAACTTGCATTCCATTGCCGAACCCGTGTCTCCTCGAGGCTTTTCTCCATGGATTTTTGAATCAGAAGACTCACATCCACTGAACTCCTTCCAAAATCAATCTCTCGAGCATCAACAGCAGACACATAAATGAAGAAAGGGCGAGGCTCAAATTTCAGCTGCTTTCCACTCCCAGTACTACAATAGACATGACACTTGACAAACAAAGTCTCTTCGAACTCAGCTACTCCTTGCAAAACTCTGGACGGCATCGTCTTCACTGCCCCATCTCTAGTCTCTTTCTTCCTCACGCAAATACAAAGACGAAGCCCATTCATCGACGTTGGAAGGCCTTCAACACTGACAACATCAACAGAGAACAGACAGCTCAACCTCTGCATTCGGATATGTGAAAGTGCTCGAATTGGCTTCCATTTCCAAATTCCTTTCTTTTCAGCCGAACCCACGACCTTGTCGTCCAGCATCTTGATCTCTTGGTGATCTGAAACTTGCAGTTTGTTTTTCTCATCATTTTGATCATGATCAAGCTTCGGCTTAGATCGCCATGGGGACGTAAACATCCGCATGGACTGAGATATCTCCCTGTTTTCTTCATTTTTTGATGTGAGTATGTGCGCAGTTGACGAATTTGGGGGAATTGAAGTCCGGGGAAGAGCAAAGGAGGCAGTTCTTCGTCTTGTTGTAGTAGTAGAAGTAGTTGTATGAGACTGGTAGAGTGACTGACTTAGAAACTCAAGTTCTTCCAAGATATTGGTGTTGGAATTCCTAATCTGTGGTGAAATATGTGGCTCCATTGTATGTGACTATGTTTCAGTTCTTTCAGAGAGAGAGGAACAAGAAGTTTGAAAGTGTTATTGAAACTTCGAAAGGTGGAGAAACTTCCAAGGAATAATTGATTGTGTGGGGTTTGTAGTTGGGTTTGTGAAAGCAAAGAAGAGGAACTGTAAGGATGGAAAAGGTTTTGGATCGCAATTAGAGACCGATAGATCATCTTAATCGTGCCCGTAAGGTATGGGATTCACTGACATCCTCACCAATCCGTACTTAGAATTTTTTCGAGTGCCTCTGGGTCTCTCTAGCTCCCTTTGTGATTGGTCAAAATACATAGCATCCATAATACAAAGACTGTTAGGATGCTTGGAGGAGATGAATGAAACGTTGTGGTTACCCCTTCCTCTCCAACTCGTGTTGTCTGTAAAGAAACAGACATGAGAGAGAGAGATTTAAATGGCCGGGTCCTGTCTCATTTATGGTTAAACTATAGGTGTATCATGGGAGTCATTAAGTCAATTATCTTCTGTATGGACTGTTTTAGTTGAGATCAGCTGACAAGTTATCCTAACAAACTGTTGCATTTATTAGGAATGTTGTACCATAGTTTGTGCCACTGCATTCGAGGAGGGTGCACAGTACGTCCTCATCCTCGGATTGTAGCTGAAGAAACCAATTCACAACAGTCAGTGGCGGAACCAGAAGCCCAGCAAAGGATGGGCTTGGTAAAAATTTACCTGGGCTTAAAGCTAATTTGTAGGCTTGTTATTTTAAAATAATTGAAATAGGCTTATAAAATAAAGACTTTGTGGGCTTTTGGGAGGAGCTAGAGCCAGGGTAAGCCAGGCCCTGGTTCCGCCCCTGACAGCAGTAGATCTAAAACCACAGACATGTGATTTGCATAAATCCTCCTAGAGTCCTGGTAGTAAGTAGGAAAAGTTATAGAGCTTCAAATTATATCCACATTTTTGTATCCCTATTTTTGCCTTTTTGGCTTTTGAATGGATCAACAATGTATTTAGTATACTTTCTCAGATTAACATGGGTATCCATAGAAAACTTGTGGACCACAGTTCTTTTTCTTTCTTGTTTCAAACTTTAAAAATCAAACCTCCAGGGATAAAATTGATTAAGTGAGATTAGAGCCTTTTAATATAAAAGAAAAAGTTCACTCCTAACTATAAATAAATAAATATTATTACAATTCTTTAAAAGAAGAGAAATAAAAATAACAATAGAAAGATGGCGAGCACCAATGAACAGATGCCACGAAAGCTAGAAAGCGAAGAACAAATGCAAGCAGCAGATGCTGAGAAAGGGAAGGTTGCTAGGGAAAGCTTATTGCCGCTAGAGAGCAGCCCTTATGTCAAGTACTCGGATTTGGAGGCTTACAAGCGCCAAGGTTATGGCACTGAGGCACATCTTCATCCTAAACCTGGCCAGGCCGGATACCCCACAGATGCTCCTACACCTTCTAGAAATGCTCTCTGCTCCTTGGAAAATATCTGATTTATCGATCTCCAGGATAAGGATAAGGACGAAATTTTTATAATTGTGATATCGATATTTGTAGTATCAATTTTGTTGTGTCAAATTCTGTACATTTCCATGCAAATAAAATAAAAACCAAATCTTATGTGTACACAGTCATCCATATCTTCCATCAAAATAGGAAAGTAACTGGTGAAAAAAAGCTCTGCAGCTCATGGATTTTCCAGCAGGCAATAAAAAGGAGTCGGAAGTTTGTAACAGCTTAAAACTAAACACTGGTTATATATAGGTACATCAAACCATAATTACAACCATAAACACTGGATTATTGTCAAACATAACTATCAATTAAGGATTTTTCATCTCATTAATAATAAACCGTTACTTCAGTACCGAAAATGGCTAAATTTTTCTGAGAAAAAACAGATGTAGGGGAAAAGAGCAAGATTTATTCATAAGAGCATTAGTGTATTACAATTTTAGTCCTTTATATACAAATAAAGGGGAAAACCTTAACAATCATATTGGGACACACATATATGGACCAAAGTTCCTATAACACTCCCCCTTGTGCGGTTCAACAATAGTGTTTTATATGTAGTGCTTCATATATGGTGCTTCGAATGTAGCTCTTCAAAAGTAATTCTTCATAGGCAGTTCTCTCCTCGATGACCACTGTGTTTAAGGCAATTGGCTAATTAAAACCTCGTTTAGAAACCCAGAGGACAAAACCTAAACTAAAGAAAAAGAGTACAATATTAAGGAAACTTAGAACATAGTTGGACACGCATGTGTTTCCTCGTTAAAACCTTGACAAGAAAAAACCCAATGGAAAAAACCTTGGCCAAGAGAAAAAGAGTACAACATGATAAGTCCAGAAGTATGTTTTTGCCGAATACCGATACATAACATCCTTTCTATATTTTATAGGTGATTGATGAAAACCCAGTGTTGATGCAAATTGCAAAACAATAATATTATTAGTTTTACTAGTTAATTTGTGTTGAAAATTATTACGATGCAATTCTTGTTTTGTTGTGCTTATTTTGGAAGTGGGTTCGCTTGACAAACTATCGTGTTTTATTTCTTTGATTCCGATACTTTTCAGCAATATTAATGTGATCTTCAGGTCTTCAACATTTAACATGTAGCTGGTGTAGTTATCGTTGTCTCGGTAAAACCTTTTCGAGTAACAAAAACCCTGTGCGAAAAAATATTCTCGATCGAAGGGAAAAAGAGTACAACACGGCTTCACATTTCGAAGTAAAATATGTCGACATCATATCCTTGGAACCTATCCATTATGTCGGCATCTCCTCATGTTTCCATTTAGGGGAGTTTTAGACCGTTTCTTCAATCATGTGTTTTTCGAAAGTGAATATAGGTAATGACTTAGTAAATAAGTCTACCATGTCTCCACCTGATTACTTTCGTGGGAGAAGAGATTATTGTTCGACAACTTTTGGATTGCACTTACATTAGCAGTCTTCTTTATGTCTTTGCAGGGGATAAAACAAACACATGCCAATGGTTCCTTTTAAGTATATGACTAGGTATCACCCCATCCTACAGCTTGGGAAGTTTAGTCCTAGGGTTGGTCGGGGCCTACGACCCCAGTTTGGTTATGTTAAATTTAGGTTATATTGAAAATTTTAGTTTCTTCCCCTTTGAGGATCAGTCGACGCCTACGACACCGATGTGTCGTTTAGGATTAGTGTTCAAAAGTTGTTATGATTAGGAAATCCATAGTAAAATTAAAAAATACATAGTAAATTTATATATATAAACGATCGGATTTATCTCTTGCGATTTCATGTGATCGGTCGATCCTGAGCGTCTATGACCTATTTTCAAGGGTCGGATTTTCACATAGACAGACACCACTATTAGAAAATTAAATTGAATAAGGAAATCTAATTGAATTAATAAAGTCTGACCGATAAAAAATTTAATAATATTAGAAAATATAATTAAGGTCGGGGAAAGTTATGGTCGGGCAAGAGTCAGAGTCTAAGATAGTCAGGCCTAGGCATAATCTTTACCATTGAAAGTCTTATAAAAATAAAAGCTCAAATTAATCTCTCCCGGATTCATGTGATTAGGCCGGGGCATAATTTCTGCCATCATTATGTTTTAAGAATATAGATAAACGATCGGATTTGTCCCAAGGAAAAACTCTTGAATCGGACGAACTCGGTCGTCCACGACCTATTTTCAAGTGTCGAATATGTACCATAGTAAGATGTAACATTTTTTTTTATTGTAGATTACATTCATTATATCATTCCAATGTCGCGGTATCGACGCTGAGCTATATATAGCTAGCAAGTTCTCTGAGGATGAAATATTTGGTCGAATATATTATATTAAGTACAACAATACATCTATTGTACTTATTTAGGGAATTTCATCTTCCAACGTATTTTCGTCATCTTCCGTTAGACGAAATGGTGATTTACTTTTATTTGAACCTCGACTAATCATGGGAGTGCTACCATGGTGCATTTCCTTATTAAATTTTCTGACAACTTTAGACATATGCAAACTGGTGGAATAACATACCACAATTTCGGTGTATGATCGAGCTTTTCCCATATTTTTCATCTCAAATTCGGATTTCAAACTGCTTGTAAAATCTCTTACTTTATCAAGAGTACATATCATTTCCATATCATTGACATAGATAGTTATAATATATATTTTTTTTGTTAGTACGTAGGGTACAGTACCTTAATTGTTTATCCCTTCCCAATAAAATAGTCACTTAGATGGATATACCAAATCTATCTAATTGTTTCAACCCATAAGTATACGTTCCAATTTAATTGCGAACGCACTCCGTGGTTTAGAGTCATTTCATTTGGTCAACAAAAGGTCATCTGGCACTTTTATGAATATTTTTATCCTTAATCCTTACAGAGGTATATGTAGTAATTAACGATGCAGAAATGTTGTATTTTAAGTCTTTTCAAACTACTAAGCTAACTAAGTAGCAGAACGTTATGACGTCCATTACAAGAAAGTAATCAATTCCTGGGCTTTGTGAGAAACTTTGCACCACAAGGCGAGTCTTTACACTTTGAGACTTCATTTTTCTCACTACTCTTTGTGACAAATAATCATATATGTCCCACAGGCTTTACACTTGGTGGGTTAGCACTACAAGATAAAATACTTGTATATTTGTCAAAGAACCAAGTTCTACCTAGATTGTGTAGGCTAATATGATATTTAGCAACAAGGAGCATGGTTCGATCTCATCGTGCTCTTTTTCCTTGAGCAATTGTATATGAAAATAATAATCATCAATATGATTGCATGATCTTTCCATTGACTCTTGTGCATTCTCATACTGTTCTTTGGAATCATCAAATGTCGGAGCGTCCTCCCATTTTGATTCATGGACATAATCAGAGACAATCTAACGATATGATTTCATTGATGATATGAATTAGGTTGTGCCTTAAAAAAAAAAAAAAAAAAAAAAAAATCACCTACTTCCTTTCCAGGTAAGCATTGATCGAACATGGTGGTCCCTTCATATTCCACCAAGTGTAGTTCAAACGCCTTAGTCTATGATGTAAATCCCTTATAGAGAATTTCTAACCTTACATGCATATTTGCATCTGGTATGTGTGTTCTTGTCACTTTAGCGATATTAGAGCACATTCTGAAAATTGACTATTCTTTTCCACTTCAAGTTTACATTTGTGGAGCACTAGAATCAATATGGGACAGAGTGGAAACACACCACGAGAATTTCTGTCATTTTCTTAGAAATTCCTTTTTCTATCTTCCTCTAACGACGGGAAAACTGTCACATCAAGTGACAACCCGCAATTCTAGCGGTTAAGAGATCGTCTGCCAAAGGTTCCATAGTGCGAATAATTATCGAAAATCCGTATCCAACATAACTACTTAATCATTTGGATAACCCAACACAACCAAAAATGCGTAAGAATACAAATATCAGGCTTATTTCCAGTTAGCAACTGGTACGCAGAAGTGGTTGACCAATAGTGGGTTCTAAAACGAATAACTGAGGATGCGTGTAATATTGCATATCCCCCAAGCCTTAGACACCATATATAACCTTTTATGGTAGCCTCTGTGAGACCATGGGGTATAGGATGCTCTACATTTATCCTGTTAAACATGCAATATTCATCAAGTCCTTTTGATACAAACTATCCAGCATTAACAAAGGTAATGAGCCCATGTATAAGATATGCTAGGAGTTTTTCCAACACATTATTTCTTATGAACAATAATTTATGCAACATGTTGAAGCATCCACCATATCCGTAAATCACTTGAATGGTTCGCATTCTGCAGGAATATGTTCACAAATATCACCTTGTTTCCATTGTAAGAATGTATTGTTTACCATTTGTATCTTAGGATAGTTTGAATCCTGTGTTACTAAAGAAAGATTTTGTAAAATGAGTAACATGCTTTATTAATTTAAAATCATAAAGGGGGGAGGGGAGGTGGTGCATATGTAGTACTTCAGAAAGCAAAAACTGAGAGAGATGCCGTCACTTTACGTTTTTTCAATCCTTGTTGAAGTTATTGACTCTTCAATAATCTAGCAAGTAGATTACATCCCACTAAACATTCAAGGGAGAGAATATTATGAATGTTTCAAAATTCTCCTTCATACCATTACATAGCTATTTAGGTGTTTTCAACAAAAGGTTTTTATTTTCAACGTAAAATGAGGTAAATATGTTTCCTTAGAAACATATATAGGCATATGCCTTCATCTTTGGACATTACATCATTATTGGTAGAAGGTTTAATTATGGAAGTATAAGCATTTTCCAAAAACGTTGTTTCAACATCAAAGGTCCAATAATAGTGCTAAATACTTCTGAGTCCAAAACTAAAATTCGAGTTGAGTTGGTTGGTAATAATCAACAAAGGTCCAACTGAAACCCGACCCATGAGGTTGAGTAGACCATGGTCAACAATAGTAAACATATATGGTCCATTATATATGATGTTTTCAGGCCCATTGATAATAAACTTGCAACTATCACTATATGCCCATACACAATGTTAACTCTAAAAGTTAAAAATTTATGATTCAACTGCGATGATACTTAAGCACTCATCCCATGATCCGATTATAACAAAAAATTCACACGATATTTATCTGTGTGTTATACCAAACATACTAAATTTTCATGCTAATCCAATGGTTCTACAAGAAGATAATGATGTTATATAGTTGTTCTAAATTATGTTTTTATAGACACGGTTGTAAAGATCGGTTACTTTTGAGTACTTACCATGGCTATAGCTATATGAAAATTTTACGCGTTATATATAACTTTAGGGTATAACATATATCAAAATTGCATAATAATGAAACGGTTTAAAATCCAAATACTAATCTATCACTACGCTGTCCGAAATTGGGGGTTTTCAAAAACAAAGTATTATCATTCAAAGGATATTCGAAGGTGGTAACATAATCCGATTGATATGAAATTTTAACTAACTGTTTAATACCTAATCAGGTATAACATACTAAAATTTCGTGAAAATATAACGATTAAATATCTATGTTTGATAATTATATGTAAGCGTGGAACCCTAAATTACTATGAATATGAAATCCTTTATTAATAAGTAATACTTGGTAATGCATCCATGATGATAAAAATAATATGATCAGAACCACGCAAATCTTCAAGAAGTAATCCATCACCGGCCAGTCTCAAACGATAAAATTTTTTTTGTACATATTGGTTGAGTCGAGCTGATAACGTGTTGCAGGGGAAATATAGAGAAGATGAAGAGGTAGGAAAAAAGAACATGATCTATTCATAAGAGTAGTAGTGTATTATTACATAACTTTAGTCCTTCATATACAAACAAAGGGGAAAACCGTAACTATCGTATTGGGCCGCACATATATTGACCGAAGGTCCTATAACACACTCCACATATTCATTTAACCCACAACCTACGATTAGAAAGAGTAAAATGGAGTGGTTACTTAGAATTTGATACGTGGGATCCATTAAATTTTAGGAATACAAAACTCTATAATTTGTACTTGTTGGAAAAGATGAAGAGATATAGGCCATATATGGATACAATTGTGAGTTGAACATAAAAATTAAAAGTGACAGGGGATGTTAATGCTCCTATAATTTGAAATTCAGTGGAAAAAGTGTACAAATGAATTAAGGTGGATAATAGTTATTGTTTAAGAGTTAAATAAAACTTTGAAGTTGAACTGACGCCGCATCTTAAAGTGAAGTAGGTCCGTGTGACTATGTTGGAATATAAGGCGTTAGAGCATTTCCTATAATAACTTGGTGCATTTTATGTGTAATTTTTTTTTATGGATGCAAGATTAAAATTTTTATAATTTAAGGAGGTGAAAAACAAAACATCCAACTATGAAATCTTTTACTTTGGTTAGGAATTTTTTAACCATTGATCCAAAATTAAATATTTATCCATGTCATAATAACCATAGATAATGATGGGATGTGTACATCCTCTAAGGGAACTTATGAAAGTAGAGAATTTCTACATAACTACCATACACATCATCTTCACTTGCTCCCTTCACGTTTCTGTTGGATATGATTTTTAAGTTAAATCATCAAAAAAATTATGTGGCCTTACATTTATGATATTTTCAATGTTTTTTTGGAGATGATCTTAGTGGGTTCGTGGAGCTTATAAAAAATCTGAACCATTTACTTATTGTATCACCAAGAAAAGAAATTATAGAAACTACAAGGAGCTTATGACAGAAAAGAGAAAGTCGGGGATATAATTGTATCTTGAGAAGAAGGTGGATTATTTATAAGCCTATAAATACAACAGTAGAGAGCTAGAAAAGGGACCTGAACTACATAGTTAAGGTATCATAACGGTCCGTATTGACGCCATGGAATCAATCGTTTTTTTTTTCTCTTTAGTATTTTCTTAGGTTTTAATAAATCTATGTTTAACTAATTTTCCATGTTAGGGCGACAGATGAACTTGTAGATGTTAATTTATTTGTGTTATAAAACAAAGTCCAAATATTTTGTGTGCTTAGTATAGTGTTTGGGTGTCTCAATTAATGGTTTTTGATTTATAAACCTTTCATGTTTTATGCCATGTATATTTTATAGTTCAGTATGAAATTTGATGAATTGGAAAGTATTACAGATTCTTTAGCTGCAATAGGAGAACAAGTAGATCAATCAGATATCGTTATGTATGCTTTGCTTGGATTAGGACATGAATATCGTCAATTTGTTCCCTCTGCTCGGAATAAGGAAATAAAATTAACATTAAATGATACAAAAGCTAGGTTACTTCACCATGAAAAATGATTTAGGGATCATGATCTTGAACAAAACTCGGTTATTACTTTTAATAATTTTGTTTCTTACTCTAAGCACTCTTCACATACTTCTACATTTAAGGATAATTCTAATTGTTTTAAGGCACCTGAGAATGCAAACAAGAATCCTATTATAGATTTTAGCCAAATTTGTTGTCAAATTTGTAAAAAGCTGGGACACACTACTAATAGGTGTCATTATCATTATGTTCCTGCAAACCCTGGTAATTTCGGTGGACCAAGTTCTTCTAATGGTTTTTCTAGTAGTAATGCTTCAGGGGTACCTGATAATGGTTATTTGGGGGTTCCTAACAATAATTCTTTACAATCTACTATTGTTGGTTTACATATTACAACCACGGATGAGTATGTGGTTTCTTCTCCATGGCTACAGGGTACATCTTAACGTCTATCGAATTCTTTACCTAATATATTTTCCTATTTTTCTTACCATTTTTTCAATTACAACAAAAATCACCACTATGAACAACTTAAAACTACTTCCAAACTAGCTTATAACCCTTCATACAACTTGTAATAACTACTTCACAAAGCTTATAAACCTTCACACAACTTATTACTACTGCAAAACAACTTATAAATCTTAAAACCTACTTTAATATCTCTTAAAACTCTTTTTATTAACCCTAATGTCTGTTAACCAATACATAACATCATCATCTTTGAAGAAAAAGTTTGATTTTCTCAAACCCATCAAAATTTTTTTTGGTGCTCAGTATCAATTTTCTTTTATACCTACAAGGTTGAAGTCTATAGTTATTTGCAGAATTACTTCATTGTGGGCTTTTCTTTTACTCACTAGATCAATATCTAGCTGTAAGTATGTGAATGTGGTCTTGGTGTTGTGTAGTTTAATTCTTGTTAGCAATTTTATAACTTTAATCCAGAATATGTTATGTTTCTTCTGCTGAGTTTGTTCTGCAAGATGATTCTACAATTTTATAATTTATATAAAGTAATACTTCTATTAATACTTCTAGTGCTTACAAGGTCCAAGACTGCAGGTTCTAAGACAAAACAATTTACTGCAGATATTATGTCTTGCTGCATTGACATATTCTACAATTGTGGCCTGGTTGCCAAAGATCTTGTTAAATTTTTTGTTTCCCGCTATGGTATTACCACTACTTCTAGTTCCAAGTTCTATTTTGTGCAGTTTATCTTATTTTATAATTTTTCTCTGGATGACAATGAGTGAGTGAGTGTGTGCACATGCATGTGTGAGAGTTTTGTGTCTTTTATTTCCGTTAACAATGTCATTACAATTGATGTAAAATCAATTCCGCTTTACTCTTTTTATTCTTTTTGTTACTTGTACAACTCATGTATCTAGTTCTATAAAAACATCTTCCTCTTTTATTTAGTTTTCTATAAAGATAAATAAAAAATTTAGAATCTTCTTTAATAAATCTTTTAAACTTGATCTTTAATAAATTTCAACATCTGGAATTTATTAGCTGATGCAATTCTCTGGTGTACTTGGAAGAAGAGAAATGCTCGGATCTTTTCAAATAAAGCTAAAATTGTTGAACACATTATACATATGGTGAAGTGTTGTTTATTTGAATGGGCTTTAGCTATCAAGGATTTCGAAGTCTATCCTACGAGGCAGTAATACAGAATTGGGTAAATGTTTACTCCACCTTAAATGGTCGTTTTTTTTTTTGGTCTTGTTTGTTATTTTTAAGACTTTTTTTTCCTTTTCTTCTTTTCCCCTTTTGGATGGTTTAAATTTTTTATACTTTTTTTCCGTTTAGTGAAATCTTTCTTTTATCTATAAAAAAAAATCTAAGACCATCCCATTGACTATGTTATGCTACGATTTATAGGTAGGTGAGATACACCATAGGTAGGTAGTTGAAATTTAAGTCTCGACATGGGATCGTGCATTCCATCATTTTTGTTTATCATATCGTACCAATCAATTAAAGGGGGGAAAATAAAAGAGGCAACACTTTACGTACGTGAGATTACCAAACATTAAATGTATTTTTCTTTTCTCCTTTCTTGTCTAGTTGAAGTCCACAAACACGAGAAATTGTTTACTTTAGCTTTAACCTTTATTTCGTGGAAGCTCACCTACTAGTTTACTACAACTGTAACAAATTTGCATTTCACTTATGCTCACCGAATTTGGATTGGGATGTTGTCGGCGAAAGCAATGCAAGCTTGGAAGAACAACACTATACAAGCGGAAAGGCACATGAAAGTATGAGAATATGCTTCATTATGCAGCATCAGCCCAAAGTGCCAATTTGCCAAAACTAAGGTCCAACATGTCAATTCGAGAGACGTCAATAAACTGAGACTTTTGTCTTGTTCTTAAATGAAGTCAAAATGTCTTTTTCTTTCATCCGTGATAATGATTTCGTTTGAAAATATGCGATGGTTCTACGATCACACATTCATCTCCATTTTTAGTGACCGAAATCCCCTGTCTCCCTCTAAAAATAGGCCATCTGTCCCACCGGTCAAAACTCAAACTTTGTTAACTCTGTCTATCTGGTATCTATTCCTCGATTCATAATTTATTTAGACTTGTCTCTTAAACCGCGGCGGAATACTATATATTCTAACTTGCTTCCTGCCCACCACTCTCTTTCTTTCCCCTAACAGAAAAACAACTACAAACCGAAAATGGGTTTTTTCTTGTTAATGTAATCAGCCATGAACAATCCTTCATTCTCATATTTCTTCGTATCAGCTGGTAGACTCTCTCTCTCTCTCCCTCTCTCTCTCTTCTCATTTCAATTCCTGTAGTTATATTGATTGATTGGATCTTTTCAATGTAATTGATTTTTTATTACTTTAAATAAGAATTCAATGTATTTGATTAATTTACATGATTTGTTTTCGTCTGTTAGTTTGTGAGATTCTAGTGAGAACCCATTTCTGTACTCATATTAATACATGGGTATGGGGAGTTTTTTTTGTAGAAGCCATCTAGCTTATTTAAGATATGGGTTTGTGTTCAATTTCAAGTTTTGAGTATAAAATGAGCTAGCCTAGCTCTGATGAGTATTGATTAGGATCTTTATTTTTGAAGAATATTCTCGATTACTACAATCATCATTACCTCATATATGATTTTGCGGTTCATGAATTGATTGAGCATTACAGAATTTTTCTTTTTTCTATATGGTTTGGCTCTTCGAAGAACTTCTGTCGTGCATGATTTATTAGCATATCTTCTCTTCTATGCACTACAAATATGAGATATTGATTTTGTTATTCTTGTTGTCTTAATGTATGCCATCTGATTATGGAAAGGCTCTAGTGTCTGGGGATTTATCTCTGTTTCATGGGCAACGCATGCCGCGGATCTTTTGGAGGAAAATATTTAGACGGGTATACAGAACCCATAGAATACTCAAGGCGTAACAACAACTATAACGCCTCCAATAATCACCATTCAGATTCTGATAATTCACCAAGCAGTTTCAACTCCCACCATAAACATAGCCCAAGAAAACCCCCGAAAATTTCTTTATTTAGTCCAAAAGGTACCAGTATGAGGAGAGGGTTGGAAAACCAAGCTTACTATGTATTGGGTCACAAGACTGCCAATATTCGTGATCTCTATGCGTTTGGTCGTAAATTAGGACAAGGACAATTTGGTACTACTTATCTGTGCACTGAAATATCCACTGGTAATGAATATGCGTGTAAGTCGATCTCGAAGAGGAAATTGATTTCTAAAGAAGATTTAGATGATGTAAGGAGGGAAATTCAAATAATGCACCATCTTTCTGGTCATAAGAATATTGTGACGATTAAGGGTGCTTATGAGGATTCGTTGTATGTTCATATTGTCATGGAGTTGTGCTCTGGAGGTGAGTTGTTCGATAGAATTATCCAGAGGGGACATTATAGTGAGAGGAAAGCTGCTGAATTGACTAGGATTATTGTGAGTGTCGTTGAGGCTTGTCATTCGCTTGGAGTCATGCACAGGGATTTAAAACCAGAGAATTTCTTGCTTGTGAATCAGGATGATGATTTTTCTCTCAAAGCTATTGATTTTGGGCTCTCTGTTTTCTTCAAGCCAGGTATAGAAAAACAATAACTATGCGTAACATAATACACTCATCTACGTACTCGTATAATTGTCTAGAGAAGAAAAGATTATGTTACTGATTGTTTGACATAACATACTTGCTACTCGATATTACTTTCAGGTCAGATTTTCAGTGATGTGGTTGGAAGCCCATATTATGTTGCTCCTGAGGTTCTTTGCAAACATTATGGGCCAGAAGCGGATGTTTGGACGGCAGGAGTGATACTCTATATATTGCTGAGTGGTGTGCCACCTTTTTGGGCAGGTATATTTTATTTATTTTTCTGTTGGCTAGTTGCTTGCCTATGGACTGGATCATTGTGGTTGTTAAGCTAAAACAAAGTTCTTTGCCGAATTCAGAAACACAACAAGGGATATTTGACGCGGTGTTGAAGGGAGTGATTGACTTTGATTCTGAACCATGGCCTCTAATTTCTGACAGTGCCAAGGATCTTATTCAGAAGATGCTTTGTTCTCAACCTCAAGATCGCTACACTGCTCACGAAGTACTATGTATGTTTGTCTTACCCCTTCTATGTTAACCATCCCCGAGTTACATTATTGTTCCATCATTTAACATCTTCAAACAAGTGATAGAAAGCAGACAATTTCTTGGACACTATGATGTGTTTCAAATATTGGTCTTTTGCTTTTTTAAGAAGCATGATAGTTAAGAAGTGTTCTTAATAATCATATAAAAGAAGTAAGATAATTCTGCTGCATGAATGGAATTTTTCATTTGGTAAAATAGATGTGTACTAACATCACTTGATATGCTTTCTTTGCTTTCTTGCTAATGTTAGGTCATCCTTGGATTTGTGAAAAAGGGGTCGCTCCTGACCGTGCATTAGATCCAGCAGTTCTTTCTCGGCTTAAACAGTTTTCTGCAATGAACAAGTTGAAGAAGATGGCTTTGCGGGTTAGTTTAAGTTCTGGTTTCTTATAATGTGAATGTGTACATGGTACTTATTATCTGCATTCTTGAACTAACTAGAGATGCAAGTGAAGATACCTTCAGTTTGTCACACTGTATGCTATAAAGCATCCAGTTTTCTTATATCATTTCTAAACAACAGTCAGTGAAATATTTAAGGAAATTATGCTTCATTTATTTCTTTAGTTGTATTCCAGAATGCCTACTAATATTTGGAGTAGCATGTGTCCTTATATCTTTTTCGGCTTATATTTCCAGTTTGTTTTCTTCTCGTACTTAATTTATTTTCCTCTAAGATAATCATTTGAGGGGTGAGAGTTAAGATGTCTCTATGTGTATCGCCAGGTAATAGCTGAAAGTTTGTCAGAGGAGGAGATTGCTGGTTTGAAGGAGATGTTTAAAGCAATGGATACTGACAATAGCGGTGCAATCACATTTGATGAATTGAAAGCTGGTCTGAGAAGATATGGCTCTACCATGAAAGAATCGGAGATTCGCGATCTTATGGATGCAGTAAGACTGCCTTTCTCAGAAAATTTCATATCTTTTGATGACCGTTGTGAACACAGCTTTAATGTGCACTTTATCCAGCTTACTCTTTGTATGATCCCATTTGAGGTAGCATGCATAGGATAACTCGTAGCTCAAATATTGCGGCTGACCACCTCATTACTGATATTGTGCTGTAGTGCTACTGGTTTAAACTAGCTTTAACCAGTTATCAGCCTCCTTATGAGATTATTGTTCCTACTTCTGACGAAAAATAAAAATATGGTAGGATGTGCTAGCTAATCAAGCTTATATCTGTTGTAGGCTGATGTAGACAACAGTGGGACAATTGACTATGGTGAATTTATTGCTGCTACGGTTCATCTTAACAAACTGGAACGCGAGGAACATCTAGTTGCTGCATTTGCGTACTTTGACAAAGATGGGAGTGGTTATATTACTATTGATGAACTTCAACAAGCTTGTGCGGATCACAACATGACAGATGTTGTTCTTGATGATATTATCAAAGAAGTTGATCAAGATAATGTAAGTTCTAAGTGGTTGCATTTGGTTTGAGTACTCTGCCTGGTTGCATTTGGTTTGAGTACTCTACCCTTCGTTTCATTTTGTCATTTTGATTTTATTTCAAAATACTGTATGATGATGACTCGAGGAAAACTGTGGGCGGATGCTATCCGAGCTAATATTTCTCGAATTAACCTAAAAATATTGTTTTTCTATACTTATCTTGGTCAGGATGGGTGTATAGACTATTCGGAGTTTGTGGCTATGATGACCAAGGGCAGTACGGGATTCGGAAGACGAACCATGCGAAACAGCCTGAATTTGAGTAATAGGGATTCACCACGAGCCCACAAGGATTCACCACGCTCCCATAGGAATTCACCACGAGCACATAGGGATTCACCACGCGCCCCTTAGTTTTCCATCACAAATACACTTTGTACAGGTAAAATCTCAGAAGTCCTGTATGTCTGGGCCAATAAATAATAAGTTGTGTCTTGTATAGTTGCAAGTGAACTTATATTCTTCTTTCTTTCTAACAAATGATCTACAGATTGTACAGCAACAAACAGAAAGGAAGAAACCGACAGGCAATGGCTTTGAAGAAGTGCAATTTTGGTTCTTTCCCAGCTAGGGAACCTCATGGAAGCTTTTCTTAGCGGAAATTCTCTGATAAGCTACTTAGCGCTATGTCCCAGGCGTCTAATTGTTGCTGAATAATTCAAAGATTTTCTTTACAAGATTATGCAACTACATTTGTGTGTTTAAGTGTTGTTCTTATTTGTGTTTCCTTTGTTTTTGAATTGTCAAGTTTGGTCATCAGGACTTGAGTTCTATTTTTGAAAACTGACTCAGAAAAGGGGTTCCAAAATTTATACGATATGGTGTATTTAACTTCGCCGAAGTGGTGATATATGGCTTTACTTTGTATCTCTAATGTACAGTGTGGAGTCTTTGGACAAGCACAAAGCATGAAATTCTTTCAATTATATCAAATAGTTAGCATTGTTGTTAGTGTTTCTACCTTCAATATCACTCTTCATTTCAGCCTGAATGAACACCCTGAACATAAGAAGTGGAGAACTGAAATCAATAACACAGATTAACACTTAGGATTTAATACCCTTGCCATATCTTGAAAGTGCAAGGAATTCAGTGAAATGATAACTACTTAATGAAGAGCAGTGAACATAATTATGTTTCATTTTTAAATTTTCGTAATCTTCTCATTATATATTACATCCTCCCAGATATTTAGAGCATTGTGCAAAATAACAATGTCTACGTCAAATCCAGGTTAGATGTTTTATTTCCAAAATTTTCAGTCAGATTTTGACAATTTGATTTAAACCCATCATCAATTCATTCTGATATTAGGGTCTTTTGTTCATTTTGGGAGATATCAATAGGAAAAATTCTAGAGTTCTTCCGTTGAATTTGCCCATGTTTTTGTTTTCAGCAGTAGTACGTAGGATTCATCTAACTAAGTTCACACTCATGGTAACTATTGCAAGCAGTGGACTGATTCTGATTACATGGAATTTCCCCGATATCTATGGAGGAGCACACCACATGGGGTGAATGAGACAATATTTACAGTTTTCGTGCCTTTGGTGGGATTGTTAAATTTGAGGTGGTGCCAATAATGAAAACAAGACTCCACCTTACCTAGACATGTCATGTTCAAGGTAGAGAGACAAAAGGCAATATAGGTGTAGTAGAGTTTGACACATGCTTTGTCCACTGGTGTCAATGGTGTGTACAAGGCGTAAAAAATGTCACCACCACCGACACCCCATGTCGTCCTCATAATTCTATTATTGCGGACCATATTGGGAGAACTTAATCAACAAATTTTTCAAGGGCGCATTACTACAGTGCATACCTTAACAATGGCAAAAAAATAATAATCTCAGACGTTGTTTTACCTGTCTAAAACCTGAGGTCTTTTTGCATAGTCTGAAAGTGTGATGGTAAGGAATTATGTGCATCAAATATATGTATTCGTGACTACATCTGCTTATCACACTAGTAAAGTTTTAACAATTGCTATGAGTTGAACACAGAAAAATGAATGATGAAACAACGGAAAAATAGAGAAATTTGATAGATTCTTGATCAAAAGAATGGGATTCTCAACAACATGAAACCGAGTTCGAATCTTCATAAACAAACTCATTTATATAACACAAAATAAATAAAAATGTAATGAATATAAGTACAACCAAGTGAACTCCTTCCAACAAATAAATACCCTGTAATCTTTTATGCATCTTCACTTTTGATATTCGTTTTGTGCCAATCAAATGCAGTTCAATTCCGAGATTAGTGATCGGTTTTAGAATCTGATTTTATCTAAATCCTTTAGATGTACCACCAATTGGCAAGACATATTGTTCAGACCCAACAAGTCTCCTGACCTGACTCTTGACCTTACAGAAAACATGCCTCAGAGTTCCTTTGTTGTGTGAGCCAAGCATTACATACTCTTGTTCATCCATCTCAAGATCACTAGCGAATGTTGGCTTCCTTGATAGCATCCAAGCCCATCCCCAATCCCACCATTTCTTAATAGAAGAACTTCCAGCAACTGCATATCCACCCATGGATGCCGTAGAAAATTTGGATCTGTGAAGTGCCCATGCTGAAGCAACAGAAGAGAATGGTTGTTGAATTGTACTAGTATCCAGTGATGAAAACGACGGTAGTCTTCGACGTAGTAAAGACGGTTGTTCTTCGTGTTGTTCTTTTGATGATGTTGAGTTTGTTCTTGAGATGGGAAGTGCTCCTAATTTCCTTGTGGTTGTGGGTATTGAAGGAAAGTAACTTTTGTTCTGAAAGCTTCTGCCTACATGAAGGGAACCCATTGTGCAAAAACAAAATGCAATTAGAATTAGGAGAAGAAGAAGAAATTGAAGGATGGATAAGAAAACCAAAGAACTTAAAACCCTGAAATGAATTCAAGAAGCAGAGAAAGATGTGGTGGTGTTTGTATTATTGTGATGCATTCACAGCTCTACTACAGGCTGGTTTTATTCTTTGTTTTTGGGTCCCAATTTTATTATCAAAATTCAAATAAATAAATAATATATTTCCCATATCACTTTAAATTTGGAAGAGCTGTAAATTTTAATGCTGTAGGCATGTCCCTACACACTCACAAAGTCTCATGAAATGAGTGAATGATGCCTTTCTTTGGGTTCACTCTGTCTTTACTTCAATCATCATACAGGTTTCTTAATGGCCAGCTGTTAGATTAACCTCTTAATCACCTACTATTAAATTTACCGACCAGCATTTTCACCTCATCCTTGGATTTAGTTTTCAGAGTTATTTAACTGGTGCCTTGATTCTTAGCTTGCTTGTGGTAATGATATATCATCAGCTAACTATTTAACTAATTAAATAAATATATTAAATTTTAAAAAATATTACGTAATAATGGATTCAACTGACAAACTACTTATTTTATACTTCCTTCGATTTCTGAAAAAGAGATGCTATTACTTTTTCAATTTGGTTTGTTTTTAGCATGGATTAATCGAGGGCTTTCAGAAATCTATCCACACACCATAAATTATAAGGGGTTCTAAAAGCTAGTGATAATATTAATATACCCTTCTCTTATAACTTATCGAAAAATCCTATTATACTTAATCTATAAGTCCCCATTTTATTCAAAAAACCAAAAATCAAAAAATCAACTCCACTCAACTCCTCTCCCTCTTCTCTAAACCTAACGACCATCTTCCTCCAAATTTTTTTCGAAATCAATTCATCGTCGTAATCGTCGATTCGAAAACTTTAATCGACGATTAATTTCTTCTTCAAACATGGCCTATACAAAGCATTATCAAAGAGCACAAGGAAACCCTAGAATCGTAGAGAAACTAAAGGAAAGTGGAACTCGAAAATTCCCGAAGAATCAAACCGTGAAGAATTGGAAAAAGAAATGGCCCCAGTTAGAAAGTAAGTAAACTAGAATCCATTACTCTACTTGTTGTGATTGTTTGTATATGTGTTTTTAGTGTAAAATTAGGTCTGTAACCGCAAATGTGGAGTTTCAGAAAGAGGGTCGTCATGGTTCCAAATCAAAGACCATGACGACTTTTCATATGCATGTGAAAGTTATGAAAAATCGTCACGGTCTTTGATTTGGGACCATAACGACCTTTACCGGGTTTTTTTATTGAAGACGAAGGGTCAATTTAGGGTCGCATCAATTTTTACCTAAAACCATGGCGACCCTTATTGTGTATTTCACTGAAGACATAGTCTATTAGGGTCGCATTGGTTTTTACCTAAAACCATGACGACCCTTATTGTTTATTTTCACTGAAGACTTAGTCTATTAGGGTCGCATAAGTTTTTTATTTAAACCATGACAACATTAGTTTTTATGATACCAAGGGTCGTCAATGTATAACCATATGGTCGTCATGTTTACCTTAGGATCGTTATGGTCGGAAGTTTAGACTGTGACGACCCCTTTAATGAGTCTATGAATGTTGGTTCTGTTTTTTATTTTATTTTTGGGTGTTTTCAATTGTAGAATACTTAAAAAGGTCAAGAAAGGAAAAGGAGAACATGTACCCACTCCTCATTCAAAACCTCCCCGTAATGTGAAAATTCTTGGGGGCTGGTCCTTATCGTGGAAAACAACCGAAAGAGATACCTTTCGTTATCCGTGAACATACACAACAAGATAACGAACCAGAGGATTCTCCTTCTTCTTTTGCCTCCTTTATTCCATCTGCGACTTCAAACCATGACAACGAACATACTGAAGATGATGTTGATGAGACAAATGGCTATGGTGGGGGTACTGGTGCTGGTGGATCTGGTGGTAGTGGTGATGATGGTGGTGATGGTGGTGGTGATGATGGGGAGGAGGAAGAGGCGGAGGTGGAAGCGAAGGACAAGGGAAAGCCAAAAGCCCCTAGAGCGAGGCACGTACCCGCTACCCGCTTGATGCTGGGGGCTTAACGCAATGGAAAAGCTAGAGGCTTACCCTTAGATTGAGGGAAAATTATATTTGCATATACCAGCTTGTGGGCTCGTACCATCTATAAGACCATCGTAAAAATCTGAACATTGTTTTTCAATTAACTTGTTATTATCATTGATTGTTTTCTTATTGTGTTTTTTTCTTCCCATTTTGTAGGATCATACAAATGCAACATGTCTTTTCAGGCGCCAGTCTTCGTACGTAAAAATAGATTTATGGCCCCTAAAAGGAGAATGTGCAAGAGTTAGAGCATTAATTGAAAACTCTAGTTTGTATTCTGCCGTACAAAACTCCGCCATTGCATTTGATAGGGTCGCGGTTTCTTGCTTCTGTGAGAGGTTTTACCCTGAAGTCGATTGCTTCCAATTCCTCTTTGCGAGATGGCTTTAACTCCTCACGATAAAAAAAATATTCTAGGGCTCCAGGTCGAAGGAAAATCCACCATGTCCAACTACAAGAAACAACTTCTTTGGCCTACAATGTATGAATTGGCCAAAGCGTTATTCAGTTGGGATGAAGAGGCGACCAACGACATGTTGGTCAAGGGGCCAAAGTACGGTAGGAGAGAGTTCAATCTTATGGAGTTGAGACACAAATATTCTGGAACACTCTCAAAAGAAATAGATCATGGTCTCATCTCTGTGGTTGAAGTTCGTGCTGCGGCTGCCGGTTATCTAATGTACGTTCTAGGGTCTGTGATATTTCTCGACATCACAGGAAATAGGTTCAACGCCAAATTTCTCTATCTCTTGCATCCTTTGGAAAATGTGAATAAGTACTCATGGGGGACTGCCATCGTAGCACACATGAATGAAGAGCTAACAAAAGCATCTAGGGAACTAACTTCTCAAATTAACGAGAATATATGTCTACTTCAGGTAATTGAAGTGATCATATTTATTTTTCTGATGGATTTTGTTTTCTTTCAATGTCTTGTTTGGCGAATACTTGTTTTATTGTTTTTTATAGGTGTGGATTTACGAGAATTTTCCCTCATTATTCAAAGACAAGGAACACGTCAAAGTGAACGAGGCATGGACCAGCACTCAACCAAGAGGGACGAAATGTACATTCACTAGGGTTCAGGAGAAGGATCATAAGTCCATGTTGTTAGATGTGCGGTAAAGTTTGGACAACATGACACCCAAAGATATAGGCTTTGATCCGTTAATGGGAGATAACCCTCATACAATGCAAGATGTCTCTTTTTACTATGGTCTTTTCTTTCACCCTAACGGATTCTCAATGTATGATCCATCGAGAGTAATGTGCCAGTTTGGGTATATTCAAGATCCACGTGAGGAGGATTATGTACCGAAATTACGACTCTTGATGAATGCAGTTTTGACGCTTCCAGTGTTGAGGTGGTTTACGACCCTCTACCGGGGACCCGTCATTGGGATGATAGGCATGCTATCAAGGTAGACATCTCTTTTTAGGAGAATATGAATGAAGGCTATGAGGAAAATGTTGGTTACTTGGAATGGTACTAAAAGTTCTCTTATGGCCGCGTGATAAGAATAGATACTCGCGCGGGGGAAAACAACAAAGCATCTACTTCTTCTACTACGAAACCCGACAAAAGAACCGACTCTAGCGTTCTAAAGCTTGTCGTAAGTATTTTTGTCTTTCTTGTTCTATTTTTCTTAAATATATACTCTTATACGTATGTTAACCTCGATAACAATTTTAATGCGAATAGAGGGATCGAGTGAAGATTGTGATAAAGGGACTATGTTGCTTGAAGTCCAAAGGATAATCTATGACGCCTGACCAACAAGGTGAGTACATTGACTACTTGACACACGTTGAAAATCCCGCTACAAGTAAAATGTATGATGAACTGGCTCGTGCAAGTAAGAGGTCTCAGAAACCGTCTGCCTAAGTTATCCAATAAAGTTTTGATAACCAAGGCGAAGAGGGCCAAGACGATGATGAAATAGGCGAAGGTGCTGAAAAAGCCGAATGGAGACAAGGAGATGCTGGATAAGATCGTGGAATTCAAGGACCTTCTCTAAAACGAAGCCGGAGATCAGCTAGTCAGGGTCGTGGTTGTGGTCGTAGTTGAGATGATGTTGTTGTTTTTTAAGACATTGCTAACTTGAACTCATGTTCATTTACGGTTCTTAGCCCAACTTAATTTAACGTTACTTGAACTCATGTTTATTTACGTTTCTTTGGTACAACTTAATATGCTTTAAGACAATCTTATATTGGAGACAATCTTATAGTAGATGTGTAACATTGGTTTGAATTGATTGTGAAGACATTGTTATTTTGAAGAATTTGAATTGTTTATGCCTAAATCATTATTTGTGTCCTTATGGTCTTTATGTATCGTCCATACCGACCTTGTTTTCCCAGATTAAGAGTCGTCATGAAATAAAATAGCAGATTGACGGCCCCTGCTCTTATAATTTGGTAGTCATGGTCAAAATTTGCAGGTTGACGAATCCAACTCTGATACTTATGACATCTAACAAGTGCATCTAGTGTTGTTATGGTATATGTTATAGACCATGAAGACTCTAGCTCTCCCAAACAATGGCAAATTTTAGTCGTCATGAATTATGTTATGTACCGATGCGATCCTAGAGAACAAAAACATCCAACAAAAACCAATATTTGGTGTCTAGGGTCATCATGGACTATTGGTATCAATCCTGACGACTCCATCTCACCCAAAAAAATGGCAGATATGTGTCGTCAATATTTTTGATATAAACCAATGCGACCCTATTCCATTTAAACGTCCAGGAAAAACTCAACCTTTGACATCTAGGATCGTCATGGTCTATTGGTATCGACCCTGACGACCCTATCTCTGGGAATGACAGACATTAGTCATCACTTTTGGAAAGATAAAAAACACATTGATTTCATTAATACAATAACATTACATCAATCTCGCATTATATAATATTTAGTATGGATGACGATATATGTTGCACATTAAAACTTCGTCAATGAACCTCCGTAAACGATTGTACAATACCCTATAACACTTTGCGTGAATGAACTTTTTTTCACCATTTCTTATTCGCCATACACCATTAAATCGTCTAGTTGAAATAAAATGAATTAAATTATGAGAAAGGTACACAGAGTATTAAGTATTAGTATGTTATGAAAAAGGCACACGAAGTATTAAGTTTTAGTATGTTACTCATTTTTTCGGTAAGATGAGCTTGTGGATGATGGTCGTTTACTATTATTCTAACTTTAATGAACTCTTGAATTGAACTCTTGGATGATGGTCATTTACTATGTATCTCCATTTTCGGTTTTTGAGATTCGCGGTGCGCTCATAATAGAAATCTTTCACTCTCTTCCAAAGCATTGAATAAATTTTATCCTGATGTTCATAAAACACTTTAATGAAAGATTTAAGGAGATAACATATCTTCATATGGTTCCCATTCTGCCATTGACATTGATGTCTCACTTTCAAATGAAAAGAAAAAACAGTTGTAAGATGTAGAAATAGCGAAAATAGAAGGTTTGGGGCAGTTTTTCCTAGAGAAGGGGGTTGTATTATACAGAAAAAAAAACCCAACGGTCATATAATTTTCAATTTATATTCTGGGTCGTCATGGTCCTACACTATAAACCGTGACGATTCTGAAAAAGATAATTAGAGAATAGTTTGGAGGTTAACCTTCGGAGTCGTCATGGTATATGGGTATAGACCATGACGACTTTTAATGATACAAAAATTGAATAACATTTAGGCTTAGATTCAATAGGATAATTAGATTTAAACTTGGGTTCACTAGTAGTACATTAGAAGGTGAAAGCAATATTAAAGTAGGACAATGACATGTAGACCAACTTGGTCTTACTAAACACATTACATATTATTCTTTTTCTCGGTGCGAGACTCAACTATTTGGGAAGCTTCAAAATGATAAAAAGGCTTTCCTCTCCATTTGGTATATGCTTCATGTGTCGCAAACCTTTCCCCTTTATGCCTAGCGAGAAACTTATTGTACTTGTAGCACAACTTCTTAACATGAGTGGTCCTATCAGCAACATAGTCGTCTATGTAATCAAAGCGTGGACCCTTCCACTTTGCGTCCAACTTGGGAACATAAAGGTTCTATTTTTACCAGATTCCAAAATATATCATCATCCCGATCTTCTTCTGGAAGATCCATTACAACGTAAAAATTCCTAACCCATTCCGCCACATCCACAGTGGACTTTAAGTGTTTTTTTTTTTTTTGCGTATCTCTTCTTCCATAGCACTAATTGATTTTTAGTTGATGATGATGGAGTAGGCCGTTTGCATCTTATGAGTATCTCTTCAGTTGAATTGGTGGTTGATGATGGATTTGCCATTTAAAAATAATTTTAGTTTGAGTATAATATTAAGGTTTTCAAGTGAATATAACACATTATATAGAAAAGTCCCCCAAAGGTTACTTATCTGTGTATGTGTGTGTGTGTGTG